>JAIFZK010000013.1:5432500-6032500 GCA_027481765.1 Tenualosa thibaudeaui | reverse complement strand
CAGCCCGTTCAAGCTGCAGCAAGCAGGGCATGGAAACTCTGACTAGGCCATCTAGTGCAACAACATGTACATTTCCACAGTTGGCCTGTCAATCAGAGGCATTGTCTTGGGCATTTGATGCTTGAACCTGTACTTGCCCAGGCTAGGCCGGCTTAGTGACAAGGCTTTGTCACTGGTGGTCCAAATGTTTTCTAAAGGAAAGGGTGTTATGCCAAGCAGAGAAAATTGGTTACACTAAAAAGCATTGGATCATTGCATTACATCAGCCTCTGTCACTGCCAGGCAAACCTCCGGGGTGTGGGTGGGGTGCAGGGAAAATGATCTGTTTTCAGCTGCAGTAAAGTAACACAGCCACATCTCCACCCATCACAATAAATAAGTGCAATACACAGGATTGAATGTTGGGGTGTAATAAATACCATCGTTTTTATTTAATCTATTCTGGAAGAAGTTTTTTTCTCAAGGATAAAGAGAATATATAAACACTGAGGGTAAAAACACTCTGAACTTAGGGTTGGTGCAAAAAACTTAGGGGTTTCCAAAAAGAAACAGACTCAAGTAAGGGAAACCATCTGGTCCACCTGGTGGTTTTAAGACTAAGACAATCATCATAGTCATAGAAAACAAACTAAAAACACAAACGCACAATAAAAGATCCGTGGAGATCAGAATTAGTCAGCTTCAAGAGTATAGCAAAGAACAGAAGAGATTCCAATGGTCTTTATATGTAGCGCAAGTCAACAAGTACAACCATGCATTCTATTAGTGAGACTCAAGCCAACCCTATTGTCCCTCTGTCTTCATGCATATGTGCTCATGCGAACAGCTGAAAGACGCAGGCCTGTTTTCATGTCTCTAGTGAAACATACAGTCCTGTGTCTTCACCTCATTTTCCAGCCTTTCAGGTGATTTTTAAAAAATGCTTAGTGCTAACAACATACTAGATGGGCAGCGTTCCTCAATCCTGCCACTTCAGACATCTTAAGACTTATTTTTTACCACACATATCTTCATATATTCATGTCTGCAACTCAGTTCAGCCAACAAATGACCAGACCAGTGTAATCAAATGTAAAAGAGGGAATCAAGATTTTTGTGTGGTAAAGTGTCAACTGGCCACATTAGCAAGTACTAGATGGGTAACCAATAGTTAAAGGTATGGCACCCTTAAAATAACATTATCAACCTGTGTCAATCGTACCAATGTGTTGATACGATTAAAATTACTGCTAGGTCCACTGATTGACTGGTGAGTTTAAGTTTGAACAATAAGTCTATGATGAGTTAGTACAGTCACTTTCCTGGACATCAAGGGCTATGATTGGAGGAACCCTGCTGTCATGGCTATGGAGTTAGAGGTTCTATCTATCAAACCTGACATCTACCTGCTTTAACAGTTTCACTTTTACCTTCTAAAGTCCTAATGCATCTTTAAGTGCAGCCTTCTAAAATATGTTGCAGCCCATGCACATTCATTAAGTCGTATAAAAATGCACTTAGCATGTTTCGTCTTAACTCTTAAGGTGAAATTTGCATGAGAAGAGTGAACATGATATGGGGAAGAAACCTTGATCAGATTAGTGTGCTAATTCAAATCCTTTGAATTATACCAGTCACATTGTATCTAATAAATATGACCAAGAGCACAGAATTCTACAACTATACAGAGAAGTCTGTTATTGATGACCAAGATGCCAGAACAGAAGTACTTCACTAATTAAAGACCATCCATCCAGACATGGACAAGGCACAGCTCTGGATATGATGGGATTTTACATACAAATGGTTCGCTGAGGATATCATTGTACTGAGGACTTGGACCAAATTCCAATTTCAGTACTGGACTCAAATATCTGGCATCTTGGTCTCTGTACAGGAACAGAATGTGGTGTTTTTTTTTCAGGCGACTAGGCTGCCTCACACCAGCAGGAGGCAGTGTTGTGTTAAACTCAGTCTGAAAACAGTCCAAGGTGACAGCTCAATCTATAGTAAATTCAGCAGTAGGAAAAAAACACACCAAAAGTTGACATTACATCATAAAAGAGAAATCTGATACCTTAGAAGTATTCTTAATGCGCACACACACAGATTATTCAAAAAGACCATTAGTTCAAAGGAATGAAAGTGCTTTACACAGCTTTTTTTTTCAAAAACACAAACAGAAAAGTGAGAGAGTGCCACAGGGCAGAGCAGTGCAGAGAGAGAGTCCCTGTCCATGCCGCATAAAAGATCCCCTAACAACCAGGATCATGTGATGCCGTCGCAAGTGTCTGGAATTTGATTGTAGTGGCAATGGTTACTTAATGACTCAAAGTGTTCAAAAGCAGGTCACTGCAACTGCAACTGTCAGGTGGCTGTGAATCATAGACTTGTGTGTCTGTGTTCTTGAACCACTTGTGGAAACATATGGCTCTGGATTGGGCGGTCATCATGAGCGGACTCTACTCTGCTGCAGGGTATAGGGGGGTTTCCTTAAGTGTCACCAGACCAGAGCTCCTCTCCTTACAACAAGTCACACTGTACAAATTCAATGTTTTAAAGAGAATCAGACAAAAACAATTGTGTTTTGCAATGCAAACACAGCATTGTATTCTGTTTCAGTAATGCTGGTTTTAAAATAAGGCACCCATTTCCTTGAGATAAAAAAATGCACTATTTGGAATTTTGAGTGAGCTTTTTTGGGGGGAGGGGGATGCCACCCTGTTTCTGAAGACACTGAAGTAACCTTTGACCCCATCTCTGCGCTGGAGGCACTTCCTGTATCCAGTATCAAAAATGCGCTATCACGCTGAGGAGTTTATATCTCTCTCCTTGTGACCTACTACATCAGAATAAATATGGTAACATGTTCCACATCTACTTAAAAGTCTCTATGAAAACACACTGTAAAAAAAAAAAAAATCACTGTTTCATACAAGTAAAAACACAAAATCTGGCTTTTCTTAAGACGCATGAGGGGGACACAAGAACCCAGCCCCTCTGGAAGATTTGATTGCAGAAAGTGCTGTGACATTGCCTGCACGTCTGGACCCCTAAGAGTACAATCTTGACAATGAACCATACGTATACAAACACAAACACAAACACACTCGCACACACACACATATGACTATTCACATTATCACGGTGAGAATTACTCTAATAAAAACATGTTATCTCCTTTGAGAGCCTCACACAGTTTATCCTGCCACTCTGCATTTTCAACAGTTCATCTTCCTTCTTTCAAAAAGACCGTCCACAATACGATTTTACCATCACAATTGTTTTAGTTCAGTTCCTTCACAATTGATAAAGTCTGCTGAGGGAAAATCTGCAAACTTAACAGAGTCCAGAGTTCAAGTCATCTAAGATGCAGATAGGTGACTATTTAACCAACTTTCTATCAGCAACTGAGCAAACAAATGGGAAAGAAAGTACACAAGTAAAATATCACGTCAAGTAAGCAAAGGGGGGTCCCAATATTTGGCAATGGCTCAAAGGAGTGATGGTGGTTAAGAAAGTTTTCTAGCTAGCACACTAAACTGGGAGGTAGGGTCTGGAACTCACTGTCTCTATAGTGCAGTCAAGTCACACCCATGGTGTTTAGGCCAACTGTTCCTAAAGACCCATGGTGTCTGTCCTGTGATTGGTCGAGACAGTCTGAGATGCGTGGTTGGTTAACACATCAGAAGAATCCTTCCTGGAACAGTACAGGGTGGAGGAGGAGGAGTGGGTACAATCAAGAAGAAATAGAACCACTCCTTCCTCCTCTGTAGGGCTTAGTCTCAAACACAAAGCAATTAGTCTCTCAAGTCCTTACAAAAACACAGGCCTTTTGTCTCCAACTGTTGTTTTTTTTTGTCTTAGAAAACAGATTCTTTTGATTTAAAAAAGGGGCTGATAAAAGTCTGACTTCCTCTGTCTTTTTATGGAAGTCGGTCAGCAAATCTCAAGCTTGCTGACTTGTTGGGTTGTTTTGTTTAATGTAATCAGTACTTGTTGTCCATCCTTCGTTCCACAGCCCGTAGCAGGAGTTCAGAGTACTGCTCTAGCAAGGCCATGGTTCTGTCTTCGCCCGCGGCTGACGCTCGGCCACCCACAGTGCACAGCAGGCCAGCGGCAGATGCTCCCGGGGGCAGGTTTGGACTAAAGGGCTGGAGGGCATTCAGCTCTGCTCTCACCCCATCCAGAGCTTCAGTTAACACTCGGGACATCTCCAGCTGCTCCTGAGGAACATCAGTACTGGTGCCGCAGTTCACCTGGGGCAGCAAAATCACATGCACACACACACACAAAATAATTAATATTAATGTGCAAATCATTTGGAGCAACTTTCATAAAACACTGTTATGACATCAAAGACATTGTATAGATATAAATGAAAATAGATGCACAGTTTTGCATGTTTTGTTCGGATGTTATACACGACCTGTGATAAATAAATAGCAATGATGTATGATGTAGCATGAGTTTTAGTCCTCCTTGATCTGGTGATGGATATATTGGTTTCATAATTCATCAAAGAACACAGTAAGGGATTGAAGGCTCTTACCATTCGGTAAAGCTGACATGCCCTTCTGATGCTGCTCTGTAGTTCACTAGCTGCTATTCTGCAGGCGTCTATGTTAACTGACGGGTCTAAGACACAGAGAAAGCAATGTTACATTTCAGGGAATTCAAGTGGGGGGAGCGGCCAGACGACTGAATTTAATGGAAGAGAAACCAGTTTAGTGTGTGTGCAGTTTAGTGTGTGTGTAGTGAGTGACATTTGACACACACAGGTAGTTGTCCACACAGAAGACAGAAATAAAAAGGCAGAAGAGAACAGAGAAGAGAAGAAAAGAAAAGTGAGGAAAGCAAGAAAGGAGGAAAGATGGCAAAAGACAAGGCAAGCAAACAGTGGCAATGTTAGAGGAGAACCAGATTGAAGCAGTGAGAGTGAAGCATGCCTCACCCCTGAGGTGGTAATGGCAAAGAGTCGGACAGGATGATGGTGGTGACGAGCAGATGGAGGAAGAGGAGCAGGAGGAAGGAGAGAGGTGCCAGAGCCCAGTGGGAAAGAAGTGCATGGGCAGGCCAACACGGAGTGGCATAGTCGGGATGATGAAGGATGCCTGGCGGCGGAGCAAACCTGCTTCCTGCGAGGACTGGGATGGGGATGGAGATGCTGGGACTGGCAGGCCAAAGTGGCCCGCCATGGTTGGGTTCATCTCTGGCATGGCAGAGCTCCTCTCCTCCCCATGAGAGCTTGTCTGTCTGCCCTCAGTGGGTTTCTCGGAGTTCTGCTTCTGCTCGGCGGAGGGTGCAGGCGAGCCGCTCTCCTGGGGGACTTCTGGAGAGGCGTTGGTACAGAGTGCGGCGACCATCTGGACGTTGCTGGAGTACGCTGGAGGTTGGCTCTGGGAGCCTCCCTGAAGAAGGTTGACGCTCGGCGGAGTGCGGAAGGGGGCAGACTCCTCCCGGGACGCCTTGGAGGACTTGCCACTGGGAGAGAAGGAGGCCACCGAGGGCTTATCTGGCAGGGGCTTGGAGATGTCCACATTCAGCTGGGGTTTCAGAGTGCTCCCTGAGAGCTTGCCTTGGAGTCCCTTGCTGGAGGAGCCACCGGGAGAGGAGGCGTTCAGGGTAGGGATGACTGCAGCGTGAGGTGTAACAACGCCTGAGGGCGACGACACCAAACCAGAGGATAGAACCATGGGCACGGTGGTTTTGGTTGTTGACGACCCACTTCTGGTGGACTCAGAGCCGGACCCACGGCGGTTCTCTGAGGTTGAGCTGGCGTCATCTGCAGACTCCCCCACGTTGAGGCACTCGCCGATGGACATAGAGCGTGACATCTTGGCCATGGAGCTGGTGGTGGGGCTCATGTAGGAGCGCGACTTGGAGGGCCTGGGACACGTGGTGGGGGTGGTGGGTCCGTCGCGGGATGTCGGAGACACAGGGCTGGAGATGGTGGGCACAGAGGGCAGAGCGCGTCGAGTCGGGGTGGGAGGAGCGCGATCACTGACGTGAGGCTGGGGTGCCACCTCTTTAGAGGGTCGAGAAAGAGGCTGAGATGTCTCGGCTGAAAACAAATAGAGAGAGTAAGAAATCAGATGAAGAAGACAAATAATCAGAACACATTCAACAACTCAAAGATGACAGCTGATTACGCCCTTACAGCCCATTACCCAAACAGCCATTTGACTTCTACAAAAAAGGATAAGAAGTTCCAAATTAAACCTATGACAAATATAAAAATCCACAAGTTCAAACACAAATAAGGAATAGGAACATCTCACAGCATAATTGCTAATTTTATCTTTTCAGTAAACTCTAATCTCACCCTCAACTACGATGTTCAGCTGAGTAGCCGACTGAGATTTCCTCATCACCCCACCACTGCTGTGGGTGGCTACTGCCTTGGCCACAGGGCCAATCACCCGCCGGTTGTCCGCTGACATCCTCTTCTTCTGCGGCGTGGAGCGAGCAGGTGGAGCCTTCTGGGATGCGCGTTCCACCTCCTGACGCACTGGGGAAGCACTTCGCTCCTCCATGAGAGGACGAACCTCTGAGACCGGCGGCCGCACCACTCCACTGGCCGTCCTTGAGTCCGCACTTGACTTAGAGGGGAAAGGGAATGGACTTCTGTGGACATGACGTACAAAAGAACATGAGAAAAGTTAAAAAGGTTTTATAGAAAAAAGATGAAACAAAGATCAAGTGTCAAGTAAATTTTGGAAAAACAAGATACATAACTTGAGACCCTCCCAATCCTCCATACTGGTCTAACAAATTTGTTTCTTACGATGATGATTTCATTTTAATGAAATAACTTCACACATGATCACACATTATGACGTTGTCACGGCCCTGGACCATACTGTACCTGCCAGTGGAGGCCTGGGACAGGAACTTGGCTGAGATGCTCACACTGTCTGTAGTGCTGGGTGGGGCTCTGGTCGGACTCGCTGTGGAAAAATACAGAGGAGGATTGAAATTTTAACTGGGTCATGCAAAAAGGATATTTCCATTTGAGGGTGAAAAAGCACATTGTATAAATTTAATATTAAGTTTTTTAGTAAGACAGTTCACACTCACTTGGTGTGTTTTGTTCAGACAGGTTTCCAAAGTGCATCTTGAGGAAGGCCTCCTGGTCAGGCGTCTGTGGGACCGAGGCCTTGGGCTCGCTCTTCTGAAACACCTCCTCTTCTTCCTCTAGCTCCTCCATGTCCAGTTCAGATGAATTCCCATCCACACTCAGAGGCTCTGTGGGGTCAGTGTCTAATACACAGACACACACACACACTTTCGGATTTATTGCTGCATTCCATCTGACTGTAAAGGTCAGGTGAGCTTGCATGAGGAGCTATTTTTTTCTGAATGTTGTGTGTTTCATTTCAAATAAGAAGTGTGTCCGTGCATGCATGCGTGTGTGTGTGTGTGTGTGTGTAAGGCAGCAGGAGTTTGACAACAGATGGACTTGTATAATGCACAATCGTGTGATTGATAGTGCAGATATTTGTGTTTGTGTGTGTCTGTGTTTCTCACCTTCTCCAGGGTGCTCTGGGCTAGAGAGCCTGCTTCCGGAGTAGTCCACTGAGCAGGCGCTGTCTGGGCTGTGCTTGTCGTGGCAGTGGCCCCCCCTCACACCCCTCGCCAAGACTCCAGTGGTCTCCTTCACCTGATACTCACTGACACATACAAACATACACACACATGCTGTTACATACTGAAATATTAAACACACATTTTCACACTATCTGACTCTGTAGACACATTTAAATGAAGTCCACCATCTTTTCACCATGATCTGGCCAGCAATCACAATCTGAGCCATACAGACTCCAAAAATGTGTATGACCTCTTCTAGTGAGCGTGTGAGCACTACACACAGACAGAAGGTCTGAGCTGGCGTGCGTAGGCTAACGGAGACTGGGCCATGTACTCAGGGCGTTCTGGTGTTCACCCTCACCTCCCTGCCAGGCTGACTCGGTCATCACAGCCTTCTGGGTAGAGCACGACAGGCTCGATGTCGGACATCTCGGATGCCAGTCTGATGTACTGGGGGCGAGGGTGGGACTGCCGGGGCCTGTCCCCGGTGTCCTCTTCCTCCTGGGAAACAGCAACAAACACCACAAGGTCAACACATTTCCTCTTAGTCGTGCATCAGCCGTCATAAACAGCCTTTTGCAAAGTCAAATATAAACACCCATATAAAAGGGCTGGGTGGGTCGAGGTTTGTTGTTGTATGTTTGTTTGTCTTATGTCAAAATACTCAGGACATGCTCAGGACAAGACTCAGGACATGTTGTCAAAGCAGCATTTTTGCTGTAAAAAGCCTTATAAGTGCTCTTATAAAAGATAGATGGGCAGCCATAGGGGATGCAGCCTCTGATCTCTCTCACCCAGGCAGTGATGGTCTGCAGGCTGATTGTGCTGCCCAGGTGCTCATCAGCTGCCAGTCTCTCGTGGATGGGGCTCTTGACGGGGGAGGGTGGCATGGCGAAGGACTCCAGCTGCCGCAGGTCCAGCATGGACTTGACCATCAGCTCCATGTTGCCGATGCGTCTCGACCAGCGGCGGCGGGGACGTGGGCCCGAGCCTGACCCAGAGCTGTCAGACGTCACGCCGCTCCCCTCAGACCGCCGACTGCCATCCTGTCAGGATAACACACACACACACACACACACAAAGTGAAGGTAGTGTGAGTGATATGCATATTTCCCAAGGAGAGGTGAATTATAGAGGAAAAGAAAACAATTCCTCCTCACTTCTGATAAACAAAATCGAGTCTTACAGGGTGAAACATCTGGACTAAGGAGTGCAACTAAAGTCTAAGAGTGTGAGAATGTGCTGAAGCCAAATACGCTAACCTCTGGATGCACTAATATAACATTAGTGAGAGTCCACACCAGGAGTGTGAGACTGGGTAAATGAGACAGGAATGCGAGGCTTGAAATGGCAACATCTACACACAAAGGGACACTCGGGCAGCCATCACATGATCTTGTTCCTGCACGTACCTTTTTGCCATCCCGGATGTAGGAATTGAGAGTGTTGTATCTTTCCTCAGACGAACCTAATACACAAGAAAATAAAGACAAAGTTAGATGCACCAAACAAAGAGCCCCTAGTCTCCACACTAGACCTGCAAGAGATAAACAACATTGGTCTCTCCTTAAATACATTCCCGGACTTAATCAAATTGGCCTGATGCAGGAGGGTTAGTTTCAAATTGCTACAGTACAGTAACACACCTCTATTAAATGGTAACACACACACACACACGTACAAAGCCATACAAATATGCATACATACACACACACACACAAGTCCTGTATCATGGAGTACGGATGCATTTTTTTTGTTCTGACAGCACCCAGAACCACCCAGAACCTTGTTGCTCTCAAATGCTTATTGTTGCTAGGTTACAAGAAATGTCATCGACAACTGTTGAAGTTTGATTGATGGCATCAGTAAAGCCCTGCTCGTGCACATGGTGATTATATCGTGGGGATAACCTGATAAACAACTGTTGTGTGGGAGAGAGGTTGCTGTGGTTACCGTTGTCCTCTCCGGTGCTGCTCCCGGAGGAGGTGAGTGGGTAAGCCAGATCCTCTTCATCTTCCTCCTCAATACCCTCCTCCTCCTCCACCTCTTTGTCACTGTCAGACGACAAGGTGGCAATGGCAGGAGCGCTTTGCACTTCCCTTCGTGTGCTGAAGCAAAATGGCAAAAGCATTTATTGCCGTGAATAAGTCTTTGCTTCAGAACTTCTCTGTGTGTGTGTGTGTGTGTGTGTGTGAGAGAGAGAACATTCAGTGAAGCAGAAAGGGGGAAAGGTGTGTTTTTACAGGTGTGTTCAGTACCTGAGAGGGATGGGTTTGTGTGGAGGTGTTTTCTGAACTGGTTTGTTGCTGTTCCTGAGCTCAGAGAGGCGTTGTCTCATGCTGATGGTCAACTCAGGGCTCAGACGCCATACAAAGATACAACTACACACACACACACACACCGCATGTAGAAAGGTAAGATGTACAAAATTATGACACTTATGGCAATATAATATCCTGCAGAGCTGACAGATACACTTTGGGTTTTCTGCAGTGCCATACCTGTCTCCAGACACTGAAATGAGGTGTTTACAGTCGTTGGTGAACTTCATTCCAGTCACAATTTCTAGAGGAAACAACAATTAAATTAAAAGGTGAAGACCAAAACTTTACATTTCTGAATTACTCAATTCAGTGGTAAAGTAGTAAAATCAAATATATATAAAATCATGTCATCGGTCACCCTTGGACACCCCCTGTCATAGACAGAAAAATAAAGGAGAATTCTGGAACATTAAATTTGCGATAAACTGTGATTAACTTAAATTTTCTATTGTGATTAATTAGATTTTTTTTCCCATACATATACATATACATGATTGTTTCCATTTTACCTGAGTGTCCAAACATGGTGGCCACACACTCCCCAGAGTAGAAGTCAAAGATGCTAATGTTCTTGTCTGAGCAGCTGGTGGCCACATACAAGCCTGATGGGTCTGTCTGGACCTAGAGCGCACAAGAGAGAATGATCAGGCATTGAACTGTCATTTCTTACTCTTCTTTCTTTTAGAGGGCCATTTCAATTCATGTGGTTAAAAAACATAACTTGACTCTGCTAAAGAAGAAGATACAAATGACAAAACATTCCTGCACATGGGCTGACAGGATGTAGGTCACTGGGGTTGCACAACTTTAGGTCAATATTTGGGTGCTCTGACCGACATTCATCACAATGTATTCAGAGGTATAAATTCTTTAACGTGCACGGACTTGAACCCTGACCATTTTTGGTGAGTGACTCATGCTTCAGTCGACGTGGACCCAGCTGAAACCTCGGCACACATGCATGCGTCAGCCCTGGCTCGCGGTAAAGTCACCACAAACAAAGCCCAATATCTACCTTAAGAAGAGTCCCGTCTTCTCCCTGGGAGCCTTTGTACAGCTTCTTCTGCTTGCCATTGCTGATGTTGAAGATCCTACAAGAAGAAACAAGAAGTTTATAGCAGGGATTGATGAAGTTTGAAGTCAGGGTCAGGTTCACCCACATTGTCATTGCACCATTAAAATAAGCGAAATAAATAAATAAATAAATAAATACAGCAAAGGGGTTGTGATCAGAATGATGTGAAGGAAGAGACCCTAGAGGCCCTAAAGCACAACTGAATGAAAAAGGCAACAAGTGCACTTGTCCACCAGGGGTCACTGTAGCACAGGCTGCTCTCTGCTTTGCCAACCACTGACAGAGAGAGAGCGAGAGAGATGGGCGAGAGAATAGGCACCCCTGTGTGTGTCTGAGTCGAGCTGGCAGAGACTGTGGGAGCGATCAACCATTCAGCCTCTCCAGGAGCTTACATAAGGCACAAAACACAGTCTGTCTGGCCCTTTCGGAACAGCAGAAACGAACCCTGGCCCTTAGTGCAAATCTATTAAAAAACCCCGCCTTATTCAGTTAAAGTCACCCCTGAAGGGATGATTCGGCTCCCTTTGAGTCCTTTGTTTCTGCACATGTGCAAACAATGCGGTGAAGGATGACTGGTCACATGAACCAAAAAAAGGCGATTTTTGAAGAGGAGAAAGAGAGACCTTCACAGAGAGCTGAATCATCCCTATAAAACGGAGGAGAGGATTTTGAAATCTGAGGGGTTTGAAGGACAAAGGAGTTCCACAGGAATGTGTTTGGGCCATGATGATATTTCCTGTGTATGGGGTTCCTCTCCCAGCTTTTTAGTTCTGTAGTTCAGAGGAGAGTAAACAAATACATACACTCATGACACACACACACACACACACACACACACACACACAGGCCAGTGAGCTTCAAGTGCTTTAGGATTATTCAAACAGAGTCCTAATCTCACTCTTACGTCTGCGCCACCTGAACGCTAAGCCACTTCTGCTCACACACACACACACGCGCATACACAGACACAAGACAGACACAGACGTCAAGCCAACACACATTTACTCAAATACATGTCCCCAATTCTGGCACACACACCCACACACACATGCAAATAGATAGACAGACAGACAGTCCTGGGGATGAGCAAATGGACAGACAGGCATCCCCACACACACAGACACAAGACACATGTAACACATCACACATGTAAATAAACAATCAGACTAAACAAACTACAAGAGCAGGATCAAGACATCAGGTCACCTGATACTGCGGTCCTGGCAGCCAATGGCGGCGTATTTGCGGGTGGGATCGATGTCCATGTCGTAGAGCGTCGTCTTCCTCACAATGTGGTGGGTTCGTGTAAACACCGTCCCCTCATCCGTCTGCCCAAATGAGAGGACCAGAGCACAGGGGATTATCAACAGTATAGCTAACAAGGGCAATTTCTAGAACATTCCTATCACAAACATTTCAGCAACTGGCCATGAGCAGCTCAATGAAATCAGACAGAATATCTCGAGTCCATTCTAGTGGCAGACTATTTAATGGCTCAATATGGAGGTGGACAGTGAATTGTCAGTTGTTGAAACACGGAAAGGATCAATCACACTCTTCAAATATAGTTGATGGGGTATTAGGAAAGAGTGTTTCATGAAAATACCACACACACGGGCACGCACGCACATGCACACACACTCGCACGTGCACACACAGAAACCAAGACGAAACTAGACAGTATTTTGTGTCTTTTTGTCACATAGACAAGAAGAGAATGGTGACCATATCCAGCACCATATCCAGTGATTACATAACCAATTAACTGTTCTGTTGTCCAACTCATTAATCTTCAATTGGACCAGATCTCCTGCTAGAGGTTACGTTTGGATTATACGCCTGTAGCCCAGCATCTCACATACACACACAGCAGCTACAGACCGGGAGTCCAAGACGGTGTGGTTCTACAGGCACCAGAAGAAGCCTTGGAATGATAATGACACGCTTGCATGAGGACTGGAGCGGACTGGAAACTGAATGGGTCAGCAGCATCTGGGCTGATTCATCCGCATGGGCAGAGGGATGTTTTTTTACAAGTACTTTTTGGAGAGGGGCGTTTCATGAAGGTTAACTTCTCACCTTGCCTTATTGATCCAACTAGGATAACTCAGTCCAGCCATCTATGAAATCTATGCAAACATACACCCCCCCCAACCACACCCACCCACACCGTGCCGGTCCCTTATTAAACTGCTGATTCCTTCGATAGCCAAGGTTAGGCATAGCAAGGTAATCTATTTTGTAATGGGCTGTTCTCCCGTTCAGCAGCTAAACCCCGGGCTTAGGCAGAGGAGGCACATTGAGCAGGCAGGCAGCCTGACGGGAGAGGATCGTAAGCAGGGGGAACTTCGGCTAAATCCCTGCTGGATTTCCCACGGGCTTTTGTAATGAAGCTCAACTGTGTTTGTTTATGGGGGTAGGTTTTTTGAAGGGGGGGGGGGGGGGGGGGGGTTGGTTAAAAATACTAGTGGATGTGATTTTGTGTGTGTGTGTGAGAGTAGGATAGTGAGATAAAGAATATCTAACACATACTGAAAAAGGAGAATGGAATGTGTGTGTTTGATTTGTCTGTGTGTGTGTGTGTGTGTGTGTGTGTGTGTCTCAGGATTTATGGTAGGCAAGCCAAACACGGGAGCAGCCTGTATCAGCATCAACAACCCTAGACTTTAAGCCAGCTCTAGGGGTTGGGGCTAAAGACTGCAGCCCTCTGACCCTGCTCCATGGAGCCTGGTGTGTTTCTCAGAGTCTGGCCCCACAACACAGAGGAGATTCAGTGAAACCTCTCAGCAGCTTAATGGAGAACAACATGTTCAAACTCCAGTGCTGTGCTAATGAGCTGATCTAGTGGTAGCGGTACATAGGGAGAACAGCCAGGAGGCATTCCCAAGCCTTCAGCTCTGAGGGAGGAATGAGTGCTCACAGACACACAGTGGGGGCTCAGACTATTCAGGCCTGGAATGGGCTGCAAGGATGAAGTGATGTTGAACTGATGGGAGAGAAAGAGAGGGAGAGAGAAAGAGACTTGTCCTTTTTACCTTCTGAGCGGTGCGGAAGTAGATGCTCTTGTCAGCCCCACAACTGATCATCCGCACCTTGCCGTCATTAGCTGGAGGGAAGGATATATGATGTTAACTCAACACAACACTATCAAATGTTTAGCCATGTGGAACATTATGATAAAGTGTGTGTGTGTGTATGTGTGTATGGGGGGGGGGGGGAGGGAGTTGGTATGTACAGCATGAATGTATGTTGCCAGGGAAACACTCTGGAAAAGAGATTGTAGTCTGATGCAGAGCAAATAAATATTATGTGAGTGAGACTGTGTGTGTGTGCGTGTGTCTCACCTGCAAAGCGCACAGCGGTGATGGATGATGAGTGTTCGTCGAGTGTCTGCACCAGCCCATACTCACGTTCCGCATCCAGAACATGGATCAGACGATCACGACTTGCTGTGGCCAGCATCTTAAAGCCTAGAAGGCAAACACATACGTCAGTATTGAACACACACACACACACACTAAAGGAACACACACTAGCCTACTCTACACAGAGCATACATCAGTTACATGCTTGCATACACACAATCACACACCAAGGTCAGTCTCGCACAATCTTGCCAAAAAAGCTTACACAACAGTATGAACACACACGCATACACACCATCATTCAACACTTTCTCACAAGACTGAGCCTCATAAATCTCCTTTCACCCCATTCCCTAAAAAGACACATTCTCTCAAAATGACACACATACACACAGTCTCTCTCTCTCTGTCACACACACACACACAGATGAAAGGGCCTCATCAGGAACAGCTCTGTGTGTCCTGTGAAGGGGCCCTCCAGACATGTGCCCACCACACACTCTGACACAAACTTATTACGGTCAGTAGCATGCCACTGAAACAAACCACACACACACACAAACATACACAAACACAAACAACACACATGGACAGTCTATTTCTCTGACTAACACACACATTCATTCACCTCACACACACACAGAAATTACTTCTGGTCCAGAATGAGAGAAAGTAAGTGATTTCTGGAGTGAGTCAAAGACATGAAACATATCTGTGGTACGAGTCAGAACCCACAATTATGACTCGCTCACAGCCATATCCGGAGCACCTCCTGATAAGACCACAACTTCCTGTGAGGAGGAGACCCACAGATGGAGGATCACTGACTATACCAACCAGACTTAACACACAAACACATACACTCACATTTGACTAACACGTCCAACTGAACCCAGACTAAGGACACACATACTGTACACACACACACCCACAGTCCCTAAATCTAATTCTGCCATCGTGTTATCCACGCAAGCAGTTCAGCTGCGACACATGGGAATTAGATATTCCTCTTGAAGTGAGTGAAATTCAATTAGTGGTGGGGCATTCCGAAGAGAGACTTAATTATACCCCCCCCCCCCCCCGCGTCCACCCCACCCCATCACAGGGAGAGGGAGTGAGAGAGAAGAAAGGGAAAGAGAGTGTGTGTGAGAGAGAGGATAAGAAATAACAGAGCGAGAGAGAGACAACAGACACAGGGTTAGGGTAGGACAAAGCATGGTTTCTCCACATGCACATGCACACACACACACACACACACACACACACACAAACACACACACTCAGGCCACAAGCTAATGGCTCCTCAGCAGAGTATTTATAGAAGTTCACAGATAACCCTGTTAACTTCCCTGACGGCCAGCCACAGCACTGGATGCTACAGATGTTGACAGCCACTTACATAACCCTGCTCAAAGTCAAAACACACACAAAGACACACACACACACTTAAAATGAACAAGGACTCCACAACAAGAATCAACCCTACAACCCTAGACGCTAGTGCAGGAGCAAAGCGGTGTTTTTAATGAAGTGGGGTTAGCATGTCGTGCGGTGGTGGTGGCTAGCGCTGGAAGGTGCTAATGTGCACAGATGTGTGGGAGTTAATAAGGGGGCGGGGGGGCGAGTGGCCTGTATTGTTCTTGGCTCCTGCTTCTCTCTGCTCCACTGCACGGAGCCAGCAGTCAGAGAGAATTAGCCATACATATTATGATAATAACATTATTACTCATGACATGTATGGCTTGGCAGATAAGCACTCCCTCGCTTAGCCTTGTGTGTGTGTGTGTGAGCGAGCACGTGAGTCAGCCGAGCGCATGTGTGCCCATGTGACGGGGAGTGCGTGCATATGCGTGCGTGTGTTTGTCTTTGTGAGGGAGTATGTTATCTGCAATCGCTTGTGTGTAGAGAGGTTTATGAGGGAGTGGCTTTATGCCAGAAC
This sequence comes from Tenualosa thibaudeaui, assembly GCA_027481765.1. Taxonomy (NCBI): domain Eukaryota; kingdom Metazoa; phylum Chordata; class Actinopteri; order Clupeiformes; family Clupeidae; genus Tenualosa; species Tenualosa thibaudeaui. The sequence continues at coordinate 6,016,225 of JAIFZK010000013.1, read as the reverse complement.
ACAATCCCAATCCAGGGATTGACACACACACACACACACACACACGTACGCACGCACACACACACACAGACTTTCCTTAATTTTTTGTAAGAGTGCCTCTCCTCTACTGAAATTGTGCTTTAATGAGTAAGGAGTCTGTTGATGGAGGTGAACCAGCCATATTGTGTGCTTCTATTAAAAGCAGGACAGGCTGTATAAAGTGTGTATAACAGAGTGTATAAAGTGTAAAAGTGCACACTCTCGAGGAGGTGGAGAGTGTAATTACATTTCACAGTCTCTCCACTACAGCTGCTACTAAGAATACCACATGGGACAGAATATGTGTGTGTGTGCATGTGTGAGACAAAAAGACAGAAAGTGTGTGTGCGTGAGAGTGAGTGATTATGACAGAAAGACAAAATGAAGGCTCATGAGTGACAGGGTGTGAAAATGTCTACGATGGAGGATGGATCAAAGAGTGAATGTGTGACCAACAGAAAGACAGCAGGGGGGAGAGAGAGAGAGAGAAAGAGAGAGAGAAAATAATTGAAGGTTTATACACAGTACAGTGAGTAACGGGTAGCCACTTGAGCAACTGTCTGGTATCAGACTTAAATTAACTTGGTCGCTGAGCAGAGGGCGTCCATATTTAAACTACAGCTCCTCAGAGGGAAGACAGGCCTACTTATTGTACAGACACCCACTTACACACACACGGTGACATACTGTAAATATGTACACACACACACACACACCCCTTTCAGACCAAAATAATCCACCCAAATTTTTTTACACTCTGAGCAATTCTTATCTATTCTCTGCCAAGGTCCTGACAAGGTGAGTAAATATAAATTGCGCGCACACACACACACCTGTTTCTGGTTTGGAGTACTCCAGGCACAGGATCTCAGAGTCGTGGGCCTGAACATTCATGATCTCCTCCATGCACTCCAGCTCATGGATTCTGCAAAAACAGAAACAGAAACAGAAACACACACACACACACACAGTTAACCACCAAGGACACCCCACAAACGGGCACATCCTTACATGCACAAAGGCAGACTGTTCTCTCTCGGTCTCTCTCTCTGTCTCTCTCTCTCTAGAAAAGCGCTATATAAATGCAGACCATTTACACGCAAGGTGACCTGTGTTAACTGAAAAACACTTCATTCACACACTTGAAATGGAACTAAGTGGCCTTGCAGTAATCAGCAAACATCACTGGAGCATACACATTAGAATACGCTGAGCCACCCCTTCTTAAACCTGACTTCACAAACAACAACACACACATACACACTCACACACACACAAACACACACGCAGTCCCAGCCATCTGGCCTTTGGAGGGCAATTAACAGGACTCCATGTCTTCCAGAGGATCAGAGGCACAATGCATAGCAAAGAGGAATGCTTACTGTTGTTTTTTTTTTGTTTTTTTTTTTAAATCTGCTGTATTTTGGAGGCCCCATTTCTACAGTCAATGTACCTCAAGGTGCCGTTGCGGTCCCCCGAGGCCAGGTGCTGTCCGTCGGGGCTGACGCACATGGTCCTAATGCCCGTGCGGTTCTCGGACGTCTGCGGGTCGGCCTTTTCCGTGTTGCCGCTGCTGATCGTACAGTCAGTGTCCACCAGCGCAGACGTGCTGTTGTCCATGTAGATGACCTTCTGCAGGTCCTGGGAGGGGTGAACAACGTAAACAGCCGCTTAAGCACGATGATCAGTTTACAATACAACACAAATATGTCCTGTATGTATGATTAGGTTGCTCAGTCAAAAGGTAACACACATTCAGGACGTTCACAAAACTGCTTTCATGCCTTATAAACGCCTCACAATAGACTCCTCAATAATGATCAAAACTTAATCCACTTTTTCAGTTTTTTTTTTTTGCTGTAAACAAGCATAGCTTTCTTGGGGGAAAATGACTATCTGCACTGCTCCAGCTTCCACTTTTCATCAAGTGAACTGAAGGTGTGCTGAAAGACCAGTGGGATATACAGCAGAGGGGGAGGGAATGCCAAAGAAGGACCCAGTCTTGGACGGGCCAGAAGGGCAAAGCGAGAAAGCAGAGTGTCGAAGCTAAAAGCTTTAAGGTGAGAATGGGGTCTGTGTAATCCATATGGTACTCATTCTAGGACACTTCAAGAGAGCACATGTCGATGTGGCAAACTCTGAGTGCATTGACAGCTTATTGATTAGGTGGAAAATGTCTCAAAAAGGCAAATCTGTTGTTTTGGAAAGTCACTTTCTCTTGTGCTATTTTGCCTGGAAGAAATCGATAGCTCTTTCTAGGTCATATGGCCTCGGTAGACCAAAAAAAAATACAGCAAAAATTTATGTCTACTTTTAAACTAGATGTTTTCCTCTTTTTTTCTTTTGACCTCCAGAATAAAAATTTGGTTTTATCTAGATTAGTTTCACCAGAGCGGGCATTCACTTCAATTCAATTTCATTTATACAGCGCTTTTTACAATAGTATTGTCTCAATGCGCTTTACAGAAGGAGAAACCAAGAGCAACAGGGGCAAGGAAAAACTCCCTTATGTTTAGTTAGTCTAGGAAGAAGCCTTGGGCAGATCCATGACTCAAGGGGCTAACCCAACTACCAGGGGTCATGCAGGCAAAGTACAATAAGTAGTAACCATGATAGACTACAACTTGTCCATGGTTTTAGCTAAGGATCATAATAGTTCCAGAGGATTATCCTGCTTTACATTACATGGTAGTCAGTCCATAGATGGTTATCAGGAATTATGGCTGGACACTGTAGTAGTGGCCTGACATAGTGTTAAACTCCAGTAGTAAAATGGGTCATGGGGGTAACAATATGGGAGTCAGACCAATGTCTCGATTCTGACCACATAACTCTTGCTCTTGATGTCCAGGAGGAACCAGGAGGTGGTTCCCTAAATCTTTTGATTTGCTTTGTTTTGGTTTAACTAATACAAGCCAGTGGTGAATTCAAAATAATGCCCTCCTGGTCCAGATCTACAGACCATGGCCACCTTCTTCAGTTTACATGGGTTGAGCCCAGCACTAGGCAGCAGCAGCAGCAGCAGCAGGGGGTTAGGGCACTCAGGCCTCCCCTCACTCACGTTGCTGATGAGGTTGCGGCTGAGGCTGGCGTTGTGGGCGTCTGTGTTCCACAGGCGGACTGTGTTGTCTGACGAGCAGGTGAGGAAGGAACCGGAGGGCAAACATGGCTGATCGCCCTCTCTTGTCTCTGGGTACATCTGAGAGCATATTATAAAAACATCAGGTAAATAAATATACTTCATGTGCTGATACGAACTGTAATAGAGGTCATGTAAATCATATTAATGGCACAATGATATTACATTCAACTAAATATTTTGTATGGAGATAATTTTGTCTCTTTATTATTCAAGCGAAGAAAAAAAAAACTAACAAAAAATACTGCTTTGAAACCAAAAAATAAGGGTTGAAAGCAAAAAAAAAATCACTGTTTCAAAAAATTATTTCCATACCTTTGACATATCAAGGCAGACATTTTTCAGTGAAACCATGATGTTTTTGTAAAGGGCTGGTAAGTAGGGCCCTAAGCACTGTTGAAGGTGTGAGGTGTGAACAGACAAGCCTGTATATGCCATAGAGCTCCATAGGATCTATTATTTATCATAAAATGTAGGTCGTATGTAGAAAACATGCGTGGCCAGGTTGAGGAAAATGGGGCAAAACTAAAAGGAACCAGCGGCCAATAACATGTATAATATATCATCTAGGCCAAGTAACTAGGTTAAATCTTTATTTGAAATTGAACATAACCAGGCCATAAACATATCATGAACCTGTTCAAGCTGTCAGTGGCCAGCCATATCATGGAGCATAATATATGATGTTACTAGTTACTCTTATGAATGTCTTTCTAAGTCAGTTTCTTAGTACAGACCAATCATTATGGCATCTAGATGTTTAAAAGTTGAGTTGTCAAAATCATTAGACAATGGCAACATAAATGACACACTAACTGCTGGCCACGGCAAGCAGTAACAGTTTATGGTGGTTACTGGACCTTGCACATGCTGCTAATTAACCCTTTCCCAAGCAAACACAATCAACTCATTGACATACATTTGTCATTCTTTCCTTTACTCTCTATGTTTCCCTAACACACACACAAGCAAACACACCCCTTTCTCACACCGTGGTGCCATACACCGTTCTGCCCAGGGAGTGCCTAGAGAGTCACCCATGGAGCTATGCCAATTTCCATAGTCCCCCACCTCCAGTGCAGATGTGATAACTGGGGCATGAACTTCAGCATTCCACACCATTCCTGTACGCACCCCAACCCCTGTGATATCACCCCACAAAATCAGCACTCACCCACCCACACACACACAAACTGTCCGCCACCAGATGAGTGTGTCCACCTACCTCTACGCTCCACACGCAGGCGGAGTGGTAGAGGGCCGAATAGACCTTGCCCACTTTCCTCAGGTCTCGGACGTCCCACACGTACAGGCTGTGGTCGTTGTACACGCACGAAAGCCAGCGATTTGTCGGGTCGTACGACACGGCCACCGCGTCTGGGTACCGAGCATCCGTCTTATAGGAGAACAGGTGGCTGATGGGAAAACCAAAAAGACAATGCGATATTCTAACCTGTCGAGTGGATTATTAAGTGGCATATTTCAACTTTCGCTCACAGTGCTGTGCAATTTTATGTAACATCCACTAATTTATGACATTTCACAAACAGGAGCAGTATTGGTGTACAACCACAGAATAAAATATTTTGTTCACGGCATTACATTCACAGCACAGTTCTATGATTCCTAAAAGGGACTGTAGCATGAAAATTAGATATTGATGTTCTAATGTTCTCACCCAACTCAACTAAGTCTAGAGCTGTTAAATAAGAGGACAATAAGTAAGTAACTGTGAACAGTTTCATGCTGAATAGTTGCACTTAGCGTTGAGCTGGCCTGCTGTTGCTCATGGAATGTTTCTGTGGGACATGAAAATCCTCTGCAGCTGAGAAGCTTGACCATGTTGTGTCAAACTGTCTCTGGCATGCACTGACCTGACGAGCGTGTGTGCACACAAACACACACACAATTCTATATGTAAACACAAGCACAATGGCCAAACAGTACAATTTGTGCATGCACAGCAACACACACACACAGACTCAAGCATACACACACACACACAAAGAAATAAACCCTCCAAATGAAAGCCTGCATATTTATGAGCAGTGCTTACATGTTCCTGTCAAGCAGACATTTTATGAAGGGCCTCTTGAGGAAAAACAAGTCAGACCAAGGCCACAGATGGACCTGCATACAGCATCTGCCTGGACTGCAGAATCATACAGAAATGCAGGACCCAAACACATTTACAAGAAAGTACAGAGAGACAGACAGAGAGAGAGACAGACAGAAAGAAAGAAAGAAAGAAAGAAAGAGAGAGAGAGAGAGAAGAAAAGGGAGGAAATTGCCTTTCTTTCCTGACATGAAAAGCTTTTTTGCATATGCATGAAGGCTCAGATCTGAAGATCAGATTGGAGCCGGATACCATGCAGCCCCCTCCAGTCTGCAGCTCTGTCTCAGCACTGGCTGGAGACACACGGCTGCTCTGGCCTCCACAATGGAGCCATTTGTCATAGCCAGAGTATGATCTCAGTGACATTTGGAGTGGAGAACCACAACATTGATAAAAGCCCCCCCATCCTCTCCGCTGCCAGACACACAATGCAGAGAAAAAGGGAGGGGTTGGCTCTGAAGAAAAGAAGTGGCTTACTGTGATCACTGATCAGGAATTTAAATGACATTCTGGAAATCTGACACTTCTGACAGCACAGCAGAATGTATTCAAATGCAATGGAAAGCATGTAACCACTGCAGTCTTTGCAAACCACTGGCCTTCCAAGCTTTGGATATTTCATAACAATAGTCACAGGACCACATGCACTAAACTAAATTACATGAGGTGTTTGAAAGAAGCTAAACAGGTTTTAGTTGTATGTACATAAACTACTAAAGTAGGTCTCAGCTTTCACCATGTTTCACCTGCCTTTATCTGTCAATATAAGTGTGAGAGACAGCCTTCCTGCCGATTGTCATGCCACATGACCAGAGCTCAGGGAAAGGTTCCTCAGACCATTACCTTAGATATTCTATAGCATAATCACATACAGAAAGTTCATTTTCTGGTGATTCCAGGTTCTTATTCACATTGCAGCATTAGCAGCCCCACCTCCTCCATCATCACATTTTTCAGTAAGCGGCTGCAATCATCCTCCACAGCATTCTTTGCTGGACTATGGTTGGCAGCCGCCTTTATGCTCAAGAAAGATTTCACAACTGACAACTAACTAATTTAACAACTGGAGCCACAAGAGGCACTGCTAGAAAACATGCATTCAAACAGTGCACCTTTAGCGAGATATTCCCCATGTGTTTACTATGCCCAGAGCTTAAAACAAGGAGGACTTCTGTTTTCATTAATTTATCATTATCTTATCACCGTTGAAGCTGTTCAGTTATTTATGATTTTCCATTTTCAAATATGGAAATGCGTGAACAACGACCACAGCCTGACCCATACATAAATAGACACACTGTGCTTGAAAGCATTATGCCCTGTGTGTGTGTGTGTTGATTCATATGCAGAGTGGTCTCACCTGGCCTCCACCACAGTGGCAATGTCTGTGCCCAGACTGTGTGGGCGGGGGAGCGTGCAAATGAAGTGCAGGTTGATGGGGCTGAAGGCCCTCACCGTGCCATCAGCGCAACCACAGAAGATCAGCTCCTCCGTCACCGACAGAGACGTGGCCATGGTGGTCTAGAGAGATGAGTGAGAGAGAGAGAGAGAGAGAGAGAGAGAGAAAATAAGCATCAATTTACAGAATATAATGGCACCAGGCAACTGTGGAGTCTGTGCCCCCGGTGAGTGGGAGGTGAGCTCATGAGGTTGAGATGTGCTTGCACTGCCACACAGGTCTCCAGGCCATCTCTCTCCCCGCCACTGACACATCATCACTTTACAGAATATCTCACTTTGTCTCTGATGACTCAGAACACTGGAGGTGAAAAACCCCCACATCTCATAGGGTTGACACAGATGTAAGGCAGTGAAGGCTTATTCAGGTGCAAAGGTGGCGTGGTGAGAGGTTTGTGATCACTGTAATTTGTGCACTGATCCAAAAGATTTTTGTCACCGCTTCCAAGGATAAAGTACAGAGCAAGATTTCTCATTTCATAAGCTTTCTGGAGATCAAGGGGACCCGTTCTCTGTGCCTCTGTGTGGGTGCCACTGATCCATGCAAGAATGTCACATGCTTCCATTTTTTTCACATTCATTCTCAAGACCCTTTAGCAGTTTGCAATCATAAACAGTTTTTAAATGTTGCTGGTCAACATATAAGGGGGGTGGGGGGTGGGTGTACAGATGACACAATAGATAATTATTAGAGTGGAAGCTAATTTCACTTTCCGGAAGACTGACTTCATTTCAAACGAGTGATTGCTACCCATCCTCTAGTAGTTTAACCCAATTAACCCAGAGCCTTAACCTTTAAGCACAAAGTCTGCAGTAAATATGAAGGCAGTAGTTATGATGGGCAGGAATCCATTTGGGGTGAGTTTTTTTTTCTTCTTTTTTTTTGTGCTTGTTTTTGATGATCAAATCATGGACCCGGAAAGTCATGCTCTTGTAACCAATGAGGCGTTGAGACAGAGAGGCCTTTGTCTCCATCCATCTTTTCCTTCTGCTAGCTCACTCCATCCCTCTCTCTCTCCCCCTCCCTCGCTCTCTCTTCTCATTCACTTCATGTATTTGGATAGCAGAGGGCCTGAGGGCCACAAAAGCTGGATTGTGAGAGGGGAAGCCCACCTGCTTTGACCGTGTGACCCAGTTTGACTGGTAGCAGAAAGGTGGCTTCATCAATGCATAAATCTAGATCAGATCTGTGCTCTGGATCATGCGCTTGTTTTTTTGGGAGGGAGGTGTGTCGAGTTCACCCCAAGGTCGTTAAAAATCTTTAGCAGAAATCAAGTCACGCACTCTCCACAAATTTGGAGGGAACAACAGTCCCATTGCATCTAAATTTGGCCCTTATTTATTTTGAAAGTCCATTTCAAGGTTCTCGGTCTCTGCGCATAGAGTCGGAATGGAAACAGCTTGTTAGGTTATGAATAAATAATCACCACCATCATCCAGCAGATGCCTGTTAAATGTAGTCATCTGTATACACAGCTCAGCAGAAAATAAGAGTGGTGCAAATGAGGCCACCACAAAAATGGACTCCATATCCCATCAGCCAGTGGGGAACCACCACAGACTGAACATACTGTGAAGACGGGGTGATTGACAAAGAGTGAGTGGGGACAGTGATGAGGAAATGCCTTAGTCTTTGATGATTGGCATTAACGATGACCTCTGACATCAAACACCCAATGAAGCGGACAGGTGGGTGTGATTGACAGTGGCGCTCTGGGGTGCCCGGCTAATGAACACTAGCACTGTCGGGATGGTGGGAGGGTGGTGGTGCTGGTGGGAGATACCCAGCTTTAAGATGTGACACTGAGGCGACAACTGCAGCGCGGATAAGCCACTTACTGTGATGCTGTCGTTTTGCTGGACAGTGTGTAAGGAGAGAAGAAGCAGAAGACACTAATATTAGACAGCGGCATGGGAAGACACATGCTTCACTCACACACTCACTCACACACACACACACACACACACACTTGTCGAGTGGGCTAAAAATGACACACACAGACACAGCGGGGCCTTCCTGCACAAGAGACAACTGGGATTTAAGCAGCAAAACCCACAGGAGGAGTCGGAGCTACAACATCAGACAATGAAAACAAAGACAAAGTGAGCCCTCAATCAGGGCAAACGCTTCTGATAACAAGGATGTTCATTAACCTTAGGCTTTGGGACAAAAGTATTTTCAGTGTGAACAATTCGGTAACAGGATATCTAGTGGATTTACAGCATAACACAGGCCCCACCTCTGGGTGTGGAGCCTTTAAGCTATGGCGCTCAACCTCAACAGTCTCTTAATCCTGAGGTAAACAACACCAACAGGCCACAGCTGTTCAAAGCAGACAAATGAGCTTTGGGGCAGGCAAGGAACTGTCTCTGCCAGGTGCGCCTGTTGCTAATAAAGAGGCTAACCCCTGACCCACAAATGTAAAATAAATCTATGTCATGGTAAGGCAGCGCTCAACACGTTTGTTTATCCACATGCTGGCTGTGGTCAAACTCACCCGCAGCTCCACCCATTTGTCCAGGAGCCGCTTGTCGTTGAACTCGCACAGCAGGCCCGAGGTGGTGATGCAGAAGGTGCTGTCGGCCTTGCGGCCCTTGCCGCAGGCCACGTCGCTGAAGAAGTTGTTACGCAGCTCTCCCAGCAGACCAGAGCGGCCCAGCAGGGGGACAGTGGCATTCACCTGGACACGAGAGGGAAACAGAGAGGGTGAGGGGCTTCAATAATCTCTATCAGGGAAATCTATCAAACATGTGGTGTCTAAAGAATCCAAATGAAGGGGAAACAAGGAGCTCCAATTATTACAGTAAGCAAGCAACAGCATGAAATAATAATCTTGGCCAGTTGTAAATACCACACAGGGAATAGACTGCTTGGTATCTGGTATGTCCTGAAGAATCATAAAATTGCTGGGGGACAGAATCTAATCTATGGACGTGACACACTGGTTTGATGACGGGAGCTAACAGCAAATACATTTGCAATTGCTTTGAGCACTACACCTTTCAGAGTGAGCCTGTGGTCCCACACATATATTGCTAGCCTGAGTAGGCATACATCTGGTTAACTAGGAAATTCAATGAGATATGAGCCATTCTGGGATCAAGGATGTTGTATTTGTGGTCGACACATGCAGGAAAGTTTCAAATGCTGAGTAAGCACCTCTGCTGCGGAATACCAACATACGCTTTCAGCAAATGAGATGCCAATAACACTAGAATCAGTTGCACTGCAGTGAGATTCAGGAGATTCAAGCTGACATGGGAGTGTGTGAGGGTACTGGAACTTTAATCATTTGCATTTTGCATCTGTGCATTTTGCCCAACACACAATTTCCCTGACAGAAATTGAACCGAATCTACAACTGGCTCAGCACTTTTTTTTTTTTTTCCCCACCACATTCAAACCCCTTTGGGAACCGTGGCTTTGGATGAGACTGCTAGATCAATACACAGTGGCAGTTTTCGCACAAGAGCTAGAAAAATGTGGTTTGTGGCAAGAGGGATTCGGATTGTTGGTTGAAGGAACGTGTTCTTCTACCATACACACCTTGGAGGACTTGGTGTGATCCAGGTACCAGAACTTGACGTGTCGGTTCCCCGCCGTGACGAAGTAGGAGCTGTCATCGGAGAAGGACACTGCCGTCACCTTGCTAGACACCTTGTTGGCAGCCACCACCACATTTTTCTGGAAGTGTGGTTTGGACAGATTGAGAAGGAATAGGAAAAAGGTATAAATTATTCCTGGCATTCATCTAGTCAGCATTTCCTGTGTGGATACGTAATGGGTTTGTTGTCAAGAAAAAAGAAGATGAGCTCAAAAAAAGAGGCTACTCTCTAGATATTCATTTATGCAACAGTCTCTCTTCATATCCTATCATTTCACATGGGCTAATACAAGTCAACAATACCTCATTTACCACATTTGCTTTCTTTTTCCATCTTTGCATGGACACATATTTCCATTAGCATGTAGGTGCCCCGTGAACTTTGACCTTTGGGTAGCTAGCATGTCCTTGCACCACAGAGCTCTTGGAGAAGGAGATTTACTCACCTTCCAGGCCCAGACGTTGACGATCATGTCGTGCTGGTAGCCCACGCTGACGATGTACTTGCTGTTGGGGGAGAAGGCCACACAGGCCACGCCGTACTTGTGCTCCTGGAGCTCGGCCACCTGCGTCCGCTCCGCCGCGTCCCACACCCGTACAGCCGGCATGTGCCCGCTCTGGACACGACAACAGATACACATGACGGGACATTTAGGGACCGTGTCAATGCAGTGCTTATTGTTTTTAAAAATGTTGAATGCTGTTGAATGCTGTTCTAGTACATTTTGAGATCCTGTTCAATTAAAGGAAATCAGGTTGTGTGACACAAGTTAAAGAAAGAGATGAGGAGTGGAGGAAAGCAAAGGAGAGAACAGAGAGAGAGAGAGAGAGAGAGAAAATGTATGATTGTGAGCAACACTGAGACAATGGCATACTCAGACAGACAGCACTGCATAACAGAGGAGTAATATGATTAATCTATGCAAAGCAAGAAGGTGCACTATTCAAATTGCTAGGTGATGAGAAGGCCACCTTCACCACAGCGCCGTGTCAGGACACCAGTGTTCTCTTTACCCAGCAGTCTTTACCCAACAAGTGGGGGCCAAGCGTCAGTTTGATTAAAATCTTCATCTCCCTTATGCAACTTGATTGAGCACCCAAGATCAAGGGTGACGAAATGAGGACTGTCCAGGATTTAGCGCAGCACATCAGCCGCAGTTACGCACGGCCCTACGACTGCCTTAATGCAGATGGGTCATAAAAAAAAGCCAGTGCCACACCGTGCAATAGAAACCTTCCCCATAGACACTTCAAAGGGACACTCTTCAGTCGCTTTCTAGGGACAGCTTTGGTGGAAAAGCAGGCGGCTATGGGGAAAAGGCCCGTGCCTGTGCAGGGCTGTTGTTTTCACTAGGGTTTATTTATAAATGTTGGGCTGGAGTGTGTTTGAGAGGGAGCTTACTGAAGCAGAGCAGCGTGGAGGAGGACAGGGCCACTGGCGAGGTGGAGGCTGGCAGTGGTGTATTTGTGTGTGTGTGTGTGTGTGTCTGTGTGTGTGTTGGGGGGAGGGGTTGTTGTGAAGAGGTGTCATGGCGCACTCCGGGGGCGGAGGAGCTAATAAGAAACAAACAGGGCAGCTGCTGATCCTCTGAGCTGACGGGGGGTTTATACACACCAAGACAGGAGTGGGGCTGGCTGGTGAAGGTCTCCCCTTAAGTGTGTGTGTGTGTCTCTCTTCAATGGTAGAAGGAGGGGTGACGAGGGGTAAAAGCCACCCGCTGGGACCCTTCTGGCTCGATCTCACTACCTCACTCGCTCCCTCTTTTATTTCCCTTTGACTCTTCTCTTCTTTTTTCCCTTCCCCTCGCTTTTCAGCTTCCTCTCTCAGCCCGTCATCAGAACCAGACTGTGCCCTTTTCTGTCTGAGACTGCCTTACAAATCACTGCCTTTCCATCTCCTTTCACCCTCTCCTTCTTCTTCCTCTTCTCTCGCTCTTTCTCCCTTTCAACCCTTCTCTCGGTTCTCGCCTCTGTTCACCTCTCTCTGACAGCAGACGGGAGAGTCTGTGTGAGTGTGTGTGCAGGCTGGAACCATGCCCCCCCACATGCTACCATGGCAACCCCAGTAAGCACACACACACGCTCACACTTTGCAGTCGCACTCCTGACTAATATGCTAACGCCAAATGGAAAGGATTAGCCTGCCTCTCTCTCTCTCTCCATGGGAAACGCCATCAGTAAAGATGGCTTGAATACAATCCACATGAATGAAGGGAGAGAGATAGACAGGGAAGATGAGTACACACCCCCTTCCCCCAAAATCACACCAGCTACAAGGCTTCACTAACAAGCAAACAATCAAAACACTCCTCCAATGTGTAACAACAGACTCAGCTAGAAGTACAGATGCCACCATGGTGTGCCAATTTCATGACATGCAGAATACTGTCTATACAGCAGTTTGCAATTTAATCTGATGTTTTGAGCTGGATTACAAATACACTTTGAACACAATGTTGATGGGATTACAGAGGATTTGTCTCACAGCAACGCGTGGCATCTCAAACATATCTGCATGAAAGGTGTGAGACATCACAGTGAGTTTTCAAAATCTTTGTTGATGGTAAGTTGCTAAGAATCTTGAGAGCAGCCATACAGAATCAGCACTGTGATATGTCAGTGTTCTATTACATTATTGAACAATAATTGAAAAATAATTACAGAGACCATATCCTAGATCAGTAATACATTACTTTTTAGAGAATGACATTGTTTTTAATTCATCAGTTGTACGCATTCCCAGGATGCACGTGTATGACCAGTTGTGCCACTGCACAAGAGGGATGTGTACCATGTGTGAACACAGATGTTTAAATGTTAGAGACTCCAGGTGAAGTGCTCAAGGCTATAGGTGCATTCTCACCCCTCAGTCACAGCACACATCTCTGTGTGGGGACTCACCTCGCCAGTGACCACGTATTTGCCATCCGGAGAGAAGGATACAGTGGTGATGGTTTTCCTGTGGAGGAGAGAGAGAGAGAGACAGACAGAGAGAGAGAGAGAGAGAGAGAGAGAGAGAGATGGTGGACAGGGAAGGGGAAGAGGAAGCATTAAGAGTGCTGCTGAAGTGAATGCATCCTGCCCCCTCTCAGCCAGCTTCCTGTGCGCTCCACAATGACAATGGCCTGCTCTCAAATCCAGCCTGACCTATAAAACGCTCTGCTTGCTTACAGGAAAGGACTCCTTTGTCATCTTAGAGTCTTCTGTATAGCAGCACAACTAATGGACTAGTCACTGACGCTTATGTGCATATGGAGGAGTGCAATTGAGTGTGTTAGTCTGAACATTACCAATTACCTGGAAGTGCTTCAGCCCTTTGATTGGACGTTAGATGTGTAGCCTTTCATCAAGGTGAAATACACACCAGAGATGTTACCTAACCAGTATCACCATGATGACACAATGAGCTTTTAGTCAGCACACATCATTGTGTGTGTTGAGACACATGACCAGGCATGTCAACAGTTTCAGCAAACTATAATACAGAAGAGTAAACAAACTCAACTCTAGCTCATTAGTCTATTATGACTAACAGGTTTTGAAAACAGGCAACAACTGTGCTTCCAGAGTGGATTACAGTGGGCGATAGACATGAGTAAGATGTGAATCCCAATGCATCCCAATCAGCCATAGAGTCTGTGTTCTGAGCTGTCACTACACCCACTACACCTACATCCCACTATGGCAATCAGAGATCTCAATTAGACAAAGGAACTAGGTCCAGACAGTTGTTAAACAGGTGGTCCAGAGCCTAGCTATGGCTGCAGCTGAGGGGCATAAAGGCAGGGCAGCACTGGGCTGGGGCCGAGGGGACAGCTGTGTGCGTGTGTGTGTGTGTGTGTGTGTGTGTGTGTGTGGCTTGGCTTTGAGGCTGGAGCTGGCACGGGCAGTCCTCCATAATCACAGAGCTCTTTGGTGTTCGATTAAAAGGAGGTGATAATGAGTGGGCTAGGAGACCTGTGTCAATTATGCCGCCAGCTGAAGACCAAGGGGGCAGGGTATCGTCTCCCAACACAATAATAACAGAGTTAAATTTAACACAGAGGCATTAGAATAACAAGCCAGTAGAAATGATAAAGCTACAGACAATGTAGCATGATGTATTATTTAAACTGTTTTACATGTGAGGTAGGAATTATGCTTATTACAAATCATCTATGGTACTTCTGCGGTGACTGAACATTTTGGGATAAACAAAGTTATTAATAGTATTTATGATGTGGTTTGTTTTGCGTTGCTTCCAGAAGACAAAATGAAATTGTACCTGAAGCTGTTGACAATGTGATGCTGCTTGTTCTTCTTGGGGTTCAACAAAACCACGACACATCTGAGAGAGAGAGAGAGAGAGAGAGAGTACATTTTTAATACCCGGTAATATTTCAAGAGGGAGTTGGGGAGTTGACACAATGGCTGACAAGTGCAGGAGGAAATACAGCCTGTAATACCAACAGCAGCTTCAGCCGCTCCCGTTGTCATCATAACTGACAGAGGAGCCCTTTGCCAGAATGACTCTCAAGAGCTTCCCAGTTATACAGCCATTTCCATGCAGACCGCTCTGGGAGGGTGAGTGTACGTGTGTAATCACCAGCCCAGCACTGAGAGAGACTCTGTGTGTGTGTGTCCTTCTGTTTGTTTTATCTCCAAACAGGGGAAAATCTCCACGATCCTGAAAGGGCCATAACACATCCTAGGGCTTTCATCATGTTCAGTGGCGGTGAGAGTGTAGTGCACACCAGACGTCATTTAGGACCATCGGTGGTGGAATGGAGGGGAGGAGGAGAAGGCTGATAGAATTTGTGGAGAACGTTTAAGGACTTATTCAAAAACGGGGCAAAGTGCAAAGTCATGCAACATAGTCTCATTCTATAGCTACAGTATATTGTGCACAAGTTATCTTGTGCCGTGTGGCAGCATTAGACTGACCCACCCCTGTTTAGGATCTTGGAAAGAAAAGGATTCGAAGAGACCTTCAGTATTCCTTAATAGATGCTCAGACCTAAATAGCTTCAGTTGACTGGTGAACGTCCAGGCGAGCACGTGCATGCATATTATATATATGTGTGTGTGTGTGTGTGGATGACAGGTAAGAAGGGGTGCAGATTGAGAGGAAGATCAACGGAAACATACAACACAAACACACCCTCTCTAACACAATGAGGACAACCAAGAAAGAAACAAGACAGCCTAGGAAAAAGACCCCCCTCCTACACACACACACAAACACAGAGGCAGACTTCAATAGTCTTATCCAGTCTTATGTAGGCCTTGGCTGCTGGCGCAGGGCCATCTGTGATGGGGTTTCTCAGCAAACACACCGTTGAGACTTTGAGCTCTGAAGTCTCCAGCTCATGCTTCAAACCCGTGGCACTTCCACATCCATCTCAGGCTTCCGCAGAGCCATAAGCCCACAATGCAACACTGTCCCATCTCCACGGCTACGCCAGAGAGAGAGAGAGAGAGAGGCAGTGGCTGTCTTCTGAATCAACCCTGCCAGTGCCTCTTCAGCACATTTTATGACCCTGTGACCACAACGATGCCCTGGGTCCCTGGTGAGAAGACGTAAAGAAAGGAAGGGAGAAAGAAATGGGTTCTCATGTATCAATGAAGACATTACTCAGCGAGCCCAGAGTGGCAGATCCCTACCCGTCCTGCCATTAGGGTAGATGGTACGGAGATGGAGGAGACAGGAGCAGCCGAGGCCAAACTGGGAGAGTAATGGGGCCATTCAGGGCACACTGGTCCATTGACAGGGCCATAATGCCATGATTGGCTTGAGTAGTGGCTGGTATTTATAGAGGTCGCTGAGAGGATTGGCAGGACTCAGATCAATGATTAGAAGAGCAGGATGGCTCTGAAGGTGCTAAATTAATGCTCACACCTTTTCTGAGGTACAAGATTGTGTTTGTGTTTGTGTTTGTGTGTGTGTGTGTGTGTGTTTGTGTGCATGTGTGAACTTGTGAGAACCTTCCAGACACTTCCATTGTGTCTATCAAAAACACAAAGTGTAAAAAAAAAAAATTTACATAATAAGCACTAAATCACTACGGCGACTCTAGACAGGAAAACACACAGATTGACAGGAATAAAAGGAAGAAAACAGAATGGAAGACAAAAGAGACGTACAGAAATAAACAAAGACAGACAAAAGAGACATAAAGAAAGAAACAAAGAAAGGCAAACGAGACAGGGAAAGAAAAACAAAGAACAACCAAAGGAGACTAAGACAATGAAAGAAAATAAAAGAATAGAAAAGGAAAGGAAAGGAAGGTAAATACAAGTCCAGCCATCCATCTCTTCCCCCTGACACCAAGTCCCACCATGAAGAGTAAATACAGTGCAGGGTCGCAGCTGGCGGACAACCAGTGCCGGCCTGTGTGGAGAGTTTATCGAGCAGGCTCTTCTTTCTCCCCGACTGCTCCGCTGAGAGAAGCATGGGGTTAGCAGGGAGCTAACTCCCCTCTACCCAGACAGTTTATTGATCGAATTCGCCCCATTTCAAAACACATTCGCAGAGCTTCCCTGCCTCCCATGTTGCTATGGGGTGTTTGTAAATAAGACAAGACCAACACAGCCCCCCACCCCCACCCTTACACACACACACACACTCAATTCTCCAGTAGTAACGTTGACATCTATGTTAGGATCTGAATCTTGAGCAGACATCAGACTAGAGAGGTTGATAGAGAGGTTTTTTTCCCCTTCTTTTTCCTCGTTCCTTCTAGGTTGATCTGGAATGTCTGATCTCTGTCTGCACCCAGGGGAGTCTGGAGAAAGATGTCTCCTTGAAGAGGATAGAGAAAAAAAAAGAAGTAGGAAAAAAAAAAAAAAAAGATGTTGCCACGGGGCGTTTTCTGGCTAAGATGCATCTAAATGAAGCCAGTACTCAGCCACACTACAGTTGACTAGAGTCTATAAAAGGAAACAAGCCCATAAGGAAAGTTGGTTCTAATGAACATGTCTATTCTGTCTATCTCTCCCTCTCTTCCCTCTCTTTCATTGTGGTCGTCATTATGGAGATCTCTCTAGAGTTGTAAATAAGGTCAGCCATATGGCTAAATGTAGGTCAATCCTCTGAATATAATATACTTGCGAGTTTGGAGTTGAAACCAATGAGAGTTTCTATCCTGTATACTGTCTTCAGCCCAAAGTGCACAGATGATGTACATTCATCACTGCCTCTGCTAGAATAAGCTGACCTACTTACAGTGGGATATGGAAGCCTAGAATGAACGTCCTTTACTATAGAAACAATCCAATTCTATGCTCCTCACATAATTTATGATTGGTCATCTAAAGCAGTCCTCGGCACACACGCACATGCTACACACACACATATGCACACAAAACCTGCAAACTCTAAATGTATTGACTGTTCTGGGTGTGTACACGCTAAACAATTAATGTGTTTACCTACAAAATACAAAGGCCTTTCCTCAAAGGTCTGTGGCTTTTCCCACTTGACACATTATCAAGCAGAGAGGGAGAATGTGCTCATTAGCGGAAAGCTAAACTTTCCACACCTGCGGTTCCCTCACAGAACACATTAACAATGACAAAGGTCAAGTCAGCTTTATTGTCAATTTCTCCCCATATACTCCACATACTAGACATACGGAGGAATTGAAAGCATGTTTCTCGCAATTCCACGGTGAGGAAGATATTTTCTAATGCTAAAGAAAAAAGTGCATAGCAGACAAACAAGACAAGACAAAAGATCACAAGATAAAAATATCACAAGACAAAAACACAAGAATGTCACAAGTTGCAAAAGAATCCTGTATGATTGTTGTGATAGTCCAGAATAACATGCAAAAATCTAAGTGTGCAAAAGGATGTGTTGTAATAGTGTGAAAAGAAATGTGTGAAAAGTAATAGTGCAAAAGGAAATGCAATATAAAAAAAAGGTGTGATCAATTCTTCATGTAAATCCTACAAAACGATTAGATTTAGGTGTGAAGTAGAAACTCCAGTTTCATTTCACAACGCAGGCAAAGAGGCAAACTGCTCGCTGCCTGACTTTGGACTGTTTGCTAAATGACTTAAGCGTATGCAAATCTTTGCATTATATTATATTTGCATGTTTCAATTAAACATGACATTTACATTTGTATGACTTAAAATGTGGCCAACATCCTGCATTGGGCAAATGTATTCAAATACAGCACCTCAACAAATTTAGTAAAGGATTAGCCTAATAAAGGAAAATCACATATGAGTACAGTACAGGCTGCACACTACACACTGCAGATGCAGTCTTTTCCTATGCCTAATGGTCTATTGTGCTGCTCAGCTGAGGCCCACAACGTAGCTCCAGGGGAGCTGGGCTCATCCTGGCTGTCGGTCAGGGCCTTTACAGTGGACAGATTATCATCGGCCTGAGCTGGCACAATGACGGCTCTCTGCAAACCACGCTGATTCGGTGGGTGGAAGGCAAGTGCTGCGGTAATGCTTCAGAGCTCCAGTCGAGCGTGCCTAACTGTTGACTGCACTACACAAATGAGGAGCATAGCTGTGGGTCAAGGCTATGGCTCTTCCACTCAGTCACTGTCTTCTGTCTTCACACACATACACACACACTTTGTTTTTTATAATTTAGCAGCAAAAAGAAATAAGACTCCCCTAGAGGGGCTGTTAAAACACACCTACTGTGCAGAAGTCAGGGAATGTGTGTGTGTGTGTGGGGGGGGGGCAGATTCATCCTGCATTCTTCTGATGGAATGGTTTCTAGTTTCTTCCCTGCAGATGTACTGCGGCTGTCAATTATTTGGACAGCTCAGGTCAAAGTGGGTGCAGAGAGAGTATCTTGGAAGGTAAGCTATGGTGAGTGAAAGACCATGCAAATGTTGCAGTCAAATCAAATATCTTAGAATAGAAGTGATGCTTGTGTTGTGATGTGAAAAACAGCTCTTGTTTTGAAGTGCAAAGTCAAATCTGGTCAAAGGTGCTCAAAAAAATATACCTTGTGCAAAATTAGTAAGTAAACAGTAAGATGAACCTAAACTACAGATTTCCTGCAGCACCTCAAAAATGATTGTAGTTAGCATGTGGCAAGAGGTGTGTGTGTCTGTGTCTGCAGTCCACCTTCAAACTCCAGCCAGGGAATGTATGAAGTGATGTCTGCTCCATGCTCTGAGAGACAGCCAAAAGTCCTGAAGCTGCAAACAGTACCAGACACTTCAGCACAGGGAGCCACACCCAGTGTCCTTCACTCTGACTAAACCCAATGTGGTCTAGCCTTCCCAGCAACACTCTGTCTGCCCACACACACACGTACACGCACAAACATACACACAAACACACACCAAGCAGAGCTTGGTTACCTGGAAACAAAAAAGAATTTTGCTTTGGTTTCATCTCTCCCCAAGGAAGTAGGAAGTAGTTCTCCTCTGCTCTTGTTATCGCTCCAGTGTTCTCTGGTTCTGCTGTAATGAGTCAGACACCTAAGCATCGTGCCTACAGTGTGAGGAAACAACTCCTCCAGGAAACCAGGATGCTATGACATCGCAGTGGCTCAGAAGTTTCCCCTCTATATGCTTCATAGCCAGAAGGGTCTAACCACTACGATGACTACAGTACATTAAGACACAGTGAGAAAAGGAGAGAGGAGCAGAGAGAAAAAAAAACAAATGAATAGGCAGGGAGGCAAAGCAATATGTGAGCCCTGGAGTCATGTCGAGAGGAGCTCACATGACAGCTCCTTTTGATGTCTCTTCTCCTGCTTTAAGAACACAGGGTGGCGGTTACCGCGGTGACCGATCAGCTGCAATACTACAGGAAACAATCCAGCCCAAGAGAAGAGGCGGATTGGTGAAAGCTGAGCAGATGCCTCCACCGAGGGGGGGATGGGAGCTGGTGGTGGTCAGACATCCACCGCGCCCCATCTGGTGATTGTGGGATAAGGCAGATACGGACAGGTGGTCAGGCCGCCACCCGTGGAAGTTTCTCTAGGGGTGGAGGAGGGATATCGCATATCGGATTCCCCTCCCCACCCTGCAGCTAGCTAGCCTGGTCTGCCTCCTCTGAGCCTTGGCCTCTGGTGATCCTGCTCCAGCCTCGGTACCACTCTGACCTCGCTCTGCCGCGGGGAGGGTGGGCGGGATCCTTGTGGAACACTCCGTAACCTGAAGGAGCTTCACACAGCCTTGTCCTTCCCCACACCCATCCTTTGCACAAATATGCACACAAACACACGCAGACCGAGACACATCTGAAGGATTCTGTCTGCATGCCTCTGGCAGCACAGGCGCTTGGCAGAAACAGCCACCAGCCGAGAGGCAAAGGGTCCATCCCCTAAAGCCTCAATCCCCTGCTGGAACCGCTTGTTAATGCCGCAGGAAATTGGAGGAAGTGTTTTAAAGCTACACCAGCACAGAGTATATTTGGATCCCTGTTTAGCTGGCTGAAACAATCTATAACAGCTCGGCACAGTGTAGGAAAAATCTGTTAAGTTAAGATAAAGAAAATGGAAACTAAAGTGGTTTTGCTTAGGCTGTTATGACAGGACCACACAATAACAGTGCCGTCTGATGCTGGAACGTTTGAAGTGCCTTTTCCAAAAACACCCCTGTTCTCTCTGCGAGGTGAAAGCGCTAGTCACAGACAGCACTGGGCACATTTGGCGCAAATAAGTGCAACCGTTGTATAATGCAGGGGTGGAAAGCTTGCATAACACCCCTTTTTTTTGTTTTTAAAGATGGCACAGCAAGGTCACCTCTTTCTTTTCCATGCCTGCACACTGGCCTGGCATAAACAGCGTTCACAGTGGCACTGAGCGGGCAGAGGGAGCCTGGCATTGCTGTGGCCACCGGCTCTGCTGTGTGTGAGGGTCGAGCAGAGGGCAGGGAGTCTGCTAGGCTGCAGTTGACTTGGCGTTGCTGAAAGCTGGTGGTGGTGGGTGGTGGCAGTGCTGTCCGGGACCCCCGAATGCTGCAATGCAGCAAAGCGCTAGACCCCCCCCCCCACACACACACACCCCTAAAGCACTGGCAGGTTTTCTTTCTCTCTCTCTCTCTTTTTTTAAACTGTCCACGCACTGCAGGAGACAGTCCCTTGTTCTTTCCCTCCCTTCCTCCTCTTTCTCTCTCTCCATCTTACTCTTAGACACACATGCACACCTTTGCTGTCTCTCTCTTGCATACACACACAAACACACACATACACCTTCAGTCTTTCCCTCGCTTTTTATTCCCTTGCATCCCTTCTGTCTGTCGGCGTAGCTGCAGTGAGTCTCTCGCTCTCTCACTCTGTCCTCAGCTGTGCTCTCTCCTCACATAGCGCTACTGACCCACTTTACTGCAGTGCTCTCCTAGCGATAGACAGAGGGGGAGAGGGAGAGAGGGAGGGTGAAAGAGGGGGGAGGAAAGAGAGAATGCTGAAATAAAGAGATAGAGAGTCAGAGGAGAGATAGAGAGAATGAGAGAAAGAGAACAAGAGAGACGGAGGGAAGGGGAGGGAAAGAGAGAGCGAGAGGAGGGACCCTGACACACATTTTCATGCATGCTTGATGCATATAGTGGGTCGTCTATGGTGGCTGCCTGGCACGCACACACAGCCATTTCACGTTCATCCTCATCACTGGCACCTATTCATGACAGAAAAGCTCGTCGTCTGGCACTGAAATAATGCCACAGCACTAGCGGACTGGGGACAAAGGTTACGAAGTAGGACAATCCATCCGAAATCCATTAAAATATCAGAGTGACTCACAAAGGAAGCAGATAGGCATCGGCTAAACAAGCTAACAGCACAGGAGGGGAATGGGTGGTCGGAAGGATGACTCGCCAGGCCGATGTGCAGGGGGACAACTTGTAGTCATTTGATAAGGAGGTAGCCTCTCTACCTATGGAGCAGGCAAAATGTGTCTAAATGTGGCTAAATCACACATGCTCATCATTTGCATCTCCCCATTCAGACAGGCAGGCTTTTCTAGTTCCTCCTGTCCCAGCAAGTGAACAGAGCAGGGCAAACACACATACACATACACACACACACACACGAATGCACTCCCATGTGCACACAAAGCATGCATGATACAATTATTCACTGCGAGAGACCAGCACCTAATAAGGACATCACAGCACAATTCCCGTCTGACAGAACTCAAGCAGCTGAAAACAATATTTGGAAATACTGTGGGGTTTCTGAGTTTCACTGAATCAACACTTCATATTTTTTGGCTGTCATCATTTTTATTTCAGCTGTGAATCACAGTAAGACATAGGCTGCAAAATGACAACATATCGTAAATGTCTATATTTTACAATGAAATATGACATGTTGTGTAACAAAAATGTTACCCAAAAATGGATGTACCCTATCCAAGAGTCCGTCCCTGGAGTCCTACTTAATAAAACCTTGACCTGTGGTGAATGAGGAGCATTATGCAAGAAATGAGGCTATTTCATTTGTGTCCCATTAGGTAACATGGGAGGCCCATTAGTGGGTTCATCTTTAATTAATAAACCAGGGCCACCAGTACAGCATCATTCACTGCGTATTGCCTCGCACACTCAAGGGAGACACTAAAATCAATTTGGTTTCGACATTCTCACAGAGCTTCGCAAAGAGATAATGCTTGGAAATCTAATGGCTGAGCACCCCCGTACCCTCCAACAGACTTGGGCCGAGTCTGTGGCTTTGACCCTTTCACAGTTCGCCTCAACGCAGCACTTCAAGAACTGGAATATGCTGCAGTGCAATTGCCCATTGTCATGGAGAAATTCAACTATGGCCATGGATATGTGTGTGTGTGTGTGTGTGTGTGTGTGTGTGTTTGTGTTTCACAGGCGATAAACAGTGCACCATGGAGGTCTGTTGCATTCTCAGAGTCAATTGCTTTCGTTTAGCAACTCCAACAAACCAGAGCAGGCTAGGTAATGGAATCACTGCAGTCCTATTGGCCAATACCCCAGAGGGCCAGCTTCTTCTTCAACAGCTGCAAGAGCTCTCTGATTGACCCTTTACACACACACACACACACACACACACACACATGCGATTCCTGCTCAGAAACAGGCAGATAGCAACTGTGAGTCCCTGAGCCAATCCATAAGCTGCTGACTGTGCATTGGGGGTGATGCAGGGTGGGCTACAGGAGAGCGTACAATGCTGCAGCTTAAATTGGGGAAATAAATGACGTGCCTTCAACAGCCCAGCACCAATCACATTCCCCGTATGGCCACCAAAACCCTCAAGAGCGAAAGCCTCAAAGAAGAATGCCACCGCAGCAACTTTAAGCAAAATCTATTTAACTACTCCACTTTGACAAGAGGAACACACTCACTGATAATCAAATAGTAGAGCTGACGTGTGCATGAGCAGATGTGAATTTGTGAGTCTGTGTGTGCGCGTGTGTGTGCTTCATAGGGTCTACTCTTTCATTATCAGCTAAAAGGCCCAAGAAAACCAGGTGGACTCTCTCCCAAGCCAATCGATCTCTTTCATCCGTGCTGGGATGAGAAACACAAGCCCATGTCTAATGGGGCCCAGATTCAAGATTCTCAGGGGTCTGACCCATCACACGGGTCAGGACCACAGCCCCACAGCAATCCCTCTTCCCAAGGTGCTAAAAGCTGTCTAAACTGAATGAGTGTGCTTCAGAGTCCTTGTTCAAACCTTGTTTCTGTGCAACTATTTACTCTTACATGAGAGCTGATTACTGAAGGGATCTGACTCCATTACAGGTGTTTAGTGACATGTGGTCAGGGGAACATTACATGCACACTGTATGCATAAAGGAAACCACTTAAAACAGTTTAGACATTATACATATCCTCTGATCCAGATTCCCTTCCACACAAAGCTGCTCTCTAGATTATTCCTGTAAACCAACTGTTCTCTGATGTAACGGGCATTCTTTAGAGTCCCACAGACCTTGAACTCACGAGATGGCGAGTGGCTGGAGAGGAGAGAGGACTATTTTTTTTCCACACAAGCCAAGCACCAAAGCCTAACGACTTAATGAGATTAAGCTGCAACCCCATGTGACAGACGGTGGGAGGGGTCTTTCTGTCTCTGTCTCTCTCCCTTCATCTCTATCTTCCTCACCACATGCCACACATACCATCAAGCCTGCTGGCATGAGAGGAATGTTACTACGACCTGGGGCCTGTTTGCCAAGCAAACTGAAAGTACGAAACACAAAACTTTTCTGAGCACTTGCAAAACCTGTTGGACACATTTAATTCAGAATTCAGAATGTGTTTAATTCAGAATTCAGAATGCGTTTAATTCACAATTCAGAATGTGTTTAATTCACAATTCAGAACGCATTTAATTCACAATTCCACTAAATGCACACTATATCATAACCTCTGATTCAAAACTGAATTCAATCATCTGAGGGAAAGCGCTATTTGCTAATGCAGCCTTGAGTAGTGCTATTGAGGAGTCAGAGGTTATGGTTTGTTATGACCCAAGGCCTTCTGTCTTAAAACTGAGGGGTTTAGAAAACAACCTATTAAAAGCACTGACATGGGTGGACCCAGTCACAGATAACCAAGTTAGCAGTGATTAAATCTTCAATATGGACACAGAGTTCTCCCACTTGGACTACCTTAGAAGAGAACTCCTGTTTAGGGACCACAATTAAATTACTGAGCAGCTGAAAAAGGCCAAGATGTAGTCTAACTCAAAACTGTTATTTACATCAAAAATAAAGGTCAGTTTTGCACGCTGTTGTAGACCAACACAGGGGTTTATGGTGGATACCATTACAATTTTTACAAATTTTTTACAAAACTCACAGTCCTACAGGAAAAATATGGCAGCAATGCATCAAAAGTGAAAACTCAAAAATGAACGCTGTGGGACATTACACACTGCATCTGTGCTAGGACTACCTGGACTAGCACACTGTCAATCAAAGCACAAGTTCTTCCCATTGATTAGGATTCAGATAGTTAGGATCAGGTGAGCATTGGCTGACCAATATGTGGAGTTACATCACTTCATTAAGTGACAAATTGACTGATTGCTTCAGTAGAGCCTGATATGTAAGTGGACAGTCCTGCAAGTAGGCTGCAACCAATAGCTAAAGTGTGGTGCTGGTGGACAACTCTCCAGTCAGTGAGCAGTGGATTAACCCTGGTGCTCTGAGGTCGAGGATAGAAGCAGACGCCTCTCTGTTCCCCGTGTCTCAGCAGCTGAGCTCACGAGGGACTCGCTCTTGCACGCCTGTCCAGCTCAGCATTGCTAAACCTCTCCTGCCTGAGACAGCGTTTCCTTCCAGTGGCACGCTACATGGCTTTCCGTGACGGATACACACACACACACACACACACACACACACACACACACACACACACACACACACACACACACACACACACACACACACACACACACACGAGCACATGCACACAAAAACAGGGACACACACACAGACAAACACATGCACAGCTGAGGGTGCTGACAGACGAGTTTCCGTTGCTCGTCTCCATGCTAGCACAAGTCCCTGGGCCTAGTTAAATCATCTGACTGTATCCAGATCAGTGCTGGGGTTCATTCAGAATTCCCTTTGTCACTTTTATTCATGTCTCTTTTCCTTCAACAGTCTTTCACCAGGGACATCCCTGCCTGATGCATGCTTTGAAATAAGGGGAGGGGGGGAGGGGAGCAGCAGGGTGGTAGACTACAGAGCGTTTTTGATTCTGTCTCGCCTGACTATGAATGTATTACAAGTGTAACAGTGGAAAATGGAAAAACTGACAAAAGGCCAAAGAATGAACACTGTGTTTGAAACTGACAGGGAACTGTGTCTGTGTACAAAAATAAACATGGCTTACAACAAGACTGTGCAATGACACTTCATGATGCTCTGCAACAACGATGGCTCTGTCTCTACCGTAAATGCAGCTTCAGCACATTTCTGAATTCTGGACGCTGAATTCTGTTTACAAACACTGAGCTGTCACCAAGTAGCATAAAACTAGCATGGTCTCGCAAACCAGCAAATTGCTGGTTTAAAATACTTCTTGGAAATCTCTAAGGAGCCAAACAAATGTGTTATAACAAGTCACAAGTGAAGAGAAGAACATGTATGGCATCATGCAAAGCATGCACTCTCCTCCTACAATGAATAATACCATTGGGTTTTTAGAGATTTAGCAGACATTATGTTATGTATGTTAGTGCCTATGACTTCACACTCACCCTGCAGGGTAGGCCACCAGCCCTGAACGTGGATCGCAGGCCAATGCACGGTTCCCCAAAGTGGTGATCCCAAGGACCTTCTCGAGTGTCACCTGTGAAAGCAGCAATTGAATACAGTCAACATGGATGCAAAGACACACAAACAGTTATCAAACAATTATCACAAACAGTGGACAAAGCACGGAGGAAAACGTCAGTTATTCTGATAAGGCCAGCACTGACCCTGATGCAGATATAGTTTGATTGTTTTGTTGCAATGGCATTCGCATGTTTGGCATCCTAGTCTGAGACCCAAGACACGCAAAACAAGCACACAGAGGAATGTGACTTAAATGCCTTGTTCAAAGTTGCATGGTTATCTGCAGAGACATCAACAACCCTCAGCAGGAAGAAGTCAAAAGTATTGCCTTAATATTTACACGTAGAACTGAAAACAATAAGGAAGGCTATGTAATATTTCCATATAAGTGGTTTCATAGTGTACTGTCCAAGAAATCTAGGTTACTCTTGCCTTGTTTCTTGTTGAACAGTGTTCTGACACTTGTTAATTTATTTGGACAGCAGATTGACGAGGAGCAATCACTACTTTAGCCAAAGTACAGTAAACACGATGAGGAGCAACATGGTACAGATTTAATCAACTCAGCTGGAATCAGAAATCAGGAACTTAACTGAGTTAGAACCATTTAAATGCCTCAATACATTTAAACTAAAATGTCACTTCAGTATCCACATTGCAAAAGTGCACTGTAGCCTAGAAGCATTAAACAACAGCTGGTGAGTACCCACTCCATCTCTGTTTTGAGTGCTCAGCAAAAAAGATTGTCTACCACAACGAGCAAGGTTCTTCCCAATGGCCCAAAAGAACCTAAATAATAGGGTTAATATAAGGTAATAATTTAATGTAATGTAATAATTTAACAAGCATACAGATGTTGCTTTACCTTTAAGGTCTGCTAACAGAATGCAAATATCAGATATGAAGCTTACAAATGCAGTAGAGGATAGAAGTTTGCATTTATGAGATGCAATGTGGGCTAAATGCAAGAAAGGCACTGCTAAGTTAAAATCATCAATCTTCAGTAAGCTAGTGACAGCTGGGTGTTTCACCAGCACTGTATAAAAACAACCTTTTTCCCACTAGATAAAGCCAGCAGCGTTAGCCTGCATCAGCACTTACACTGGGTCCCCTGAGCTCCAAAACTCTTCGCGACTGCAGCATTTTCTCAGAGCGTCCATCTAATTCAGCTCACAGTGCGTTTCCCCTTCCGCGGGAAGCCCTGACTGCGTCCAGCTGTGCCCAGGGGCAAGTCCAGACTGGACACTTTGTGTTGCCACGTCAACAAGCCACTCTAGGTCTGGGTCAAATCCATCAACCATTTTAAAAGTTAGTTGTATTGTTCTCAAATCTCACAAAAGAATGCACACTATACAACAAAAGTGCAAGAGGAGCAAGATAGAGAGAGAGAAACTGGAAAGAGCCATGGCCATCCAAGTCACTCTTGTGTCTCACAAATGAGCAGGTCAGCTGTGCTCTGACTGTATTTGTTGATGAAGGCTCATCACATGACGACGCATTTCTTCTGACTTCTCTGGAAAACACTGCACTGCTTCCACCAGCAGTCACCCGGCATTTAGTGTTTTCATTAGCAAGGTCTCTTCATGCACTCACCCCACCCCCCTTCTCAGTGTCTGTCATGGGCACAAGGTGATTTCTGGTGGCGCTGCAGCAAGGCTACATAGTAATAACCTTGCTAGTGTGCTTGGCTTGCTGAGCAGCTGGGAACACATGGTGTAGCCTCTCTCTCTCTCTTTTTTTAAAATTGTGATTCTGTTATAAATCAAAGAAGCCCACAGCAAATTCTGTCCTCAATTCCAATTAAGAGCTCAGACTACTGCACAGACAAGAGACATACTGGCTTTAAAAAAGCGGGCCCAGGTGCATGCACAACACCAAGAGACATTCTGTATACCTACTGTACATGTAGCCGAGACCGAGGAACAGAAACAATGAAAAACACAGTATGGGCATAAAGAGTAAAGATTTAAATCCTGTGCGAAGATGAAAAATAAGAAACATCTTTAAGTTCTCTCCATGGATCATTAATTATCTTTCTGTGCCTACTACTAGGTGAAATGAATGCCTATTGTTTGAAGCCTTCAACATAATGACAATCAATTGCAGATGAATCCTGACCCATGTCCCAAGACGTTTGTGGTGTGTTTTGATGCAAAGGGTTGCAAAGTCTAGCCTAATGCTGGAGAGCAACAAATGCACCACAGAGACGTAACATAGAGAAAGCAGACAGAATACACTGTACTGCTGGTGATAGACTAAATCACAGCCGCCTTAAGGTGGTCTTGCAGAACTATATGTATTCACATTCAAGCTGATCTTCCTTTGTGTGATGACAGACTCTGGAGGGGAGTCTTTGTCTGGGGTAGTTGTACCTGTACTACCGTCTACTGTGTCTGTAGACATCCAGGCTACTTTTGTTGGCAAGGTCAATGTAAGACCCAAATTAATAAAAGCTGCAGCATTACTTGGCCTATTATTAGTCTATATTGTTTAAATTAGTTAAACACACAGCTCTCTGACAAGAAAAAATATGCTTCACTCTCCAGAGTATAAGTGGTGTAATAGATGTGCCGAAGATTTTTCCTGGTAATTGGCTAAAATTACCATTCGCAGTCACAGCTGCAGTCTTGTAACATAATAAATTAATACAGACTCACCTGCAAAATCTATGGATTATATGGTGAAAACCTGTTTTATGAAAACCACTAAGTGAAAGGGTACAAGTAATTTTCCAACTAGACAGGACATTTAGTAAGTTTAGCAAGTGCCATATACAAGATGCCATAATAGAAATATGACCTTAATCTTTATATCTCAAAGTCAATGGCACAAATTGAACACTACTTCAATATTTGCTGTTATACTCAACAGAATTGAGCCAATAAAAAGGACTGAAAACACTGGAAACAAAGGAGAGAATGTGTAAGTGGTGGTTCTTGTCAGCTTATATAATCAGCTAAAATCATTAGACAAATTCATAAATGTTTTGAGAAATACATCACAAAATAACAAAAAAATCTATCAATTCCAATCTGTCAAAACCGTTGCGCTGTTGAGTGGAGCAAACATTTCAAAGAGCTTTTATATGTCACAAATCTGACCGACAGAGACAGTTTGTTTTTTCCACTACTGCCCACCTTCCAAAGCACTTCAATGGGCATTGTGTGTACATTGGCAGTAATGAGACTCCATTTATCTTGAGCCATGGTCATGGATGGTTCTCAAATCCCTAACACCGTAGAGCTTTGACAGTAAAGTGCTTTCAGACCACCCTGCAGGACTGCACAGGCAATCAGGAAGGAATGTCACTTTCAAAGTGACTGGAGGACAATGTTGGTCCTGCAGCCACACACTGGTGACAGGCCATGATTTATTTACAATCATTTCATGACTGAGTACATCTGTTTTATCGCACATTGTCTGTATGTATCTTAATGGATGTAGAATAGAATACGTAGACACAATGCCACTCATTTAAACTTACAGTATTTTCCTGGGTTTAGAGACAGATAACATGTTATAAATATGTGTGTGTGTGTATATATATACACACACACACACACACACACATCATACATATATGTATCATGTTATAAAAACCTGACTGTCTGAACAGCTCCAACAGAGTGTTTTTGAGGCGTTTTTGATTCCTCCTTTATAGGCCACTGCATGCACATCTGCAAGCCAGAAGCAAACTGCAAATTGGCAGGCATAGGCGTGCCAAACACAATCCTCACTCCTAACTGATATGCAGTTTATGCAAATGGGGTTCCAAATTCAGTTTCTGAAGTGAAAGACCAAACACAGCTGGAAAAGGCTACTGTGTGCCACATGGTGACTTCACATTTCCATGGTTACCCTGCATCATGGCTGCATTATAAAAACCACATATCTAGAAATAGCCCCATACAGTTGTATTGTCCCTGTACTTGAGCCAATACTTCATCAATGACATAATCACCAAGGGGAGTCGACCACATTCTATTAATGAGCAGAAATTAGGCCTGTGTGACAATGCATCAAGAACGTGTCTTGAGGACAACCTTGCAATCATGCTCGAATTGTCAATGAGAAATTTACCTCCAACCTGTCAAATAAGGTTCAGATTTCGTTACACTGCAACAATCAACTGATTTCTTAAAGAATTGCTTGGGAGACAAACACACGTTGTCAACATTTAAGTTCAGAGAGGGGCATTATTGGCAAGTGGCATTGACCAACAGGCTAACGTTATGCGGCATCGCTGAAAATTGCCGGCGAGCACGGATTGTTGTTCAGCTGTAGACATACCTTGTTTGAAAGGTTCTCCTTGTTGTTCCCAGGTTTACTTCTCCTCAGTTTTATTGAAGGTGAACGTAGCAGACTTTTAATCCGACTTTTAATTGTAGAACCTTCCACAGTCATCTTGGTATCTTTATCAAGAATAAATGAGGAATTCATGAGGCCAAAAAGCTTTCCGATCAGTCCAAAGAAATTAAGATACGGAAACCTGTACTAGGCTATATTTTAAAAAGCTATTCATAACATCTTATTAAATATACTGCTCGTACAATGTGACCGAGACACGACTAGCCTTCGTTCGTCGTCCTACGAAACCAATGTATTTGAATGTTGTCCAACTGTTCTGCAGGTCCTGGTCGACTCCCGCGAGTATGCCGTTTCCAGTGATTGCATCTTCGAGAAATAACCCATGTTTATTACTAAAGAAAGCATTTCTTTGACGAACAGGTCACAGACTCAATGGCCCGACAGTGTCTTCTAGTGTCATCGCCTCCTCCACGTCTCCTATATAATCAGACAAACACGTTTGGCGACGCAGCACTGGAGGACTGTAATGATCTGGTTGGTCGGAAGCCTCAAGCCACTATGAGAAAAAAAACTCCTTTGCTACAGCTGTCGAGCCGGCGTATTCACTGTAGCCTATTAGCTTCACCCTGCATGAATAAATCCGTTCTCAAGCATTCGTTTTGTAAGACAGGCTTCAACTGAATTGCCATGATGACTTTTCCACAGATAGGCTTTTTGATATACTACATCATATTAGCCTTTGCTCTGGACGAACTGAATCGCAATAATCTTTGTGAAAACACTGCAATGCTACGCTACAGAGAATGCCCTTCGTTGAACGTTAACATTACGTCGTCTTCATCTCTTACAGCTGACCATGGATGAACTTAACGTTAATAATGTATGTCTTGAAGCAGTTGGGCTAGCTAGATTTGTAACAAAACAACTAACGTTAATGGTAGCAAATGCAGTTATGTTTTACTACATGCATCTCTACTACTTTGACAGAAAACGCAAATGTGGAAGGAGGCTTACAGGTGTGATCTAATTAGCAAACATTCCAGGTATAAACCTGGAATTCGCTTGCTAGTCAAAGTGTTCAGCGTTCAAAAACATTACTAAGTTATGATCAGCTGATCAACTGTTTGTATAGCTGTCTTTCAAAAATCCAAATAAGAAATGTATAAAAACAGCTCTTAATCTCTCTGCCTTAACTTTTCGCATGTAGACTATACCTAAATCCAATGCATAAAAAGCTCGCGAAACAACTATTTTGTTCAGATGTTGGTCTGCGAGCGTCTTTCCTACTTTCACCAACAACGCTGGGGAACAAGATGCATATATGCCTATCTCAAAAACAACTACACTGCCCTCTAGTGACCATTACCTTTACACCTTATTGCACAGCCCGGAATAATAATTACCACATGAGATAGTCTGCTTATTTCATTGTCGCTTCCTTCATAACCAATATAGCATGTGATGTGATTTCATGTATATGCCGCTTCGAACGTTTTTCTTTTGAAAGTAAATTAGAATTTTATTTTGGAATAAGAAGCATGTTGGTGTATGGGTTTAGGTCTGTTTGAAATAACACCCAGGCAACTGCGTGCACAAAAAACACCGGGCAGCCAGTCAGAATGGATACATTTATTGATTTTAAAGCGACACTAAGATTTATTTGAAGTGTGTTTTCAGACTAGTTATCTTCAATGTTGCATAGACACATGATGGGTGGATAAACACAAGTTTTAGGCTATCCAGGCCGACCATCCAGGATATGCACTTAGCAGTTCTAGGTGGAGGGTAGGACACTGCAAACTGTATGGCCATTAAACACCAAATTAGCACGTTCTATCAGTGCCAGTGGTTGTTTGGAAGGTTTTAGGACCTATCCCACTAGTTTTACAACAAAACTGTTGTAGGTTACCATTATATAAACATCAAGTATGAATACATTTCATCAACACATTACCACATTTCCAGTATGCTTTATTACTATAATCAAATAACATAAAACTCTTACAAGAGCCCTGTGGGGGAAAGCCTTATTGAACAAGTTTATTCTTTGTATTTGGACGACTGTTGATTTTGATCACACTGATGGGTTCCACGGTTGTTCCTCCACCGTTGTCTTCTTTCTTTGCAATGTGCCAAAGCTTCCTTCCCTGGCTCACTACCCGGTCCGCTCCCTTGCGCACTATTTCCCCAAAGCCCTGCTGAGTGTGGTAAATAAGTGGATCCAGGCAAGCGTTCAGGGCATACAGCAACTGCGACGCCTCAACTAACAGATTCACCCAGTGTGCCACCCAGCACGTGTTGTTACAGTCGTTCAGCGTGAAAAAAAGAATGCAAGCGATGATGTGCAGCAACTGCCCCGGAACCCAACACACCAGGAAGTTGGCAATGAAGACTGCAATCAGCCAGATGGTTTTGTCCCTGCCCTGCATGGCACCACCACCACCCTGGTTCCACTGCCGCCGCGACTGCTTCATGCGGGCCAAGATCTTGGTATAGCACGGTATAACCAGCAACAGTGGAACGGACACCTGGATAGAGTAGTAGGACAGCAGGTTGTAGGTGGCTCCTGTGGACTTGTACCTTGAAATGACCACTGCCCCACAAAAGTGGGTATTGTGTCTCCGCCTCACCCAGTAGAGGATGTTGGGGTAGCTGAGGTAGATGAGGAGGATGGTGATGGCCCAGAGGAGCAGGGAGACCAGGGTGGCGTTTCGTGGTGTGCGGATCATGCGTGACTCCAGCGGGAACACGATGGCCAGGAAACGGTCGATACTGATGGCGCAAATGAACATGGTGCTGGATGTGAGACCCACAAAGTACACGATTTTCACCAGAATGCACACGGCCTCGCTCATCGTCCAGTGGTAGTCGGCGCTCATGTAGACGGCCCAGGGAATGATCGAGGCCAGGTAGGCCAGGTCGCACAGAGCCAGGTTCAGCACCCCAATGGAACCAATGCTCCAGGGCTGGCTGTGACGCAGACAGACCCAGACACTGCCTAGGTTCCCAACAACGCCCAGTAGAGTCAGTGTGTAGAAGATAGGGGGAATGATATTGGCCATATACAGGCGGTTGGATTTGCAGTCCATGTGAGGCACCAAAGGCAGGTTTAAGTCACTTACCCTGGTGCAGTTTTTTGTCCATTCCCAGTATTTGCTATTATTGAGCTCAGACATGACCTATCAGGACTCAACCTTAGGCAACCTAGGAGGACAAGATAGAAAACGAATGAGATATGGTCTAGATGACATCTCAGCAGTAATGACACAAACATTTCCTACCACAGAATGTTGCCATGTTCATGACATCTGCATACAATCACTTTCAAAACATGGTAACTTTTACGTGGTTCAGATCTAAAAATCTATGAAAGAGATCTGCAGAGATCCAAAATGAACTGTTAAGATATGCTAAAAAACTCACCACGAGAAGGTGTGATAAAGGGCCAAAACACCATTGTCCAGACTTTATAAACCCTCTTCCATCCATTGGTGTCCCCAATGATTACACGTGGAGCCAAAATTCACCCAAGCTTTTGGACAGCATTACATGATGGTCATCAGATTTCAATTATATGACCCTTAACCAATCCCTTAGGGAACATGTAAATGTCAAGAACAATGCAACTGGGGTCTAGTGATCATGGAAATTAGTCAGTTGGGAGTTGGGAACAAAAGATGTCATAATGTATGCACTAAGATGTTACCCTAATAATTCAACTTATTTTCATATATCTGGTAAATCCTGTTAACCAACACTTGTTTTCAGCCGGTGGCTCATCTACAGTCCTGTGCACTGTCCCACTCATCTCCTGTCCCATGTGTTGTTCCGTGCCACTAACCTAACAAACCTAACCCATGGGACAGTGGCAAATGGCACAGGAGAGTGCACAGGCCAGTGATGCAGAACAGTACATAGGACAGAGGGTAAGTGACATGGGCCACCAGTACAGTACAGGAAGCACATCATTTGAAAGTGCCACAGGGCAGCATAAATAACACAGGGCCATCCACAGGACAGCAAGCGAGTAGTATGGGACAGTCGGCGAGTGGCTCAAGGCAGTTAGCGAGTTGCGCAGGACTGTCCACTGGTCAGTGGGTGAGTGGTGTGAGCTCCAGCAACAGCACAATACAGTTATTGCTCCAATTTCTGGTCAACCTGGTGTAGGTTTCTAGAAATCGTCATTACTAACTTCAGTCACAGCGGTTACCATTGCACAGTGTTTTATAAAGTGCCTGGAAGTTCCACTTGGGTACAGATACCGTACCAAAAAATTACTTTGGTATAAGTTCAAGTCACCCACTAGCATGTTGCTCAAGGAAAAGTCTGAAAGTATGTCATATTTAATAATAATATTTTATGTAGTTATAGTTTTATATAGCATTTTATATTGCATCCAAGATAAGGTTGCGTTACAAGGAGGTAATTGTGTGTGTGTGTGGGGGGTGGTATGTTTTTAAGATGCTTTTTGAAAGACACCAGTGTGGGGACATGATGTATGTGGAGAGATAGACTGTTCCAGAGCATGGGGGTGGAGGAGATCTGCGAATTACTGGGGATCAAGTGCATGGAGGGATTTGCTACTTGAGTACAGGGGTAATGTGTCACCCCCCACCCAGAACCAAAACCTATTACACATAAGAACTCAAGTGGATCTACATGCTACAAGTGGAGTTTCACTTTACCTGGTGTTTTGGTGTACCAAGAATTGCTGACCAAAATGAACAATTCATTCTGCTTGCTTTGTGCCAACCTAAACAATTACAGTGAGTGATATAACTGCTAAGGCAGCAACACTTCTGATACTAGCTCAGTTCATTCAGTAACCTTGGTTTGACCACCAAACTGTAACCAATCTAATGTTTAAACGCTGCTTAATTTGAAGAAATTCTAAAGGCACAAAATAGCTTGTTCCAATGAAAATTAGAATATTGACCTTGACCTGGACTAATTCCAATTAAGAAATTCCTCTAAAGATTCCGACATATTGTACTCAATTATGGGATGCAGGTACATGGCAGAAACACACTTTGAGGTCTATCCAAGTTTAACATACACGTTTATTTACTTCTCAAGGACACTTCTTGTTTTGTCAGTCAGTGTAACACTGTCTACGTATGGACACCTTACAAAAATATTCTCAAGCTTAATACAAAAACGAACACACAACCATCTTTACAGATTGTTTAGGGTATAAACAAATATTATATACTGGACTTGTCAGGCTTATTCATAGAGGAAACCTAAACAGTTCTTAAAGTCTTATTGATGAATAGACATATAAAACTGACTAAATGTACATGCTAAATCTGCTTGCAGTATTCACAGTTATGAACTATAGACAATGTCCTTGTCAGGATATTTACACACAGAAATGCACTTTAGTACTTCAGTAAGTAAAGACTGAAAAAAATACAACACTTAAAAGAGAACTTGCATATGGAATTTATCCTATAGTGAAATGTCAATGATCAACATTGTATTGATGCGCTCAGGTGAAAACAGAATGTAGGTGTGTAAGAAATAATAGAAATAGTGTTCCTTTGAGTTTGAACTGTGTATAATTTTGTAAAAGCTAATATCTGATCCAACAGGCTGTAAAGCTGGGTAGGCAGAAAATTCAAACAAATCAAGGACAGAAATGGCAGGCATGACTGTAATCCTATGATAGGTGTTGAGAAAGTAATTTTTTGTTTGTAAATCGTACACACAAACCTTGGTGTTCTTGGCGAGAAGTGCAGCGATAACCTAACCTCTCTAAGACAGTAACTTAAGGGTAAAAAGATTAGCAAGCACAAATCGTACTGAAGTATTATTGCATTATTAGGTGTTAAAACATTCTCATCAATGGCTTCACACAATCATGATTAGAGATTGCGTAAAATGTTAGGAGATCTTAACGCTTCACATTTCATCATACAAACAAACATCCACTCAAAAGGTCAACTACCCTAGCATCTCCCCATTGTTCAGTCACATGGGACACCACATTTCTTTCACTGTTGTGTTGAGAATAATTACTTTACAGAACTTCAAGCACAACAAATGGATCAGTGATGCACACCTTAGGCTAAGTCTGCCAATCTTACATTTATATTTCAACTAGCTTAACGTCTTAGTTATCTCCTATGGTTTAAAGATGATCTCTGCTCCAATGTGGAGAGACTCCACCAAACCTTACATAAAAATGCAGACGATGTTAAGAAAAAGAAAACCAAGTAGCATATAAACAATCTCCATCTCTGAGGCATAAGTATTTAGTACAAGCCTTCCACATCTCATGTTTCAAGTAGACTATTATTTATTGCATGTCCTTATTCCGAAAAGAATAAAAACAGCTGTAACTGAAACAAAAATAAACTATAAGTAATATAACACAAACCAAAAGAAAAGCAGCAAGTTCAAGTATTTCTTATACTTTCTGAATTTCCAAAACTTTCTTCTTCATCCTAAGATGTCCATTTTCCCTGTAGAAGAATATATTACTGAAACCAGGACGTCTTTGGATTAGCAGGAAGGCACATCAGGCAGTGCTTGTTTAATAAACAAGCCCAAAAGGAAAAAACATATAGACACACAAACAAGAGTCTCTCCTCCAATTGAAATATATATCAGAATTAGAACAAATCCCTGATTGCTTAGCGACCAAAAAACAAACAAACAAACAAAAAAAACACACTGAACCAAACAAAACAAGGAGGACACCTACTGAGTTGAACCAGTCCCTCGACTTAAAGACGTCTGTGGTGTGGTCTTCAGGCCCAAAGGAACAAGTCTGGGCATTGGTCGCCACGACATGTTTTCTTTGAGTGATGGCGTCACGGGTGGTGCTACGCTTCCCGCCTTCATTTGCAGGAGAGGTGGTGGAACCAACGCATCGCCTTTGTTTGCACTGGATGGCGTTGGTTGACTCTCTCCATT
This sequence comes from Tenualosa thibaudeaui, assembly GCA_027481765.1. Taxonomy (NCBI): domain Eukaryota; kingdom Metazoa; phylum Chordata; class Actinopteri; order Clupeiformes; family Clupeidae; genus Tenualosa; species Tenualosa thibaudeaui. The sequence goes on along the minus strand of JAIFZK010000013.1, from coordinate 5,978,429 downwards.
TGTGGTCATGGAAATAACAGGAGCAGGGGTGAGCAGTGGCGTGGGCCCAGAGGCAGTCACCAACGTCACAGTTGGTTCTGATCCAGCTGCTTCTCCAACGGGACCAATGGTGTCTGTCTGGGGTTTTTGAGCAGGCGTGGACTTTGATGGGGTGGAGGCCAGGGTCTCCGGGGTTTTCGGTTCATCGTCCAGGCGGAGGAACAAGGGGCTGAGGGAACGTTCGTCATCCAGCGATAAACCTTCTGGCCGATCCACTAGAACCTCACCTAGTTCTGGCGGCATACCATCAGAAGTGGACGGCTTTGACCCATCACCACTCAACTGCTGGTTCAGGAATACAATCTCATTGAGCAGTGACGCCAGTGTGGGGTCTTTTGTCGACTCTTCACTGGCTTCCTCCTCTTCCCTCTCATCTTCTAAATCAGCAAAGGCCTTCAGATGAGTGGTGAGTTCCCTGACCGTGGTCAGTGGGCCATCTAGTATCTCTCCCTCCTCCAGTTCAGCTGTACTCTGATGGCCCGGAGTGCTTTCTGTCGTCAGGGGTACGCAAACAGCAGGATCAACTGATGTCTTCTCCGGGGCTGTGGTAGTACTACTTGTGTCTGAGTTCTCCACAGCAGGTACCAGAGACATAACCCTTGATATTTTGGGTAGACTGGTGGCATTTGCTAAAAAAATTCAAATACAGGGATCAAAAGTACAAACAGAGACAAAAAGAGGAAACACAAAGGTGAATTTGACAATTTCATTAAAACAATCCCCAATCAGTAACACATGCTAGCTTAATAAGACTGATGTTGGCATCGGCCGTGAAACATAAAACGTGAAGACAAAAGCTCTCCGAGATTTTAAGATTCCCATCACTAATTTAAACACATCTGCCATTTGACAATAACACAGGACTATACATTCACTATACTATCTAGTCAATTTTTCAACACTTTAAGTTAACACTTACACTAATATTATCTTTACAGAAAAAAATATTCAGTTTCAGATTCAGTTTCATTCAGCATAAAACATTCAAAGTACCTGCTGGTTTGTCCACCTCTGAAGATTGGTTAGCTCGGGAGGATTGAGCGCCCTCTAGCTGAATCACCTTTGGCACTGTTGGGACTCTGATGCTCACAGTAGCAACGCCTTTGAGATAACAAACACAAACAAACAAATAAATAAATACACAAACATAGTCACATAATGACAAGATGTACACTTTACGCACCGGTTATAGTTAATCCTATACTAATATGTTCCTTTCATTTCAGTTACATTACATTTATTATGTTATATATTATATTATACATATGATAGTTACTATAATTTTGGTAAAAAAAAAAATTCACTACTGTCCATCATACAAGAGCCACTTAACCCAGACAGCAAAACTTGGTATACCTGGCATAGAGGACTTGTGACCTGGGAGGCTGGAAAGGGAGGCCAAGGGTACAAGAGAGGTCAGGGGGTTGGACATTGTGATGATCTGCTGGCCTGGCAACATGGGGTTCACGACCGAGAACACCACAGGAGACGCTGGAGGCAGAGCTGCCTTAGACTCGACTGGAGGGCCTAGAAACAAAAGCAAAATTAAAAAAAAAAATTATGCAAATTTTCTTAGACCTACAACTAATGGCTAACAGAAAGATATATTTCAAACACACAAAGGGAGCAGTGTTTGGGTAACCAAACAATGGCTCAAAAACTGTCTCACCTTTAGACCTCTTACTCAAGATGTTGGGTATTATTTTAAGACGCTTCTCTGGCTGCAGAGGGAGCAGAGGAGTCTTATAGGCTGGGGGAGGGGCTGGCCCCTGGGGTGTCTGAGACTTTGGATTGGGGTTATACTCAGAACCTTCTGTGGCCAAGGGAGTGGGGGAAAAGGCTGCTTCACAGCTGGCGAGTGGTGGACAAACCATCAGCTCCTTCGGTAGTGGCAACTTGGTGAGCTGTTGCTTCGTCCTCCTCTGTTCCTCAACTTGCTTCTGCCTGCTGCTGATGTCCTGTAGCTTTTTCAGTATCTTCTCCTTAGATTTGCCTGTAGACAACAAGTAACAAGCAACACTCATGTAAATCTGGATGTGGTTGTTTTGGTCCTTAAATAAACTTTGGTATTTGGCATGATTCCACATTTAGCACAACTTGTGACATGCAGGTTACCAGAGGACTCTGAGATTTTCTTCAGGTATTCCCTCTGCTTTTTAATCAGAACATCTTTTTCATTGCCCAAGTAAAATCCCTGGGTTTCAAGATGATGTATTTGTTTTGTGGCCTAGGAAGAAGCATGTTGGAATTGTCAGAAAGTTAATAGTTTTGGTAGTGTGAATACAACTATTTTAAAAAATCAACTAGGTGATCATTTTGCCACTTGCAATATAATATAATATAATATAATATAATATAATATAATATAATATAATATAATGACAGATATTAATTACTCACCTCCAGGATAATGCAGAGTTTGGATGTCTTGGGGTCCTTTAGATCCAGTAATTGCTTCAGTGTATTGAAAGACTGCTTAATTTGGTTGCGGCGCAGTCTCTCATTATGTTTGTGGCCCTCAAGCTTTCGGGCCCTTTCAAAAATGGCCGCACTCTTAGGTCTAAAATGAAACAATCAAAAGAAGCTTTGTTTTATTTTTCCAAGTCCATTGTTAAGTTTAACAGAATCTGGATTTTTTTTGAATAGTCACCATTTTAAGTCTCTTTTAAAGTGTTTTCTGCTTGTTAAAACAAACAAAAAAACTGACCACAAACTTTTTGACATAATGTCAAAAACATCAATACTGTTGGAGAGTTATCACCTATGTTAGCATACAAATGAGTGCACACAGGGCCAGCTGTCTCTTGTACTAGACAATGCAATTTAATAGATGAATACGGCTGCAGGTTTGATGGTTCTTTCAAGACAGGTTGACTCAGACCCATAGCCCATTTAAAAACAGATCTATCAGAATATTTGAGAGACTGAGCATCAACTAGCAAGATGAATAAATGTACTGCATGTTAGCCAAACATTAGCTCTGCTGCAACATTATGTTCTACAAAATATATCTAAATAATCTTCTATTCTGCAGATTATTTGGTTAGCAAATCTTGTATATCCATTTATGCAGCAAAACCTTGAAATCTGCATCTGAAATGCAAAGCTTACCTTGCTTTGTTTGTGGGCACAATGTTATGAGACACAAGTGACTCATCCACTGTCTCGATGTCAACAGTATTATCCCCATCACTATTTTCAGTTTCTCCTGAATCCTACAATATTAGAATTTAGAAGAGCAAAACAAAACCACCAAAACAAAAATTAATACAAAATGGGACAAAATTACTATTAGGCAAGTGTATAGTATTTTGAATAACACAAGAGAAAAAACACGTTGAAAAAATATGGTCTAAAAATGTAATGTAATTAACTGTTTCTGGTAGACTATAGACTATAATCATTATTTACTTTTAACATTGTTCATCACAGGGAATTGTCTATCAGCATGAAACAACACTGGAAAATAAAATCTTGTTTGAAAGACTACAGAACATCACCTCAACTGAGTATAGTTATATTAGTCAATAAACTTTAGGAAATATTGTACTGAATCTTACACTAATCACACATATAGACTCCTCTGAGTCGGAGTCTTCATTAGAGTCATCAGTCAGAACCAAAGTGTCTCCCAGGATCTCAACATCTGAGCCAATCTCTCCTTCCTCCATCGCAGGCTTCTTTTCGGCTACAACAATGCAATCATCTTCTTCATGATCATCACTGTCAAGGTGTATAGTCTCCACTCCATCCACTGAGATTTTTAGTGGTGTTAAATCTAGCATCTCCTTAAAAAGCATGGACTCGCCATCGGGGGTAATCTTTTGAGCCTTTGCATGGTTACTCCGGAAAGCCAAAGGTTTTGACAAATCAGAGTTTGCCTTTGAAGGTGCAGCTGAGGGGGTCTTGCCATTTCCTGAAGGAGCACTGGCAGGACTAGTCAGCTTTGGTTGATTCGCTTTTAATGGACTTGTCTGATCTGAATCACTGGAATATCTGTGGTCTGTGGGGCCATCAACAGAATCCTTTACTGTGGTATCAGAGACACTGCTTTCTTGATTGCTCTGCACAGAAGCAGTGGCAGATTTACCTGATGTGGGTACCACATGGGACTTGTCCAAGGCAGGGCCTTCAGACAGTTTATCAGACCCAGGGATTGCAGAGTATGAATTTTTGTCCTGCAAAGGGACACCTAGTGCATTGATGCATGAAAGGACTGTTGTCTCAGGCATTGTGGATGTTGGAAATTTGTTCTTATCAGGAACAACCAAGACCTTTGGGGATCTGTCTGAAATGGTCTGGACTTCTGGAGCTTTCACCAATGGAAGGACAGCAGAGGATTTATCCAAAACCAACACAGCTGAAGGTCCAGATGCTGTTGTTGGCTTGTCTTGTACAGAGTTATCTACCAGCAACACTGCTGAAGGTTTCTCCAAACCAGGAACTGGTGAGGGTCTACTTGCTGAAGAATCTGTGGCAAGTTTTCCTATTGCAGCATGTGCTGGAGGCTTTTCCACAACCAACACCAGTGGAGATTTGTTTGGAACTGGGGATACTATGACTTTAGCTGGTCCAAGAGTGACACTAGTCTTGGTAGATGGTGGTCGAAGCAAGGTGAAACCTCCACTAGCTGGAACTATTTTAGTTCCAAGAGTTCCATGACTAGCTGGCATGATCCTTACAGTGTGGGTTCCTGTGTTCCCCAAGAACTCAGGAGCGCCTTTGACAGCAGGGGCAACTGTTTTGACGGCGAAGGTAGAGGACCCGGACAGGGAGATGACCTTGTCCACTTTAGATGTGGAAGTACTGGTAGTTGAACCTGCTGAGGTCACAGCACTTGTTGTGACTGGCTTTTGACTTGAGACAGATGTGACTGATGTGGAGCTGGTTGACATGGTAGAGACTTGTGGTGCACCTGAAGCGTTCACCAGAGGCGAGGAAACAACGACACCTGGAGAGGGTAACCGCACAAAAGCTTCTAGAAAAACAAAACAACAACAAATTTGGTTAAAGTAGTTCAGCAATAATAGCCCCTAGTATTATGATTATACTCCACACTCACTCTGATCCTTCAGCACAAGATTGGGTTTGAGGTTCCGCAGCTGGCTGAGGGGCACAAGCTGAACGAGCTGACCATTGGGGTTACGGTAAAGGGTAGTTCCAGAGCTTGTCCGAACTGGCTGAAGCAGGACTCGATTGCCTAGAATGTTCTTGGCTCCTATTGATGCTGGGGCGACAGCCCTTACACCTGGACCGGGCAACACTACCTGCTGCTGCTTAGGAAGGATTTTCAATATCCTCTGGATCTGAGATGCCCCACCTGAAATCATGCAGTCAGACATGAATGGGTTCCAACAATAGTAACAGTGGTATGTTACATCCTTTGGAGATTTCATTTGATTTTGCTCAAGTCAAAGCAATTTCATAGGAAAAAAGCAGAATGTGTAAACCTTGATTAATGATTGATTGTAAAGGTGCACCTGTGGCTGCCAAATAGGGTATCATGTAGTTAAAAAGAACCATTCCAATCCCCAGCCTACATAAGGTTGTAAATGGGCTTGTAAAATCCATCTAAATTTATTTTTGAAAAAGTTAACATGCATTTGATTTTAACATCAGTCATCAGTCATTATTTAAGATACAATACTCCATTCATACATGCTATGGTCACCTTTCACATTCATCTTAATCTTTATATCATCTATGCTTAATCAGATTAATCAGCAGGGTATATTCAACCTGTTTTATACAGCAGAATCATCATGCATATGAGCAAAAAACATCAAGCACAATGAATGAAATCATGAAAACACCAATTTGACCAACCATGCTTGCACACATGTAGAAAAACACACAACAGTTCACCAAATCCAAAATGCAAGATAACAAAAATCAACACACAAAAGGACACCCCATCCAAAATCACATCACCACAACTGTTCAGAGCCTATGCAAGAAAGGGCCACATTATAGGCCTTCACGCAGGAATCCACACTGACACAGCAACACTTACAAAAGCATTGTGTGTGCTAAGGAAACCCAGTCCTCATCAAGGAGTAATGCCATCCTCTTTTTTGCTTGGTAATAACCTCACACGCAACTGATATTGCACAATTTACCAGTCCATTCATGTGTTCTGCTTAGCTGTGTCAGATACATGAATTCAAGCAGAATCAGACAAACACACTAATGCATGAAAGCAGTAGCAGAGCAGCATGAAAAGCCGGGAAATCTTTTCCCCAAAGCAAGTAGACAGACACTGCAAGAGCAGAAGGCGCTTTAAAAGCCCCTTTACAATCCAGGCGACAAGAGTCCCCCAACAAAGAGGGCTTTAAAAACAACATAATTTCTGTCTTTTAGGGTGGCATTTACAGAAAATCTTTCAAAATGGAGCTGGTGCTCAATGGAAGGTAGTAGATGTTTTCAGATTCCAAGTAGCTAATAAAGCTGACTTAAGTTAAGATTTACTGTAACCTTAATTTACTTAAATAATATCTCTACAAACGATATTACAAACGTAGAAAAACTTAGCTGACATACCTTGAACTACTCCACTACACAACACAATTCCACAATAATTAACACAATTAGCATAATTAACATTCTGTTCTGCTGCACCGCTGCCAGACCCTTTTAGTTTTTGTCAAGTGACTTGTATCGCCAGGACTGTAAGGTATGAACACGGATAACCGGACCAGTACCTGAGCTGCCTCCAGAGGTAGCGGAAGTAGTAATGGTAGTGGTAGTGACCGTTGTTATGACTGAGGACACCAGGCTGCCAACAGAGACCTTCTGTGTGGCCTGTTTGCTTGGTGACAGAGTGGTGACAACAGGTCCTTTGGTGCCCCCTGCTCCCTGTTCTTCAGGGGAGTTCTGAGCAGCAATGCGTTGGCCCACCACAACCACGGGGTTGGAAGATGAGACTACTTTTTGAACACTGCCCAACAACTGAGCACCACCAGCACACTGCAGCTTCTGCTGCTGGGAGCAGAGCTGGTTGACCACAAACTGGGTGTAGACCTTTCCCACAGTGGGCTTGGTCACTGTACAGAGGAACACATTAAGGAGTTGTTTGAGACTCCCTACACAATCAAGATAGTAAAGATTTTCGTGAAACGCAGAATGTCTGCAAGAGCCAATTTCCCTTAGCCAGTTTAGTTTGCCGGTATGTTTTGCTCATGGTGAAGACTTTACATTAAATGAAACTGGTGCACTGTAGAAAGGCTTTGTTAAATTTTATGGATGCATTTGAAAGTACCTTTTTCAAACAACATTAAAGATAAATGTTATTTCACAAATCTGAACAAATCCATTCAAATCCAAAATGAACTGTTAATGGCTGCTTAAAGTTAGATCTACATCTTCCCAAAGTAATACTTTCCCTGTCAGCAACCATGAAAACGACAACAAGGAATACCTCACCTGTGGCTTTTGGAGTCAGAGGAGTTGCTGTTGCTTTAGTTACAGACGTGATCACATCGCTGCCAGGTGTTGTAACAGTGCTGTTGGCCATGCTTGTGGCTTGGTCTTGAGATTTCGGATACCCTGGTAGATTCACAGGGTCCAGTCTACCTGTGATGTATGCAGCTAGCCTGTTGGCTGGGTGAAGTGCTCCCATGTGTCCAAGCTGTAGTTTGGCTATAGGGTACGATTTTCCATTTACCTGGAGGCAGGTAAGAATGGTGTTAGCATATGACATACAGTATATTGTATATTAATTAATACCACAACAGCAAATTTACTACACAGATGTTATACATGACTCCACATAAGGTGCATTGCTCTGTACACATACGTGCACACAAACTGCAATGGTGGTTGAACAGCAGTGTGGCACAACTAGCATATAGGTGCAGTGTTATGCAGGAACATACCATTATAGGACAGCTTTCACCATCTTTCTGCTGGGCAATAAGCAGACCTGCTGTAGGGACACCGGCAAGGAAGGGAAGGCCTTGATCAGGTCTTAGTTTAGGCAAGGGCTCTATCGATCTGTGCTTTGGTGGCGGTTCAGCCTTCTGCTCAGGTCTGGATCCTGGCTTCTGGCCTGGTTCAGCCCTCTGCTCTGGCCCGGGTTCTGGTCTAGGAATAGTCTTCTGCTTGGGCCTGGGCACTGAAGCCGGCTTCTGCAGGTCTGACAGCCTCTGCGGAGCTGGCACAGTGCTCTCCACAGGTGGAGCTGGTGGCTGGCTCTCCACATGAGTCTGAATCTTCTCCTTCAATAAGCCTAGCTGTGGTTGCGAGATCAGGACCTTGTAATTGGTGCATGGCCCCTGGCCCTCGTCCATGACAGTCTGCGAGATGGGCTGGATGCGGTATTTGCCAATCCAGAAGGGTGTCTTCAGTCGATCCTTGTCCATGTGTTCGCACAGCACCCGCATGATGTACGTACGGTCTGTCCGTCGGTCCCACTTGCATTCGGACACAACCTCCAGACGTTTGGAGGGGCCATGGGTGTACTCGCCAGGCTCAGGCTCATCAACATGGCCACTCTCTGATAGATAAAAAAAAATGACACTTTTAACAAGTTAGTGTAACATTTTTACCACTATTATCAAGCTTCTGTCACCACCAGTCTAAATCAGTCCACTATCTCACTGAATGCATCTGCTGTCCATCTTATTTGGCCTTCAATTGCTGTAGCCTTATAAAATACCACAGTCCTCTGCGTGGCTGTGTGGCCTGTATTGACTAACAGTTGGAGACTGAAGCCTGGACTTTTTGAAGGTGTGAACTGAAGACCAGGTACCTGATCCCATCTATACCTGTTAGAGAGTACTTAGTTTTGTACCTGATCATTACCAGTAACAAGTTAACCCATGTGCAGCAGCACAGTCTTCTTTGAGGTATGAAGGGAATAACCTGAGGGAGGCTGTTTGTATTGCTATTGTGTGGGTCGCAGCTCTGATCATTGTCAACATGTACAGGTTACTGGTTTGCACACATTTGTATCAGTAGGGTGCATGGATCCTTTTTGCCCAGAAACTGAAGAGCTGAAGATGACACCGGGGATTTCCTCAAGCGTGTCTGTGTGTAACCGTGCATGGGTGCTTTGAATATTCTGTTGTGGTAAGGACACTTGTTCCCTGCCTATACTAATACTCTCAGTAGCTGGGTTTCCATCCAAGTAGTTGATGCACATTTAAGTTACGCGAAAAAGAAATCCTTGGTTGGAAACACCTGCAAATTCGCATCAGTCCTCTAATGCAAATATAAATTTAATTTGCTTGAGGAGGGTGGATTAACTCTTGATGTGAATGAGGCATAATGCAATTAAAGCTGATGGAAACCGGTGAATTTGAACATATTCGCATTTACCCTGTTTCTGTCCATAGACATTGTCCTGGTGGCATTACGTTTGGATCCTACAGCTGGTTGGAACATGTCACATGAGCTCACTAGCCTAATGTTCCATTTTTTATTCGCATTACACAGCTGATGGAAATGCACGCAGACACCCATAGTCTTGAGTCAAATTTATTAATTTGTTAATACAAATATGAAATACAAATAGGCTGAATGGAAACTCAGCCTTTTACTATACTCTTCTGACTCTAGTATGCTTTTTGGCCCTGCCTCCAGTGTCTAGTCTCAGGACTTTTCTAAAAGTATGTCCTAAACACGAAAGCCAGCTTCGCTAATACAAGTATACTGCAACAGTGTACAGTAAACTGCAACAGTGCACCTCAGTGCACCCATTTTTTTTGTATTTTACACCAACTTTAAATTCACACCAGTGCATGTGGATTTGAACTGTGGATGCTTGCTATGATGTTACATATTGTGGGATACGTGATACATCTCAGTGCAAGTCAGTACTATGTTTAAACAATGACATGCTAGCAAAGAAACAAAACATAACACAAAACAAAACATTTACTGTATGTACATACCATGTGCCGACTCCTCGGAAATTTTCTCTTCCTGAAATTAAAAGAGGAAAAGGTAATTCACAAGGACAGTCAATCTATGGTATCACTAAAAATACTTGTCCTGATAGTAACCAACTTCACCTTTCTGTTAGGCGCCTTTGAGCTCTTGAAAGGACGGATACGTGCACAAGTCATCATGCTCTCATCATTGTCCTACAGAGACAGACCAACTGTATTATACGCATGTCAAAATCAAAGCATTTACCTTTACATTTATGCACTTAGCAGACGCTTTTATCCATAGCCTATCCATATCCTTACATTTGTCAATGATTTAACATTTCAGAATGAAAACACTGGGACTTGATTAATCTTTGTATGTATGAAGCTATGTAATTGTTGAGACAAGTTCTTACCATGTTCACAGAGTCTGGCTGAGTGTCATAACGTAGAGGGCAGGGGAGGTAGACCGGAGAAGGGATGTGCACGTCATCTTGCTCAGGCTCTATGTCTGTAGACCTCCAAAGTGTTCTCACACGAGTGGCTGGCTCTGAGGTTGCTGGAGGGTCTTTGAGCACTATACATTACAGAGAGAGAAAAGACAGAGAGAGCAAGTGAGTAAGAGAGACAGAGAGAGAGGTAGAGAGAGAACAAACAAACAAAAAAATTAACTAGAAAAGCAGAGCTAGGTCACTGAGAGCGCAAACCTCTGCCAAGGCAAAATAGGGTCACTGACGCAATAATAATTCCAGACAGTAAATACAGACGTAATACAAATTCCAGACCACAAAAATGTTTTCATTTGTACACAGATAGACACAGACGCCGGCGAAAACATAACCTTCTTGGCAGAGGTAACAAAACAGAACAGGTGCAGTCATTTAAACCATATGCTTAACATCAGCACTAGGGATGCAACAGTTGTCGTTTTATATCGAACCAACTACGGTTCAATGTGCAGACCTGAATCACGGTATTTCGGTTCATTACTAAAATATTAATATTATGTAGAAAAAGTGTAAGCTAATCTCTCATTGTTGCTTGTCAGCAGTAATTAGCAATAGAAGTCAAAGACATGTTTTCTAGCAAAGCATTTCCTGAAGATAGCAAAAGTGAAATCATGTTGGGTCTGCTTCTAAAAGAGCCTTATTTTGGAAGTAAGCTAGTAATATAAATTGACCTACTAGTCAATTTATATTACTATTACTATTACCTACTAGTAATATAAATTGACCTACCTATTGAACCGTAGGCACACTGTACCATTGCATCCCTAATCAGCACTACTCTAATTTGGGAAATATGGGCCTTACCATAGGCCACCGATTTGTTCTTTTTCTTCTTCTTCCTTTTCATTTTCAAGGAGCCTTCCTCATCCTCTGTCAAGGTTTGAGACAAAGGAGAGTCCACTGAGCCCTCTGACACCTCTTCTTGCTTGGGCTTGAGCAGAACAACTTTTTGCCGCAGGCAGTGACATCCCAGCATGCACTCTGGCTTTCCACAGTGGTTGTCAAGACGCTCCTGAACCAGGCTTGCACACACACAGCCCAGACGGCAGTGGATACGGAGGCAGGGTGGCGCTCGGCGTTTGATGATTGGCATAAATGCCTTGCTTTCCCCCACGACACCCTAGGAATTCAGAAAATGCGAAATTACTCAAACATAGAAAAGTGCTGTTGCATCGGAATGCCATATTTACTTTCAGATAAACAGAATACATATCAGGGTAACCATTTGTATGTCCTGATTACTACATGATTCTAACCCATGTATGGACAGTACTTTAACAGTAAAATTATATTTTTCCTCATGCTAGAAGTTATTAATGATTTTCAACTTTAAAAAATCTAAAACATTATTTACTCTAATGGACATCAGCCATCTCAAAGCAAAATGAATTGCACATCAGTACCGTTGCACAGGCAAGGGCTGCTAGGGCAATGGAGGCCCGTTCCTCTGTGACAAACGTGCGCTCTTTCCCCTCCCACACCGCTCCAGCTTCCACTTCCAGAAGCTTCATCACAGAGGAAAGCACTGAACGACCTGCCTGGCTGAGTGAATCACTTTGCTCCTTCTTGGCAGCTTTAACTGGTGGAGTCTCTGATTTCAATGGCTTTACAGCCGATGGGGCCTTAGGAGTGCTTTTGACCTTAGATAATGACTTCTTGCTGGCAAGGGCGTCTTGAGTTGCAGTGGTCGATGAGGGCAGGGGTGTGGTTATGGGGGTTGCCTTGGGTGTGGGCGCCTTGGATGGCCGGCGAGCTGTGCTTGCTCCAGATTTCTGGGGCTCTTTAGGTTTTGCCGGCTCCTTGGGCTTTTTAGTTTGGGAGCCAGTAGTAGAATTGGTGGACATGGGAGCAGCAGAGGGGATTGGTTTCGCAGTGGGAATGGAAGATCCAGGTGCCCTCTTCTTCAGCACGCTGTCCAGTGTTCGAACGTAACTACTGCTTTTGGTGGGCATCTGGTACGATACAGGAGTGACACTGCTTGTGGAGAAACTTGCTGCACGCTCGTCTATTAGCTTTCCTTCACTGGCCAAATACTCATCCAGCATATCACTGCAGAAGGCTGACCGATTCTTCAGTGTCGCATCTGAGCTGGTACCTCCTGCAAAAAAAACACTTTGAATTCTAAAAGTGAACTTTCATTGGCAATGTGGTGGAAGATAGAGTCTAAATAAGGCCTAATGCCAGGTTCTTGTTTTACCTTCAGAAGGTGTTTCTTTAGTGTCTGGTGTGACAAATTTATCCCTCCAGCCTTTGATTTTGGTGATATCTGTTGTTTTTCCTGTCCTAGAAACAAAATGGACTATGTCCAAAAAATAGTTACAATGTGAGTAAAGTACAATCTTACATGAAAATGATACATGAGATCTATTAAGGATTAGATGTTAGATTAGGGGAACTCTAATCTAACTTAGGGCACATTTCAACTTAGAGCTCTGTTAATTAAGGTCTTGATAGAGTACTGTCGGTAAAAAAAAATACACATCTTTACCTTGCAGCTTTAAGGTGGCTATAATGCTATCAACAGGAATGCTACAAAGCTACTCAATGTGGTCATAGGTTAACAACATTAGTATCTGCCCCTATTGGGAAGCTCTATAGCATCCTTGGCTTTGGCATAACATTTACCTAGATCCTCTATACTTACGTTGCGTTGACGCAATCCCTGAGCTTGCACCAGGACTTGGAGGGGGAGGGGGAGGGGGAGGGGGAATTGGCAGTTCCACACCCAGATATAGCAGATCTATGGCAAGGATCTGATCAAGTATATTTAACTTCAATCCAACTTAAAAAAGAGGAAAAAATTCAGAGGTATACCATTAATGCTTCCATTCAAATGTTATTTATAATGGCATCAGTTACGGTTATTATTATATGAGCAATTTATTTTATTTAATTTAAATTTAATGTATTTCCATTTCCACAATGTCATGTTTGAAACAGAGAAGATACATTTTGTTTTCCATCTTTTTTTTCCTTTGCTCAATATCAAATGGGAATAAAGTGCCTTTAGAGCACAGGCTAATGTGTCTTACCTTCCTGCAGGACTGGATGGATGACCTGTTTATATTTCATGACCTTTAAATCTTGAAGAAGGGCCTTCTCTAATGAAGTTATTCGCTCAGCCATGGCCTCAGGGGATTCAACTAGCAAAGGACATCAGAGTGTTAATAAGTCTAAATGTTCCATCTGTCTATTATATTGCTATTTTACTTGAGTGAACTGTGCATTAGAATTTTATACCCGTCTTTTCCATAACCTTGGACACTTGTGGTGGTGGTGGTGATTCTTCAGCATCGTCTCCCAGATGAACTTCAAGGGCCTCCTGTTATGTGCAGTAATCAACATCACCTGTTACTCACTGCTGCCATGAACAAAAAATACTGTACCATTACCTCAAGACTAATTAAACCTAAAACAATAACATAATTACAACATCTACAGCTTTCTACTTGAGGCTAAACCATACTGTTACCTTTGAGGTGAAGGAGACAAACAACTGGCCTTCCACATCTTCGAGGTTGGGCTTCATGCGGACATCAGTAGGGCCACCACCCAACAGTGGCTCCACAGACAGCTTGCGTTTTCTACCTTTCCTGGGTCTCCCCTTAGGCCTTTTCCCCACAGACAGCTGGTTGCTAGAGTTGATCACAAGGGAAGCCACACCAGTTCCACCAGTCACTTCATCGCCCTCATCTTGCTCAGTGACTGGAGGAATATCCAGTAAGTCATTAGGAAGATGATCTACAGGTTCTTGGTCAGTTGAAGGTGCAGGGCTACAGTATGAAAAGCCTGGAGATGATGGTGAGCCAGGCTCTGAGGCTGAACCATCAGCTTCACATGGCAATTGTGATGATGTAGCAAGGGTAATGGAAAGGTTTCCAGGGACCTCAGAGGCACTTGTAATAAAGGGCTGGGGTTTAGCCTTTTCAGACTTTGTAGTGGGCATTATGTCTGTGGGTGCTGTAGTGGACAGTGATGTATGGGTCTCAGGGGACATTGAAGAAGTGTGAATTCCAGGAAATATTTCACCAGAGGCTGCATCATTAGTTTTTGAAGATGTTAAACATTCTGAGGGGGGGTCAAGAATAGTGTCTTCATTTGTTTTATTAGATGAGACGCGTGTCAGTGTTGATGTGTTATGGCTGTCTATCAACTGAGTGTGTGATTCAGGAGAGTGTGTGGAATTAGGTTTTAAAACAACACTTGTAGGTGAAGCACTGCCTTTGGATGAACAAGCTGACCCAGCAGCATCAGGTTCTGGGATGATATCGACAGGTGTCTGTTGTGATTTGAGATGTTCAGATAGTAATGGATCAAGCTTAACTGGTTTTGGTTTTGATTTGAGCTGCTGAAAGAATAGAGCAAGAAGGGGCAATGCTGCAGCACCTACTCGTTTTTGTGATTTGTTCTGGCTTTGTTCTTCAGAGGTGCCAAGCATTACAGTTTCCACTGATGAAATACTGGTAACCTTTTGCCCATTATCCTGTGTAACACAAGACTGACCAGTTGTGGGTCCTGAATTTAGTGTTTGAGATTTCTGGACATCAAGTGAATGAGACACATCAGAAGCATGTTTAAAATCCTCCTTGGATGTCACATTTGAGGGTAACTCCTCCTTCACACAGTTTTCCTGTACATCTTCTTGAGCTGACATCTGTGGTGCCTCCTTGGGATCCAGCTTCCCCTGGGTATTAACACTGCCAATGTCTGTTTTTTGTAAAATGCTACTTGGACCACTGCTCTCGGGGGCTGTTTTTCTCAGTTTAAGTGGGGTCCTTTGAAATAGCTCTGACAAGGTACTTGGACGTCGTTTCATAATACTGAAATCAGACAAGAACAACTTCAGGACACCGATCACTTCATGTGGTTACAAGGATTTTGGTAAAGTGAAGTGACATCACAGTAAAAATCAATTAAACATCATTGAATAGTAAAATAAGAGGACTAACTCATTCAAATTCCAATAATGCCCATTTCTTAAATCATTTTCAGCCGATGGTGAAGAAAATACTATAGACCTATACATAGTCACTGCATTGATCCACTGTCTAGTTACATAATTACATATTAGTATGCATAATATACATTTTTAAGAGGAGCTTTAAGTTTAATTAGATCAATAAGACCAAAAATGTATCAATACTCTGACAGTCTAACTTGTGAAAATGTAACAACTTAACATTGTGGAGTTTACAATGGGCAACTATTTGGTCTTGAATGGTTAAAAGACAAAATCTTTATCAGACATAGTAACTTAAAAAAATTTCTTTTCTTTACAGGAATACCGTTTCCCTAGAAAGAAATTCACCAGTAGACATGATTTCAGTGTTTTTGAATATATAGTATATGTATTTGAATATATTTATTGTATTTAGCTCTAAAGAACAGCCTATACTGCTTAAGACAGGCTTCCCACTGCAAGTCAAACTTAAAATTTCCTTTTCCTGACTAAAACTTTCCTTCACTATAATTAAGCAATAAGCCCTGAGAGGCCGTTCTATACCATTAATACAGTACAGCTGAGGGGTGGTGTTAGGCACAAAACCAGCAGAGTGATTCTTTCATTTCGGTCAACAATCCTGGCACACCGAAATACCAGGGCCAGTGAAACTCAGTGGGCATGTAGATCCACTTGAATCTTAGCATGTAATAGGTTTTGGTTTTGGGTGGGGTTAACTTCTCAAGGCATGGGAGGCATGAAGAAGGAAACATGGAAATAAATAGATCACATTTTGGGGACAACTAGATACTGTTACCAAAATTCCCTGATATTTTCTGACTATGTCCAAAAAAATATCAAATTCCCCGATTTTCCATGTCTGGAACAGACTGTATTGAAATTCCATTATTTCCCTGAAATTCCCTGACCCGTGGGAACCCTGTTAAGAATACCACCTCTTAAGAATACTACCACAAACAGAGCCAAATGTTCAATTCCAATGGTTTATGCTGACATTTATTCAAGTCATAACATTACTTACCATTTCTCTAGAACGACTGATGGTTGCATATTACTACCTTTGTAGTCAACCCCAACTTCCTTTATGGCTGGAGGATCCTGTTCATTAGTGTTTTTTTCAACAGGGACGCTTTTAGTGAACAGAGCTTTCAGACTGTTTTTAATGGGTCCACGCTCCTTACTACTATTCTTACTCTCATCTTCCACTGAAATACTTGGGGATTCTAGCTTAGGCATTAGGCTGCGGAAGTTGGAAGCATCTTCCCGGAAACCCTTTGCAAAAGGGTTATAGTCAATTTTGAGTTGAGTGATACTCAGGTTCTGGTAAGCTGTTACAGCAAAAAATTCAGTTTGTGGAAAAATGAAGGTCATCACATCTGTCCCATTTACATCTATGGGATCTGTCTGTTTGTCAGCAGGAACTATGTGCAACCGAGGCAAGTACCGATGCATGGAGTGCAGTATGACATGTCCCTCTTGGTCCATGACATTGTTGGTGAGCTTCAGCTTGTAAAATGACACAGGACTCTGCATCCAGTAGTGACCAGATGCAGGGGACTCTGGATGGATGAAGACCCTTCCTGATACATGAGTCTCACATTTCCCATTTGGCTCCCAGCGATGGTCACTCCATTTATAGCGATGGCTGTCCATGGGAGTAATATCCATCACTAGGAGGTAGCTCTGGAAAGGTTCCATTCCAGAAATCCGATATCGGCAAGATGGAAACATCCGTCTACCTTGCTTGGTTAGTATCATCTCAGTCTTGCAGCGAAAGAACTCATTCCACATGTTGTTGTTATCCAGAGTGACTGTAATGCCCTTGGATGTGGCCTCTGGGGGCAAATTCTCTGGATGGGGAGTGGAGTTTGTGTCTGAAGATAGTGTGGAGGTGACTGCATAAGGACTTCCTGCTACTGATCCTGGAGATGGGTTCATGACACCATTAGGCTCTCCACTAGCCTCCAGAGCACCCTGGTCTTTGCCTGCCTCAATAGTTTGCCCTTGCTTGAGGTCTGTAAAAAAGGATGATGCAGCAGCTGTGGTTGGGGCCACTGCTGGGGCAGCTGTCCCATCCTCTCGAAGCACCATTACTGTCTGCTTCTTCTGTGCCATGAGATTATGAGGGACATTTGGAGGGCTTCACGCCCCTTCTACCTCTGACGGCTTCTTTTATTGATCAACATCCTTTAACACACAAGAAGACAAAATAGCAAATCTGTTAGAGGGGAACATCTAGAGTAAAAAAAAATATCTCAAATATCACCGCAACACCCATCTAGTAGACTTGTTGCCATTGTACTGAAGTAGGGTACAACCATGCATCTTCCGCATGATGCATGCTGCTGCTTCACTCACGTTGCGTGCGGCAAAAGTTTAAAATTTCAGAAAACAATTCAGAGCATTTTTCAAATTTTCAGTTTTCATGAATGACGGTACACATCAAGTTGCATGAATGCAAAAATCCCCTGCGTTCATGCTGGCAGAAATATGCAGAGAAATACTTAACGACTTAATGAGAAATTATAACTTTGAGTCTTAACAATTTGTCAATGTAGCCCAAAACACTTGGAATCATAGTGAACTAAATATCTAATGTTAGCAAGTTATCTAGCTAGTGAATCCGACTGGATGTTAAACATGTAAATCTTGCAACACCCCGTGCTTTGTGGGCCGTCAGGACAGCCCATTAGCGTTGGCACTTCTGCGTTATTGACAATCGGGTAAACAACACAGAGGTTCTGCATGGCTAGTGTAAATTTCACACCATAGGGCCTAACTCACAAAGACATTGTAAGTGTTCCATATGCACACTTCTGTACAATGCTTAATTTGAGCACACAAGTGCATACATACTTAAGGTACCAGTATACTCAATGCAGTGGTCGATGCACATCCAAGATGTGGCCACAATGACTTGTCAATACATAGCAGTGTTGTGTGGGTCAGGCAACAGAATGGGACAATATTGTCCTGAACAGGTGTCTCTGTTGAGCTCATAGCTAAAAAATTTGCTCAGAGAGGAAAACTTTGTGTTTCAGACTTTTGGTGAAACATGACATAGCCTTCTTGCATCAATGTTGATTTGTGGATTGAACTGGATCCTAAACATTCTGGTCAGTATTTATATAGTGGGTTTCCAGCAGAAGCAGCAGCCAATTTATACCTAATATTTTTAATCTGGAAAGACATTATTAGTGATGGTAGTATTACTATGCTATAGCCTTACAAAAAAGCTTTCCCAAACTGTTTAACTTATTAAGGGGATCATAGAATGCATTCATTGAATACTGTACCTTATTCTCTGATGCTGAAATATAATGTATTCAACTTGGATTGATCAAAAATGCAATTTTAATGCTTAAATGCTATTTCATAAGCCCAATTGCAATCTTATATTTGGGCTGGGGATCCATATGGTCTCATTTGGCTAAATGGCGCCCTCTTTGGCAACCACAATTGAACTATGGTTGATTTATCGAATATGAGAGCTAGGCTTTGTTCTAGTTTGTCCATTTTTAGTAGTTAATTTTTTCAAGTTCAAGTTCAAGATTTACATATAAAGGAGGGCACAGCCATGTTTCGTGTTCATTACAGCTCTGTGGCCATATGCAAGCTTTTCGAATTTAACAAAGCCAAAGTGAAAATGCTTTTTTCCTTTTTCATTTTATAATCCCTCCAGAAGTCAGAACATTGTTTAAGGAAATAACAGCAAAAGACAGCAAGGAGTTAAATGCTTCATTATAGAAGAGGGCAAAACAATTTCTTTTGCATCTCCGAGTAATTGCCTATTTTGTGAATGACCCTGTGTCTCCAAGTAGCCTAGTTGCTTATATTGTGAATGACAATTATAATTGTCAAAACGTTGAACATGGTATGCTGGACACTGCAGTTCTCACTGGACACCAACTTGGCTCTGTAACAGAAGACACGGGACAATCAGCAGCTTTTCAACTGTTCTAGTCAGTATCTTCTGCATGACAAGCTAGTTACCGCTAACAACAAACTTAGCAATAATAGCTAATGTAGACAGATATCAAATATTGCTCTGTCTGTTCTAATAGTAATTTCTGGCACAATACTCAATTTGAAATCACCCTATCCTACTGCAATTCACACACTATTCCAGTAAGTGCATAAAGTGCACTTCATTGTGCACTAAAGTTTTGACGTTTATTTGCAGAGGAATGTTAACTAAAACACTCAAGGTTTGTCTGATATCTAAATTGCTGTGGCATCTAATTGGAAATGACCTAAATCGATATAGATTATTGTTTTTTAATTTTACTAATAGAAATATGGTCTTGTTCATTCCATGAGGGAAACAATATGTCTGTTCAACTGGACATAAAAAACTTCTTATACCCGAGGTTGTTGGCCTGTCACCAGGGCCCACCAGTGATTTAAATTAGGAAAGCTCATATTTTGCTATCAGTGGTCTGGGCCCAGTTGTTCCAAAGTAATCCTGGATTTGCCATAGTAAAACAAAGGATTTACAAACCTGGATAATTTGGAGTGTGTATCTGAATTAACGTGCATCTTCAGGACACATTACCCTTGTTAGGTCCTAAACGCGTCACACTTTTTCAAAGTTGGGTAATTTTACAGATTTGTTTCAGCCTGTTCAACCTGTAAACATACTGTTGCTCACTTAAAACATATTACTGTGCTTACAATACGTTTCTTTAAAATCTCTGACATAGCTTTCTGTGATCTTGTAAATAAAGAATAAACAATAAGGTGTTCCAAAGAAAGTGTTCCAAAGAGTGACCAATGGAAATATTTGTAACCACTACTACCTGACTGTTGTGCTGGAAAGTAGAAAATACTGTCAACACAAGGCATTTTGCCTGGCAATCTAGTCCTTGCAAAAAAGCAGTACGCTAGGAGGCCGAAAGCAAGTTAGCCGTTTAATTTGTTCTGCATTTGTTCTGTAATCGGTTGGAGGCGCGAAAACTTCACCTGAAAGTGTGAATCTATGTTTTGCATCATATTACAGAAAAAAATAATAAGCCGTTGTCATAAGGCCTTTACTTGAGCATCAGATCTACAAACAAGCCGACGCTCTAGCACCAGTGCACTAATCAAAACAACTTGAATCGCTAGCGCATGACATGCGATCGGCCGTGGGTTGTTTACCATCACATACGATATTTTGAGGATATTTAGACAATTAGTTGTATCTATATGAATCCAAATGATTATTTAACCTCAACATAATACTCAAATCAGTATAAAAACAACAGCAAAGGCCTGATTACTCCCGTACATCGTGCTTCAAAGTACAGGCCTCGCGCAACATCCTCCTACAGTAGCGCGTGCAATCTGCAACTGACCCGAATGGCGCGTGAATCCCTGAGCCAACACGATGGAAGACCATAGAAGACCAGCAAACCTTTGGGGTTTTCTGCGACACATAACGCACGTGGTCAATCCATTTTCTCTCTGTCTGCTCTACGCCTCCCTTATATCCAAATCAACTGTTTACCTTTTGCAAAATGAAATGTTTCAATGTGGGCAACGTTCGTCTATTCTTGAATTCCTTGGTCGTCCTTTCTCTTTCCCACTTCGAACATTATTACTGTGTGCGTCTCACCCAGCCGAGGCATACGTACGTGCTGTCGTAGAATACGTCACAGCTCCAGCGATGGCACGTCTTTGCGCAAGCTCAAACCGACCCCATTGCTCAAATGTGTGTTATAAAAAATATTGATCTCGAGTTGGTGGCTGTAAGTGTTACTACTGCAAACACCCTCTATGAAAAGATATGTTTGTTATCGAGAAAGTGCACAAGACTTATATGTAGTGCATGCTGTACGTATGTATGCCATATTGTGTTTTTGCAGGGTGATTTCGTAAAGCATTGCATCAAATGGTTGTGAGACTTGTGTTTTCATGTTTCAGTGCGGTTATTTGTCTTTCGAACATGTTCGTTGACAGGTGAGATGTTGCGACATGGGGTCCGTTGATTCTGAGAGGCGCTGCTACACAATGAAATATGCTAGCGTGTGCTCTTGCAAGGTTTAGTATCTGACGCCATCCTTGATTAAGAGATAGGTTCCAGATCTTTCTCCTCTTTCGAGTGCAACGTCAGCCAACAAGTACTAAAATCACAGAAGGTTGGTGGGGTAAGGAACTGTTTCTACGCCAGAGTTAGCCAGGGTCTATCTTTTTCGGAAACGGAAAATCTTTAGTCACCTGCAGTCCACCTGAAGGTGAAATTAACAATATAGCCTGTTGAGAAATCTCAGCCTTTATGCACGTAGGTGCTTGCCTTGGTAGGCCTAGTAGTAGCAAACAGAATATAATCTTACATTTTGTTCTCACAATATCTTGTTTTGACATGATGCATAGCCTAATTTTGCTCTTCCAGTGCATTCTATTTTCTGAAAGCAGAGATTTCTAGAGGCACAGCAGTTTGGTGCATGCCAAATTACAGGAAAATATCTCGTCGTGAAATTGACGAATGTTTTTTTTTTTTCTCCTTGCAGCCGCATTGAGGCACGAGAGGTCCGTGTCGTATTGTGATTAAAAGATGCATGTTAAGATGTAATCTCTGTTAAGACTGCCCTACCTATGCATATTTGAAGGAGAGTCGGTAATCAGGCTATTTTAAACTATTTCTGGGATGTTGACTGTATATACTGATATGTTGTTTAACAAGCTGAATTTAGTTTAAAACATGATAGAATAAAACATAGCCTAATGGCCGATGGGCAATAGCGGTGCATCAAGGCTATAGTCCAGACGGCTAAATGCGTACGGTGGTGTTTTTGCTCTCTGACGGCTTGTCACTATTTATATTATTATGTTTCCCAGATAGCAAAAAAGAATGGCAGCCGCAAAATGCCTGCTGGCCGCAGGCTTTCTAGGGGCTACTACCACATTAAAACAGGTGCTGATCCAATGCTTATCAAAAATTCAATTTAAATTGAATTCTGACAGCTACAAAAATTTCAAGACTAGCTATAAGAATTTGTTTTCTTTGGCCAAATGCTTTTGTAATAGTTTTTGGCCTATCTTCCAGTCTCACTACACATGTAGTTGTAGGATCACTAACATATTAAATCAATAGCTGGGGTTCCATTGTTCCAACATGTTCCAACATGCATGTTTATGCAAATAACAAATCCTTGGATGGAAACACTTAAAAACTTCGACAAGTCCCCAAATCGAATAACCTGTACATTTAATTTGCTTGAGGGGGTGGATTAATTGTTAATGTGAATAAGGCATAATGCAATTAAAGTCGATGGAAACAGTTTAATTTGCGTATACTCGCATTTAGGCCTACCACTTTTCTATTCATAGACATTGTCCTGGTGGCATTATGTTTTGGTCCAACAGCTAGCCAGAACACGTCAGTTGATTAGCCCATTGTTCAGGTTTTATTGGCATTACATATTTGATGGAAACAGACAGACGTGCATATCCTTGAGTCAATTTTTCGAATGTGAATAATTTGGATGGAAACCTACCTAATGTGCAATATTAGTTAGGTACCTGTTGAAATTGGTATAGCATTATGGACCAGGTAAGATTTCCTCAGTGTTAAATTGTGAATCTTTAAAGAATACCAGGCGAACCTGTGAATCTGCGAAGAAAGATAAGTAGGCTACGGATGAGTATTATTAGTTATGAGTATGATGTGGTGTACCAGATATAGAATGGGCCCAAGTGCTGATCCCTGAGGTACACCACTGGTGAGGTCATGACATTTTAACACCAGTCTCTGTCTAAACACTATGAATGAAAGAGTTCAAAATTTAAACAGATGACTGACTGTCAGTGCAGTCACTGATATAATTTCAGCCTTAGGCCTAATTCATGTGCTTCAAATTTGTTACAAATGATTTCTTGGACTAAGACTTGGACAAGGTTGTTTCATTTGGAGGTCAGAATTCAAGGTCACCATGACCACAGACACACACACACACACACACACACAATGACATATGCACCAAAACATACATACTTTGCTTCACTCAGTCTGTCTTTATTATTCACTCTTTCTCACCCACACTCACAAATCACAGCCTCCTCACCTGACCATAGGTCCAGCACAAAGTCAATGGATCTTCATCAAACTTTGCAGAGAATCACTGGTAAGGCTAGATAGCATGACAAGGTACTAAAGGTTGTTTGGTCAAAGGTGAAGGTTATATAACATCTTAAGTAAGTCTGTTTTCATGTCATTCCTCAGATGGCTTGAAAGCTGTTTATCAGATCATGTACAGATAAAGCCTTCATTGACTTAGGTCTACTGTAGGCTGTAGGGTCTAACATGAAACTTGTAAAACAATGATGTGTTTGTGAAACACGTCCAAGTGGTCTGAGATTAAAGCATGCTACAAAGGCTAGTTGCATCAGTTAGGCACTATGGTTGTGGGGGTCTATCAAGGTTTGTCATTCCAGGGTATTGAAGGATAAAGAAGGTGAAAGCATACTTTCACCTGTATTTCTGTATTGATTTACAAAGGAACATGAAGTGAAGCTGAGCACATGGACTACAGAAACATTTCTGAGACAAGCATACAGAAAATAAAAACAATTTAAGCAAATTATAACTGGAGTCATAAGTGATGTTTATTAATGTTCATATTTAATTATTTTCATCATGTGTAGCAGTATAAAATGTATATTGGGCATAAGTTGTCCTGTGAAGAGAGCTTTTTCCCAGCAACTGTAGAAAATATTTTAATTTTGTCATTATAATCTAAATTAGAAACTAGTTTTTGTAAAAAAAAAAAAAAAAAAGAGGCCTTAATTCAAATGACAGGCAAAATCATGCAAAAACCTGTATTGTCTTTAGCGTGAACTAAAGGTATGTGATGTATGTGAGCATTCCATGATATTACATTAGCAAATCAATTTAGCCAAGTTAAAATAATTAAATAAGCTTTAGTTATACTTTGCCTGTCATTTAAATTGGCCAGGTAAAGGCAGTTAAAGGTATATTGTTTCTGCTTTAAAAAAAAAAAAAAAAAAAAACAGACCTGTTTCAAGTAATAATACTTAATAATAATGTAACTCTAAAAGGCATACCATACTTTAAAATGCTTCTGTTCAGTCTCATAGTGGTTGTCTATTCAGTATGAAAAGAGAATATTGATGTGTGGAACCCTGAAACAAAGAATCAAGAAATGGGGGAAAAAATCTTTCACTGTTTCGCCAAAGTTACATCAATATATGTCTGGAAACATGTTTATTTAGGACAATAAAAACCTTTTAAGCCCCCCAGTTCCATTGTGCTACAAATTTGTAATCACATTCACAGTTTCTAATGTACCCGAGAAATGTATTCAAGGTCATTTAAAATATGTATAGCACCCCAGATAGTTAATTATGACCATTACTCAATGAATACATCAGTGAAATACCATAGTTTCATTGCCATGACTTCAGGTCAGCAGTTATGTTGTGCACTTTCTTGTCTTGAGTGATGACAGCATATTAAATAATTTATTCATAATATTAAATTGAGAGTATCCATCACATCAACCAACATTGACTGGTTGAGAACTTTCAGATTTATTTATTTTCAGTTAGTCGCTTTTTTAAAAACTCTACTATAGGAATGCATAAAGACAAAAAAAGGACACTTTTGCTCAAAATGTTGGAATGGGAACATTGCTAACATCACTCAAATCTTGAAAGTGTCACCCACATTTGCAGAACATTAAGCTTGATGCATGTATAAAATTTCCTTGTATCCTTGTAACCTTTACCTTGATTTAACTGCATATGATGTTTGCCTACGTTGTTTTAGGCGGGATTTCAGATATTCCTGTAATGGCGCACAATTCTTCTTAGTGCGCTAGATTTCATTGAACTGACACATGAGAAGTTGCAGACGGGTATCTAAAATGACCATACCCATTATATTAATTAAAGACATAATAATCAACAAAATTCATAGGTTCATAGGTCAATAGCTTCATACCAGACAAGTGGCAAAAAGGCAGACTTGGAATCTTAACAAAAAAGGAATCACCTCTATTATGGATGTTTTTCCAGCTTAAACATCCAGCCCTTTGACATGCAACAAAGAAAATAGACACTTTGAATAGAGTAACACACTTCCCTTCATATCCAACACATGGAATGCTATAAGTTCCAAACTGATTCCACTAAAATGGAAGTGTGTCACTTACACACAAATGTACAATTTCTCAAAGATATCATTAAACCTGAAACAGTTTTTACAGTCCACACAGATTTAAAGACAAAGTTAAAAAAAAAAGATAAAACTAAAGAAAATCACAAAATCTCCCTTGCTGTCACAGTTTTTGTTGAAAGTGTAATCTAATCAGGATATTAGAGATGTATTCCCATGTGTGGTTCATGACTAAGTAGCTACAGTACTTCTTTTTTTTCTTATAGCTTGCTGTCAAGGCCCAGAATAGAGGTTTGCAGT
Organism: Tenualosa thibaudeaui; assembly: GCA_027481765.1. Taxonomy (NCBI): domain Eukaryota; kingdom Metazoa; phylum Chordata; class Actinopteri; order Clupeiformes; family Clupeidae; genus Tenualosa; species Tenualosa thibaudeaui. The sequence continues at coordinate 5,952,632 of JAIFZK010000013.1, read as the reverse complement.
TGCAGTGTTCCACACCATGGTACACTGGCTCCAAAAGTGCTGCTATAATATAATTAGTAATCTGAGCTTGTGACCCCTGCTAAAATGTGCCCCTACTAGGCAGTTTACCAGTCATACAAAAAATACTCTAAGCCTTCATTAGAAATACTGAGCCGTATGAAAATGCAACTTGATATTTCTTTAATTTTTCATGGCATTAACAGCAGCGTGATTGTTACCTGTGAAGGTTTCTTTTGTGGTGCCCTAACAGCAACAACATGGTATGGAGGAGAAATCCATTATAAAATCAGATGGAGAATTTGCATCTCATTTTCTCCATCTCATTAAAAGTCAATTCCTACAGACAGCCGTTTCATAATCTCAGCAGTGTGTTGGATGCATTCACTCCTCAGTCTTTCTGCAGGTGCATAAGGCGTTCACTGATGAAGGAAATGAAAGCAGCAACCTCAAATAACAAAGTCTTTTTAAATAAATCAAACGTTAATGACTACATCCTCATCTTCATCCCTGATGTCCTCTGAGACTTCATCCAACGGCTTGTCCTCGTCATCCAGCCCGCATCTTGGACCGATAATATAGCGGTAATCTCCACCGATGGCCAGCGCTGCACCTGAAGACACCATCAGCCAGTCTTTCTCATCCTCCTCCATGCCCACACATTGCCAGGGCACCCCCCAGGATCCTCCAGGCTCTGGACCAGAGGACGCTCCAGCTGGCTGCCTTGCACCCCCATCCAGGTCCTCCCCCTCCAAGTTGACATAGAGCTGGGGCTCCTTGCAGGGCCCTGGACAGATCCCTCCCCACAGACCCTCCAGTTGATCAATCAGCTGTTGGAAGCTGGGGCGGCACTTGGGCACAGGGCTCCAGCAGCTGTGCATGATCTCATAACTGAGAAACAGAGCTCAGAGTTAGACTGGGAAGTACATGTATTGATACACTGATAAGCAGCTGTCTCAGTAATCAGTTCTCATATTCTCGCTTCTCGACTTTCACACTTTCAAATATTTGCTCTTATATTTATTCTTGTGCAGGTTGCTCAAAAATTATTTCACCTTTCAGTAGTAATAAATATTTCTAGTACATTTTAAATGGTGTGATTGAGCCAAACAACAGCAAAGCTTCCATCAAATGCCTTGCATATCAAGGGTAAGGGTAAATATTTTTCATAGCCCAAGTAAATGCATGCCCAACTCATACTCAAACTCACATGTCATCGCGGCAATCTGCAGGCTTCTTGAGCCGCTCTCCCTTGATGAGGTACTCGTAGATCTCAGAGTTCTCCACCCCAGGGTAAGGGGTTTGCCCACGAGCCATAATTTCCCACATAGTCACTCCAAATGCCCACTGACAGAAGAGAGACACTTCTTACCATGCGTAACAGAATTAACTGATGCATTTCTACTACTTATTTATATTGTTCATTACAAATTTGTGTTGGTGTAGAGGAAGAGATCAGAAGCACTCTTCGTATGCTATAGGACTTGATTGCTTTTGCAACTTGTTCACTGTACCACTCACCAGGTCACCATGGCACATTTGGCAAGAAATTTGAAGACACTTTCATAAATAACATACATCTGTGTATATGTTCAAATAAGGATGGTACTCTACCACGTCACTCTGAGTAGTGTAGACATTGTCAGCTAGACTTTCCAATGCAATCCACTTGACAGGCAGTTTCGACACTGAGCCTTGTCTGTAGTAGTCACCACTGTAGATTTTCTTTGACAAGCCAAAGTCCGCCACACACACAGTCATGTTTTCATTTAGCCTAAAATCATAAATTGGCCTGTATTTAATGCAGGAACTGTATGATAATATCACAGATAACAAATGTTTGAGTCCTTGCCCATTCCTTGGTGTCAGTTTTCACACTGAACGTACATGCAGTTTCGAGCTGCGAGGTCCCTGTGGATGATGTTTTTGCTGCTAAGATACTGCATCCCCTGTGCAATATCCAACATGAACTGGATCAGCGTTTGTAAAGACAGCGTCTGCAAAAGAGAGAGAGACAGCTGACTAAAGCACTCGTGTTTCCACTTAACCGTCAACCGAGTTTCCAAAACATCTAACTGTTGCCTGCAGGAGATTATTATAATGTTGTTATAACCAAATAGATAGCTTGTTATAAGGAAATATCCTGAGGCATTTTGAATTTGAGAGGCCTAATGATCAAGATTACACACTCATAGCAGGCAGCAATATCCTGGTAGGAGTATTTATTTCCTCATGGGTTTCAGGCTATGCGTTAAAAGATGGGTGAGTGTTCTTAATGACTTGAACCATGTAAGCAACAAACACAACGGTTTACTCACGAATGGTTCATTCCCTAGGCGTGACATGAGGAGAAACGTGTGCAGGTCCCCATGCTTCATGAAAGGAAGAATCAACATGGGGATGGGTAGTCGTTGCTGGGGACGGCGATGCAGACTCACCCCTGGGTAACAATTGAAAAAACATAAAAACAAGTTTCTGGTTAAAGATGAGTACACTGTCAAGGCCAGTGTAATTTTATATGTTCCACCACAAGTCCTTGAGCTGCTTGAATCAACCAATCTCCATTTTTATGAGCACCATGAAATCTCAAGTTGAATTAATCACAAAATAACTGAAATTATGGATATGAACTAACCTATGAGCTGAATGACATTGGGGTGGTGAAAATCCTTCATATAGGCAGCCTCTTTGAGGCACTGTTCAATGTCACTTGAAGAACTGATGTCAGCTGAAACATGAACATAGTAATCTTGTTTTTTTTACTGACATGGAAAAAAAGAGACAAAAATGCTCCCACAAGAACATCTACATTTTTATTTCAATGACAACCCTGGAAAGACACAGAGGCTCTGATATAGCCTGTTAGAGGCTATGAATGCTATCACAGTCTGTTTAGGACAGATTGAGGAAATGTGTGTGGTATGAGAACAGAGAACACTCACTTTTAAGGACCTTCACCGCCACCTTCTGAACAGTGCCATCCTCCATCTTCAGAACTGCCTCCCTCACCGACCCAAACTCACCTATTAAACAAATACATTCCATTACAGATAACCATAAGGGACACGTCCAGATTTCACCTCTAACAAATCTATGCTCTACGGCGTGTTTTTGTAGCCAAGGACGTACCAATCCTTGATGCTGCTGTAATGAAGATTTCATAATATGCAACAATGCAGTTTTTATTAGACACACCAAATGTCACTAGGGACCAGCACCCTGTAAACACCTTTCAACACCCGTCTTTGCTTGTTCAGCACTTTCAAGGCTAAGGGTTGGATAAACAGAGGGACAACTTAAGCCTCATTCCATTGTCTGAAGGAGGTAAATATATCAAACCAATATGACAAAATATTACAAACCTTTTCCAAGCATATGGCCCAGCGTTAACAGTCTTTCAGAAATCAAAACATCTCGCAGTTTAGTCTTTAGGTCATCATTGATTCCTAGTCTGTCCACTAGGGGGACACAAAGGTAACATTCAGTCAATAACATTCAGTAAACAAACAACTCTACTCCACTGAGGGACAATCAATTAGAAATAGAGGTGCCCTTATTTGCGGTGGGTGCCTGCATACATAACTTACAGATGGATTCTGGCAGTTCTGCACTCTGCCTATTGAAAGATCTGGCCGCTGTGAAAGTGACTGTGGTGTCCGTGCCAGGTGGCTTGAACACAGATCTATGAAAGTTAAGTCAAAATCTTGGTTGAGAAAAGTTATACATGACAAACAATAAAAAGATAAATAAAAAAAGATGCCATATTCTTACCCAAACTGCATCTCCTTGCCCCGGCGGTGGACGAGCACGGTGAGGAGAAGGCCCACCATGGTGGCCACCAGGAGGCCGAGGATCAACCCCACCCACATGTGTCCTCGCTGGTGCTGTCTGTGCAGGGCTGATGCAAAGCAACACACGCGGCATCAGCACAACACACACACACGACACATGTGACATCACACAAACACAAATACAAATACGGTTTTACAGCAGCCACTCATGCAGGTTGAAGAGTAGGTTTTAAGGGGACAGTAAAGAACATATTATTGGTGCAGAAAACAAAATCAAAACACTGCAAATAAATTAACCCACAGCTGGAAATAAAACTGACTGCAATGATGTGTTTGACAAAGACATATCTTTGTGATGCCCTACAGTTATTACTGAAAGAGTGGAAATAAGGAAATGTACATCTGAAAATTCAGAAGAAGGTAAATATCACAATGTGAATGTGGACTTTAAGATAAGCACTGGATTAAAAGATCATAGTGTCATTTACTTAATAATAAAATAAACACACTTAGTGATGGTGGTGTGTGGACATACCTGAGGCAGGCATGACCAGCACTGGCTGGCTCCAGGGCCCACATCCTACCACCGTACATGCTGCCACCTGGAACGTAGCATTGAAAAAGCGACCACCACCAGACAAGTGGGCCACATTCTCCTTATACAGCAATGCATCCTGGGTAAAGAGAGGGGGGTGGCATGTGACCTTCATGCATTTTGAATGAGGCGTGTGGTTCAAGTAAGAACTATTTCATTTGAAGAAAAAAAAAGGTTCTAATTATACATCTTCAGACTGCACTCAGTTATTTGAAAAGTTGAAGAAAGTTATATCTAATTGTGATTCTTTCAACCAATAGCAAATCTGAATGTGATGATTCAAATGTAATATATCAAATGCAAGTTTGGTTAACCATCTCTCCTGACGAGAGATCTGAGAAGTGACGAGATAATTTTTCTCCGGTGCCAGTGATGACAGTATGTGAAGTTGGTCTGATATACTAGAGGCAGGGACCTACAGGGCTACAGTAACCAATAAACATCTATTAAACATATAATCACATAACTACTATAACATAACTACATAAATGATCCTTTTCTTTCATTTAGGTTTGATGACTTAGGTTTCATGAATTATGTCAAATCTGTAACTTGGTGGAAATGAAACATGTCACATGGTAGCTTGCAGGCATTTTTCACGTTTTTTCTAGAATTCACAAATCCCTTGGAGAGGAACAAGTGTGCCCTTTTTTTCAATTAATATGCTCTGTCTCACTGTCGATCCGGGTCCTGCTGCCTGGTGTGGACACAAACAAAAATTAGTTCCTGGGTGTGGGGAGTTTCCCCACAGACTATTCTTCTATGTATTCCTCTATGTATAACTACATTTGTAGAACTGGCCTGTCCAAAAACAACTTATGATACAACATTTCTTCAACAACTTTCCCTGAAGGAGGATTAACTATGTGTCATCCAAGTCACACATTCAATGGCTATATGCCCATACTTTAATAACAAGCCATTCACTCTGACTACATGCAGAGATTAGACAAACAGAAAAATGGGTCTGGTTATCGCTCTTAATCTCATGACTGTATAAGCACATGACTAGTGCAGTGAAATAAGGTCATGTTAGAGCCTTAAACTGACCCAGCTGGACAATAAGTTCAACATTCCTGACCTGCATGAGCTCATTCATGAAAATGTAACAACATTTTCAGCACTGAACCTGTAGAAGCATTATGTTCACATGGATTTCTGAAAGTCACTGGGAACAACAACCTGCAGAAAGGTATTCACTCACTGTTGAAGCTACTATGTTTGGGTTGTTTTGGCATAATTAGTACCAACATCCACCCCAACTTCTACTTGCTTTGTTTATTCGCTCACACACGTACACACAATTTGGCTCTGAGCCAAAGTAGGAGAGGTGGGGTCCGATACAAGTTACTGAGTCAGTGCAACTAATGATAGTATAGAAAAATAACGAATAGGCTGCTAACTGCTCTTGCTTTGTGATAATTACCATTTCTAAATATATATTATAATAAATAATAAATAATAATAAATAATAAATACCAATAAAAAATAAATCACAAAACACAAAAAACATTAATTAATACGTTTCGTGCTGCACTGGCCTACCATGAAAATGCCCTGTTTAACAGATGGCCAGTCCAGCCATTCTTTGTTGCCATATGTTCCCCTCACTGAAATGTGTTGGGTGTGTTGGGCGCTGATGTATACCTGGCTCTCTCCTCCCAGGCTCCATTGCACCTTGTAGGCCTGAAGCTGCCCTCCTAGTTCCTCTTCTTCCAGAGGTGCCCAAGTCAAGGTCAGCTGCTGTTCCGAAAGGTCAAAGGTGAGGTTCTTTGGTGCAGTCAAGGGCACTGTGATGAAAGGCAGCAATAAAAACTGTTAAAATAGCCACAACATCAAATATATTTTTTTAATCAAGAAGCGGTGAAGAACAAGAATATTTGGTACAACATAGACTAAATAGTGAACCAGTAGCTAAAGAAAACCAATAAACTTGCTGTACTTTGTACTGACAGCACTCAGTGACCCCAAACAACAGGGCTATGGGTTAAAATGGTCAGTTTTCCTTTAACAGGATCATTTATGCAGCCCTTTTCCTCATTCCTAATACAGAGACATCTGTGTGCTGTTCTCAGCCTTCAAAACACACACCTGCTCCATGAGTACAAGCAGTGCACAGTTCAATAACAAGCACACCCAGTTCTCATAACAACACCTCATACACCAGGGTGCAGTGATGAGCTCAGCCTGCAGAGGGCGCAACCAATGCATGTGTGGTAGCAGGAGCACATTAAAATGGATTGGGGCCATGCACAATGGACCATTGTACCAGCCAGGCTGGAATCTACTGGCCAAGTGCCAGTGTTGCCCATTTACAAACATGCAAACAGGGTCACCATCAGAGCCTCCTCTCCCACCTCCACCCAACCCCCTTACCATCACCACGAGCCTTATAACACCCAACCACCCACTCACGCGGCGCAGCTGGGACGCTGGGAGGGCTCTGAGTGCATGGGGGTGGGAGGTTGTGGCTGGGAGGAGAAAGAGCCTGGGCCTCCCAGACAACATCCCCTCTCTATTTGTTTCCCTCGAGACAGCCAGCCCACAACAGACCACCAAGCTGCAGCGCGTCTTCTCAGGTCCCAGCGGAACTGGAAGCCCAGTGAGCCTCAGTCACAAGCAAGGCCACTGTCATCATGGCTAAATGGAAACAGATTTACTGATTGCCCTCGCGTGTGCTTGAATGGTATACAGCTAAAGCAGAACTGATCCTATAGCCCACATAAGCACATTCTATTGATCTCATACACATTCTTAAACAAGTGTGTTGAAGTGGGCTGAAGAATGAAGAATACAGACAGTTTCAATGATAAAAACAATAACAATACTTGTTACAATCCTTCTATTTTTTCCCAAACTACTTCTGCTACATTAAGATAACATATAAAATGTTAAAACAGAAGCCCTGTGGGAACAGCCAATCAAACCCTCATGAATGAGATGTTCTGAATCATTCTGAATCTATGTTTCATATGATTAAATCAATGACAGTTTGGCTAAACCAAATAAGCTTTATAGAAGACTGACCACACTGATTCACTTCAGTGGTTAATACTGGTTGAAAGAATACCAACAGGTGGAAATCAGTATGTTTGTGAACTTGTAAAGGTGTGTACGTGTGTGTGTGTGTGTATGTGTGTGTGGGGTGAGGGTGGGGGGCTGTATGTGTATGTGCACAAGAATGTGAGCAACAAACATAGGTCGTTGTTATACCTGATTCAGGAGTTTGAAAGTTCATCCAGGATGAAAAGGGGGAGGGTCCCACTTCATTGGCACAGCGGATTCGCACACTGTAGTTTGAGTGCCACAGAAGACCACCAATCACCACCTGGAAGGGCGGCACCATCACACGGCGTTCCGGAAGGGCCATCTTTCGTCCTAAGGCCTTAGACATCTTCAACATCTGCGTTAAGAGGAAAGGGAAGCGGTCACTCGACTCACAAGCACACCATCTGAATTCTCTACAACATACTCTCCATCCTCTTCCTGAATCCATGTGTCTCCATGTGGAGACAGAGGGGGTCATAGGAGGGGGGCTGACAGCTTAGAGAAGGGGTGAAGAAGGAAGTGTGGCCATCGCTTCAGGAGTAAAAACAAAAGCGCAGCGGCTGGGCCAGCCACTTGGGTCGATGGGGGCGAAAGCAATTTCCTGGCACTGGCCCAGTCACTTCCTTACTGCCGCTCTGAGCTGTTTACATGACTCTGCCGTGGGCCGCTCAAAGCACCAAGCCAATGCAGCAAATAGGAAGACAACAACAACAACAACAAAGAGATTGGATAAGTAGTCGCAGAGCATAATGACGTTTTGATCACAATATGGAAACAATAATAGCCACTGGAAATAAAATACTTTTGCCATGACAAAAGGGCCCTCAGGAATGTGCTACCTGGCTTGATCCAAGAACTGTTCCGATGGGCTGTTGGGACTGCGGCAAATTAGCCATTCGACTGCTCCAATAATCCTGCTTTATAGTTTCCTCAATAAGGTCATATAACATCAAATACAAGTAGCTGACAAGCACAGTGAATCCCTGGATGTTCCCCTACCTGTATGGTGCAGTTCAGTAGGTCTGAGTGACCAGTGAATCCCGGTGACCACATTACGGTGATGTTATTCTCCAATGACTGGACCACCTGGATGTCTTTGGGGACTCCTGGCAGCGCTACACACACAAACAGACAGATACAGAAGGGAATGTTCCAAAGACAAACTCAGTACAGCATGTTCCCATTGGATAGGTATCACTTTGAACAGGCCTATAACATTCCAATAGCTGATGTAAAAGTCTTGGACATGCTGCAGTGTGAGCTAAATATTTACTCCATTTAGTCTGTTTGTTTTTTATTTTCTGCACAATTGAAATCATTTTTGGAAGCTATTCTCACAGTCCTAACCAAAAACAGCCTCACCTTTCATATGCACAGTGCCTGTGCGGGACACAGAGATACCCCTAGCGTTCTTGGCCTCACAGTAAAACTTGATGCTCTCACTGATGCCTGGAAGAGAGTAAACAAAGCAATAGTTGACAGAAGGAATGCTAAATGAAGGCCTTAGGATACAGAGTGAGGAAAACCACATGCCTAATTAAGATAATGTACCTGCCAAGGCTAATTAGAACAGATACACCAACATTGCTAGATGTGAGGTCAATGTTTTTTAAGACAACAGTAAACACACTGCGATCATATTAGATCACTTGCACATGATCATGTCATTAGTTAGCATGTTTTTCACCAAAAGACCATCATGCAAAGGAAAACCTACATGGACATACAACATGTTTTCAGAAATGCCTGAAGAAGACATTTTTGTACACCTGGCTTCTTTCTGATAGGAACATGAATTTGTCAGTCACGTGCCTGCACTTGTCTCACAAGTCAGTTGCACAATCGCTTTAACTGCTTATCAAGGTGAATGTCACAGAAACCCACACAAACCTCCAAAGGGTATTCAGCCATGTCCTCAAAATGACCTTGTTTACAGCTCCAAATTCTTATTGAAATCCTACTCCAAGTACCTACCATATGCTACAACTGACCCACATAAGTGCAGACTTGACAGTATTTCCTGTTTAGGACTGTCTTCTCAGTGCTGAGTGTTTGTCAGAGAGATCAGCAGACAGACTGATCTGATTAATTTTCCATAAAAACAGAGCCACTTAAAATGGAAAACACATATGCTTCAGCATCACTGCTGGACTATATTGATTAGTGTAAGGAGGTATCAGGAAGAGGGAAGTCCATTACTTGGTGATTGGTTCCAAGCATTCTCACTGATGTATTAAGGTAACAATAATGGAGGCTAATTTTCTTGTAAAAATCACATTATATTTTGAAAAACACCCCCCAAAAAATAAAAGTGATGACAGAGTTTACTTAATTATAGGCCCTACAAGTTACTATAATTACACTTGCAATTGCATACATCCACAATAGCTTAAAAGTAAGGTTTCTTTAAGTAAAACCAAGCTACAGGCTAAGGGGGTTAAGAGGGAGGCACTGATTAAGGTGTGACAGATCATCATGACAAGCACCACAGAAAGTAAGTACTGAAAGTCCAGGAAGTGCACAGGAAGTACAAAGGAAAGATTAGGAGAGTGCTGGTTTTTAAGCAATCACACTCAGGGCAAATACTGCTGGGTCATAATACAGATTTGCTGGGAGTGAGTGTTGGGGGGAAAACTGACTGATAACTTTTCATTTTAACCCACAGCACACTGAAAAACAACGTATGCTACTTTATTGATAGTTCAGGATGTAAACAAAAGCAGCCCCTTCTTTACCACTCTTTGGTTAGAATCCAACTTGCAACACTGACAAATGGTGATGAGTTTTCAATACTGAGACAGCTCATGACGTGCCCAGCATTTGAATGTTTGGGTTGTCTCCAATTATCCAACTCCAGCACCCTGTAATTTGAGGGTAATTTGGCCCCTCTATAGGAGTACTAGCATCAGCCTGAACACAGTCTCATGAAGGCACGGTAAACCAGATAAACATAATTATACATGAGATATATACCATACTGTACACGAAAACGTACACAATTTCTGAAATGCTATCATTGACAATAAAGCCCCCAGTTTGGGCTTCCATAGAGCTGCTGGAGTTGTTATTCAACCTAGCGAACTATGGCCTTGTCACACCCACAGTGAATGTTTACCAGCAAAAACCGGCCTAGACATAGCACTCCAGCACAAAAGCCTTTCCCAGGTTCCAGAACCTGTCCATCCTTCCTGCCCAGCCACAGTGACCTTTGACACCATTTAGTCATCCACACACTTCCAGTATGCTCCTGAGGACATCAGGTATATAATGTGATGTCATCACTAATTCACCAGCTATCAGATTAGTGAGCAGCAACCTAGCAGGACAACCAATCTCCTCCACCTGATATATGTGATATACAGTACTTACAGGTTATTCCCACAGTACATATAAAAATCAATACTGCAACTGGATGCTCACACTCACCAGGCAAGGTGCTAGCTGGCTTGTAATTAGTAGTCTGAAACACAACAGTTCTGATAAAGCATCTTCCACATTTCCATAAGTAATGAGCTCATCTTACCTTTATATAGCAGCCCTGTGCCACTGTCAATAACATCTCGCTGCTTCTGTTATTCCTTCAGATCAATACGGGCATAGTGATAGTGAGTCATGACTCACAAGATGTGACTCACCTCCACCCACACAAGTTATAACTTTGGAGGAAGAGTGAGGTCGTCTTACCGGGAACATGCAGCACTGATGGGGATGACATGGCCTCCCCCACCTGCACCCCTCCCAGCCACCACAGCACCTCCACGGGGTCGGGGGGCCCCACGGCGGAACAGGTGAGGTTGAAAGGGACCCTGGGGAAAGTGGCAACATCCTGAGGCTCCAGCACAAAGTGGGGGACCCCTGGTGAAGATAGGATGTCAGACGGCACTGAGGAGTGGATGTATTTCCTCCAAAGTATTGTAACCACTATGTGCTAAACACACATAATCATCTAAGAGACCTTGGTGGTGTGATTAATATTCTGCTGCTGCCAATGGTAAGTGCCACTCTATCAATTTTTTTGTATGGCAGTCACAACAGGCAGATGTAGCATATGTAAAAGGGCTATGTAGCAACTTACTAAGCCTTAAAATTAAAGTGAAAGAGTAGATAGATAGAATGAATGTGGGAAGTGTTGCTGTACCTTCTACTGTAATCCAAGCAGGTTCAGACGAAATGGTTTTTCCATGTAACTCTACCTCACACCAGTACTTCCCTGCATCCTGCTGCTGCACACTTCGCACACTAGAGACGTGGACACAGAGAAACAGTAAATTAGTATGTAATACTGAGCATGAACTATACAGTGTATTAGAAATAAGGATGAGCTAAACAAAGTATGGTCACTCATAATTTAAAAAATAGAATAGAATCGGTAGAGGAGATGCAACAATAAATTACCATCAAAAATTAATAGTGCATTATATGAATGTACTCCTAAATCCACGCTCAATAAGGTTCCAGTACCCACAGGAGTGTAATATAAACAGACATGGCAGTATACAGTAGAGAGTCCAAATTATTACTACTTGCTGACTGAGTGTCATAGAAATATAAACATGCTGCATGAATGAGCTTTTATTGTGACGTGGGACAGAGCTGCGGGACAACTTCAGACCCATGTGTTGTGGACTGGCTGGCACTCGTGCAGGAGATTAACAGCAATGACAGCATCCGCCAGTGCCGTGGTTGGTCATGTTACCAGTGGTTCTGTGCCTAAACGTTACTCGCAAGGGGTCTGACCACATTCCAGTCCGCTTTCAAATTACGCAGGAACTTGTACCTGCCAGGGTGGACCCCCACTTTATGTCTGGTTACTTACAAGCTCTGCTCAAGAGAAAGCTATTTAAAGCTGATTAAGCCAGCCTAAATCTGCCCCCCTTCCTCCTGAAACACCTCCTCCACCTTCTACCTTTGCCAAGCTGAATTCCAGTATATTACAGAAAACACGCTTTGAAGATGAGAGAGGCCTCTTTGTCCCATATTTATAGTTTGACAGACTGTTTCTTTACAACACAGAGGGAACCTATACCAAAACATGGCATGCCAACATGCCACCGATCTCTAAAGTTGTACTTATAAACACTAAGGGGTTTTTCACACTCAAGTGCACTTGGGTTGAAAGTACAATGCTGATGTGATGAACAGGATACAGCACACATTTCAGTGGTCGACAACGGTTCACATCCACACATGATCACAGCTAACCGGCCAAGGTTATGTTAGCAAGCCAGAGGTCACCTATCCATGACAGAACCCCTTGCATTTTAATAATAATTCAACAGACTTAGGCCCATACAGGCCCATAGAGAGTTCAGTTCAGCAGATGTTGTATCCATGCTGAATTTCTTTTCAAGTTCTTATTTTACCCCCAAAAAAAAAAAAAAAAAACACTGAAAGAACCAAAGAAAGATGCAGTATAAATTTGGCATGGGCAATACCATAATGATGGGCTTAGCTGTATCATGTCTCTTGAATGGCCAACTTGACTTGGTTTAGATTCACAAACACTCCAGACGAAGAAACATTAATTAAACAGGTACTGAGAAGCGTCTCTCAGACAGATGCAGAGTGTGAAGAGATCCTTTGTATTCCTATATTGCATGACAAAAGGTACCAAATGGAGTACATGCTAATGTAGGCGATATCCAAAGAGCTTCAGTGCTACCTTCTTTTAACCACACCATCCAAACTTTCAGTGTATAGCATTGTGTCTTTACAACCCCACAATATTGCATTCTGATCAAGGTACCTGAAGAAAGTCTCCCAGTGTTGGGCCTCAAGCGTGATGTACATCTGGTCTGTGCTGTACAACTTCTCCCCGTCTTTCATCCAGACGATGTCTGGCTCGTTCATGAGGCCTTCGATGGCACAGCCCAGACGGGCCATATTGCCTTGGGTCACCGTGAGGTTGGCAGGGCTCTTGGTGAACCGCAATCCTGGCAAGGAGCACACAGTGCTTCATGACTTTACATACAGGAGGAACCATGACTTAATAACACAATAATGGTCAGAAAGAAAGACAAAAAGCAAAGACATAGGCATGTTGTTTGATGTTGAAAGAAAAAGCTCTGTTTGATGATGAAAAAGCATTCTGCATTTCCAGCAAGAGGCTTTTTGTGTGTGAGTGTGTATCTTAGTGTCCTTTGTGCCTGAGGTTTTCCATAGAGCCTGGGTGATGGTGCTCTGACTAGGTCCTGCATACGTCATACAAGCTGCAGAAGTCTCAAAGCACCACTGTGATGTGCAAAACAGCTGGGTGACAGTAGTGATGAAACAACCATCAGTAGTAATAGGCTAATCTCAAACAGTCATGTGTGTGTGAGTGAGTGAAATGCTGCTAAACCCTAGGAGTAAGATCCATAGAGAAGTGTTACTTTGTTTAAAATGTAGGCTACAGCCAGAAAGACTCGTTTAGTGACTGTGATAAACTGCAACACACTTGAGAAGGGCTACAAATGCAATTGGAAAAATAGGCTTGACTTTATTATGAATGATTTCCGTTTAACAAAATGCTTTCAGCACTTGTAGGGAGAAAGTAGAAATCTGTTGTAGCCCATCGCTACATCAGCAGCCACAACTTGATAACAAGACTTGGAGTCCTTCCAGGGAAAAAAACAGTGTTCTACGTGCATAAGAAACTTAAATCGAACGCGATCTGGTTCAAATTCATATGACCAAAACACCAGATGAAGGTCTTAACTTCCAGGACTTACCTTGAACCTCCACATAGCATCGGAAAATAAGTAGAAGTATGCAAAAAGATATCTTCATTTTTTCATCCTCTAAAGTTCCACTTGTGCTCTTAGGAATCGACTTCTTCCTTCCATCCAACCAAACCAACCAGCAGAATTGTTACATTTCGTGTTTGTTACATGTCCCGTCAGAACGGAGTCTTCATAAGCTGAGAAGCGACAACTTGCGGGGTCCTCAAAAGTCATCCGACCGAATAAAAATCCTCACAGGTAAAATGAATCAAAACAAATCATAGGAGGTAGGCTACTTTTAAAATCCCACCTTTGTTCCCTAAAGACAGTGTCACCAACGTCGCTGTAAGCCGTGCGTGAACGTGCTGCCCTGGTGGCAATCTCAGCGGTGTTTGAACTGAAGTCTACTCTGCGAGCCTGAAGTGGGGGTTGTGCAAGAATGCCGCCTAGGGATACCGGAGAGAATATTCATTGAGATAGGACGACAAATCAACTCCGCTCCGCTAGGGATGTATGCTACTACTTTTAGGCACATCATCGAGACAAGTTTAGTTTTGAAACTGATTCCCACACTTCGACATTTTGTTAAAATGCTTTTTAAGAACCAGTTTGGAGTGATAGAGCATCCAAGGTGTGCGGACGTTCTCTTATTTTCTGGACATTAGTTTGATACAACTGAAAATGCCATCCTAATTAAAATGACAATAAAATGCAGAATCACGTCTACGAAACCTATGCATAGGCAAAAAAAAAGAAAGAAATTATAATGTGGCTGTTTAGAAAGGAAAATGCCATTTTATAGGCCTTTGGAAAAAAAAAAAAACGTCCCAGCATCATCAGGAACAGCCTGTAGAACAAGCGTCTGGTTTTATTACCGGGATACATCAAGAAAGACGGAGTCAGATAATTTGCCACTTATAAATTGAAAATCAGGCTGGAGAGCATGACTGTAGCTGGAGAGGTCTACCAAACCACCCAGGTTTCACCATATTTTTGTAGGAATGATCAACCATCAAGCCTCAATAAATTATTATTACTTGGCAATACTGCTTCCTTCTTCAAAGTTCAAGCAGTGTTTATTTTTTAAATTCTCATCCAAAGATCATCCTAAAATGAATTGCCTGTGTTAAGTTGCCAAACAGGAAACCGGTATAAGCACTTTTGAATAAGATTTGATAAATAATGTTAATAACAACAGATATACATATAGGATTGACTTGTAAACAAGAGATGTAGATGGAAGGATTTAGATATAGCCATAAATATATAGCTATAAATATTGCTGATTACACAAATTTCTAGTCCTCCCTTGAGCTTACATTTACAGGTAGGTTATCACTAACTATTATCCATTAAGATAGTGTTTATTTGTTAAAATAGAACATAATACATGAAATATAATGATGATATAATGTTTTTGGATGCAATTTCTTTAAAATCATGATACATTCTAATCTCATAATAAAACCAGAGAACTAATGAAATACTTAAGACATGTCATTCATTAAAATTTCTTACAGTACATTGTGAACTTCATCCCAACACATCTGTGTCATAGCAAAATGCACAAGAATCATCTCAAGTTAACTTTTTCACTGCTAGCATGTACATGAGGGGGGGGGGGGGGGGTCAAAGAAATTCAAGTAAAATCTTAAACAGAACAGGTATCCATACACTTCATTTATCTTAGAAGGTGCAACAAGCAAGATGACATTAATGTACATAAAACAGCAATTTCTCGTGCACAGCTACACACTGGGAAGAACATGAATATACTGTCCATATGTCTACAATAAACACAAGTTATTACTGCAAGCTTCAATGTATCAGTGCAAACCATAGATATAATACAACTAGATACCTCATAAATACCTTGTACTAGGCTGCTCTAACACTCAACACGTTGATTTAAATGCCTCCATAAGACTAACAGATCAACAAAAGTCACTATGCTAGTTTACATGTATTAAGGACCTTTCCATGTATCTAGAAGGTGCTATGATCTGTGCATAACCCACAACACAAATTTTTTCTCTCAGATCCCAACTTTTTAAATCACTCTCATTCGTGGTGGCTCTATCAACGTATGTTCCAGTCCAAGGCTGTATCTAGATATATTATATCTATGGTGTTAACTGATACATGATTTGCACTGAGCTGTTTTATCAGTGAGGATGCATATGGGCAAGCATACAGACAAGAAGTTGCATGACTGAAGTAGACATTTCTGCTCGTTCCACCTTTCAAGCTTTTGCACTGAATTAACACTCAAATAAGCACACCTGCCTTCTCCAGCTACTCCCCCCTTTGAGAAGCAGAAAAACATTAACAACACACTGAGAAAAAATAAATACTCACATCACACTGGTCAATACATTCAAAAATATAATCTATTTAATAATCAATATTTTGCATAAAAACCTGCATCCTCTGTTGACTGAGGTTGTTAGTGGACATTAGGCATCATTCAGACTACTACTAGCATTGCAAAGTATTAGTGGTCAACAGACATTTGCAGGCATGGCCCTACACTCCACAAAGCACAGAGCAAGGTTGGCTACACAAATATAGCTTTTCCCATAAATACCTGTAGTACTGAAGAGACAGTCTGTCAGTTAGTCTGTTGTTAAGCCTGACGGCACAGACATACATTATGTACTGTGAGGGAATGGTGCTGCAGTGCCAGGAGCATATGTTATCCCTGGAGTGATTTAAAGAGATGCTGGCTTGCTCTCTCCCAAGTTGAGGTGCAATGTTTGAACTATATGGAGAGACACACCCCCGCCCCATGTGAGTAAGCAGTCTTGCAGGAAGCAGCTCTAGCCTGCTGTGAAGTAGTGCTTGTCCTCTCTTGCCCGTCTTCGTTTCATGTAAACCCACCACTGCCGTGGCCGTGCTGGGAGACATGACCACAGGGTCAGGAACTGTTGTAGTATGCTGTCTGAGACAGTCGGGAGACAATCAGTCCACCCAGCCTGTCCAACCTGCACGTTCAGGCAAACTTCTTCTTGGTTGCTGTGAAGCGTTCCATATACTTCAGTGGCAAAGATAAGTCATGGATGAGAAAAACAGAAGAAAGGGGTATTCAGCATCTATGTGCCTAACACTACTTATTCTGCAGAATGGTAATTTTTCACAGTCAACACAACTAATTTACTCATAATTCCCACACCAGAATTAGACCTGACAAAGCCTGTTGTAACAGACGAAACGTTGTCAAACTCAATAAAGAAGTCCAGTTGCCTACAACTAAACTCTTTTGACTAAGATGACTTGGATGAATGAGAATCTTCACAGACACTCATAATGAATGTGTACAAAATCTTCACAACAAACTAATGAAGACTGACAGATAATTACACTGAGTTTATTTTGTTTATCGGTAAGTAGACTAGGACTCCAGGTTTGAGCAACGATATTATGACAAGAAAAGAATAAGACCCGTCTGATCCTTTTCTGTGCTTAAGCCTAATCTTATTTTTAAAGGCCATCGCCTCAGGTCCACTGAACTCCTTGGATAAGAAATCATCTAATGAACGCATTCCAAATTTGTCACTAGGCATTCTGCTTTCCGTATGGGATAATGAGACCGTTCTGGAGAATGAAAATAATTTATGAGCCTAATGCTGGGTGAGCCATCTAGAGTAGCATAATGATGTTGGCATGAAATCGAGATCAGCCAATAAACATTAAATTAATTCAACAATGGAATAAAAATAAAGGTGTCTTATTTTACACCTAAACCAAGCAGGATTTATATATTTTATTATTTACATTTGTTCCAAGACAGGGTAGAACCTTACGAAATCCTGCATGTATCTACAGGTACATCTCAAAAACACTATTGACCTGTCAGTTATATTAATGTTGAAACATGATAAAGACTGTGTGACAACAACAACAAAAAACAGATGACATATCTTGTTATTCTGAGATAGTATCTCAGAACAATGAGATACTATCACTACTGTATATCATTATTACAAGATACAACAAATACTGCATTATTACGGTCAGTGTGCGCCATGCCTGAGCTGGGCTATAGACTAAACCAGTACTCCTTGGAAGCCAGTTAGTGAGGCCTCACATAATGTACTCTCAGTCAGTGCAGTCACTGTTTGTGTTGGTCTAGTTATTGTTTGTGCATGTGTGTGGTAGGTATAGGGTCAATTAGCCCCAGGCCAGGGAAAATGGCCAGTCCCTTCCCCCTAGTCTACATCGGTCATAGAGAGAACTGTGCAGTGAGCTATGTGAGTGCAGGGTGGTTTGTGTATGTCTACGCCTCCTCTCATCACTTACCAAACAAAACGACATGCTCTTTCACAGTGTGCCGTTATCTTGCACAGAGAAGTGAGAGGAGAAGAGGGGCATGAGTAAGAGCGCACTTCAACTTTCAAATTACAAAGCCTCCAAGCTTAAAGCAAGTGGTCAGATCAGCTGCACCACAAATTAACTGCTAAAATAGGCTTTTTTGGATGAGTTTAGGGGGCGTTCACTATATATAGGCATATAGGCTATATTTGTAAATTCATATTTGACATGCATAAATTGAAACTTGCATGCACAAACGGTGAGAATATCACAGGTTTTGTATAAGCTATGGCTGCATGTTATGCATTAGAGAACGTCAAGAAGACAAAAGGTTAGCGTGAGATAAGGCATGTGTGGGTGGTGAGCATGTGAGGCGTGTCTCACGCTAAATGCATTAATTGAGAGGGCTCCCCTGACAGATTCTGAGTAAAACATGACCAGAACTAATTAGGGGCCAGGCACTACTGAGCCTTGTGGTAATTGGAACCCTGCCAACACTAAAGTGCGGAGGCTTATTTCAATGTTATACTCCTGATGTAAAAGCCTAAGAATCTTAGTGTTTGTAGAACCACATCGAAAATCATTTTAATCATCAAATCCATCTTGAATGACCACTGGCAAAATGGAATAAAGGCGTAGCCTATTTGTCTCACAGTAATAAAATATATAACAAGATACTATCTCAGAATAACTAGATATATGATCCGTTTCTTTTTCTCTCTATGTGGTATAAATGGGCTTCCACATGTATCCCTTTGTATACCTGTATCCCTTTGTTTCAAGAGATATTTCTATACACCTTCTCTTACCTTGTCATAGCCCTCAAGGTCACGCAT
This sequence comes from Tenualosa thibaudeaui, assembly GCA_027481765.1. Classification (NCBI taxonomy): domain Eukaryota; kingdom Metazoa; phylum Chordata; class Actinopteri; order Clupeiformes; family Clupeidae; genus Tenualosa; species Tenualosa thibaudeaui. Next base: position 5,933,353 of record JAIFZK010000013.1, on the reverse strand, counting down.
CATCTTGACCTCAAACAGGTTGCCTTCCACAGAGAGCAGGGACACCTGGGAGCTGGTGAGGATGGAGATGGGGATGGAGGTGAGCTCAAGACAGTTCTCTTCCAGACGCAACACCTTCAGCCGTGGACAGCGCGACACCTCTGGGGACACCATGGAGATCTGACAGACAGAGAGTGAGAGAGAGACATCAACCTATTGGCAAACAAGCACAATTTCAAAAATGTACAATTACACAAACCTAAATATTTTGCTCAGAAACTGTCACACAGATTTGCCAATTTGGTTCATTGTGCTTCTGTCCTATTCTTGCTTACAGGCGAAACACTCAGCTTCCATGTTTGCTCTCATATGCTAACATACAATATACAAACAAAGCAGCATGTGTACCATCATACATTTTAGGTATGCAATTTGACACACCCTTGTTACACCTGTCTTGATCAACACTGCACATATAAGTACATAACATCTGTTTGATCTGACCAGTCCATACAAATAGAAATTTAAATTTGTGGTGTGGTTAGATACCACTTTCACTTTTAACTTTCTTCTGCTCGTCACTTTCCTTCATTTGGGCTCATATTATGCAGTGCAATACATTTCAAAGTAGGTATAAGTGTTAAATCCTGTACTATATTTCACATAAATATGTTTATACTTATTACACTATTCAAAAACACCTTCAAAAATGTACAAACATTAATATTTATCTTTCAGGGACACAAGTGACTTGTTGAAAGGAACACAAGGGACCTGTTGAAAGCCTACAGGTCTCTGCTCACCTGATTCTGGTTGAGGTTGATCTCAATGGCCTGCAGTTCAGCCACTTCAGCAGGCAGGGCCTGAATACGATTCTTGGACACGTCCAGCACGTCAAGGTGGCGTAGGGTGCCCAGGCCATTGGGGAACTCCCGCAGCTGGTTGCCTGAGAGGCTAAGGGTTCGCAGGGCCTTCAGCTGGCCCACACAGGCCGGCAGAGCCTGCAGCTGGTTGCCATTCAGAGAGAGGGTCTCCAGTTTCTTTAGCTTCGCAATCTCATTGGGCAAAGATGCTATGTGTACAGCCAGCCAGAAGGAAAATCGATACAGAGAGATCATTGACCAATCAATCACATGTTTCTATGACAATTTAATTCATCATCTTACTGTAGTGCACATTTGGCAGGGAACAAAACAAACAATGTGAATTAGAAAAAATGGATGATCCGTGAATATTATGGCATTAATGCATCAATAATGCACTTTACAGAAAGTGTTTCCAGAGGAAGTTTTCAAAAAATAAATAAGTAAAGAACCAATGAAAAATCAGTTAAGTCATTTTATTATCATCCCAAAATTTAGATGTCGGTTCTTGACTTACTTAGTTTGTTAGCGTTGATGGTTAGACTTTTCAACTGTAAAAAGTTTCCTATAAATGGCGGTAGTGCCTCAATCTTGTTATTAGAGAGGTCTACAGTCCGCAGGTTTCCTGTCAATCTTTGAAGCTCCTCTGGAAACTGCAATATACGAAAAAAGATTAAGGGGTGTACACCTTTATGATCATTGCTGTAATAAAGATGATTAGGCACCCTGGTGATCAAGGACAGTACAGACAGGGATTCATCCACTGATTGATTTGTTACAGAACAAGACAACCTGTTTGACATTGAAGTCACTGATATTAACACCCACCTCTGGGAGACCTTTGCCAGTTAGCTGAAAGACGCCAGTTTTCTGGGACGTTTCCAGGTGTGCTTTGAGCGCACTGTTACCCATTTACTGCTGATATCCGCTGATGCGGGGAATACCTATACCAAAAGTCGGGCCTTTAAGGCTTGTGAAGTGTTTTCTTTCACTGTTTGGTCTTCTAGTTTGATATAACTGTGAAAACAATTAAAATTACTTGTTCAAACCCCAATTTGCAAAGAAGAAGAAAAGATCGATATGCGGTATTCACTGAAAGTCAGACACGTTATATAATGGAACTGTTTGTTATTTCAGTTGAAGTGTAACGCTAATCCTGGTTAAGATTTTATGTCTGTGGAAGAGATTATGAAGATTTTGACACTGCAGCAACTGACAGCAAGTTGACGTTGGCACTGTAAAGTCACATCGTGTTTCTTTTTTATACCTTATTGATGTTAGTTTATAACTTAATTGCATTCACTGTTATGCACAACATAACATTCATAATATTATGATTACACATTGTGGCTAAACTGACAACACCCCTTAGGTCACAATTCGTAATCCCTCACTTGCTGTGCTTCCTGTCATAAACAACCTGGATTAGCAGACAAGTATTACAATGAAGCAACGACAACTGTTCGGAAATATTGTGATACTCCAATAAACTGTTAAACTCCAAGCAGAGACAAATATGGAAAATAGCAGCCTTGTACTTACTTGATGGCTTGGTGCACTGCTTAGCGTTAGCTATATTAGCTAACACAGGGCTAGCCAGCAAGCTAACAGAAAAGTGAGGTTAGGTTTAACCAAAGCGGAACGCTTATCCAACATTTGCAAAGAGTTTCTACATCATGAAGGTAAATCCAAACACTTAAGGTATTTCTCCAAAGCAATATATTTTCTAAAAAGCGACAATGAACCTGAAAACTGAACGTCGACTCGACGTCTCAAAAAACCCGGAGAATTTGAATAAACCATAAGAATAAACCAGTCGTCAGTCTTCTTTGCTGGTAATGTGCGACTCCACAACGCTTGGTGGCAGCAACGTTCACGTCACTCTAGTCCAAACCAAGTATTTATCAATGGTACATTTTGTCACCCGGGGTCCGAGAAGGTTAGTTGATAAACCGGATACTCCAGAAATCACAAGATAAGTATCAAGATAAAATCTAGATAAAATGCTTTTAAGAGAAGTGCAGTGTGTAGTTTTTAAACCAGACAGAGAGGCCGATGGATCAGGGTGGTTAAATCAGACAGGGTTGAAGATCTGGTTAAATGGCAAACCTGAGTAAATTCGTCCAGAGGTGAGGTTAACGTTAGTGGTAAGCTTGTTAATACTAAAGAGCCGGACACTCCTCATTTTAAACAAGCAGGCAGGCAACTCTGTTAGCAGGTTTACCACTTTCTTTAGGTTAACTTACACAGGTTTGTCTTCTTGGACCCCAGGTGACAAAATATTATATTACTGATATTAGTTCCATAAATTGGAAATGCACAGGCTACAACAAAATGAAGAAGCAAAAAATATGCATTATGCACATTTATTGTGATTCTGTTACACACAACAAACATCATGGAAATGTATCTTACATTTAGAAGTTCAGATCTGTTGAAAGTATGACGGGATGGAAATCCAAATCATTTCATGATTCTCATACCTTTATTGACTTATTGACAACAATTCTAGTATGTTTGCCTGGTTCAGTTACCAGAATGTTGTTTCTGGAGGTTTTCATCTTCTGAGGAGCCTGCACCTGTAGGTTAAGGATTCAGTAGGAACAGTGAAATCAAAGCAATCACAGGAACCGAGGTATCTACTCTTTCAGTGTGAACTGAATGGACCCTCCAGGGGAAATGGTAGGATTTTCTTTTACAATATATATATATATTCCTTCCGAATTCTTTTATGCTCCCTTTCATCATGTTTTGCCTTCTTTCTGATACTCCCCTTGCTCCCTTAGAGACTCTGAAGTATTACAGGGAATTTAAACTACTGCTTAAAAAACATCTCTAGGTCCCTCTGTAGGCTTGTTTCTTAGAAGTACAATAAGCTAAATAAATCATGGTGATAAGAATAACTGAATAACTAATTGTAAATAACTAATTGTAAAATAGGTTTGAGCATCATCACATAATATTCCCTGCTAAGTTCATAGCAAAATACTTTAGTATCATACCTTACTGTCTATTGGAACATTTCTCAAAATACATTTACATTTATGCAGTTTTCCAAAGCAACTTACAAAAAGAGGACTGACATTCAAGCTACAACACAAAACCTTAGAGTAAGGTTGGAAGTTTTAAGGCCTATAAGGCTCTCGGAAGAGCTGGGTCTTCAAGAATTTCTTGAGGGTGGAAAGGGTATCCCTTTCTCTGTAAGCACTTGAAAGGTCATTCCACCAGCATTGAAGAACAGATGAGAATAATCTGGATTGACCTGCGCAAGGTGTTGGCAGTGCTACACAACGTTACTTGGAGGAACAGAGTGGCCTAGGGGTAACATATGGCTTTAAGAGGGTATTAAGTTAGATGGGAGAAGATCCATCAATTACCCTCTAGGCCAACATTAGTGATTTGAATTTGATGCGAGCAGCTAAGGATAGCCACTGGAGCACAGGTGTGACGTGCTCTTTTTGGCTAGTTGAAAAGCAGACGTGCAGCTGCATTCAGGAAAATAACTGAAATTACCATATTGTTTTTTTTTCCATATATCTGTGTTCCGTATATCTGTGTTTATAGTAAAAATAATATGAAGTAAACCTTTGGAATGTAATTCAATCATATTTTTGGACATAGAGTATAGTAGGATGATCACAAAAAAGGATTTTCTAACTCTTAAATTGCTCATAAAGCAGTTCAGCGAGGGCTTGGCTGTTTGATGTCTCTGGGTTATCATCCTTGGGGCCTTGAAGCTTCCTCCTCATCCCCTGCAAAGACTCCAACTCCTTCACAATCATCACTTTCTGAATTATGATGTCCTTGGCACACAACTTCTGGACCTATTACAGAGAAATGTGAAAAGAAGTTGGTCCATTTTTATCAATATGTAGGTTTACACGAGCACATGCACACAGTTAGTCAGATTCATGGTTTAATTGGAATAAAAATCATAAACACCTTGATCAAGACCAAAATGCTTAACAGAATGAATATGTGTATGTCACAGCCATAAAAACGCCTGATCTGGACTAGATTATTTACAGTATGACATGTAAACAGTTGATCCTATGTCTTCATGACTTAGATGGATATAGAGCATTACAGTAGATGTAGCACAGAAGTATTCTGGTGTCACACGGATTTGTTTAACAAAACAACCGATTAAGCTTTATGACTAAGATATGAATATAGAGCTCATTCAGTTAATATATGAATTTTACAAAATAACAGCAGCTCTGAGATTTATACACTCGAGGGCGGCATATCTAAGGTATTTTTCCTTTCTCGCTGATTAATAACGTTTAATTCTTTCTTTAGGAAACCTGAACATTAATCAATCTCTACTTTGGCCACAGAGTGGCGGTCCACCGGCTCAGTGCTCCAGGATCTGTAGTGTGTGAAAGCAGACACTAGTCAATTTTCGTCAATTTTGAACTACAGTGCTGATAGAAACGTGGCAATAAAAAAAAAAAACAAGTTGATTTTGACTTGTCACGATCTTATGAGCAATTTGAATAAATGAGAGTGATGACTCTGGATGAGAATCCAGGCAATTTCATATGGTCATGCTAAATGCTGAGGGTAGCTAACGTAAGTAACGTTACAATCAAAAAGCTATCGCTAGCAGATGACAGGATGACGACAGGATTTATGCTAATGAATTTCCTTATTCGGGTCAATTGGCAAACATGTTACATGCCCATCCGATGGCGCTGCCTCTGAGTGTCTGAAAGGCCCCGGACCCCTAAGTGTTAATCCATCAGTCTCTTGACCGTGACTGGACATTGCAATACATTTAACCTAGCATGCAGAAGCTATATGTCGCAGACTAGTTAATATTGCAGTCCAGAAGAGTTAATGTATTCAACCCATTTGTGCGCGTTTAGCTTATTCAGTGTTTGTTACCAGAAATTCTGATCTTTTCAATGATTTTCAATTAATATAGCTTTACAACTACATGCTCGAGCGATATCATGTTCCCATTTCAGGGTGGTTTCATACTGGACTGAGTTCTAAAACATCACAACATATTGTTCTATTCGGCATTCTAACCCTTTTAATAATTCTCTACAGTCGGGCCAAGTAAGTGGGTAGAGGTGGGGTGGAGGTCTGAGTAGTGGAGCTGGGCAACCACTGTGAACTTACCAGTAACGGAGCTTAGCAGAAATGACGTTAAAACACTTCTATTGACCGATGTGTTTTGACGAACATTTTAAAGTGTGGTTAATACACCACTACGGTTAATATAATTTTTTTTATTTACATAAAAAAACTGTTGTGCGGTTTATTCACGGTGCGTCTACTATTTGTGAAATTACGGCAAATACGAAATGTGATGCGCTGACCTAATGTTAAAAGGTTATGATGGTTGGATATGATGTGAAAATGACTGACCGTTATTACCTGATCTTTAATTTTAAGGACCATGCCTTTGTCTCCACCAAGTTTGTAACCATGTATTTTCAGTAGCACTTCGATATGTCTAATGAACAAAAGAAAAAAACAGATGGGTAGGTAGGGGCAACTTCTGAACATAACATCAGTGCTCACAAAGAAGCCCTAGAAGACAAACATTAATATAGTATCCCTGACAGCCAATTAGGTTTAAGTGCCTTGCTCAACGGTGGCGAAGCCAGAATTTCTTGGCTACTGGCATGCCAGCCAGATTAATTAACCAATACGTTACCACCGCCCCTTTCTTTCTGCTTAAAGTTAAACTTATATCTAAGCCGCTAATGACATCTAAGCTCCACTATGATATTTACACTGAGTTGCCCACTTCAAAATGTTAGTTAACCATCTCACCTGCGCACCTGGAGATTGGGCTCCAGCACAGAGCATTCCTGCAGGACCTGCTGCAGCTCGGGGCCCTCTACATTCAGCTTCCTCAGGGCCTCACAGGCAGCAATGCGCACCCTGGGCTCCAGCTCATGGTGTAGGGCCCACAGCAGAAGGTCCTGCAGGCTGTTCGTAAGGCATCCGATCTTCGCCAGGGCTAAAACAGCACAGAGCCAACATTGCTTACTCTGCCCCCCGGTGGGGATAGAGGGTATTGTAAACGCATTCACCCACCTGTGTGTGAGTATGCTTGTCCATCCACATAACATAAGTCATATTTACCTAAAATTTGTTATTCAATGCTTGCTCAAGGTTTCCCCAAATGCAAAAGCAAATTGTTGTTTTTTGCTGTTTTGAGGATGTGTGTCATGTTTGTGTAGAAATTAATGAAATAAATACACTCACCAGTAATTGCTGCAACTTTTACCTCCCAAGCAAAATCATTCTGCATCAGATGTAAAAGCCGATTCATTACCTAAAATATTCAAAACAGATCACAGCAATCAGTACAATCAATGAAAGCTCAGTTGACATTCATTCAGCTTTTCATGCACATAACAGTTTATGATGCAGTATATACACTAATTTTGCATAGGAGAAGACAAATTCTTAACTTTGTAGCAACTGCAATTATACCAACACTACACAGCATTTTAGAACAATATCCAATGTCAACAAAACTAAAATCTTCAGCCAGGAAAACAATACATGCCACCATCAATAAGACAGTGACTTCATAACCCTTACCATCTTGTTCGTTATCATCAGTTCCCCAGCGGTGTGACAGCCCTGTTTGCGGACAGCCACATAGCTGTCATTCAGGCAGAGCAGAAAAAGATGTAGTAGCTTGGCCGTCATGATGCGCAGTTGACCAATGAGCACCAACGCCTCCACACGCCTCGATCCTGAACCTTCTTCCAGTTTCTCACTGTGGGAGAACAAGAGAGATCCAGCTGGAGCGAACCTGCCTATCAATAACTAGTCAGTCAGGTGTACTGAACCATTAACCTACAGTATGTAATAAAAGTTTGCTGAAAAGTGATTTTCAGTGCTTAGAATGCACACATCAATATGAACACTCAGGGGACATCGCAGAACTGGCTGAAAATTTTGCCTTTTTAAAACATTGGCTTCTGATTCTCGGTGCGGTTGCGCTCTGTGATTGCTGACTGCAGGGCTATCTTGCTGTGAATAATGTGACTATGTGTAAGGGTGCACTGATGGATTACTGACTGTTTGCTGAGCACCTCAGTTCATTGTGCACTTGTCTCCCCATCCCCAGCTTGCCCAGGGCCTGTGCAGCTCTCTGTTTTACTGTACCATTCCAGTCATTCCACATCAGGTAGATCAGCTTGTCTACAAGGTCCTAGGATAAGATTACATCAATTACAGTATGTACATCCCTATATATTAACCATATGAGTATAATAATACAATAAATCATAGGATCAAATAATAATAATGTAAAATAGTCTTCGTGACTAGTCTTCCAGTGTATCTGTACCTTGTTCACTGGACCCTTCAGTTGAGAAATGGTGTCACAGGCCAGCACTCTCGTCTTCCAGTCGGCACAGTTGAGCTCCTCTGCCAGCAGGGAGCGCACTAGAGTCTGTGGAGTGGAGCCAGCGGCAGCATGTTTTATGTGTGTGTGTGTATGCGCGCACACCCCCCCTCCAAGAGGGACCTGGATGGCTTAAGTGGGCTGTTTTAAATGTGCAAGAAAGGACTGCTGTGGCAGAACGCACCGTCTTGCTGCTGAGGATGGAGAGGAGTGTGGCCGTCTGCTCTCGATCCGTCTTGACCTTGCTTGTGAAATGCTGAGACAGAAGCCTTTGAATCACCACACGACTGGCCTCCCCTTCCATGGCTAAACATTGAGCTGCCATCCAGCTGTCTGCGCCCAGACCTGTAAAGTCTGACCAAGCACAAAAGCACTGCTAATGTTAAAATCAATTTCAGAGAGCAGAGGATCACCATCAAAGTAAGTGGGTGTCATTGGGTATAACGTACTTATTATTAGAGATTAAGAGTTTAAGTAAAGGATTCTATTGTGACTTTAACTGTTAGTGAGTATTCCTCGTGGAAACATCACTCTATTTTAAATCTACTCTAGTAGGACTACATTACTACCATGACTACATTAATGCATTCAAATGGGTCCTATGCAGTTTAGTTATCACAAGCTTGCAGGTCTCACCTTTGTGCAGGGCACTGCGGAGAATTTCTCGGGCTTTGGCGTCAGGTGTGCCCATAGCATAGTGGCACACGGCTGCTGCCATCTGTACTCTCTTGATGGGGTCGTCTAATGCTGCGACAATCAGTGGCAGCAGCTCCAGAGGAACTGGATGCACATCCCAGCTGCGCCCAAACTGAGCTGAGACACACAGAGAGCAAGGTGATCACAACAACATCTGCACCATAACAAATCAGCAGTAATCTTTTCTGATCGTTATGCCACATTTTCTCCATAATTTGCAGTCCATAGTTAGTTAACAAGCAGAGGCAACTGAGACAGCAACAGCATTTTAACTTTCTAGCATCTATAATATTTACAGTATTATGTCTCTGTGAACTACATATCTCTTCTACGTTCATTTTCACACCAGTTCATTTCCAGACCATTTCACTGCAGCAAATTCAAAAGATATGTCCGTGAGAGTACCAAAAGGGAATATCTACTATAGGCCAGCCACTGAATCAGACTGAACTACTGCATGAACAGGTGCTGGAAGGAATTTGGCGGAAGTTATTTCCAAACATTGATGGAACAGATGCTGTAAATCTGTGCTGCTGTAATAAAGGCATGGGGTTGTTTTGATGACACTCGCTGCTTGATGACAAGCACCCACATTCATTAAACTGAGCTTACAATGTATAGTTCCATTAGACCTCAAAACACAGCAACAGTCACACAAAAAAAACTGAGTGAGCAAAGGCTCACCAGCATCTACTGGGTCCTCAGCGGCCCTTGGCCTGCTCACTGCCCCCGAGGCACAAGTTGCTATGGCTGCCAAGCGGACGTGATGATGCAGGTCAGTGAGGGCTCTTTTCAGGCCTTCTATTGTCACACTTTGCCATGTGGTTTCTGGAAAAGAAAAATGCAATTGGTCCATGCAAGCTATTTGCAAATAATTTGGTTAAGATTAACTGACTCGTTACTGATTCCTTGGTACATTTAGTTTTTCTTTGTGTAAACATGGGTGATATTAAGGGTACTATATTTAGAGATAGTAAGATTGTTGTGACATACTGATTTTCCATGCACTTCTCCACTCTTCCACGGCATAGCGAAGAGAGGAGAGTTCTGTCATGAGCTCATAGCGCCGTTGCTGTCTGGGTGCCATGGTGACAGGGTCACTGTTATCAGGTGGTATCAGCCCAATTTCAGTGGCGTAATCAGCACTTGTGGGTAGATCCACCCATCTCCGCAGTCCCTTCTCAGAGCGACTAATAACTAATGATATACATGAATATTAACCTACTTTGGTCAGTACTTTGATACACAACTATAACTACCAGCTGAAACACACAAACATGCATGCCATTTGGATAATCACCTAAAAGCTTTTTGTGCATGCGTGTGTGTGCAATGGCTGTATGAGATCTATGACAGATCTCCTTAGGTTAAGAATAGAAAAATTTCTCAGTGACTGACCTTTTCTCTGTGGTACCTTGACCTCTTCAACAGCGGTCAGAAATGTTTGTGGTCCACAGGGGTAGGATTCCTGAAGATGCTTCTGGTACTCAGAATTATCATCCATGATTATTCGGTCATGGTTCTTTGTGAGGAGCTGATGTACTGGTTTTGCTTTCCCTGTACAAGCATATTTTTATTCATTGTAATTTATTAATTTATTATCTACAAACTTTCCACAAGCTTTACTTACTTACTCACTTAAATAAGCACAGTAACCTCTGCATGACAGACTAGACAAATACTATATGAAATGCTACTTATAATATTATATATGAAATATATTACACATATATTTCATATAAATATATATGAAAAACTATGTCTGTAGTTATTACAGAAAAAACTATGAGCAAACTGTAGGGTACCCAAGTGGAGTTCCTGCTGAAATCTGTTGTCTGTGAAATAGACAAATTTGCCTGCCCGGGGGTTCAGGCTGTCCTGCGGCTTGGAAGGTGGAGGGGGCTCAATACACTTCACCACAACGTCTCCTGCTGTTTGATTTATCCCACTGGTTTTATCTGTGGTGCTGGCAGAGCGTGAGTAGCCCTGCACCCTAACAAGGAGGGGAAATGAAGTCTTAAAGAGACATCTGAAGATCAAGCTCTTCAAAACATTCAGAGCATCACTTTATGGGCAAACAAGAACCCTATGGTCATTCTGTTTTTATAGTAGCCTAAAGCTTTTAACACAGAATTGTTACATCTACAATGTATTTTTATTACCACATAAACATATAAATGAGTTTAATGTCTGGTGAGTTACCTGTAATACACTGGCAATGGAGTCTCAGCTTGGATTTCCAGGCCCCCCTTCTTTTCAGCGATGGGCTTTCGCAACTCCACAAAACAGCAGAAGTCTTGCTCACTCATAGGGTCATCATCCACAAGGTCAGTAGCACTAGAAGACCCATACTTCCTTCTCAATATTGACTGAAGCCTTGGCTTATGCATGCAGTGGTTGGGAATCTGTTGGCTGACAATCCACTTTGCAGTTGTCTTGGTCAGCTTTCTCAGTAGAAACTCATCCCAATTCATTTCCGTCCTGGGCTTGTCGTTCTTATCGCTCCTTGTGGTCTGCTTCAGACAGCTGTACACGTTAGGTGCCCAACGCAAGCCTGTCCTTCTGATAGCGTCCGACAGGTTTTCATGACAAAAGAAATATGTCTGGGAGTCTTTGGCAGCCAGTGGCACAATTGTAAGAGGCTCTGCTGGGGGTAGAAGAGGAGTCTCTTCCGCAAGGATCTCTTCTTCATCTTTGGAAATATGTGGATTATGCCTTTTCTTTTTACGCTTTTGTTTTGGAATTGGTGCCAGTGGACCTGATGCGCGATACAAACAGTGGAAGTTGGCCTTGCAGTAAGGCACAACCTCTGGTCCCATCTCCATAATAACATCTTCAGAGAAAGTAATGCCATGACAAGCATTGATGAGGAGTTGTCTGTACACTTTCTGGCCATGTGGATTCTTTCGCAACCTGGCTTTGACTTTGGCACGCTGGAAAACATCCATGTTTTGGGGGGAATGACTTCACAGATTTTTCTTTATGATGGTCTGAGCCTTTTAAATATTCATTAAAATAGCCTGATAACCAAAATAAAGACAATATCACTTCAGTATCAATTTCACTGATGTTCGACAAGATCGATGTTAAAACATGATGATTTCTCTGAGTTCCATTCCTCCCAACCCACGTCTGAGTCACCTGACTCTGGTCTGGTAGTCGAAGCTACAATTTTGCTAAGGCTACCTAGCCTGGCAAAAATCATAACAATAGCAAGGACATTTAGGCTACACTTACCTGTCAAACATAACATAAGTAACTTACTCTACAAACGGCACGAATGGCTGTCACTACGAATGGCCTTGGGGTGATACTTGTGGGCGAACTTAGTAACGTTCAGTTTTCTGTGGTTTTCTACCTTTACTCTTCACAGATTTAGGCCCACCATTATCCGATGAGAATGTTGACGACGTTGTCATGCCAACACGAGGATCAGGCAGAGGTAGGTGCAGATTATGTCTACTATTTGAGTAGCGTACAATCAAGCTTTCTTGTTTCTTTAAGTTTCTAAAAAAAATCAGAATAAAAATAAGGATAAAAAGTTTGATTTAGAAATATTGCCACTGCCTCTGCCTAGTTTTTCTTTTAGAGAGCATGTCAAAAAAGCCTATTCTCAGAAAAAAAATCAACAGCAACATCCACATGCAATGAGAGACCCCTTCCTTGATTTATGAAACTGTCCCAAAATAGGCCTATACTATGTTATAATATGTGTAGTATTTCTATAATAAAATGTTCCAAAATAATGTAAGATTATTATAGTAGGCCTACTCTATGGTACCTTTTCTTCATCTGCAGTCTGATCTCCAAACTTTAAAGCCTGTTTTAAAGTCAAAGTTAAACAAGCTCCTTGAGACATTTGACAGCAGTGTATTTAATGACGATTTAATGGACATGACATGAAGTGAAAATATGTGCACACCTGTATGCTCAATCAGTAGATTAAAACTGTATTTCTTTAAGACAGTGCTTTGGCTAAAGAAGTGAATGAAAGCTCTAGTGGCAAAATATGTTTCCCATTATCCCAAAATATTACAAGCCATTTGTCTAACATGCTGTTATAGGACTTTACAGCTACATCTATCTTTTAAATGTTCTAAGGTATTTTTGTAGGATCTGTAAGTAATGAGTTTGAGTGATGTGGCTCAAACCAATGCAGCATTTCTTTCAATTTAAGAAAAGAATTATGCAATGATGGGTTAAAAAACAACTAGAGGCCAGAGGCCAGTTGCATCCTGTGGTCACTACAAAAATGGCATGATCAAAAGAGCACCAATGCGATGTGAGAATATGCATTAAAATCTAAGCAGTTGGAATGGGTAAAATATGGTCAAGGTAATCTCACAGGGCCAGAATTGAATTTTCTATATTATGACAGGAGTGCACATTTTATTTAACTTCATGGCCATTTTAATGATGATTTTTATTCATGGATGCCATTTACATCTGCCACAGACACACAATATCTGGCAATGACTCACCATGCCTCTTTTTTTTAACAATCCCTTTGAGCTCCACTGCCACTGAAAAATTCCATGCTGTTTAAGCCAGCTCTACTGGGGTTATGCTGGCTACTGCTAAAATTTTGTGGTTGACTACGGCCACTGGGCTGTACCATTATAACTTTTTTCTAATTTGATGCTTAGATGTTAATTATGATTAAGGCTAGGTTAATAGGTCCCTCTATCAGGCAATAAATGAAATGTTTATTTTCTTGTTTACCAAGTATTCAATAGTTCTGCATAAATCCAGCCCTTAGGTGAAGCCAAAAGTTAAGGATACAAAATTCGTGTCAAAAGTACCTTGGTAACAGTACCTTGGTTACAATGTCTCACAACAAAATTACAACCCCTATTCAAAAAGTTGCAGGAGGCTGTGTGAAATATAAATAAAAACATAGACACCATCTCTAGAAACTGACAGAGTTGACAATTTCATGAAGAATATACAATCATTCTGAATTTGATGACAGAAACACATCTCTCAGTGATGAGAACAACAAAAGGCTGGAGAACTTCTGTAATGCTAAAGAAAATCACAAGGAGGAACACTTCATGACAAATTAGGTAAGCCAGCAGGAAGATGATATGTTGTCTCTGGACTAATCAAAATTAAATATGAGTTTACATGATCTGCAAATCATTCTATTCTGTTTCATTTACATTTTACACAGCATACCAAAAGGAGTTGGTAATAGCATTTGGTGACTAGTTTGTCTTTTTGCCTTGACTGTCAAATGGATAAGAGGATTTCTGTGGCAGGAACTGATAGAGTTTCATTCTTTTGCCGTGTGTTTGAGCACTTTGTTCCCTCTACAGTGTGTAATACAGTATTTGGAACAATGCTCACAATCACATGACTGCCATTACAGTCACTTAGAGTCGAAGATAATTGTCACAGTGAGGTCTCAAGGCAACAAGAGCCTCGGCGCACATAGTACCGCCGCACCTCGCTGGCATCCCCACAGCCCTCGGGCCGGTGCACGATGAGCACAGGGAAGAAGCGGGCATCGCGGTACGTGGGCGGGCTGTCGTTCAGCGCCATCTGGCTGGAGTAGGAACGGCAGCATTGCTCGTCTGGGCAGCAGTGCTCTCCGGCGGTCAGCGTGCTGCTGCGGCTGCGCCACAGACCCACCGTGTGCTGTGAGCCGTACATGCGGCACAGTGAAAAACGTGACGTGTCCAGCGACAAACGTGAGTGGAAGGCGTGCCGCGAGAAGATGGACGAGCAGCTGGAACTGAGCAGCGCCATCCGCCTCGGCAGGCCGCTGTCTGTCCCAGCGCCACTGCCAACCCCACCGCCAGCTCTAGTGCCACCCTGGAGAAGCCGACAGCGCTCACAGTCCTGCACTAGCGTCCCGTAGCTCCGAGCCGGTCGGTCGTTCAGCAAGAAGCAGCTGGAGGAGTGGCACTCGGTTGAGCAGGAGGCACCTGCGTTCATTAACACAGCCTCCGAGTAGCTTGGGATGAGCTGTCGGTTGGAGCGGATATGCCACTCCAGCTCTGTGCTGTCCAGCGTCTCGGCCCTGGGTAAGCTGCAACCTGGGGCCGCTGTGCCGTTCCGCACCAGAACATCCTCATCCTCTGGTGAGGGACTGCTGTTTGTGTACTCTAGCCCAAAGAGCTTTTCCACACGATAGTGCACATAGGCGGTGCGGTATTCAATCAGCACCCTTAGCGGCCAGGACAGCATGAGCAGAGCCGCGAACCAGAAGGCCACATGGGAGGCGTACCACGGGAGCCGGTCCAGGTCCACGTAGGCCAGAAGGTGCTCTTTGAAATCCACGTTTTTCAGCTGCATCCCCTCCCGGGCTTCCATGTAGTCGTCCAGGCCCTCGATCTCAGAGAAGAAGCGCGCACGCTGGTTGAGGTAGGCGTTTTCAGGTCCTGCACCGGCAAAGCTGAAGCACTTGGTGAAGCGGAGGCGTGTGGCCGGGTGTCCCTCCAGGCCTTGCAGCTCACGCGAGACGTCACGCATGCCGCAGCGGCTGAAGTCGAACTCTCCCTCGGCCACATGTGTGTTGACGCGGTCGTGGTACACCTGCGTGGTGGTGTATGCGTCACCGTTGCGGTAGCGTGTCACCTGCCGCGTGCGGCGCACAAAATGGTAGCTGATGGCCTTCCACCAGATGCAGGGCCGCGCCTGTCGCATACGTAGCACGCGCTCGTACACGCTTTCCACAGTCACCCGGGTCTGGAGCTCGTTGCGCACCTGGCAGTGCCAGCACTCCACCAAGTACACCGCATACAGCATGAGCAGGAACGCCAGAGGGATGTAGACGTAGCCATCAGCGCATGGGCTGTCGTGGTAGATCATGGAACGACCCACTCCGCCTCCACTGCCCGTGCTACCGCCACCGCCACGCATAGAGGTGATGGAGGCCGTCAGAGAGGTGGCGGAGGAGTCAAAGCTGAGCTTGGTCACACTGGTGAGCTGACACCAGGCTACAGCTCCCAGGCAGCTGTACATGAGGAGGGAGAGCAGCAGGCAACGCCAGTGGGACTCCCGACACATGGACGCACTAAGAGACTGCTTCACTGGCCGCTGCTGAAGATAAAACACACACATATCACACACACACAAATAGCAGGACTACACTTGGGTAATGGGGAAAAGCTAGCCCAGCAGAAATATAAGGCAGTTTGGCTTAGGCAGTTTGACTAATTCTGTGTTTAAAAATATCTCCATCTTCAAACCATCAATCGATGCCAATGATCTCCCTTCTCTCTCATCTCAAGCTTGTTTTTACAGGTCATCAGTTTTTAAAATAACGCCCTCAGTCACAACTGATAAAGCCCACAGTGTGTTGTTCTCATTGATTACAAAGAGCAGCACCATGTGTCAATACATGTGAAGGAAGAGATCAAGTGTTGTCTTACATATTCCCTGTTCTTCCGGATGAAATGGACCATTATATTTTAAAAACACATAGTACTGCAGATATGGCTTGTCTGCCATGAGGCCAGCAGATGAGTTGAGATTTTACTTTATTCACTTTAGAGAGAAAAGAGTGAGAAAAGACCTCATGTCAGCAGAGAAACGGCACTAAAATAGGGAGGTTAGTCTGAGGGGTTAACTAACTGCCACAGGATGTTCAGTTCCAATTTCAAAACTCTTCAAAACTATTTCAAACATCGTGGTAGCTGTTCCAAAAATGGCTTCTGACTAGCATTCCATGAATAATGAAAAAAAAAAAGAAAAAAAAAAAAATATATATATATATATATATCCCATGATAAGAGGACTTTGTGTACCAGCGTATGTGATACTGCCGTTGCATGTAGCTTCTAATTATTATTTACAAGACTTTCACCAGATTCACAGTTCATTCACTTTCTGTACTTAAATTGAACATCACTTTATTTACAATCCTGGGGATACAATTTATGTGTTTGTAAATGGAGCACACCGATAGCATTGTGTTTGATATTCATACGAGCTGAATGGCTTTTAAGCCGAGGCAGTGTAACATTAATAATTAAGTCTTCCATGAAAGAGGATGGCAAACACTGGCTCAAAAGCCAGCAAGCCACGTGCTACTCACTCTACACTGTGACAAAAAATATGAGTCCTATATAGTCTTGATCATTTCAATGCTATCTAAAACACCATAGCAGAGATACGGTTCCAACTATCCTCACACTCCATTTCAGTGGCACAGCAGAAGCACTGATGCATCAAAGAGTGTTTTCTCCCATCAGACAGAGAGCTTACCAATGAGTAAAGTGAATGCAATACGGAAAGTTTAGGGAGTGACAAGGACGGATTACTCAATTATCGACTTGCTTTAAATCTCGGTGTGGGTTGCTGTAACATAATTCTTTAATAACCATGAAACATGGGGAGATGAGCATCTTAACCAGCCACATCTGCTAAATCATAAAAAATAAATTGTGGTATCACCAATCATGATCAAATACCATTACCCTAAACATCTGACCCAAACAGCATGACCATTAATTGCATGCCCTTGCAACCCTGCGCTTAAGCAGAGTATCTGGTGCAAAAGCTCTATATGTCTAGCCAAGGCAGTTAAATGCTCACACTAGCAGTCTGGACTACCAGCTAATTTCTTCTTTTCAGCACAGGAGCCTTTTTTTCTCCTCTGAGCTGTCCAGTCATGCCTATATTCACTCACTTCACTACCCAAAGGGAGAAACAACTAAGCAGCAGGCTTCACTGAAATCTACATTTTGGATTATGGCATTCCTGTTTGCTGAAGTTTCAGTGGAGACTCACCGCACACCCATATTGTGCTTATAGTCTATGTGGACTGTGCACTGATCTTGCCTGCATGAGTTGACATCTATCCCTGGAGATAAGAAGGAGATCATCTTTTGTCACCAGGAGGAAGAAGCGGTGATGGTCAATATTTAACGCTGCTCTTAAGTCTGACCTATTCTGTTAAGTCATGCTTTATTAGTGTTCCCAGACAGTAAATCACTAACTGAATAGTCATCAGTCTTCAAAGAGACAGTTGTAGGTCTGTGTCACCACAAAACCAGAGGCTATGAGAAGTGCTGTGTGTTTTTGACATGGGTGATTCAGAGGACGGTCATACATGACGGTGACCTGGCCTCACTAAGCAGACTGACTCAGATGAGCCATCCAGAGATGCACAGGCTAGATTTGAAGAGTCACACTTCAAAAATAGCAACTGACATAAGGACGTGCTCGGGGGTCCACGTGCCGTGGATAACACTGACACACACACACACACACAAAGACAGAAAAAAAGAAAGCTGAAAACATTAGGGCTGGGCAGAAGAATACTGCACATATGCTAATGGTCCATGCAAAATGCATCTAACCAGATGGAATGACAGTGTTCCCTTGATAATCCCAGCTCACCTGGGCAATAAGCTATTGTGTTTCAAAAACATGCAAACTGTCATGTCCCCAATCTAAAATTCACTGAACTTCACACTCTACCAACTGCATCACATAGCCCACTGGGATAACACTTTTGCACACATCCATTTACTGGACTTAGTTTGAAATCAGTAGTGGGGTGTTTAGTGTCTGCTAATGGAATGTCAATTTCAGACAGTTTCTTCGGGGGGTATTCATCTGCTTTCTGCTTGGGCAACTTTTAAGGAGATTATCTACGGAAGCATTCGCTTCAGCTGTGTTGTGTCACAACCAGGAAAAACCCCGACAACACATATCGGAGCTGTATAGAAACCCAGGTGAATTTAAACAAAGCAGATTGCACACATATTTTATGGCCAGGGTTATGTGTTTCCCTCTGTTATCTTGCACCAGAAAAAACTTGAACATTAATCAATAAGTTAGACAAAGACATATTCTCTAGAGCACTGTTTTAAATTTGAGTTTGTGGACCTGCACAGCAGAGAGAAGAGCACGTTAACCCTAATCGTCAGACAATATAATTCCATTGCAATCGTTTTGTTGCGGGGAAAAGCCCCTGCATTGGCAATTTAGAAAATGAAACAGCGCGCACACCAGCACCTTCATCTAGGCTAATCCGTCTGAATCGGATGAGAACATCACCATCCCAGTGTGTATGCTAGACACTTACCTCCTCCCGAACACCCAGACTTGCCGGTGTGTCCGTCTCCCCGTTCGGAGAACTGGCCAATGTGTCTTCCGCAGTCGTATCAGTTTCCAAATCTGGAGACAACATTCTGCTGTCTGGACATCGCACACAGAAGCCACCTTTACTTCGGACCTTTCTTTCCCAATGCCAGCTGCAGCAGAGGCAGGATGCACAATTTCCAAACCTAGCACATAGCTGGGCCAAAAGCCAAGTGATGCTGGGGATCCCGCTTAGGGTGTTCCCATCGCGAGGGGTAGAGGGGCGGAGATCTGGGGACTGCAGAGGTTTCCCAGCATGTTCAAGGACAGTAGAAAAAGAAGTTCAGTCACTGCTTGCGGTCCTGATGGTGACCACATCGACTGTTGTGCGCGCTCTCTAACAGTGCAACGAATACTTTGCAGATCGAAAGGCTGCGCGGCAACGGCGCTTATGGGCACAATTCTTCACAGGAGTGCATGACGAAGCCTACAACAATTAAAACAGTTACGAAATAGGCAATAAGTATAATAAAGATGAATGCTTGCTGATAGTGCAGTTTACAACAATATCCAATTTTATGTGTCTTCCAAATACCCCAATTAATTTAATAAAAAGATCCGAAAAGAGAAAAAAAAAATAAAAATGCTAAGTGAATGTTTTAGCCTCTAAACTGAACAGTTTGACTAAAATGGTAATATTAAACAGTCCTCATAAGCTACGTCAGAGTGTGATACTATAGGATATGAATTTGTGTGTGTGTGTGTGTGTCTATCTATGTGTAGCCGTGGATCTGTCATTTATATCAATGGTAGAGAAAATCATTACGAATATTACCCAGAAACTCAAACAGTAGGCTATTCAAACTTTTATTTTGAAAGCCTGTTTCACAGGAAGTACATCCATAGTGGCATGTCAACACGCGCTGTAGTTGAAGTTGGGAATGTGAACGTGAACTGCAAGAGCAAATCTTTGTTTGTTTGAAGTCTTCACCAAATAATTTATAAGCATAGGAAGGTAAACACATGTATGTGATTTCTTACAATTTACATACATTTTCCCGTGGCCGGCGCGTAAGAAATTAATTGGCTAGCACGCAAAGAGAGTGCTGTTAGCGATAACTTCAGGGTCCCATGGAACGTTAGAACGCTAATGTCAGGTTCATGTTAATGGGTGAACCCCAAGTTCAGGCAGTGTCATCATTGGTGATGTTTGGAGTAGGCAGCATCTGCCACATCCTCACATCAGCTAGTCTTTGTCTTGTGTCTAAAGTTTAGTAGTTGTCTTGATGTAACATAAGCTCGATATTAACGTTACTTAGCCACTTGAAGTTTAGCTTAGCTGAGTCTAAGAAATCTGCTGTCCCTAAACAGTTTGTTTTAGCAGAGGAGGGATGTTGCGGCGTCCCAAACCCACCGACTCGGAGGAAGATCTTCTACGTGAGCAGGAACGGTTTCTGTCAGCAGGTGTTTCACCATCAGTTGTCAATGTACTGCGGCGTCCTGACAAGCGCCGAGGCGAACACGGGACGGATGACCCAGAAAAAGAAGAGGACCACCAGAGAGATGTTGTCACCATCGAAGGTAGCCCTATTCGACTTCTTATCAGACCACTATTAATCACCATCACTTGTTTTCCTCAAAATACAACTTGTAGTTTTTGAAACAAGCAAGGCTTATTAATTCAAAAAGTATATTGCCTAACTTGTGTCTTTCCTTCTTTAAGACATGCCAGATGAACTTCCCTCTCTGACACCAGCACCCCCTAAGAAGTCATGCTTCAAAAAGGCCCAAGTACGCTTTGCAGATGAAGATGCTGGGGAAAGACTGGACAGGCATGACACACACATCAGCGCAGTTCTCTCCAGGATAATCGTAAGTGATATTCATGTTTTTTTGTTTTTGGTCAAATCTCTAAACATCCAGTACGCTTTGTACTAGTTTTGTCATTCGTCTTTGTTAGTTCTCTTTGAGTCCTCAGTTTGGGAAGAACTATCAAATAGGCCACTTCTCATCTTCTTGTAGGAAAGAGACACAAGCTCTGTGCCAGTCTGTCTCCCTCCAGTTACTGGCTCTGCATTTCCTAAAGTTATGCATCGATCAGAAGGTGTGACTCAGGTAATTAAGAGAGAGTGCTGTTTTACTCAAGCTTGTATAGAACAGATGTATCAAATATAATAATAGTAATAAGACTTTTTTTGTTTGTTTTGCTTTGTTTTACAGGTGAAAAGCACTGTCTCTGGAACCAGAAAGAGCATTTTTGCTCGTCAGATAGCTCTACAGAGAGCCAAAGAAGGAAGGCTACCATCACAACAGACATCAATCTCTCCTCAAGCACAATCATCTCTAAGTGTTGCATCCAGCACCCGGATGGAATTAGAGACGCCACCTGGATTGGGTGGTAAGTAACACTCTTACTTGAGTTGAAATGCTGGGAAGGATACCAAGATGAGCTTTGCCAAAATCAAAAGGAGTGCTCCTCTGTTTGCAGTTTAGCTTGACAGTCTTTGGCAAAGCACCATCCACTTAGCCTGCTTGTGTGTTGGCATCTGTATTAGTTACCTAATGTGAGTTGTAGATTTTGGATGCACATGTATCTCCTGCACATACACATGTATGTTAGATACGTTAATGTATGTGTGTGGTTTTCCCCATGTTTATGTATGTTATTTGTCATGAATATGTGTCTACAATCTGTGTCTGTAACATACACGTATACATACATACATGCATGTACAGCACACTGTAGTATACATAGTATACACTGTAGCATGTGAGCATACACTTTGTGTTTGTGTCAGATGGCCCTGTCCTAGTCTCTGGGCTGGGCCTGGGGCAAGGAGGCAGTAGTCAGGAGAGGCTGAAGATTCACCAGGAGAATCAGGCGCGTCTGGCAGGCATGACCCAGGAGGAGATTTTGGAGGAGCAGAGGAAGCTGCTGGCACAGCTTGGTGAGTGAGTGAGTAAGTGAGTGAGTGAGTGAGACAAAGAGAGCGAGCGAGAGCGCATCAGACTTATTGTGTGTTGGCTGAACTCCCTGGCAGAGATGTGTCATGAGTGCCATTGAGTTCACACAGTGCCATTGAGTTCACACAATGCAAAGTAATCTGGCTACTCTGGAGGTTTCAGATGTGGTTAAAGCAGTCCTTTGTTTTATATAGCAGACTTAAATATAATATATGTAAGATAGCAATTGTCCTGCTGGTTCATAATGATCACCCAAACTGTAATTACTAGTTAAAGGTGTAATTAGCCGTTGATTACATCCTGTCTGTCTGGCTTTTGTTACCCACACTGTGTCCAGATCCCAGGTTGGTGGACTTTGTTAGGGCTCGCAAGGTGCAGAATTTGCCTGGCTCTGATCTAGGGGAGCAAGCAAATCACAGTGCAACAAATGGTGGAGTTGGTGCAAGGGAGCCTTCAGTTGTATGCCCTGCTGTGGCCATGAGCATCTCAGACGTCAGACAGGAACCAGAACAGGTAGATATGGAGGATGAAGAGGATACGGAGAAGCCTGAAGCAGTTCAACCAATCACAGGTAAGGGTGTATTGATACACTTATTAAGGAATGTGCATTAGTATAATTAATGAGTTACATTTAAATACTGCTTTTCACAAACCAACTTACATTATCAGTTTCATTTCAGACTATCATAATTAAAGTTTAAAGCGAATAGATTGTCTTCAAAACTCCTCTGCTTGCCTCACAATTTGCATGTTCCTAGTATTGCTGTAACAGTTTTTACACACATAACAAGTACAGGGTGTTTTGCTGTAGCTTTGATTGTGCCAGTGGTTTTCAAAATGCTGGCAGTTCTCTCCTGCCCCCCCACCCCCCCTTACCCCAGCAACTTAATTGTATATACTACAGTAATGTACATTTGGCAGAGCCAAAAGGCACGGCTACGTGACTTGAATCCCTGGGCTGATGCTGCATTGATTTCAATTAGCCTGATTAGTGCTGTGCTGACTGCGGCCAGCACTGAAATTCATTTTGGTTAATGGAGGTAAATGGTGGAGCTTCATACATATGAACATGAGTTGTGAGATTTACGCGTCTGACGCTGGGCCGTACTTCACACTCTGTGCTTTTTCTCTCTTTCTTTCTCTCTCCCATGGGGTTTTGTGGATTTGGCTATACCACTGTTCTCTCTTTTCTCTGGTGGAGAGAGTTCCTTCTGTCGCTTTCAGTGTTTAAATGGTCATGTGGTCATTTGGTCATGTGTTTTCTATGAATGTTTTGTAAATGTTGTACCTTATTTAGCATTTTCAGGTAAACCTTTTTCTTTTTGCACTTCTCTCTCTCTCTCTTTCTCTCTCTCTCTCGCTCTCTCTCTCCTATTGTCTGTAACTCTATAATACAGTAGGAAATGTAATTGCTTTTTATAATTGCAATTGTAATTGTTATACTGCAAATTCAGTTACAAAAAATTGCCCTCTCCAAAAACCCCTAGAGAAGGACCTGCCATTCAAGCCTCAGAAGGACTGGGTGCACATGGACAAACTGGAGTCTGAAAAACTAGAGTGGACTAGAGATCTGCCCCCACCCAAATGCAAAGGCACAAAGAAGGTGAGAGACATACACACACAGGAGTAGCACTATCCAGTGTACAGTCAGGGGTCGGTACTGACCTGGTTGTCCCAGACTGTTTTTATTGTTTGATTGTAAATACTAGCAATAATAGCAATGGCAATAAATGTAAAAAACTGAGAATTCTGGATTCAGTTCAGATTCGTCATTCAGTGGTTGTTCCTAGGTTGCTTCCTTTGTTAAAATGATGGATCACAATAAGTTGAAATGCTGTGGCTTGGGCATAAGACCTCCCATAGCGACTATTTCACTTTATACCCTAGTGTTTAAAGCAACATTTAGACGATTGGACTGCTGTAGGCAGGCATCAGTTCAGTTGCAACAAATGTTTTTTTCCATTTAAAGTCCTAAAATGGGTTAATAGAAATAGTAACGATCTGTAAATTAGTTGCTCAGAAACAGTTTTTCAGCTCACTGGGCTTGTTTGTGTTTGTGTCAAGGCCATGCAGGCTCGCTTCGACTTCACTGGCAACCTCATCCCTCCAACTGAAGACCTGCCTACACATCTGGGCTTGCATCACCATGGAGACGAGCCAGAGGTAAATGCAGACAGGGCAGAGATGGGCTTTGACACACGACAGAACCATCCTCCCAGGCATCTTTTCACTCATCTTTTTAAACAACAATTGACCTGTTCGAAATAGGTGGACTTTTTTGGTTAGTGCTACTTCATTTACTTTGGCTCTCTGAGGGCAGAAATTAAAGCAGCCACCATTTGTCACAGTCATTAGTGTTCTGTGAGTTTTAAGATTCGCTGTGGTGATGGCGTTCATTTCCACACATTTACATTTACATTTATGCATTTAGCAGACGCCTTTATCCAAAGCGACTTACAACTCATCAACCATCAAGTGTTCAGGGCCAGTCTCCCCTAGAGCAACGTAGGGTTAAGTGCCTTGCTCAAGGGCACAACGGTTGCAGCTGGGATTCGAACCCACAACTTTTCAGGCTACTTGCACGCTTGGCAGGTTCCTTAACCACTACGCTCCCCCCCCCGTCTGTCTGTCTGTCTCTCTGTCTCTCTCAGTTGGCAGGTTATTCCTTGCAGGAGCTCTTTATACTCACTCGTAGTCTGGTGACTCAGCAGCGCACGCTGGCCCTCAGCACACTGGCCAACATCATCACTAAGGTACAATTAAACAATTATAGAGGAATGTCATTTATTTCTCTAAGAGTTAGAATGAGAGTACAAGACTGAGTTGACCTGCAGGAAACTTGGTTGAAGGTTGTTTGTAAAAAGTTTGATATTCCACATAGTCACTCTGTTAAAAACATGTCTCATATCCGTTTTAACAAATAATTATAAACTTTCCTACAGTAGAACTGAAAAATATCTAAAAAAAATAGTTTTTTTATTACTGTCCTGAATGCAGAATATGTCCAAGAATCCATGTTTATTTATCTGTTTCTCAACCCATCTTGGCCAGGCGCACTCGGGTGCGTTCGCTTCAGTACTGAAGGGCAGTGTGCTGTCCACTCTGCTGGACGCAGGCTTGCTTTTCCTCCTGCGCTTCTCGCTGGATGACAGCGTGGAGGGGGTGATGGCAGCTGCCGCTCAGGCCCTTAGAGCTCTGCTGGTGTCCGCTGATGACGAGGTTACTTTCAGTCCCCTCACACACACACCACTCTCCACCTCTGTTAACTCTCTGTGTGGCTGAGGATTTTGATTGAGCTGACTGATTGATTGAGCTTCAGTTTATCCATTCAGATTAGTTTATCCCAAAACATACTGGCAGTGCTATAAAAAATATATCTTTTGAGCAATGTTGTCCAGACAAACATCTTGTCTCTAAAGTAGCACGCCCTTAAAAAATAAAAAGATAGCAAAGGATATGACGTAGCCAGTAGAGAGAGGATCATCTGTATTCAGGTGGATGTGTTTGGGTTGGGTGTGTGCCACAGGACAGCCTGGATAACACCTTCTGCTGGCTCCTGGGGATGGCCTTCTTTCCACTCCTGCCCACCACCCAGGAGGAGGAGGAGGAGGAGGATGGGATGAACGGCAGAAAGATGGAGACAGAGAAGGAGAAGGAAGAGAGGAAGTCAGACCATGAGGTGGCACGGCAGGATGTAATCAAGGTAACTCTGGTTTCCTGAATGTTCCATTTTACTCTTTTGTGTTTGAGTCCTCTTTTCAATTAGTTTGATTTCTGTTGTTTTTTTTTGCATTTGATATTGTGCAGCTCCCTGAAATAATCATGCTTTGCCCCACTGTACTGATGTATCAAATGAATTAGGTTGTAATTCCACGTTGCTGTTGTGGGGTGGTTAACAGGGGCTGCTGAAGATGAAGGTGCTGCCACGGATACGCTACATCTTGGAGGTGGTGCGGCCGTCTCCACGGGTGGTGCTAGACTTGTTGGAGGTGTTGGTGCGGATCGCTCGCCACTCCACCACTGCTGCCACACAGGTCAGACACACACACACACACACACTTTCATGTTTATTGAGAGTAGAAAATTAAGGTTTATAAAGAGTTTATCAGTAAACAAAATTGCATTTTGATTTTTTTTTTTTGACATTTTACATGCTCACAATTAGAGGCATGTAGCACTAACAGGTGTCTGATCAACACTCCAATTGTTGCCTTGGTAACTGTAGATTCTTGACTGCCCTCGCCTGATGGACACAGTGATGTCAGAGTTCCTCCCTACCTCCTGGGCCCCGCCAGCTTCACCTGCTCCACAGTCTTTGCACGGGCTGCCTGTTGCCATGGCGATGAAGCTCCTGCGCGTGCTGGGCACAGCGGGGCGGCACGTCTGTGCCAGGCTGGTGGGTGTGGTGGCGTGACTGGCATGACATACTGTCACTCGCACAGTTAGCTAATTAGCAAATCGATGTCATCACACTGTCAGTAGCATTTGGTGGTCTGAGTGCTCTGTAATTTTCCATTTAGGGATCATATTGTTATCAATACAGGATGAAATTGCTCTATGGTGGGGTAGTGCTAGCATTGTGAGCTGACATTTGGTTTTGGCCTTAGAAAAAAGGCTCTGCTAAAAGCAAGTCAATATCAACTTCAACCACCTTTAAATAAATACCTCACTGAAGTCTTTCTACACTTGCAGCTGCACTCGCTGGGTGGAAAAGAGCGTTTGTCTCTGTTTCTGGGAGTGGAACCAAGTGAGCTACTTCTAGAGCAAGAGGAAGCGTTACGCTGTAACACAGAGGCCTACAGGATGTGGGCTATAGCTGCCAGCTATGGACAGGCCTGCAATTTGTACAGGTGTGAATGAGAACCACAGTTGACTGACGGTACCTTTAATTCTTAACTTCTACAATGGCCTTCCTTCCACTTAGTCAGTTAGTCTTCTTAAAAATGTCTCTTGATATTACGTGATGGGTGTTAGGTACGGTGATAAGGTTGTGGGTTTTTCTTTCAGATGGACAGGATTGCATACTTGATGAAAAAACCCTCCTGAAGACCAGATGCGCACATTAGTACATGAGTTCAGCCTGTCTCTGCACTCAAATGAACTCTGATCTCTGTGCTTGTCCTCCGTGTAGTGATCTGTACCCTGTTTTGATGAAAGCACTGCAGTCCAACCCCCAACCCAGTTCCTCTGCTGATCACCCACTGGAGCTCCAGAGAGTCCAGGCCATCATGGCACTGCTCACCCAGGTCACGCACACCGCAGGCTGCCACCAGGAGCTGCAGGCAGCCCTGGCCAGGTGAGATGGCTGGTTGGGGTCTTGCTCCCACCCACAAATAGAGAAAGCCACTTGGCTCATTAAACTGGAGCAATTTGCTTACGATAGATACCTTAGCCAGACTAACCTTGTGCGGCAGCTTAGGTTTTGTGCAGTTAAATTGTTATTTGTCCTCTCATAGTGATAACTATACCTGCTAATGGGAATGTGTACTAATTGCAATTTACGCCTGTACTGTACTGTGAGCTGTTTTATACCTTGTTTATGACCTTGTTTACATCAGCTGAGTTGATGTGATTGTTTTGTTTGACAGTTCCCATGGGTCTGAGTGTCCTCCTCCGCCCCCGGTGATGTGGGCCCATGTGGCTGGACTGCAGCCCACTGTGATTGGTCAGCTCAAGGGCTGCATGAGGGGGCTGGCTGAGGCAGGGAGGGAGGAAAGCTTGCTGAGACTGCTTCCATCTTACCTGCTCTATCTGGGGGCCTTCTATTCACAACTCTCCTTACAGGTGAAAACAGTGGCACAGTCTCAAATAAATATATAGCCTTTTCATATATGGACACACACACACACTCACACTCACACACACAGGGGGGTGTTTTTGTGATAATTGAGCTATACAAAATGTAATGCAATGGCAATGTCAGTTAATAGAAAATAGACATTCCTTCCACCTGTACATGTCTTGGATAGATAATTGACATCCTCTTTATATTTCTAAATGTGACTTCAGTTCCAGTTGACCCGCCAGAAACTCCCTAAATCTCTCTTGTGATCATTTCAAGCTTTGGCGCAGCACATCTGTGCCTCGCCTCAGAGCTCTGCAGGCTATGGCTTTTGTGCTTTTTTTATTTTTGCCAGTGATATTGAATGGAGTGCCATTTCTTGACTGAGATGAATGGATACAGAGGAAGAGAGAGAATGAAAGATAGATGGATGGATATTTTGCTTGTCTTCAGGTAATTTTATATGTACAGCAGTGGTATGTAATATGTGTCTTGTGTTTGATCTCAGAGCTGCTTTCAACCGGTGGAGTGTCTGCAGGAGCTGGAGTCTCTCACCTCAGATGTGCTGTTACCACTGATCTCCCATCAGGCAGTGCACCAAATGATGGACGGCCTCAAGTAAGGGACCTGACAGACTGTGTGGCTATGCTTTGATGTACAGCTTTGATAAATTCATATTCATAGGCTGTTCAGTAGTTTAGAATTTTGCATGGTCACAGTGTAGTGCATGCTTTATTATGAAATATTAAGTGTCTTTAAAAAAGCTCTTCTGTTAGTTGAGTAGGAAGTGCTCTCATTCATTGTAGCATTTGTGTATATGAAAAGAAAAGGATGGATGAGGGCCGTCAAAATGATCCTCAGGAGTAGCTCTTATACTTATCAAAGTTATTTGCTCAGCATTGCAGATTGGACAGGGATGATGTTTAAGGTTTTAAAGGAGACAGAATGGAAAACCATTGCCTTGTTTTTGATGAATTAGGAGAGATTGTGCATGGCCAAAAGATCTATGCTGAATATGAGGAATGGTTGTGCCCTCCTCTTATGAAAATCTTGAACTTAGAAATAGCCACTAAAACATGAATTTGAACATGAAACAAAGGTGTTTTAACATCAGAGAACAAGGGAACAATACTCATTCACACATTCTGTGTGCCTTTAATTACATTATAGAAGCTCTGGTTGTCACTGCAGTCAGCAAGGTGTCTTGCGCTTTAGGGATCAACAAGGTGTTTTCCGTGGTCCATCGAGTCTGTTGGGTTATGGCTCTGGCCTTGGTGAGGATTGATTTCAGACTGGAGGATCCTGGGTCGGACAGGAGACTGCACAGATGATGCCTCAAGTGAGGTTGTCTTTATTCATCATAATTAAGTCCAATAGGCTCAGATGCTAAAATGAATGATACTTTGGAAGTGCAGTGTGAGGTTCAGTGGGGGACAGAGTTCAGTAGTGTGACAGCTGTGGGGAAGAAGCTGTTCCTGAACCTGGTGGTTTTAGTCTGGAGGCTCCTGTAGCGCCTTCTGGAGGGGAGGAGTTGGAATAATATGTTGGCAGGATGAGAGGTGTCCTTCAGAATGCTGCGTGCCCATCACAGACATCTTTTCTTGTGGACATCGTCAATGGCAGGAAGTGGAGTCCCTGTGATTCTCTGAGCAGTTTTCACCACTCGCTGCAGAGCCTTGCGACCAGCGACAGAGCAATTTCCATACCAAACTGTCACACAGTTAGTCAGGATGCTCTCGATCGCACAGCGATAGAAATTTCTCAGGATGCTAGTGGACAGGTGGTTTTTCTTTAGTGTCCTTAGGAAGAAGAGGCGCTGGTGGGCCTTCTTGACCAGGCTTGAGGTGTTGGTCGACCAGGACAGGTCCTCGGAGGTGTGGGTCCCCAGGAATTTGAAGCTGGTAACACGTTCCACAGCCATACCATTGATGTGGATGGGGTCATGGGTGTTTCCCTTCTCTTTCCTGAAGTCCACGATAAGTTCCTTGGTCTTGCTAGTGTTCAAGAGCAGGTTGTTGTCAGCACACCATGCAGCCAGGTGCTTCACCTCTTCCCTGTAGTCAGACTCATTGTTGTGACTGATGAGTCCAATCACTGTGGTGTCATCTGCAAACATGTTGTTTTTAGATCAGCAGTTACTCCAAAAGTTACCCAGTTTAACCAGTAACCTGGCTTCGTCGTCTATCCCACAGGTGACCAATGAGATCGACAAAGACTACCAGAGCTTTGTAGGGATCTGAATGGTTAGCAGAAGCCTTCTGCCTCAAGAGAGCACGCAGGCCTTCCTCCCTTTTTCTCAGCAGCTCCCCCTCCTCCTCCTTCTTCTGCTCCTCTTGTGCAGCTCCTTCCATTTTATTCTGCCTCAACTCCTTCTGTATTTTCGTCCACATCAGGCAAATGTGAGTTGGCATTGGATTCTCCTTAAAGTACCAGATGTTACAGCGGTGCACTTTGTGGAAATCCACTTGCTTTTCAGCCTCTTCAGACTTCAGAGGCAGAGCACTCCTTGTTGGCTTCTGCCAGCATATGGCTTCTCTGGATGCGATAGGTTTAAACGCATTTGGTCGTTCTTGGCCATTTTGCGGAACTTCTGGTGGCAGGCCTTATGGGCTTTTCCAGACTCTTCTCTTCAGTCATCACCTGTTCCTTCTCCAGTTCTTGATTGTTATCTTGGTTGGCTGCTCCACATCCAAAGCAGCTTAGAAACTGGGCACACCAACTACTTGCCTCCCTCCATCTCTCCCTCTCCCCTTTCTTTCTCCCTCTCTTCTCCACTCTCTGCTTGTTAGCCTCCAAGCCAGTGATATGGTCACCATTGTGCATTGTCTCCACAGTAAGAGACATTATTTCCAAATAAAATTTAATGGCGATGATATGTAATTTGACCTGAAGAGGGAGACAGAGAGTAAGCAGATGCCTCAGGCGAGAGTAATGGGGTATAGATGCATCAAGAGCAATCAAGTCATTAGTCTAGATAAAATAGAATGAGGGGTCGGGGTAAGGGCACCAAAAAAAGGGGATTGCCCCTTTCAGTGAGCTGGGAGAAAACTGATTCGGCAGTCAAACTAGAGAGAGGTGGAGCTTATACTGATGATATCCAACAAAACATTGAGTGTATTTGTTTACGTGCAGTGGCTTAAAGCACTGGCTTCAAGCAATGTAACCTGGATATTGCAAACCTAAGGCAAACATCCACAGACTCAAATCCAGTATGTGCTGCTTCAAGTCAACACTGTCAATAACTGGATGAGTCTGAATGCACCATATAAATACATATAGGGATTAGTGCAGTAGTTCCTCTACACAAGTCCAAAATTCAGCACCAGTCCCAACCCCGTCACCCATGATTATATCAAAATCAAATCTGTACCCGCCTGTGACCAGACCCATACACATGATAAGCTAAAATCATTTGAATGAACGTGCTATACATTTAGTTTTCAGTTGCACCCGTCAACATAAATCTACCTCTATGAAACATAGAGACTTTCTTGCGTTTTTGGTTGGAGAATATAAGATGGCTGCACAAATAATTGGCCTATTAAAAATAATATTATTTTTCCTTAAGTAATAAACCTAATAGCCTGGTTACTCTGTCTTTTGTGTCTGGACACGCACTCCCTGCCCCCCGCCCCCGACCCCAGACCTTGCTAGAGTATTGCAATAGAATTTGTTGCGTGTTTTTGCATTGACTAACTCACCTGTCTTCTTTCCCCCTCTGTGTGCTTCAGGTCACACTCGGCTGTGTGCAACCCTCTGTCCTGCCACCCGGGGTCAGAGACCATGGCCAGCTTACCGGGGTTGGCCTGCTCTGGGGAGAGGAACAAAAATGGGTTGGCCGACCCTAGATCCCCTTTCCCTCTCCTCACCAGTCTCTGCTACCTGCTGGATGTCATCACAGGCATACACAAGGGGCTAGTCAGGAAGGTGAGGAGATTATTTTTTTTTTCTTTTTTAACAAACACATTATACAGCGCTGCCTCCCCCCTCGTCTAGCGGCCAGTTTTGTTGCATTGCATTGCATTGTCAGACCTGGTATATTTTGGTGTGAGAGATGTTCTAAGATGTTTTGATTTAAAACAAGTTCCAGATTTGGATTTGGATTTGGTTTCTTCTGTTTACCCCCAGAGAACAATGCTACTCCTAATACTGTATTATGATGAGGTTCATGCGCTGTCATTATTGATGCTCACTCACTGCTGATTTGTCACCATCTGCATAGTGTTTGTCCATAATCCTTAGTCCTGCATTTTTTTTTTCATCCTTCTGCCTTGACCCCAGGTCAGCATGTTGCTCCTGACAGACTCTGTGCTGGTGTATCTCCGCAGCTGTGCCCAGGCCATGCCCGTCCTCACCCACAGCAGTGCCTGGCTCCTCAGGCACGAGCATCACCTGCTCTATCTACTGCTTTGCCTGGCACATAAACAGGTATAATGTGTGTGTGTGTGTATGTATATGTGTGTGTGTTGTATAGTTTGTGGATACTAATTGTGAGTACCAATTGCTTTGCCTGACGCATAAACTGGTATAGTGTGTTTGTTATAGTGTAGTATATGAATACCAATGTCATGGCAGTCCCAGTGCTTCACACAGCCTACTTTTATGGGCACTATATTATTATTATTTTTAAGAGTGTGTGCAGTGTGCAGCTTCCTGAGATCCAGCTTTCTTAAGTTACTAAATCATCTTTCAGGTTCCAGTTAATGGTGAGGTTGCAAAGCACGCTGCCCTCTTCCATCAGGTTGCCCTGGTGATGCTTCCATGGCTGCTGCCTGGGAGTGAATACATGGCCCATGACCTGATTTCCTCTATCATCTTCAATCAGGCCCTCATACCGTGAGTCCTCCTCTCTCTCCTTCTCTTTCTCAGGCAGTCATTAATCACTGACGAAGCTGTCAGACGAAAACTCTTTCTGGCTGTGACTGACATGATGCTGCCAAATGTTGGTGCTGTTTGACCATAAGATCTAGAGCTACACAATTGAATTGTTTGAACAGCTGCAAGGTAATGCAAGGATTAATTTGTTTTGTTAGCAACTCTGCTCTCAACGATATAAATCTGAATATTTGCCACACAATTCCACCAGACCTGATGATAATTCACCTCATACGTGCCTAGTTGTTGTTATGGATCTGTACTGCCAGTGATTAGTTTGTTCAACATGCAACATTTTTCAGGCATCTGTCTTAGTAGACATGACATTGTTTTGCCAGGATCCATTTCCTGCCCGGGCAGATTGTCTCCAGTTGTGTGTGTCGTGCTTGCTGTCTGTTTCCTTTGATAGAGTAATGATCCATATATATAGCTTCTACTGAGGCTGTTCAAGGGAAAACCTGAAAATTAAACATTCTGGCACGCACGCACACACACACACACACACACACACACACACACACACACACAGACATGCACGCACACATACACACACGCGCGCGCACACACTCACACACCTAAACACACACAGATGTACCTTCCCCAAGGCCACCACCAAGTTCAGCCTCATCAAACATTTATTTGTTTGTGTTCCAGAATAGAACACCGCATAAAAGTTGCATGGCGGTCAAAGGGGCACATCGTGAGCAGACTATATAAAGACGCTGTTGCCATCCAAGCTTAAAGATGACAGACATGGGCGCCACTGAAATGCACCCAAGTGACAGTACCTCAGCAATGAAGCTGTGATCAATGAAAGTGACTTTGTATCATGTGTTCCCTGAGTCTCCCCCAGTCTAGCACCAAGGCATCACTAAAACATCAACGTGTCTGCGTAGGGGTTTGAAACTACAGTGATTTAGTGGGAGAGACTTTAAGGCAGTTTGTAGGCTTCCTTAAGCATCTGTTTTATATTATGCTTGGATTCCCTTCATTTCAGTTGGTAAACAGAGGCTGGCCAGGCTTCAGTTGGTATACGCTGGCATGGAATGACTGGAAGCCCAACTCAAGCAGGTGTTATTGTGAACCAGGGTAGTTAAGTGCAGAGGCTTTGATCATGTGTTTCTTAGGTTCACTGGCCAAACTCATGGTACACCCCAAAGTCCCTTTTTTAGCTAAAGATAATAGTGCACAAACACAATGGGTCAGTCTGGTTTTGATTGCAGATGAGTTCCTCAAATGAACTTTGATTACTGCAGATACTGTTCCAGCAGCACCATCATAAATATGTCAAGTCTTCCATAAAAGGAAATTAGTTCTTAGTTCAAGAACCAACTTGAATGTTTTAAGAGAGAGAGTTTTAAGAGAATGTTTTAAGATCTCTTCACAAGTGCCCCGTTTAACGATACTTCTAAAATGTAACTGTTTGATAGTGCGTTGAAATAATTAATCTAAACACAATTGACCGTTTCTATGACTGGTTTTATATTTGGTTATTACATTACAATTATTACAATACATTGATTTTAGTCATTTAATGTTATCATTAATTAGCTATTCTGTCTCTCACGAAGCTGGCATCACCACGTTGGTGTCCAAAAAACTGACAATAAATGAGGAATGCAAGAATCTTGTAAACATGCCTTTTTCCTGTTTAGGAAAGACCGCAAATTATGCCCATGTTTTGTGTTAATGCAGAGCTCTGTCACTCTAATAGTCATCTTGTATGGGCCAGCTTAATGAATAACTTTCATTTGTTAGGATATCGTCTGAGAGCAAAATCATCTACAGTTGTGAGTAGAACTTGACAAGGCTGCTTTTCTTCCTCATCAGCAAGGCTTATGGTCATTACTCTACTCTGCTATAAACATAACAAAACACAAATGTCTTTTGTTTTCCATAAACCACCTTTCCTGTACCCAGTGACATACCCTCAATGTTGAGGCTTAGCAAGAACTCTTGACATCTTTGTAAATATTGTGGATGAGAAGCTGGATTTTGTACACTCTTATTTATCCCTGCAAGGTGATATAATTGTTTGCTGCATGTGGGTCCATAATTCAAACCAGCTTGGTCGTAGGTTTACTCTGTGACTCTAAAAACGATTATGGGGAGTGTGAGCTAAATCATTTTTGCAGCTCTTCAAATAGACCTTTATGCCCACCGCAAATCTTTAAGACAGCATATTTGTGGAATCATCAAGGCTGCTTTGTTTACATTTGTCATGTTTATTTCCATATGTCTGTTTTTTAGTATTACAATTTGGCCGCTGTCATACAATTAAAATCCTGCGCTGGTTTCACTGGCATTTCTGATAGGGAGGCTTTGAGGAATCTTTGTTGTTGAGAGGGTATTCTGCTTGAGAGTCCATGTCTATGTATGAACTTTAGTAATGCCCTGGTATATTTCTTTCTCTAATTCTCTCTTCCTGTTTCTGTACGGTCTCTCCCTCTCTCTCTTTCTCTGTCTCTGTCTGTCTATCTCTTTCTCTCTCTCTCTCTTTCTCATGTTAGTGAGGGAGCCAGTGGTGGCCCAGAGGCAGCCGCTCTAGCTGAGCTTCATCTTCAAGAGGGGGTCTCCAACCCCCCAGCCACCCCTCCTCTGGCCCCTCTCCTCCGGGACGCCTGTAGCCATCTCCCCTCCATCCGTGGATGCTACCTCACTCATCTGGCCCACTCCGAGCCCTTAGTGCTGGCCTCGCGTGACCACCACCTGGGCCGCACGCCTTGGCTCCGCTCCCTCCTGCTCCCGGACCTCTCCACCGGTCCCACCGTGCCTTCCGATTGGCCCTTCCTGCCACTTGTCAGCCTCTACGAGCGCATGGGCCAATCAGACGGCAGTGGAGGTGGAGCTGTGGAGACCGAGTCCCTCTCAGCGGGCTCGCTGGCGTCAGTCACCCACTGCCTGCAGTGGCTGCTGATGCTGGAGAGCTGGAGAGAGGGGACGCTGCGGGTGGTGCCCCCCGTGGCCAAGCTGGCGCGGCTGGCTTGCGTCTTCCTGGCCTCCAGTGACCTCTTCCTGGAGCCCCCGGTACAGCGCCTCACGGGTGCCCTGTTTGGGACGCTCACCCGACCCAAGAGGTTGGCTGCGCTGGACCTCGGGGTGCCCCCACCGGGCTTGGCATCCTTCCATGACTTGTACGCAGCACTGCTGGCCCAGTATGAGGCCGTGTCATTTGGGGACGTGCTGTTTGGCTGCTTCCTGTTGCTGCCCTTGCAGCGGCGCTACAGCGCCACCATGAGGCTGGCTGTGTTCGGTGAGCATGTGGGTCTACTACGCTCGCTGGGTGTCCCACTGCAGAAGGTAAATAACACACAGCCAATTACTGCTCATTTTTCAACATAGCTGTGCTTCATCTATTGTTACCTGCCCACTCTCACTCTGATAGTCTCTAAGACTATGTGTTCAGTTTTCAGGACTCAGCCAGTACAGTATGCAATTTTTCTCATATTTGGTTCATATCCTGAATGAATCTGGTGATTTGTTTTTTTGTGAGCTTTAGTGAGCTTTAGCATTATCACCAGTAGGGGGAGCTCCTTGATGATAATATCTTCTGCTCACTGTACTTACAGTGAATACAGGCTGCCTGCCTTCAGACTTTTAGACAAGAATCATCCCCCCTACTGTAAAACACTCTCCTTTGTTAGTTAGTATATTTAGTGATCAGTTTAATTAGTAACTGTAAAACTTGTTTATATAGTGTGCACATTTGTAATACTGCTATGAGAACAGTCCACAGAAGATGTTAAATATAAGCAAGCAGTAGAACAACAACTACAATAATAATAATAAATCATGTAGAATAGACAAGGGGAAAGGTGAAGGTCATTGACCACTTTGACCTTTGCTGTATGATGGTGCAGTAACTAGACGTACTCTGCCAAAATACTGCTGATACTGAAGTTAACTGCTCAATAATTATTCTCTTTAGAATTATCTTCAAGAGAGCAGTGAGTACAAGTACTTTAATGGAAATCCATTAAAGCTTAAACTGTGAGACTTGCATATAAAAGACTGGCTTTGTTCCTAAATTAGGAACACCCAAGCCAGATGTGGAATTGTTGTTGTTGTTGCTGTTGTTGTTGTTGAATTGTTATTGCTTTTGCCCCCCACCCCACCCGACCAGCTGCCTGTCCCCCTGGAGAACTACACGAGTCCTCCTGAGGAGTCGGTACCATTGCTTCGGCTCTATTTCCGAGCGTTGGTGACAGGAACGCTGCGCAGGGCCTGGTGCCCTGTGCTCTATGTGGTGGCTGTGGCCCACGTCAATACCTTCATCTTCTCCCAGGAGCCAGAAGCTCAGGTGTGTGCTCTTGTAGACAGACAGACACACACACACACACACACACACACACACACACGTTGTGCTGGTAGTCATTTAGACAGATTAGCATCTTTTTTCTCTCTCCCTCTCTCCCCCCCCCCCCCTGTCCTTTTCTCCTTGTCTCTTTTTCTCATTCACTCACTCATTCATACAAACACACACACACACACACACACACACACACACACACATGAACTCTTGAGTCTATCAAAGAGTCTCAATGAAATCTCTGTCCCTCATGTCTCCTGTTTTTAGGAGACATGAGGTTAAACCAGTAGGTATGGTTGAAAGGGTTTAAATGCTGTTTTTAAACCCTCCAAACATAAAGACACCAGACAGTCTGACCCCAAATGAAGGTCACAGTAACCTTCTGGAAAACTCAAATAGTACCATGTCATACTAAATTCAGCCCGACTCAAATTGCTACTTGAATATTTGGTCAAGGAAGTTTTTATTTATTTATTTATGTTTCTTTAACGACAGCTCACTCTGTGATCCTCCATAGGTAAAATTGCCTCCCTTAAGCAGGAGATGATCTTACTTAGTTTTGACACCCAATTGACACTCAAGCCTGTCAAGCCTGTCAAGCCTCTTGTCAAACTAAAATGTGTTTTTTTTTTTTTTTGTGGGGGGGGGGGGTTGGTATTCATTCACATCGGCAGCAGCAGGACACCTTGACTCTATTTTATTGTAGTGTGTCTCAATCACGTTTGGAGATCCACACAAAAAAATGGCCTTCGTGGTGGCAGAGACCATGAAGCACTTCTCCACCCACACACTCACTCCCTCTACCTCTGCACACACACACATGTAACCATACACACACACCTCTCCACAATGAACGTTCCTCTCAGTGTGTCGCAGTTCATGAAATATGGCCCACGGCGTTTATCTAACTCTGCCGTTTTCACTAGACAGTCTTATAAGATGGTGGGGATGTTAACGATATTGTGTGTGTGTGTGTGTGTGTGTGTGTGTGTGTGTCTGTCTCCCACTGGTGTAGGAGGTCAAGGCAACGCGTCGCAGCCTGTTGCGAAAGACTTACTACCTGACAGATGAGGTAGGCAGGAGTGTGGGGGGGAAATATCTTTTATTTCATTTTCCCTCTCTCCCGGAGGCATCATATCTTCCCACCCCCATCCTCTCTTCTTCACCTCACTACTGGTGCTCATCAAATCTCATTTCACTTCTCTCGCTCTGTAATCCATTGCCACTTTTCCACTGTATTCTGCCATGTCTGACTTGCATTTTCTGTCTGCTATTGATCTTCACTTGATCTGCCTTGATCCTCATTTTGGTCTCCTCCCCTCCATTCCTCCTTCTGTTTTTACCCCATCTGTTTGCCCTCCCTTTTCCTGTCTCAAGACACACCCTCTTCTGCCTCTTTGTGTCTGCTTCCCCTATAGTTTCCTCCCTTCCATTGCATATGTCTGCTCTTCTCCTAACCTTGCTTCTCTCTCTCTCTCTCTATCTCTATCTCTCTCTCTCCCTCTCTCTCTCACACACACACAAGCACACTTAATTCTTCCCTCTTATCTGTCTCCATCCATCCCTCCCTCCCTCTCTCTCTACCTCCTCTAACATCTGTTCTTGCATTTTTTCCCCCTTCCTTGTTTTGGACTCCAGGTGTTGAGGGCCCACCTGCTGCTGTATAAGCTCCCAGAGCAGCAGAGCAAGCTGGGCTTCCTCACCTACGAGCGGCTGCCTCCCCTGCGGGCACGCTGGCTGGAGAAGGAGCTGGGACTGGAGGAGGGTACCGCTGCTGGCACTGCCACCTCCACCGCTACCACCGCAGGGCACGGAAGCGAGAAACAGAGCAGTAACCTGTGACCGACGCCTGCAGGTGTCGACCATGATCAGAGTGGCAACAGAGAAGCAGACTAGCAGGAGACCGACCCACACCCCTGCTCTGCCAAAAACCCTTATTGAAGAGGGGGGTGGGAGGGGGTGGGTAGGGAGTAGGGGTAGGTTGGTCAGAGCACAAATGAAGTCTAGACTTAATCATGCACTTGTACATCTGTGTTGAAAATCTGTGTTTTTTTCTGTTTTTGTAAGTAAAGCTGCGTTATCTATGCCTGTGATGGTCTTTTCATATTTCAAGGATTATGGAAATTAGAAAAGATTGAAGTGGAGCTGCATGATGTGGTTGCACAGTGGGATAGAGGTACTAATAAGCATGTGCGAGTGCACATTAGTGTGCATATAAAACTAAAATGCTTTCACACATGGACTCTCCATAAAACTTTGAAGAGCCACAATGCCTCAGGCAGTACTGCTTTTTCATACCATGCACATATGAACATGCACACATACATATAAATCACACAGCAGCAAGGGGGGCCCAGTTTGAAAGCAAACTTGTCCATAGCAGTAAAGCGATCCATCACGTTGTAAGCAGTCTTTCAGTGCAAGTGAAAAGCATGGACCAGCGCATGACTTCACTCCCTTACACAAATAAGTTTGGACATGCAGAAGGACCCGAGAGAGGAAGCCAAGTGATTTGGAGGAAAACAAAGACCTTTGTCAAACACAAATCATGTTTTCGGGAGAGTTAGAAAATAAATCCAGCATCATCTTGCAGTCTAGGGAAGATAATGTCTTTCTGAGAAAGATCCTGCCAACTTTTAACCAGATTCGCTCCCATTTCTCTCTCATTGAGACGACTGAACAAATGCCTGAACAAAATCAAATTTGGAAAATGCCCACAGGCTGGGGTAGACAATGGGTTCGTTGTTCGCTCCAGTCCAACCAAGGTATAGCTGAGAGCGGCACACCAAAAAGATCTGGCAATACAACACTGCGATCTGATTGGCCGACACTGGATGTCAGTCTCTGACTAGTCTTTCCCGCCTGTTTTTCCCACACTTGCCATGACAACTGTTTTTGTTTGCATTCTTGCCCTTGGCCATTATTCTTTATTTTCCCAATAATCTCTTTGTTGTGTCAGATAGTTGTGTGCTATGCAAGCCAAGGAATCAAGAGCCCGTCTGCTTGAGGCTGCTCACGAACGGTCATGCATGTTGATTGTCTGTGGTTTTGTGTGGTACTTCAGGCTTGGCAGGTCGGTGGTGAACTTTGTTGCTCCCGCGTCCTACCTCCTCCTCTTCCTTCAGGTTGTTTGTCCATTTTTGTTTTTTGAGCGCATCCTTGTTGGGTTTCTGTGAGACTTTTTGTGTGTCTGAGGCCTCTTGTCCACTCCCACAGGAATGTTGACTTTACTGCTGCCAGTCGCGCAAGACAATGCAGCCTCCTGTGGATTTCATCTAATACTAATCACACGGTTTCCACTTGCATCTGGTCCGCATTGTCCTGCGAGCAGGGGTTGCTGAGTTCTCAATGCGTTGTGTACAGACGGCACAGCAAAACTGCGGAATTCTGTTGTCGCTTTCCTAAAGTACTTGTACACACACCATCAGTAAAATGCATGTCTCTACTTCAGAAAAGGTGCGTGCATGGCGTGTAAAAGACTGAATAGAGCAGAATGACATTTTAAAGACCCTGTAAAAATGCTTGCTAGTAAAAATTCAGTCATGTTAATAAGGCCAAAGACAACATAGCGTCATCTCAGTGTCTAGTAAACCAGTGCAGATGTTCTGCATTGTACCTTGGTGAGCTTGATGCAGCCCATTGTTACCTTAACCTCCCTGAATCAGGAATGGTTGAGAGCCATTCAGTCATTTCTGGGCGAGTTGTGTGTCACTTTAGCTCTGCTTTTCTTTTTACCATTTTAGTCATGACAACTGCACTCTGGTCAGCTGGTATGAATTGGCCGGTTGTGATACAGGAGCGCCTATGTTGTTCTTGGATGAATATGTTGAGCATTAAGTAGCCCTTTCTCCTGAGAACCACCCTTGAATTACAGAGAAATGCAAATATCTCCATATTCTGATGCCTTCAAGTTGTTGATCTTGGACACCCATGTGCTTGGTTTTGACCTCTTAATGCATCAGCTGAATTTAACTTTTTTCCACTTTTGAAAGCCTTACATGAATGTGATAGACTGCTCTTTTGTGTCCCCCAATAACCCTAATGTTAATTTTCCTGTCTTCTGTCATCTACATCTGGTGAGGGGAGGTGGAAACAGTCTGCTAAAACAATTTATGCTACCTAACCTTGACAGAGGACAGATACCCTGTAGTATTCCAAAAGGAAGAGAAATCTCTCTTTCTGTCACGTGGAGAGAGACGAGTTTTAGCCTGCAGTGCTTTGGAAGGCCTGGCTCCAGTGGGACACTTATTTCCTACACAAACAATTTAAGGGGAAGTATGACCTGTCAGTACTTACTAAACTAAGGTATTGAGATGAGATGGACACAGTGGGAAGCTTGGAGAATGATGTCTTCTTTCAGTAAAAACACAAGCCTACTGCAATATTGAGCATAGGAATTGTGTTTGGTGCTGCAGAACCTTTTCCTTTCCTCATCCCCTGTTGTGATTCTTTGATTGTACAGCAGATTTAGGAAATCACAAAGTTGACCCCTTTCAGGAGTAACTGTCATTTGAAGCAATGGGTCCCAAAGAGCTCTTGATTTAGGGAAAATGATAAACAGGTCCTTCAACAAGTGCTGCCAAGGCTTGTGGACACAATAAAAAAAACGTCAGTAGACCGAGACAGTATCACCATTGTTTATTGCTGTTTTTAGTCTCTTAATTGTTAAAGTCTAAAACCCAATGTAACCACAAACACTGATCCAGAGATTAGCATCATTGCTGACAAGAAACAGTTTTGTGCATATTGTTGTATTATTCAAAGAGGCAGCAAAAGGAAGTCTTTGTGTCTCTGATTTTGGCGTTTGCAAAGAGTGTTAATCATCTCACGTAAGGAACCCGTTTTTTGGCTCGCCCCTGCCCTGTCACACATGAAAACATAAAGAGCCGTCTGTCTCTGCTTTGTTGGACAATGTCATTGGCAATATTACAAGACATGAAATGCCAGTCTCATCTTGATAGTGGTGAGATATAATGTCACAGGAAGCATGATACAGTCTTTGGTCAAGGGCATTGTTGCAGTAAATCTTTCAATTTTACCTTTTTGTCAGTTACACACGCATACTGTCTCTGGACTTCCAGTGTGGTTTTGTTTCATTGCACAGATAATCTAATCTACTTCTTCCTGTTTGTTGAGAGGATGCATGAAATTGAGGAAAAATTTGCAGGATGTTGTGCATGTGTCTAACTAGCTTGTGCTACTAACAATCACAAGGCCCAGGAAATAAACCAATAGGGCCCTGCTTCCTAAAAATGATTGCATTAACAGTGAAATGAGTTTTACAAAAAGGAACTATCTCTCCAGGTCATTCATGTGGTCTTTTACAGGCATGAGGTGGAGTGCACTTCACAGTGTCAAGAGCGAGTTCACCCCGGGTAAAGAGAATAGTTTTGGTGCCCCTGAAATGAGAGCTTGGCATTTGATGAATGTGGTGTTCTGGCACACACCCATTTGCATCCCAAGTGTTTTGGTTGGTGGCCACGACGAGTGGCTCCTGGCTACTTGCGCAAATTTGCAGATGCAGACAGTTATGCGAGTGACTCATTGTGGTGTCCAACTGTCATATTGGGGAAGCGCGATGAGTGTAGCTTGTTTTATTTTTCCCTCAATTTGTTCCAGTCTTTCTCTCTTCTCTCTGGCTCTCTTAAGAGTGTGTCATCTATACTATTTCACCTTTTGTTGTTCCTCCCCATCCGTCGCCTTCCAACTCCTGCAGTCTGATTTACATGCAAAACGCCCCTCTCCCTCTGTCACTTGGATGACCCTCGCTGTAACCTAGTTTTCTCTATTATATAAATCTGATCAGTGCAATTGCCCTCTCTCTCTTTCTCTCTCTCTCCTTCCATCTCTCTCTCTATCTATCTATCTATCTCACTGTCTCTTTACTCTATCTACTGTCTACCACAGTCTTTTCTTTAATCACATTCAAAAAGTAAATTTTTGCCTCTCAACATCCATGAAACCTTGGCTGCCTATCCTTCATAATGATACCACTTTCCTCTGTGGATACTGGGAAATTTGCACGAGGGCTGTCACCAAGACATCAGCCACACCTTTCAGTTCCTAAGCAGAGTCTGCTGTGTTAGCATGACACCCAAGTTTATCTCTCTCTCAGACTCCCTCTCTTTCTCTCTCTCCTGCTCTCTGACTGACTGTCTTTCCCTCCCTCTCTCTCTCTCTCTCTCAGGTGGGTCCTCACCAGTGCTGTTGACCCTGTTTTATGAGTGGTAGGTGGCCACCAGGACCCCTCCCTTAAGTAGGCCAAATTGGTGTCACCAGGTTCTAATGTCATTACCCGCACTAGTAATGCATGGCGACTGATTCTATTAGGGAGAGGACGTGGTGCTCCGCCGATGGCTTGGGCCTCTCACAAAGCCACTATTGACTCCTCAGGCATCCCAGACAGGCCGACTGAAAAAAAAACAAGCAGTCGGGCTGCTCCACTCTACAGCTCCAAGTGGAAGTTTGCATTGGTCACTATGGTTTCAACTCACCCCTCTGTCAGTCCAAAACGCTGGCTCTATAGACAAGCCATAAAAATGACTTGAATTGCTGAAGATGGAATCCATTTGCAAAGTCCATAGTAGATAGCCTCAGTGTTGTGTTGTCAAGCATTCTGCTGCAGTCAAATGAA
Source organism: Tenualosa thibaudeaui (assembly GCA_027481765.1). NCBI lineage: Eukaryota > Metazoa > Chordata > Actinopteri > Clupeiformes > Clupeidae > Tenualosa > Tenualosa thibaudeaui. Next base: position 5,889,829 of record JAIFZK010000013.1, on the reverse strand, counting down.
ACATTTGCCTTTGCAGCAAATTAAGCCAAGTTGCACAGGCACTTGTGATTTAATAAAGAAAGAACTCTGGGGCAGAGACGTAAACACATAGGCGGCAGTATTTTTTGCCTTCATTTGTCCAGTGTCCCTTCTCAACTGTAAATTGTAAACTGTACACAGACGTAGGATAGGAAAACAGTTGTCACATCTGCCAGTTCTCCCAGTCCAGAAACCCTTGTCCACTTTAAGTTGGTAACCTGCAGTCCTCTTCCAGAGCAGTGCCCATTATAAAGAAATATTTATTACAAGAGAACTAGTGCAGTGGCAAGAGTTTTTTTTTTTTTCCTGATTAACCCACATATTACCTGTGCAAAGAAAAGCCTCTATATATGTGTAATAACAGAGTTGTTACCATTGATTATTGTACAACTATTTCATACCTTAGTTATTTCATTTTTCTAAATTTAATGTATTTAGCAATAGCTACCAGCAGTATTTAGGATAAAAAAATCACACACACTTGAAATATTTGTATATGACATAAACACACTTTGACTCCCTGAGGCTTTATGTGTCTGTGTGCAGTTGTTTCATCTTTTATGATGGATAGTGCTTCTGTCAGGCCCTTGCTGAATAAGAAGTCTTAAATGCCTTGCATATGGACTTGTTAGTTTAAGCAATAAGCACTCTGCATTCAAGGTCCTTCTCAGAGCCCCTGAAGTAATATGGATTCTCCACCCTTCTATACAAATGCATTTCTATAAAAAAAACATTTAATAAACTCTTACTCTCCAGTGCTTGTTATAAGGCATTTCTGAATCTGATGTCTTGATGGTGGCTCTAGGTGACAGTTTTACATCACGTCTGATAGATTTGGTGAAAGAGGCACCATGAAATGGCTAAGACTTAAATCTGTGCTTTCTTCAAGAGGCCAGTTGAACCGCTACTGTAGAGCAAGTGGGCTGTTTAGTACTTTGATTTAAACTGCTTTTGATATATTGGCTTCTGAGTGGTTTGTGTCAGAGGAGAGTTATGCTGATGCAAAGTAGCCTCTGAGCCCCGGCCGGCCCGTCTCATATGGGGAAGTCATCCTTCATCTGCATAAATCACCTACCGTGCCGCTCTGCCAGGGTGCTCGAATAAACCTGTCATTTAGTGCGAGTGAAACGCTTTGGATGATCAGTGCGCCACATATGGCTGTTATGTCCAAGACGCTGGACAGAGACGCAGGACTGGATCAGTGATGGACATAAAACACCCCTCTTTTTGCCTGAGGGAATGATTGAGCTGAATGAAATTTGATTTCCTGGAATTATTTGCTGTAGAAACATTGCTTACGCTTGTAAGAGAAAGGGCAAATTTGTTATGTCAGATCAGGAATGTGACCTTTGGCGGAAGAAATCTCTGATGGGCTTCCCTGCTGGGAGTAACACTCAGGAAATCACATAGGTCTCTCATCTGGAGTGGAGGTTTTACTTAATGTATGTTGGCATACCTACCTTACTTGCCAACTGAGCAATTCTTCCCCACCGTTTGATGGACGGGGAAAGCTAAGGGTTATTTTTAGTGTTTTCGTTTTTGGGGGAACTGTTGAACTTTTATAAGCTTAATTCAGGCAATTGAGCTTGCTAAAAAGAACACTCTTTCACAGATATAGAATGAAAAAGGAACACTATAGTATTACAGCCTGATTTAAGTATTGAGTGCACAGCCTGATTTAAGTATTGAGTGCACAGTGTCGACAGTGAGAACAGCACAAGGACAAAAATGCATTTTTTTAAAAAGGCATTTCAACTTTACATTAGGTGAATCATGTGCCCAAGAGTGAAGAAGGGGAAAAACAGACTGTGAAGGAAGAAACAAAGGGAGTAATTTATCTTCATTTCTCCAGCCCCAGGAGTATGCCAGGATAGTACTCTATGAGTCACACATACGCAACAGAGTCGAGTCTACACAAATGCACTATCTACTGCACCAGCCAGGACCAATAACAATTGCGCCCCGGCTACTGACGTCACCAGCTCGACAGGATGCCTGCGTCTTTCGCTGCCCCTGGCGGGTGCTGGTGTGGTCTACAAGGCACGCTTCGTTAAATCTCTCAACATCCAGAACGTAGCTGAGGATAGAGCCATGATAGGCTGGACAGTGGGAATGAGAGAGGAGTAGAAAGAGCAGAGATCAAAGAGTCTATGATGTGTGTGTGTGTGTCTGTGTGTGTTTGTGGATGTGGATGCCTGTGTGTGTGTGTGCACGCGTGCTTCAGAGAGAGCAACGGGGGCCAGTAGTCAGTACTCTTTCCAAATCTCTCTCCTTCTCTCCTGCTCTGGGCAATTCTCTAAAGCCCCTGCATGTCTGTGGCTGTTATGCTTTCTTTTACTCTAACTTTCTTCCTGACAGTGAATCTGATTTTCTCAGCCTCTGAAATTCTTTACTCTCCCTTGCTCTCTCTCTCTCTCTTTCTCTCTTCCTCCCTGCTCCCATCTCTCTCAGTAAATCAGTAAATCTCTCTCTCTCTCTCACTCTTTCTGTAATTCTCTCTCTGTGAGTCTTGCCCCTTGCAGCTCTCTGTTGTCCTGGGCATTTTCATAATTCATCAGCCGGCTAACGAGAAGCTGGCTGTTTCAAGTGAACGTTAGCGTGGGCTGGTGGGGAAGAGAGGAGCGGAGCAGAGCGTGGGGTGGGGGCCATGGGGCTCGGGAGTTCTAGCTTGAAAGAGATCTGATTGTCAGATTAGTTCAGCTCTGGCACTCCGGGTATGCTTCCTGGCGGTCGGCAGTGGGAATCTTCAGCAACCACCTGGGGACCTCTCCCCAAGGAACATGATACAATCTACACAAAAAGAGCTGAATGCACAGCTGTGTGGATGGTCTGTACTTGATATAGACATACATTGCCTTCTGTTTGATTTTGCTCTTTTAGTTTGCTGTGCAGCGGTTGGTGAAAGGAATGGAATTTTTTTTAAAGCATTTGGCCACAAGTTTGTTGCATTTTCTCATTTCAAGTGTATGCATTGACGTCACTGTGTGCATTTTCATCGTCAAAGCATCAAACATGAAAGTGCTCTGGATTCCCACAGTCTGATCACAGACCAACTTGAAATGGCACAAAGAAACATTTCAAAAACACATTTTCTAGGGTGCTGCCACTTTCCTCCAACAACGACCCAGCGACAGGATGAAAACCATGCAGGTCTTTTGTCAGAAAGCATTTGAATCCATCCAACTGAAACTTGTTTTCCATGCCAGCGTTACACACACAGATAAAATCTCCACTTAAGAGTGCCTGGATGATGATGTCACATGCAAGGCATTCACACATGTGTCCGTAGTTTCATTGTTCATCCTCCAGACTCCCCATCACCGCTCAACACCTTTTGAAGCCTAAACTGTCTTTCTATCGCTGGGTTTGTCTTTGCACTTGTAGACCTCTTTTCTCTTTGCCTCAATCGTTTGTATCAATTGTCTCTTCATAATGGTGACCCGCATGCAGGTTCCTGACAAAATGTGTGCCCTGGCGGGGCTCTCCCACATCTGGTCACAACTCCCATGGAACTCTGACATACATATGGGGATGTTTTGATGCAGCTGTCCTCGCCGAGGCGTTCAAGTTCAGTCATAAGTTCAGTGGGGGAAAAAAAGCCTGAATGGTTCCCATTTAGATGCAAAGTGCCTCTCGTTTGGTCTTTTCACTCTTGTCTTCCAAAGACTTGCTGTAGATTTTTGATGACTTTACATCTTTTGTTCTCCTCTCTCGAAAATTTAACCTGAAAAGTTTGTTGAGGCAATTTATAAACACTTTCTTTGTGCAGTTTAAGGGTTTTTATTGTTGCTTAGCTCCTCCATACCATTATGGATCATTTGTAGGTTGCACCACTGTTGTAAATAGCACTCATGGCTTGTAGCCTTCCCTCAGGACACAGGTCCATGTGGATTTGTTTATACCAGGGAAGCAGTTGTAATGACCTCCAAAGAGCCATGTGTACTTAGAAGGTAATGAACACAACTTCATACAGATATTGCTATTGTGTGATAGGACCATAGCACCATAAGTCCTGATTCTCAGAGTCAGTGACAGTGAATTTGTAAGGTGGGTTTTCCACATAGAAGTGTAAGCTACTGTTGTGACAGGGCACCACTCTCTCTATAGCCATCAAAAAGACTTCAAAATGTTTTTGAAGGCAAAATCTAGGTTAAGGATCCTATTGTAGAGTTACCATCTTTTGCCCTTTTCGTAATAAGCATGACAATTTTACTAGCCAAAATGTAGTTAGCAATACATCTTTCTTTAAGTATGGGTGTCTAGCTTGTGTTAAGCATCATGGTTGATCTTGTCCTGAAACAGGTTTTCCGTTTTTCTCTGTTTTGTTTACCCATACGCTAAAATCACTTTGAGTCACTTTGAATAAATCTTAATATATGTTTCGTATCTCCGCCCTTATCGTTTAATTTGTGATAACTTCGATTTGTCCAAGTATGGTCTCTGTCAGACTCAGGACCCCATACATCTGGCTATCATTTCCTACTCTTATTAGGCGCAATGTAGGATGGAAAACTCAGGATGGAAATAAATGTTTGACTGACATAGATCTCGGTAGCGAAATTCCTTACATTCATTCCATAATGGCTTGTACAGAAGGAAAAAATGGTATTTAGTGTACTTAACTGCTCTGTACAGCTGTCATTTTTGACTTGTATGTAGTTGAAATACTGCACTATAGTATGTGTCTATGCTATTGAAATTTTGTCTCCTGATTGACATGGGAATTAACATTAAGTAAGTGTAATTTGGTAATAATTTGATAACTCCCTAATCTCCTGATATATCGAGACCCTAACTTTAGCCCAAGGGCATAAGGACAGATTATCAGTGTTGATTCAAATCAATTGAGATTATTTATATTGTGTCATTTTACAACAATGCTTGCATACAGCTTAAACATTATACTCAATCCCCACTGAGAATGCACCACAACTACTATTACATGCCAGACCACTACTATAACAGTTCAGTTCAGTACAGTTCTAAAACAGAGATTGGGCTGTAGCAGTTGGGTGGGTCTGCAATCAAAGTTTCCATGTTGAAAGTTCTGATCCATTTATAAACCTTTGCACTGTTTGCTGAGCAGTCACAGCTGTCATGTAGTGCATTCAGACGTTCAGACACCTTCTTACACTCTTACAACCTCAGGTCGTGTTTCAAAAATGTGTTCTGAGCCTCTTAAAGAAGGCATTATGAAAGAAATTGAACAAAAGGCCATAACATACAAACACCTCCATTTTCACAAAAACTCAGTTCCCACATGTAATGTGGATGACTGGCCTCTCTCTCTCTCTCTCACTATATAAATGCAGTCCATTTACTGTTTAGTTTACATAGAGGGGGCCTGGGCTAACGCTAAAAGAAGCTAGCTTTATTTACAATCCTCCGCAGGCTTAGTCAATATATTCTGCAATTATTTTCTCATGAGCTGCCCTGTTAATTTGGTAATTGTTTTTAACTCCACTTACACTTCCAGAATACATCCCCGATAGCCTTTCTGCCACTTTCTCTCTCTCTCTCTCTCTCTCTCTCTCTCTCTCTCTCTCTATCTTCACTTTTCATCTCCTCTCTCTCTCTGCTCTGTTTCCTTTTTCTCACTCTCCTCTTACTCCCTCCCTTCCTCCCTTCCTTCCTTTCTTTTCCTCCCCCTTTCTTTATAACTATGATTCTTACCCCAGGGCACCAGAGTTTAATGTGGGCTAATGAATGAGTAGGCTTATGGAACTAGCCATGATGCCCAGTAACACACACACACACACACACACACACGCACACACACACACACACCAAACAACCAAAAAAGAGCCTGATTCCTCCCCAGGCAACAAACATTGATCCATCTGCACCTCCCCCCCAACTACTAATGCTCATGAAAGGCAGCTGTAGAGAGGTCATGCTTTTGGAATTAGCGGACTGAGGGCTTCAATTAGCACTGCCGCCTACACTGGCTCACACAGAGCGGCTGAGTGTCTGCCCTAATCAGTGCTGCCCTCACTCTGAACAGCGCCATGGAAACGCCTGGCCTCGAGACGCACATCAACCTTACCTGACTTGGAGATGGGCACAGGAGCAGTCTGGGAAAAAACAGCACAGTAGCGGGGTGTGTGTGATAAGGGGACCAGACCTCTAAGATAAACATTCAGGACATTTTCCTGAATTTTCTTTGGGAACCGGGGACATTTCTACAGTCAATATCATTCAAATAAGTTTGGGTTTAGCTTCAAAAATCAAGGACTAAGTGGGTTTTCTTGTATTTTACTGTGGACAGACCACCAAAATTGACCCAGACATCAGGGTCATCTGGTCACCCTAGTGAGAGAGAGAAAGAGAGAGAGATAGCTTACAGAGTGTCTTACATGTTTTTCCCCATAGTTTCAGTTTGATATTGAAGGAGAGATGAGAAGAGGGAGCTGTTGATTTCTGATTGTTCCAAATGAATTCTCTCTCTTTTTTCTCAAGATGGTATCATCGAGATGCAGTTGTGAAAAATTTAGTACAGCACACAAGACAGCAGAGACTGAGGAAGATGCTGTGTCTATACCCCGAGATTGTTTCAGATAACAGTGAGTAGATCCTCTGATATTCAGACCAGTCCAGGCAGCTGCTTTGTTAGAATCCCTGTCATCTTTCAAAAGAATTCAAAGGAAAAAAGAATTTCCCAAAAAATACTGGTATCACCTAACTGTACTGTTTCCTTGTGGTAAATGTACACTGAAAAAAGAAATTACATTTTAACCTGTGTTACTGCAGCTCTGCTGGAAGGATAACACTTATGGAGAACTTTTTATTTATCACTTACAGTATTGATCAGATCTCACAGTGTAAAACAACCCATAGTGCAGGGAAGGTAGCCTGGACTTGATCAGTTCCACGTGCATCCTGGGAAATGAACTCATGTCCTTGTCAGCACCTCAGTTGCATTTCCTCCTCTGACATTACAGCACCACAATATGTTCTTCATTTTGGCTTTGACTTTCTGAAAAGTGAGGGCTGGTATCAGTAATGCTAACCAGACCTCTGGGGAGTTTAAACATCTACTGTACCTATAGGCTATAAATTGAAAAGGCAAGGCATCATGTCTGGAGCCTGCGTGTATTTACCATTGCTGCTTTCTCACAGAAGAGATTCACATTGTCATTACCCACCCCTAACGTAGATCCAAACCACCATTCCATAAACTTGTGGTTAGCAAAAGAAAAGCTCCCTTCTGCTCTGTTACTGCAGCGTCTGGGCCACTATATTCCTTGCTGCAGCTTTTTTGCACCGGTGAGGTTTTCATTGTTTGTGTGTTTGCAGCGTTATCCTCCCCTGACTGAGGCCCAGGCCGCCAGCACAAGGCTCAGTGTGAGTAGCATCAGCGCTGTGTGTGTGTGTGTGTGTGTGTGTGTGTGTTTGTGTGTGTGTGTGTTTGTGTGTCCACTTGAGCTTTGAGCCCACTGGTGAGCGGAGTCCTCAGAGAGGAGGCAAGCCATAAGTTCTGACAGTGTGACTGCGGGAGAGCTATTGTTTTTGGCAAGGCCATGCCGTGAGCCTTGCTGCCTTTTCAGGTGCTGGCATAAAACATTTGTGTGTGTGAGAGTGTTTGTGTGTGTGTGTGTGTGTGTGTGTGTGTGTGTGTGTGTGTGTGTGCGTGTGTACGTATGTACTCACAAATACAAATGTACAGTCAAACATATGCAACAAGCACACACACACTCTGTCAAGTACATATGCTCATTCTTACTCTTTTTAACTTTCTCTCTCTATCTCTGACATCTTCTCTCTCACGTTATTTATATCTGTAATTTATGACAGCCTTTCCAGTCAGGGAGCATCCTGTGTGACTCGGCCAACTGCTTTGCTTCTCCCTGCTCTCACAGCATGGCTCTTTGCTCTTTTCACTCGAGGTGAGATACTGTTGAAGATGGATTAACCCTTTGAGGCATGATTTTTCAAGTGATTCCAGATTGACATTATACAGGGACTAGTTTCCTGATAACAATGTAGATTTTCACAAAGTAGTACAGCAGATTTTTGGTGTGTATAACGTAGACTTACAGTACTAATCATAAATTCTCATCACAAAATATGGAATTTGCATTGTTGCTGTTACAGCCACTCATTATGGTCACTTCAGTTAAGTATTGCATCAAATGGAGCATTCAGCCGACAGCGTTCTAATCTCATATTTGTTATTGCAGTCCTCAAAGGTTTGGAAAAGTTGGTCGCGCTTGTGGTGGATGGAAGATGTCTGAGTGTATGGGCCATTAATGGTTCATATGTTGTTGTAGGTCTGAGAGCTGAATCAGTGTAGAATCTTTCTGTGAAACAGAATATGATTTTATGTTCTCTCTGGTTGATGGATGCAATGGAAAGTTGATGGTCATTGACTGATGTTAAGGCACATGATTATTCTATCTCAACCGGTACATCTAGGTGCTGTAAAGTTGCATGTGTGATTTGTCCATTAATGTCTGATTCACTCTCAGCTGTCTTGGCCTTCAAAGACTGTGCTGATGTTATTTGCATTTGAGAATGCTTGAGTCTTTTCAGCCCTCCCACTGATGACATAGGCCTCCCTCTGTTCACTGATTGGTCTGCAGAAAATTCTTTCAAAGCTAACCAAAGGCTTTGGGGAGTAGCCTACCCTGGCATAGTACTGTAATGAAATGCAATATTGAGTAGAGGTACTAGGTGGCACTAGCCTGCCTAGCTAAGGGGTAGCTAAGGGTCGGTCTGTGGTGCTGGGTCAGATTATGGCCAGATTGGGTCTGATTATGGTCATTCAGCTCTGGCTGAATGGATGACAAACAATTTGACACACAAGCAAAGACTAACAATTTGAATGTTTTACTTAGACCGCAGAGATGTGCAGGGAGAACAGACTGTTTCAAAATTCCTCCTTCCTGGTCGTCAGAAACGGAGGAGAGGAGACTCTTGCGTGTAGTATATCACTCTGCAGATGTTAATGCCCCCCACACAGTCCAGAACTATTCACAGTTGTCTCTTAAACACGAGGAACATATCATAGACATCTCTGGTCGTAAATCACACCCCAGCAAGGATATTACTGTCTGTCACATGGTCATCCTGAAAGCCAAAGACGTGTACTGTCAGTTAATTAAATAACATGGAACACCTGGCTTTGCTTCCAGTGGGGAGACAACTAAAAGAAGTCCCATGGTTCCTCGCAGAAGGGATCTGAAACCTGTCACAACACATTGGGTGAGAGAGGAATGGAATTCAACCCCCAGGCACTGTCCTGAGGTTCCATAGCTTTCCATCAGTCATTAATATAGCACAATGTTCCTCAGAAATCACGGGGACCTGGCACAAGTTTTTTTTCCACTAACTTGCCAATGAAAATGCATCTCACTCTTAAGAGAGAGCCTTGGAATGCTGTATGTCTATGTGTGTGAGAAAGAGAGAGCGAGTAAAATTTTTGTGATTCAATAAGCAGGTTTTCTTTTCCCTCACTTCAAAATGTTACTGTCTGATCTACTCTGACTTGTAGTTCTTTCGAAAAAGAAAATGACCAGTTCAGTTTCTTTGGTTTAACCTTGTTTTTTTTTTTTAATTTGAGAAATTGTTTTTGTATGAAGCAAAAAGGCTTTCAGCCAACTGAATCCAAATCGCATTGCAGGCTAGGAGAAAGCCCAAGGAGACACAGATAATGCACTTATGTTGAACCTCAACTCATTTAGTTGTTGGGGTCATGTCACTGACATTGTAAACATATGTAGGCCTAATCCATCCTTGAGAACATTGTTGCCATAAACAAAGGAGAAGAAGCATTAGCAAACAGAAACTTGACAAACCATCATTACAGTTGGCTTGGCAGTGGAATCAGAAGATTATTCTTTTGGGAAATGGATAATAATTGGACCATTACAAATGTACTCATTTGATGGAAAAACATTTGGTTAAACATTGACAACATAGAAGTTTAAAGCCCACACATTATATGGATGATGCTGTTGAATACACAGCTATAAAATGTAGTTAAAATCTGCCAGGCTTGTAATAATTCCATCAGATTTGTATTTTTTTTCACTATGATAACAGAACCACTCTGTAGTACAAATTAATTCAGCTGGAAAAAAATAAATGTTACAACTTTGAACACAAGAATCTATAGTCTTACTCTAGTTGATTTAATAGTTTAACAAGCTTTGCAACTGATTCCTAATCAATTGACAAATGTATGTCTATTCTTTCACGTAAACTATTGTAAGTGAGTTACTTGTTTTATCTGCAGTTATTAGTGTGCAGTGACTGGTGGATGAAGGGGAAAGACCAGGTAATTTTGATGAAAAGCAGTGGGTCCACCATTAGATTTACAACATAAACACAATACATGACAGACATATAGTTGTTGCTGTCAAACATTTGAAATATGAATTGCAGCTGTCAGGATTTCAGAGGATGGATACAATAAATGAAGACTGAAGTTTGGATGGATGGAGTGTCACAGAGGACACATCTAGAGGGAAAACTTTAACTTTACCCCACCCTCACTGGTGCAAGAATTCATTTTTCCTTAAGTGATTTCTAGGGAATTGGGAATGGCTGTTCACTGTAAAATCCCTACAATGTTGGGAGGTACATGTTATGCTATATTTGTTCCGTTTCTGCTATGATGTGTGCAGTCTGAAATACCACCCTCTCATTCTAAGTGCACAGAATTGTTACACCTGCTTTTTCTTTCCCCTACAAATGACTTTAGTCTTCTATAATAGCATAACCCTATCAAAATGCAAATGCAGAAGACTCTGTCCTAATGTCACCATCTCCAGAGCTGCAGTGAGAGCACTCCTCGTACCAAATGCCAGCGCCTGACCCCTCCCCCCATCCTCCCTACTCTCATCCCAGCTGCCTTCAAGTCCTTTCTCTGTGCCAGGTGGAACAGCATCATTAAAGCTGGCATGACAGGTCTCTTTAATAACTTAAGATGTGGGAGGCACAGTATTTATTTTTTGCTGCATTTGCAGGTTCTAAAAGTCATGCTAAAGGGTACTGGCAAAGGCTGAGAAGACACCGGTGTGTGGTCAACCCTTCATAAAGTACTTTTAGGAAGGGAGGTCACCAGTTTCCTCTTAAGCTACAGAGGGCTTTTACACTGACAGTTTATGCTCGTCAAAGTCTTCCTAGAAAGTCAATGGGACACTGGTGACTGATAGCAGAGGATTTTTCAAGAAATCCTTCAAACATATAGAGCAAAGCTGAATGTACTTTCTGTACTGAGTCAGAAATCCTTGTCAGGTTGTCAGTGTGAGCAATTTCAGGCAACTTCCATTCAGACTTGGTGGAGGTGTTTGACGGCTTTATCCTGTCCGAGGCAGTAGGGCGCCTAGGGACCTGGTCTAATGGTACATTAATAAGCCTCAGTATGGAGGGCGCTCGATTGATGGGGCCACAGAGTAAAAAACTGCACAGTTAAGAGGTTTTAATGCCCTGCTTAGCATGTTTTGATTGCTGTAATTACTAATTATTGATGGAAAACCCAGTTAATGTGGATTTGTTGACTGCTGTGTGTTTGTGTGTGTGTGTGTGTGTGTGTGTGTGTGTGTTGCAGGGTGAAAGACCAATGGTGGAAAAACAAAAGGAAATCCACCCAGATAATTACCATTTTTTCTTCCTCTGCATCCGATTCAGCTTCCTGTTCGACAAAGGGAAAAACTTGGATACCATTCCTAAAAGTAGTGACTATTTCTTTGAAGACCAAGCTTAAAGTCCTTAAAGTGCTGTCAATAACAGTTTTGCCTTGACACCCAGAGACAGAACAGAAAAGCCTAAAAATCACTCTCCTTAAAATGTCAGCGAGACATTAGTAACACTCCAGTTGGTGATGACGCTCTTAGGCTGAGATTTTAGTGACAGCTATGTGTATAATTGATAAGAGGGCTGATAGAACAGGTACATAGCAGAAAATGTTTCTGACATGACTATTCCAGAGGGCGGAAAAAGCAAAAAAGACAGTGAGGAAGACAGCATGAAGGAGGAGAGAAGGTAGAGATGAAAGAGATAAAGAAAGATGCCACATTGTCATTGTACTGATGATGTTACATTTTGAAGAAGGAGGGGTGCTAGAGTGGCAAATATATTTTTAGTCACACTCTGTTTTTGGGAACAACTGATGTCATACTTGTGGGGCATACAGCTTACAGTTTTCCTAATTGTTAAGAGTCCTAAAAGATTTTTGCTGTACAAGTTCACTAATTTAGCTGTCATCAGCTTTACTACCTGAACTAGCCCAAGATGGTAGCTTTTGGAAGAATTGATGTCTTCTTTCCTTATTTAGCCCATGATAAATATTTTACACAACATGTCAGCGTATCTAACCCTTGTTAATCACATCCAGACCAAATTCATGGAATGAGATCATTTTCCCCAGACAGAGTAGATCTGATTGTATTATGGAAAAAAAGTAAAAGGATCTTCAAAGTGAGATAATGTAATGCTTGAGTGCTTCTTCACTGGCATGAAATGTTAAAGTGTTTTACTCTCTTTTGTTTTGTCTGTGATAAACTGATGCAAAAGTATGTGGTGAATTCTTTAAATTAGTGCTTGATAAAGTGATCAAATTTCAATTTCCAATCCCCATAAGTTCCCACCGGGATCAGTCATCGCTGATGCACTGCGTCCTGCAAGAGAGGAGAGAGCTGGCAAGATGACTACTGCATTTAAAACCACCCTGGGTGCCTGAAGGTGGATGTGGGAGGACACTCACCAACAATAAATGTCTTTCCTGTTATTGCCTCTTCTTCTTTCACTTTGGCTTTATGCATCTTCAACATAGCATGGCTCCACTTGTAACATACATGGCCTTGTAGACAGCTCACCAGAGCATGCCCGAGGGGAGCAAGAGTGCAAATGCAATGGCACTCTCCAACAAAATAAACTGAATCACTGTGGGTGTCTAGTGGTGTTGTGTCACTGTGTGCCACATACAAGTACAAATAAATACAAGCATGCATACATAACACAAGCAGAAACTCATGCACATTGTGAGCTCTGTAACATCAGTTCAAAACACGTGAATGACTTGATTTAATGATGTGAGGCCAGAAACCCAGAAGGGAATTTTCTGGCAGCAATAGAGCATCAGTGATAGCTATTACAGGTCATCATCAGCATTCTCAATGGTGTTTCGTAAGTTTAGACAGTTGGTGGTCTGGCGACTCTAATCCATCTGACATCAGGCAAGTTCTTGCAAGTTTGTACTGGTATATATATCTATATCTATATCTATCTATCTATCTATCTACACACACACACACACACACATGTATATGTATATATATATATATATATATATATATATATATTTTTTTTTTTTTTAAAACATTTGGTTAGGTTATGTCAGAGAATAAACAACTATCACCGGGAACACACAGGGTGGTATATGTCTTCCTTTACTTAATTCAGTATAAATGCAAAAAGCTGTTGGAGGTAAATTTGAGAGGACAGGTGTTTAGCAGATGCTTTGATTCAAAGTGACGCAGAGAGTTTTGTAGCAGTCAGTAATTAAACTGTTCCCAGGAGAACGGTCTGCTCATCTCCCTGATTGGTCAGCTTGGTCAGAAATACTTATGTCATGTTCAGCAGATGGTTTATCAAGAGACTATGTCAAGAGACAGTAGGGTCAGATTTGGAAAGACCAGTTGCAACAGCTAACGTTGCGTTAACTTCACAAAAATACTTTTGTTGATATTTTGATATTTCTGCACAACTTAATTAGAAATATATGTGTCACTTCATTCTAGCCACATATGTTGTTTATCTACTGTTATGATGAAACCCAATCTTAAGTGTAGGCCATTGCGCCATCACATTTGAACACCTTGAGGAATAATGGTAAGTTATGTCATGTCTGTAAACTGACTTGAGAACTGTCTTTCATCTCTTACAAAAAGAAAATGATTCAAACAGTATGCCATTTTGTGTAGTAGTATAGGAATTTCAATTGTTTCTTATGAGCTCTCGATATCCCAAACACCCTCTCATGACACACACACACACAAGAAACAAAACAGAGTGACAAGAATATAAGTTCAGTTTTATAACTGAGCTAGGATACTAATATGATGAAACGATCATGAAAACCTACAAGCTAGCTTGCTGAATTCACAGTGTGCAGTTCTTGCCCTCTCTTTCCCTCTCAAGCTGGTCTCAGCTGCTAAGCCAAATGCTGTGTCATAAGGTGATGTCATTCCTTTTGCTAAATGATGCAGCTGAATTTGTATTCCACATGCTTGTTTTCTTAAATCTATGTTCTGTTTACATGTGTTTGGGTGCATCTCTCTCTCTCTCTCTATCTATCTTGCTCTCTTTCAGAGAGAGAGAGCTTTCCCCAGGGTGTGTATGTATGTATTGTATATTTTGTGTTATGACAGTATGAGTAAGATACTGGTAGAAAGATCTTTTGAGTGGCTTGTTGCCCAGTGCAGGTAATATGGCCCCAACTGATGGATTACTTCCTCCAGTCTTTTTCCTTCAGAGACTGTGCCAGCCCACTCACTCTGCTCCCAAGGGAAATGGATATTGAGAGTCAAAGGATTCGCTAGAGGAATTAACTGAAGTGATGTCAAATCTTGGCAGACCTGACTGGAGCAATTTTGCATGGATTGCTGCTAGAGCTACTCTTGTACAGTCAAGGTATCAAAAGAAGTGATGCTGATAAATGATTAACATCACACCTTTCACTGCAACTTAGAAAATAAAGTAGTTTACAGAGTAATTTAACCTAGAGCTTCTCTGAAAATCTAACCCCTTCCCAATCAATTTTTTAATCCATAATTCATTTTGAATTTGTTAATTTTGCATTCACTTGAAACCTCACAGAGACTGCAGGACTAACAGAATGTACAAAACCTGAATGTGAATGGAAGAATGCTGTGTTCCTTCTTGTCACATTTATTTATTTTAAATTTATTTACATTTATTTTCAGTATACCTCGCATCAAATGCACAAAATTTAAGAGTACTTTTAATTGCATCTTTCTGGGTAGTTCATCCACACTGGTGGTCTTTAACTATGGGTCTCCTTTCCAGCCCCCACACATGGCAATTGGAGACAAATTGGCAAAAACAATTATTATGGGATGTAGGGGGGCCATGGCATGGCTACGCCCATGATTTGCAACTAAATCTGTCGTGACTTATTCCATTTGAGTTTCCTGGAGGAAGCGCTCTTGGTCTTTTCAAGCAGCTTATTCTTCAAATTTGATTGGACATGGAGATCTACTCATGTGCGCATACAGATCAGGTGTTGTGCATGGCTTTGGGCTCACTGGGCCAGAAATACTTAAGCAAATAGCAAACACCTTTCTTGTAGATAATTATTATAGTTCTGCTAGAAAGACTTGGAGCAAATGTGTAATGCAAAGATATTAATCGATAATAGATTTTACAGAGTAACTGAAACAAGCACATGGCATTGCCAAAAGTCTTTGCCGTAGGCCAACATCCAGGAGTGAATAGAGGAGTAGACATGCAGATCCTGCCGAGTTTCCGCTGGACAGATGGACAGGAACCAACCTGGTGGCGGTGGGGAGGAAGGAGGGGACATTGCTATCACGGACCTAGAGCAGCAGAGTAGGCATGTTTTCATTTGTTGTGAACTGTGTAATGTGAACTGTTTATTAGACAGGTGTAGAGAATGAGTGACATAGCATAGTATTCCTGGTACGCTAAAGCTTTCATTTAGGATATGGATTACTTATCCCTATTACTACTGACAACTTAAATGTCCTTTTGGTTCTTTTGGTTCTTTTGGCTCTAAATGTTCATGGATTTGCATGCCAGAGCTAGCATCTCATAATTCTTTCTATTATTCAAACATTCCCACCAGTTGTCTGATTCAACATGAAACAGAACCAGACAGTCTGTGTTTTGATATATCCGTTTTAAGCCAGACTACAAGTGAATTCTCAATTAAAATGAATGAGGATCCAATTTGTTAACTTATTAGGTTGTGTCTAAAGTGCATTGAACTAACCGGTCACAGTCTAGACAAGGTATTTTTGGACAATCACACACATCATGACATATGGTTAATAGGGTCAAAATATTTTTAGTCTACTAAAACATTGTGACCATGTATTTAAGGTTCCTAGCTCTCTAATTGATTCAAGCCAAACATAATTCTAAATGTTGAAATGTCAAAATCCTGCTCTTAAGCTGCCATGTGTGTCACTGCCACACTGTCTTTGGTCAGTGGAAAAGACAAAGGAAAGTAATAAAACTGAGACAAAGCTTGTTAGATTTTTTAAAGACAATTGACAGATACATTTCTAGTAGTCATCTGGAAAAAGTCATCTGGCTTCACATGTGTCGCATTGAACAGCAGTGGCTCTTGAGCCTGAAGCATTTGGACAGACAGACAGATAGACAAATAGAGAGAGAGAAGGAGAGGGAGGCGGGTATAGGATATGCGCAAATTCCCTCACTCAATGACTTACTCAACACCTTCTCTAGCACTAAGAAACACTCACAACATTATAAAGATGAAAATACACATTTCTTCATATTGAAACACATAGGCCAGTGCCACTCAGTGGTCCTCTATCAACTGAACCTTCTAAGTCTGTCTTAAAGGAGAAGTCCAGTGTGAATCAACCCATAGCCCTGTTGTTTGAGGTCACAGAGTATTATTGGTAGGAAATTAAACAAGAATATTTGATACAACATAGACTGAATTGTGAATAGGCAGCTTATGCAAACTGAATGAACAGAAACTCACTTTTACTTCAATATTTCTAAGCCCCATTCAGTTAATGTTAGCTGTCAGTTTATTATTTGGTCTATCAAATTCTCTCATTCTTTTTCCTACAAACAGCACTTGATGACCTGTAACAACAGGGTAATGGAATCACACCAGCCTTCACCTTTAATCCAGGGACTCTGGGACCCAACCAGCTTAGTATCTTTTTCCATTATGCTTTGAACTTATCATTGCAATCTTTTCTAAAACGGATACTTCCTGTCCTTGTTTATGATTAGTTGTATCGTGTTCAATGCCGTTGTATATTTCCCCATATTGCACAGACTGCATTTTGTTCTGCATTGCTACGACATTTAAAAGATGTGTTGGCTGCCTTTTTGCTTTACTTTAAACCATTCAGCTGTAGGAAATATATTTCTTGCCGGAGGTTCAGGAATTAATCGCTTCATGTCTTGTTGTTGTGGTTTTGTCTAAAAACCCTGAAACCCTGCTAGGTATGTGTGGTAACCGTTCTTGAGAAAAGCAATAAGCTTAAGGTGTTGTGATGACAAACAACACAGCTGTGCTATATTCACAGTATTGAACAGACTGAAGGGGCTTATTGCTTAAATATATCCAATCAGGGTCACATTTATCACAAATATATATAATAGCCTATATTAATCACAAAGGATTCCTTGGACCTGTAAAGGGACACACACACACAAATATACACACGCAAACAAACAGACTATCAGTAAAAAATTACCACTTTTGACTACCATTTGTGTGTGTACTGACCATTAGCTATGGCAGTGATTAAGTTCATCCCTTTGGAATGTCTGAGTTAAAATGGGTATTAACGGTAGCCAAAAATGCCAACCATACCCATATTCCATGAAAGGCATACTATTACTGTCTTATTGCACTGTTTTTTTTTTTTTTTAATTCAGGGCGCATTTCAAGCATTTCTTGTGAAATTGGTGAAGAAACATGATATTTCAATATTTTACTACCCCCATATCATCCTCACACACACACACACACACACCACACACACACCACACACACACACACACAAACACATGCACGCACACACCAGCACCAGCACCAGCACCCAACCCCATCCTTATGACCTTTCATTTTTAAGAACAGGCATGAATCATCCCTTTGTTCATGCAATCACACTCTTCCTACTGGGAAATCAAAGCAGCACATCTGTCCAAGATCCCTACTGTCCTGATTGGACATCAGCTGACCACTTAGTATATTCTCTAAATCTCCAAATCCCAAATAAATCCAATTCATACATACCTTAGCTGTCTTTTAATAACTTATCATTTCTGTATAGTGATTAATAGACAGCTTGAATGGGGAATTGGCAGGGTTGATCACAGGTCCCTGTTCAGTTCCAGGGACTCCATTATACATGCCTAATTGAACTAATCAGTTTTACCTTCATGCTCAGTTGTCAGGGTGGCTCCAGACAATTAGCATCTGTACCCTGTTGTAGCAAGAGATGACAAACAACATGGCAAACTGCTAGTAGACATTTGGGCCACATACATTCTCATGCAGAACAATGCCATATGTTCCAATAGTAATACTGAGGATGCCCACATAGGTGCAGTGTTGCAAGAAACAGGAAATGAAGGAGATAAAAGAGAACCTCTTTCCCCCAAGTGTAATTTGGGTCCATTGCTTGCAAAATATAATAATGAGCACACTAGGAGCTATTTAGACGCCACAAGCCCACTGTTACCGTGTCTAATTTCCTAGCTCTCTTATTTGATGCAATGGGTATTTGAAGAGTTCAAATGCAAAACCCTCTAACCCAAGTCCATTTTCAGAAATATTCAAAAATTAAGTTGTTTTAATCATTTAGTAATTAAAGTAATCTCTATCAAGCTGCAATTTAAATATTGCTATCAAGTACTAACAATTCAGACCAAAACAATCCAATTGGTTTAGACTTATAATAAAGTTTAAATTATATAAATATATTTCATTGAATTCATTGCAAATGGAGAGGGTTTTACTTCTGAACTCTTCATTTTGTGACAGTGAAGCATATGGAGACAAATGAATTCCTGTTTGGAAGTATGGTCGGACAGGTGATAGCCACTTCGAAACAGGCTGCGATCATAAAGTATGTTTAAGTTATGATCATTATTTATTTATCTATTTATTTGCATTGCAACTTTGGCCTGCAGTGAAGGTGACCTCAGTAAATCAAATGATGAGCAACCAAATTCAGGGGGAAATATTTTGAATCCATATGGATCAGAGAGGACCTCCTCAGCTGAGAATTCAGACTCCAGTTTAAACCAAACCCCCAAGTGCTGCACTGCCTGCCATATAAAACACATTTTGACTGGCATGTTTCTTTTTCGCTTTCTGTCAGATAAACATTTACTCATTCAGTGTGAGTGGACCCCCTGACCACAAAAACACATCTACCGGACCCAGGGGAACCAAAGGAAAAACTGGACGTTTCAGGGTTGCCTATTGGCAGCAGGATAGATTTTCAGGTTTTCTCAGCATTGACATGAGCAGCACCCTGTCTATATTATCGTAGCCTAACAAGACCTTTATCTGTCAGTCATGCAACCAGAGGGTCTGCAAAATGCACAGCTCACAGAGAAGGGGTTTCTTTTTCACAGTTTTTAAAATTAGAATTTGACTGCATTAGTATGAGTTCTGCTGGAATAGCCAGTTGATATGACAGCTGTGCGGTATGTGGGCTAGGTAGACCTCCTTTCCAACGCCTCAAAGGAATATTCCAGAGTGTTTCAACCCATAGCTCTGTTATTCAAGGTCACTGAGTGGTCTCAGTAGGAAAAATAGCAAAAACATTTGGTATAACATAGACTGAATTGTGAACCAGCAGGTAATGCTAACAGATTGGGGAGTTTGTGCTAGCTGCCTCACTTTAAGAGACATGCTAGTAAGAGGTAATGACACCTGTAGGGTGCTGCAAGTTACAGCGCTGAGTCTGGACTTGTGCCAGGTTGAAATCCATAGTGAGTCAAGCACAACACAGTTACACTGTAACTGAACTTACACCATATGAATGACAAATTCAGTGGAGTCATTATCATACATCTATTATATGGCAGTATTTTTCCCTCTGGTATTCCAATGTATCCTGCAACAATGGTACCCAAGTTTCTGTCCCTGGGATACAATTCCATCTGATTTGTATGCTATTAATAGTGCATTATGATATCAATATTGGGAACTGTTTTCCATGAAGCAAAATCTTTATTACTGTCAGATCATAAAACTATCAGTGGATATGTACCATGGGTATATTGATAGGTGTTCTCTTGTTCAAATAAAGCTATTTGACTCCATCTTAGTCATAAAATATATCTGTTCCTTCAACTTGGAAAAATGGTCTGATATCTATTATCTTTCCCTGTGAGCCAGA
Source organism: Tenualosa thibaudeaui (assembly GCA_027481765.1). Lineage (NCBI taxonomy): Eukaryota > Metazoa > Chordata > Actinopteri > Clupeiformes > Clupeidae > Tenualosa > Tenualosa thibaudeaui. Next base: position 5,869,694 of record JAIFZK010000013.1, on the reverse strand, counting down.
AGTTTTCCTGTGCAATGCCAAACATTACCCCAGACGATCAGAGTTAAAGTTTGTCTTCCAACCAGGAAACATTTGGAAAATATGGTGTAATCTGAGCCCCTTCTGCCTTCTGTTTAATACACACACACACACACAGGTTGTAGCTTTTCTCTTTTCTTTGTGAACATACACTTTGTGAACATACACTCTGAATATATACTTTCAATAATAATACAATTATAAAATTATAAAATAATTAAAATGGGGAGCCAGTGGAGGAAAGAATACATGAATACAAGGCATATCTACTCTTCTGCTCACACTGGCTAAACTCAGACTCACTCTCCAGTACCACAGCAAACCAGAGAATATATGCCTGGAACATTTTAACATCTGTCATCATGGCTGTACAAATGGTTCTTTAGTTTCACTCTGATCAGTTTTTTTATCTAATAAAAAGCCAGTTGGTTTCCAAAAGTTATTCTTTTTGGAAGGACCTTCTCAGGACTTTCTGGAGACACACACACACACACACATACATAAACACCAAGAAATTCCCCTCTACAAGCAGGGCTTGGCCTGTGCCCTTTAGGTTATCAGACTTTGGGGCTTTGAGCCTGTTCCATGGACTCTCTTCCATAGATCTGATTTATTTAGGGCTGATGCCAAATACCTGTGTGATGTCGGAATGCTTTCATTATTAATTTCTCTGCTTTGGAATATTAACAATACTGCATCTGGCTTTGCACCAGAAAGCTAAAGACAAGAGGATAAATGAGGGCAAACTTAAGAAGGCTGCTCTCCACAATAAAGATAGAGATAGCGCTGTTGAAGCTGCATGCATTGCAGAAATGTTTGCTAAGTTCTTTTTCACAGATATCTAAATCAGAAGTGCAAAACTGATGCTTGGTGGTACTGGAATTTCACAAGGAACCTTGCCAATATATAACCTTGTTAGACACCGCTCTGACATCATTGCAGAGCACTTTCAAATTCAACAGTTTTGTTTACCCCCATACACTGACAGCACACAGCATAAGGTGAACTTCATAGCAGCCTGTGGAATTACAAATGGATTTTATTGAATGGCTCAGACAAAAATGAGCTGGTCGAGCTGTCAGAGCTGTTGTGTGGAGGCCCTTGTAAGCCATGTAGCCTAGGTAAACCTACACAGCTGTTTAGTCAAGACTGAGAGTTGCACTCTAGAATGGAGGAGGGAGGAAATGTCACTAAATAAGCCCTAGAAGACAAAGCCTGAATTCTATCAGCTATCTCAAGTAATGACGTTCCTTTAATTCAATTGGCTGATTTAATTTGCCGTCATCCTGAGAGATTTCAGTCAAGTATAGGTCATGATTTCTAATTGTAGGAGACCCCTTCGAAGCCCAAACTCTGCTGTACCTGCCTGTGGGTTCACTATGACCTGCATGCCGCTGACAGCTGTGGAGATTTAGGTAGGTGTCATTCTTATTGTTAGCAGGAGAGACAGGACTATGGTCCAGACAAGCACCATTATGGAAAAGAAATAGAAGCAATAGATGTTTTCAGTTTGGAGGATGTTTTCTCAGTGTATCTGAACTGGTGAACTGGTCAATGAATTCTTCAAATACCACATTATTATCAACATTTATGTGGACAAGGACCATCAGAGAAACTACTCAGAATTGTACAGGTAGTATCCACACTCTTAACCCACAGCAAACAATTAGTCTCTAAAGACTAGTCTCTAAAGTCTCTAAAGAAATGCTGTCGGAAGTGAATTGGATCCTCATTGCACTGTACATATAAAAATACTTGTGAGCAAATAATTATTACCTGTCCCTTCACAGATTCTATACACGGATCATTTGCGATTTTCTACTTTGCTAAACACAAAAGGTGGAATTATTGTGATTGGCATTTCGATCTGCCATGCCTCTGTGATTGTGATGTTCAGATCCTGTAGAGAACAGGAGGGGACAAAAGGGGAATTCTAATAACAGCTGTGGTTCATGCAATGCAATTTCAGTGCAGCAACATTAGGGATGAATAGGTCATCTAAATCAAGTACAGCACTTACACGGAAGAACATGGTTTTAAAATAATACATTTCCTTCAAAAAAAACCCCTCAAAGACACTACTCCATGACGTTTCAAGTGAGACTTGCTGAGAATTTCTTTGATCTTCTTGAGATTGAAGGGAGACATCAAAGGCAGGAAGCTAACCATTAAGAAGAAGGTTATGTGCTGTCATCATGTATAGTACATTTTTTAAAAAATGACAGACATGTCTAAAGTCTTTATTGAAAATTCATTTCACACATGTGTAGCAGTGAAATTCACATTTGAGCTGGATAAATGGGCATCTTGAATGGTCACAGGTGACAGATGTTGTGATTAGTGTGTTAGTGCTGGTTTTCATCAAGATGGTGCAAAAACAGGGAAAATGGGTGGGGGAAGAACTCATACTGAAAACACAAGGGCAGAGCACAAGGCAGGAGAACACTTAATGGATGCCTTGTCATCATATAAGATATTTATCATAGCCAGTATCATTTGGTGTATCTCAGGAAATCATGGGACCCTGTGTGTGTGTGTGTGTGTGTGTGTGAGTGTGTGTGTGTGTATGTGAGAGAGAGAGAGAGAGAGAGAGAGAGAGAGAGAGAAAGAGAGGGCGCTACATGGGACCCCATTTTTCTATTTTACTAACATGTCACTTGAATTTGACCATTGTCTGATTATATTGTGCACTGTTAGATATAATACTATCGTATACTGTATTAACTTATGTTATACTACATTACATCAACAACACAATCAGTTGCACATAATATTTGTTAGTCTGAGACCATATTACCAAAACTATCTTGCACATGCTTGCTGTAGAATCAAATGTTGTCTAGTACTTGTATTGTGCTGGACACCTCCTTGATGAAAGCCATAAAAATCAATCAGAACAACACACAGGGATGTGGAGCAGAGACAAGGCCATCAAACGCTTCAAAGATCAGTTCAAACAGAAGCCGTCTGCTCCACACTCTGACCCCTGTGACCTGGGCACAGAATGGGCAGCAGACAGAGGCAGCTGGGGGCTCCACTATGTGTAACTATGTGTTCACATTTTGATAATAAATGTGTAATAACTCACAGGTAGTGCAGTAACTTTAACCCATACTGAACCACTGAACCTTATCACAGAATATGTAAGTGCAGTGTTCTTTATTAAGAATTTGTGAGTAGAAGCTGAAGCAGTCAACAAAGGTTAATTAACATATACGGGATAATGAACGGCACGTCGTGGGTATATCACATAGGTTACAAATGCATAACAGAAGTCCACAAAACAAAGGCCACAAAACAAAGCTGCATTCATACTATTAGATACTAGGTGTGAGGTTATCAGAAAATAATGCACATTCTAAAATGTTTGCAAAATATGGTAGGAATTGTGATCAAGCAGTGGTACAATAATAATGCTTACATGTGAAAGGATGCTACATTTCCTTGCATGTGGGGACAGTTAGGTATTGAGGCGTGGAGCTGTAGACACCTGAACCAAACAATACATATGAAGAAATTTTTCTATTGAGTAAACACTGTGTAAATGCGTGCCATTCATAACATCAGCCCTCCCCTGCTCACTTTATTTCTCAATGTCCCTTATCGGAGAGATGTTCTCCAAGTGAATACAGAAGACCTATAACTATAACTATAATCATAATCATTAACCATCGTTAATAAACCATAAAACTAATGAGAGCCTAATTCCGGTGCATTTGCACATCACATTCATAAAACAATGAATGTGCGGTAATCAGCTCACAGAGGAGCTTTTTAATCGTAGATTTCCGCTGTAGCCGACCAGTGACACACTTCGTCCCAAAGTGCCAGAATTCAAGGGGGAGGGTACCTTTTAATTGTGTAGGAGTGGCATCAAGACCACGCGCACCGACTGAGGCATCGAAAACGAAAACGACTGAATTGAGCAGCGCGCGTCAGAAGAAGCACTGAGATGCAGCATCAGCATCACTATGACCAAAGGCAAGGAGAAGTAAAGCTCTAACCCCCGCTGAGGACGCAGCAGTGGCCGGCAGCTTGATGGTTTTGATGAAACGGAGTCCACTGTCTCCGTCTTGTTTTTCTTCCTCTGCGGACAATTATTAAAGGTGGCACAAGTGCAGACTCTTCGTTAGTTAGAGGATCTTCATCCAGGGAACCATGGATTACTCCGGTGGACCAACTCTGATTAAAGTGTTTCTATACATACTGATGGGTAAGTCCATGCGCACACCAACTGTACATAAAAGCGTTGGACATGTCACTAAGCCGGTTCCACTTGGCTGTATGGTAATTAAACTTTCGTGACGGAATAGTCATGCCGAAAAAAGGTAGTGTTGGGGTCTCATGTTAGTATTTTTAACGTTTTAGTACTAAGGTACTATTTTGCTCGTTAGCGTTTTGAATCTTACGGTGCTCATTCCTTGGGCTTCTGTGCTTTTGGTAATTTTGTCTGTTACATCGAAGGGTGCGGACTGGTTCTTGAAGAGGACTTACACACGCTGCACAAAAACGTCAACAGCGCCACTGCTTTCATTGACTCCTGGCTTAACCCCACATTTCGACACTACAGATAGGCACCTCTCTTCAATTATGCGGCGCGGGCGTAAACTGATTTCTATGCGAAACTATAAAGTCTCCCTTTTCCCCGTCACACTGACTTCTTTATCCCGTTTCTACTTTAGAGAGTATGCCTCTAGACATGTTGTGACCTTTTCAGCTTGGTTTCAGGTATCATCTATATGCCAACAATACTCTTCAACAGAACTGTTCAAAGTGTTTTTCGAGGTAAAAAAAACTCTGAGGATAAAGGACTGAAGTGAAAGGAACACTTAACATTCCTGTACAACAAAGGCTTTCTTAGTAGAACTGCTAAAGCGCTATTTAAAAGAAATGCAGAAAAAAAGAAAACTGAAAGATGTGCAGTGACAACACTAGATATATACATGCCTGCAGTTTGCTATTACAGGCATTTCCAAGTAATGTGTATTCATGAGAGCTGAAGAGGGGCTCAGCTTTCAGGTTACAGTTCTAATATATTACAACCAGGAATACACTACTAATGGCTCATGGGCGTGCTTGAGGGAATCTTGAGGGTTTTATGTGGAATCTCCCTCATTCCATTTGGTTTATCATCCACTTTGGAATATTTTTCTTTCAATATTAGTTTGAATATTAGCTTTAGACAAAACAGATTATATATTTTGAACAAAATGGTATTCAGTGTTTATTTATAGATACAGTAAAACTGTTATATTTGGTGTAGTAGTTTCAACAAATATGTATTTGTCATGTGTTGGTTGTATTTTGCCATCCTGTGGTTGACTGTAGAGTTTGTGCTAGACGTCTGCATCTCTTGTTCCCTGGACCAGAAAAATTCTATAAATCTGGAGTACAACATAACACTGCTGCAGTTCTCATCAAACATAATCTAAGATATGTTTTTCAGAAACTTCTAGCTCAGTAGATGAAACCATTTGATCTCAGCCTCAAAGTATTCAGGAAAGGAATCATGCTATTTATAAAGTTGGGTTCCAACTAATTTACTGAATTTCAAAGTAATCACATCAAGAAGACATTAAAACACACAAATGGATGAAGGGGTGCCCATACTGCTGACTTCTGATATAGCCTAGAAGTAACAATGAAACAGACTTAATAAATCACATTTTTCTCAGAGGTAAATTCATCAGAAACAGAAATGAAAAGTCATATAGAAAATCAAATGTGCTCAATCTTATCTTTAAATGCATTTTAAACTAAAGACATCAGACGAACTTGGTAAACAGGCTGCCGCAAAACTGTATTCTTTGATGACAGAATCATGATTTAGATGCAATAAATCTGAATAGGAACGTGCACTTTTGTGGCACTATGGTTTTTAACAGCTTGTTATTGTCATGTCATGAGCTCAGAAACTCAAGTGAGAGTGTTCCAAATTAGTCTAGAAACATGGTCATGACAGCACAATTCTTTGGGCTTGGAGCAAATGCTGATGATAATCACGTAAACCAAGACTGGGAGTGGGGAGGGGCTGAGGGTATGTGCATAATTTTAAGCAGACTTCGATTAAAACCAAAAAAAAAAGAGAAAGAGAAAAGGCTTTGGCCAAGCCCATGATAGATACTGCTCCTGCTGATCTACAGCAAGTGTTTTGAGTCATTGAGCAGAACTACTAGAAGAATAATCCACTTGTAAGGGAGTTTGCAACCATGCACAAAACAATCACTCATTTGATTCAAGAGAGTTCACATAGATCTGTCATGGTAGTCTATGTTGAGCTTGTGCAGACGCTGTTTTTTTTCCAGTGAAGTGAAGTGTTTTATTTGCTCTTTTTTTTTTTTTAAAGTTGCTGACTGCTCCTTGCCCTTAGCAAATATCAATGTGAAAAGACATGCAGGCATTCACTATATAGGAGAAATCTGGTGTGACTGTTTATGGCTCTGTGGTTTGAGGTCACTGAGTGCTGTCTGTAGGAAAAAGAACAAGCAAATTTGATACAATATAGACTGAATAGCAAAAGTGAATAAGTATAAGTAAGTTTCTGTGCCAAAATAGGTTAGTGTTAGCTGCTGGTTCACTATTTGGTCTTAGTTTTCATTGCCAGCTTGTGAGACCTACATAATCATATCATTGACTGTTTTCTCTGTCCTTTTGTGAAAACCCAGCAACTTTGGCAGCACCTGTTATGGAATAAGACAGTTTCCACAATGGACATTAATAGTACCTTCATTGGTGGTCACAAAACCATTTTTAACAACGGTGTGCTAACAGCAGCAAAAACATGGATTTGTTCATAAAAGAACGTATATTCTAAATTTTCTGCGAATCACAAATCATCTAAACAAATGAATGTGTGTTAATCACCCCCTAGGATACTGTGGAACTGAAGATCCAATAGTTGTGCTAAAATGTTAAGGGAGGCAATCAGGATGGAAAGAAGGGTGAATGCTTGTGCATGTGTTTAAAGCATAGAGCATACACAAGTGGTTATGGCTGGACAGCGTTCAGGTCCGGTGGCGAGGGAGACAGTAAGCAGATCTTAGCGATGGCTCATTGTGTGGAAATATCTGGGGTCTCTTGAGCTTGTCCTGTCAACACGAGTGTTGCAGGCGCTGAAATGCGGTGGAAATGAAGTGGCTTGGTGTGAATGGGGACACAGCAGAGTATGTTTGTGAGGAAAGCTAAATTGTTGCAAGGTCCATTTGTCAGCCGAAACTGCCATAGTGATGAAAAGTGGACCGGAAACTGTGGTCTTTGGTCATATTTTATATCTGATGATCTGAAATGCTTTCATTGAATGATTGAATTGCCACATATGTTGCAATGTAATTTTGGGATTTGGGAAAAAGTTAGGATGGGACAGAGGTAATATTTCAAGCACTAAGTAATCGAAAACCAGACTCATACGATTCAATTTGTTGCTTTGTCGTGCGTTGCAGCAAAGATCATTGAAACTTACCAAGTTAGAGCAACATAATACATTACAGTGGGAGTAAATGTGAATAGTTCTGGTCTGCATAAGTGGAAGTGTCATAACGTCACAATATAAACTTTTCAGTGATTTTCAATTTCAGCATATGAGTGCTTGACTCTGGTCTGTATAAAGGGGGATTTTTCCCCCTCTTCCTTGCGAAAATAGAACACGGAACTTAACAAACATTTGTGCCTCTCGCTCCGGTTTTACCCTCTCTGGTTGTAGACTTTAAGAATAGGTTTTTTTGGGGGAGGAAAGGAGGGCTAAAAAACTGCTGTGCTGTTTTGGCAGATATATGTTGTTCAAATGGATTTTCCTGTTTGGCTATCTAGCTAACTAGAATGATGTTGCAAGGACCACTAGGCTAAATGTGTTCAGAATTTCCTGTTGATGACATTTCTTAACACGTCAAAAGACATATTTTGTAGGCCACTTAATCTGTCAGTTAGTCAACACATAGCCCTGTTGTTCAAGTTTGCCAAGAACGGTCAGCAGGAATAGAACGAGAAAAAACACTGACTAAATTTAGGAACCAGCAGCTGATGCTAATTGAATGGGCCACAGGAAAACAAAACTGAAATAATGTTTCTTTGCCCTCATCAGTTAGTATTGTCTGCCATTATGCTATTTGGTCTATGCTGTACCAAAATTTCTAGTTCTCATTCCTACCGATAGCACTCAGCAGGGGTTGATTGACTCTAGACGATTGCTTTATCGACCAGACTCACATGTCTTGCCAGTCTGTTAATTACATCAGAATTAGATGAGACTAAGCTTCATTTCTATGCTTGAGTTCTCTCCATTGTCATATTCATGAGTCCCTCATTATTATTGTTGAACTGTGGTCATATTACTAGTCATCAAAGTATTCAGACATGATATTTAGGGTGTTTGCGTTGGATTGGTTGGTTGATCTTGATCATCGGTGCTTAGGCATGTCAAAGAGCTTGAATTTGACTGACAGCTGAGAGTCTGATGTCAGCAGCACATACTTTGCAGCCAGGTCAACTGGCACTCTGAACAGACTTCAAATAAATCCATCAGTGAAGTGGCTGTAAATAGGTGTTTATCCCCAGTTCACACTGAAGCTGATAAAATATGCTTAACTTACCTCCCCACCTCCCACTGTCAAGATTTCTTTCCAGAGCTTTTATGGCAAACTGGTCTCTTGTCTTTCTTTCTTTCTTTCTTTCTTTCTTTCTTTCTTTCTTTCTTTCTTTCTTTCCCTCCAACATCTGGAGCAGGAGTCAAGCAATGGTCATCTGATTCGCACCCAAGTCAGGCACACTTCAGATTTCTCTACCTCCATTATGCTGTCTAAGTGCAGTCTAATTTTGTGCAGTCTAACTGTTTACAGAGTGGGTAGATGAAACCCTCTTGAGTGCTGTTATCCAGCTTCTGGAATTATCTCTCCAAAATGTTCCTCTGATTATCCTTGCCACTCCCATTATGATGATGCCATCTCATTAGAAGCTATGCATGAGGCATCTGACAGTGGAACATACTGTTGCAAGCTTTAATTTGATGTTATCAGTCACAAATGTAATCTAATGAATGTCTGGCTCTGCACTCTGTCTTGTTCCACTGATTGATTTGGACGACAACGCTGTCATAACTGCTGAGATAAAGACAATTTGAGAGACTAATGTACACATACACAAGACTGCTAATGCTAGGATTGACCTTGTCTTACTTTGACTATAAGCTTTTATGGCTCAAACATACATCATGCTTAATCACCTCCTGTGAAGGTGAAATATTGGACGAGGATGGTAGACGGCTGTCAAGGCTTGATTGCTGAAAGCACGAAATGGATCCTAATTTTAATTCATTACTGGCCAATAGTTTTGGACATGTGTGCAATTTTATGATGTACTTGTGTTGGAAAAAAATTGGCCAGTTTAATTCCTTAATGCAGTAAGTGTCAGTTTGAGGATACAGATATGTTTAACATACAAGACATGTACCATCTGCGTAATTGTTTGTCTCAGCTTGTTAATGAATTCACTAATTTGATTATCTCTCAGACTTCAACTCACCCTTTTGTTTCACTCTCAATAGGACATGCATCACCGTTAATTAACTACATACTAATTCGGTTGTCAGACAATTGTAGTCCCATTGCCAGGGCTTACAGTAAACAGACTATGGAATAAATAGAAGCACTTGAGTTGGCAGACAAGAGATAAGAGTTGAGAATGTGGTATCCATCCACTGGATGTCCTAAGAGAATAGATGCACTTCATGTAAATGTTGCAAGGAGCATTGTGTTATGGTATGTTTTTTTAAGTCCTCTTGAAATTAATGAAGGTGTAAGAGCCTGTGTGTCACCCTCTGCTATTAATTTAGTCCTTTAATAATAGTCTGCTGATAAGACTGTGGTGGTGGCTGTGATCAGACAACAGCCTGGCAATTACAGTCAGATCCCTGCAGGAGAATCAGAAGTTTGAGCTGGGCTATTTGTTTCATAATGAATGAGTATGATGCTCCCGTTTTAGAAATTGAGTTATTTTTTGTCAGAAACAATGGAAAGTTTAAGTGTTCCAAATCTGTTCAAGTGTGTTTAAACAATTTTGTCACTCTGAAAATAAACATTAATTAAACATAATATTTTCTATGAAGAAGGAGCCCTAGGTTTTTACCAGAAGGGTTGAACTATATATTTATTCTCAATTATATTTTGATAGCTTTATTTATAAGGCTATAATTATAGATAATATTTGGAGGTCATTATTCAGAAGAAAGTGCTACTGGTGAGAACAAGAACACTTAAGATCAACATTATTCCATTTTTACGCCAAGTCTATTCAAATCCCATCTCTTGCCTGTTGTCAGCACTCACATTGGAAGTGTGCAAAATACATAAAATCAGTTGAGTATAGAGTGTGTGTGTTTGTGCAAACAAAATTGTATTCAAGCAGCAAGAGAATGTGCAGAACTGACTGCCCTGGTTTTGATCCCAGAACAGCAAAGCACCTTTTCCTCTGCACCTTTCTTCTGTCCGCAAACAGGGAGAAACAGCTGTCTTGTGCTTTGCAAATAAAAGCTGGGGCTGCAATAGCATCCAGACTGTGGTCCTTGGTGTTTCTCCCCTGATGGATCCGTCTCTTGCTCTCTTCTCATATGGAGAATAATTGCTCAGAGATGAATTGGCACTGGAGCCGCTGCTCTGACTGGAAACAGGCGAACACAAGAGGGGTTTCAGGGACAGAAACAAACCCAGGCATGTGTATAGTTTAACAGCATTCAGATTCCAAAAGTCCCCAAAATTGTTAAGGACCATGGGAACAGGCAGCGGTATAGGTGTGTGGGGGTGGGTTGTGAATGTCCAGACATTCCCATTGGACCTTGCTGCCATAGTTTAGACAACAGTCACAGCTTCATAATAGGACAGTGTTTTCATTTCATGCACAGCTGTCAAGCAAGTGTTTTTAGCAGTTGTAAGCACTGATGGAAGCTTACGTTATCTGGTTTTAATCCATCACAGAAACAGTGTCATGAGCTGCCTGTGGGGAATATAGAGGAGGTCCATGGGTTTTGCTCAAAGTGGCGGGTTAAAGGTGACACACTAGAGAAATTCTTTTAGTTTTGTAGCATTTAAATGCATACTGTTGTTTATGCATTTTGAGATGAACAGGTCCACATGGTTTACACTCTTTATTACATAACCAGTTACATATAGGACTAATCAAAGGACCGTACTCAGTCACTTCATGACAGCACAGTAATGGGACAGACATGGTGTTTACTTTGAACTCCTTGGTCAAGCCTAATCCTTTGCACTGATGAGGAATTCCTAATATGGCGTCCCACTTTCCACCTAACCATTGCAAACTGATAATAAACCATATTAGGAGTTGTAAACAAACTGCACTGCCAGTTGTAAACAACATGTATAAACAACATTCTGTTTAAATTACATGTTCTTCCAACAGCATATTCTTTGTTATTTTCTGTTACAGACATTTACTGCTGTGATTTTCAATTTTGAAGCAGACAAAGCCTCTTGCCATTGATTGGTCCCACCTTTTGGGGGCTTTTTGCAAACGCTACGACATTGAGAGATTCCAGACTGTATCTCACAGTGAAATGAAAATGAGATGCAGGTGGGTGGACACAGGCAAACACAAAGCAAATGACACCATGAGAGGTCTTAAATTCTCCAAGGATATGAATTGTTTTAGTCAGTCTACGTAAAACTCTGTTTGACTGAATAGAAAAATTACCAGCAAAGTGTTACCCAATCAATTTGCTGAAAGCGGCATTTAGTCCTTGAGCTAGACCCCCAAATTTGGCCCGTCGTTACCACTCAAGGGCAATAAGTCTCATTGTGTTTATTGGCAAGGTGTGCCACCCTAGAATTCACTGTAGCTTTTTTGTTTTATCAGCCTGTTTATGTCCATCAGAGGTCTATGGAGAGTTTTATTACAGGTGAATAGGGTAAAAAATTTTACTAATAGATATCCACATAGAACTTACTTGACTTGAGAACTTACTAGCTGATTATTTACATTAAGGCAACATTTATTTGTATTGCAAATTTTCAAGTAGAAAAGTGTCATTTATAAATTAGGCAAGATACACTTAAATATATGCAAAGATTATGTAAATTTTAGCCTGTACTGTAAGGGTAGCCAAGTTAAACAGCCTAACCTATATATTTTCTACACCCTGTAAATTTAATATACATTGAGACAAGTCCCACCTTCTTCCTCACCATGGACAATGTATAGTCCTATATAGTATTTGCATTGTATTGAAATACATTGATTCTCAATGTACACCCATGGGGCTTTAATAGGTAGTGCATCCAAAAATGGTCCATGTTAATGTTCAATTTCATATTCAGCATAGTGAAAGTATTGTCTTAATGTAAATAATCAGCTGGGGAAGTTTTGAGGGCATATCTATTAGTATTTTTAAGTTATACATTTTACGTTTTACAGTAGGCTTATAATGGGCATTGAGAATCACTATGTGCTTTACTGCCGTAACTTAACTAACCCTGAGAAAACTTTTCCACTGATGTTTCTGTAAAAAAAAAGAAAGAGAAACATTCAACACGATGTGGCTAACAACCAAAACTACATTTTGTACAATCCAGGGGAAGGTGTGAAAGCATTTTGTGGATATTTGTTCAAACTTACTTGGAGACACATGACATCACACCTCAGCTTTACTCCTGCAGCATTTTGAATAGCTTGTCATTTCTATGAGCTGCTTCTGAGGGCAGGATTGAGTTGCATAGATTCAAGCAGGAAGTTCTCACATCATAATTGTCTCACTATAATATATCAACATAATCCCTGGAGTCAAAGGTGGGAATGAGAGTGCTACAGCTTCAGGTCATAAAACTTTCAGCGGGGCCACCTGTAGCAAATGCACCATTCATGCGCCCTTGCTCGAAAAGGAAAAAAGCACAAAGAATGTGTCAGTCCGGCTGTTTGGTTGTAGCATTCATAAAATGCTGTGTGTTTTGAGAGAGAGACACAGAGAGAGAGAGAGAGAGAGAGAGAGGAAGGCAAGTTGGCAGGGTTGATGAAGCATTTGCATTAACTGACACCTTTTTTTGCCCCCGTGAGGATTCACTCACTGTTAGCATGGAGAACAAAGCATTACAAAGAAAAGATAATTTCACACACAAACAGTACACACATGCACACACACACAATCATGACCAAAACTCTTTGTTGCAGCAAATGCATAATTTATGTAAAGAACATCATAGAAAATACAATAATTGGTTGTCGCTGGCTCCTGGATTTTGGGAGAATGCAGAGAAGTGTTGTGATTGGTTCCTAGTATTTTGACTGCATAACAAATGAGCTGTAATGGCTCGTTACCAGGCGTAAACTTGTTAGCGGTGCGTCTTGCTTCCCAAACGAAACAGTGGCAATTCTTCCACCTCAGAACTGTACATTTTATTTGGAGATAAAGCAAAGATAAAGTGAAGCATTATTGTGCATCAAAATTTACGGGCCATTAAACCCATTTGTTTAAAATCAATATGTCCAACAGAAATATAGATAGCATATTTTATTTTGACTCAATTTTTTGACTCACACGGTCAAGCCAAAGCACCAGCAAATAAAGCAGCTCAGTAAATACTGAGTGGCAGACACTTAAGAAAAAGAGAAAAAAGAACCAAACTTTGTGAATCCTTTTACTTTCATCTGGCCAGTAAACTCTGGAGTGTGTTATTTGTCAGGGCTGAAGTGGTAGAGTAGTTTGGCAAGCTCTACCAGAACTGTAATTGCGACTATCATGTGCAATTCCCATCCTTGTTAGCGGTTTTGTGGTCTCTTTTTTTTTGGGGGGGGGGGATCTTTGTCAGTTTTCTGTGTGACAGGTGACTGTGATCTGTGATGAATTGCTGAACTGAAGTGGGATTGGGATAGTGTGTTTTCACACCTCAACATGATAATGGGATAAAAATCTTAAATGAACTACAGACAGTTTGGGTGACAAATCCAGAGGTTTGAACATTGAGTATCGAGGATCAAGGAACCACTGGTCATTTCTTATAATTTGATCCTAGCTGCAACCAATTACATGAAAAATTTTAATTATATGGCTTAATTTTTTTGGAAATGCCACAAGTCTTACTCAGTCTTACTCACTGGTTATGAATGGACTCTCTGAAGTATAACAGCATGGCCCTTCTTTCTCCCTTTCCCTCTCTCTCTCTCTCTCTCTCTCTATTTGTTTGCCACACTTCATCTCTCATTTTCAAGAACCATAGGCTATTAGTATCTGAGGCCTCTTTGCCATTCCTAACCCAATAGATATATATAAATTTGCTGCTCACACTCAGAAACAGGCGAAAATTGTTATGAAAAAGTGAACAGAGCAGTATATAGCGCTATCTTGAACCCGTAGCTACATTACAGTAATGTCCTAATGTTCTGTGGTTGGTATAGTCAAGGTTATGTTCATTCACAGTATCATTACCATTTTGAATCGTAATCCTGCAGGATCTGAATAAGACCCTTATCTAAACATGTAATCAAAACATGACCATGCGGTGGAAGCACTTACAGTAACAGACAACTTGCAAGATCTGATTCATATTAAGACCGTCCTTTCCTTTACTATGAGCAGGTGGATCAGTTTGCATCCATATAAGAAATTGTGGCTATGTGTGTGAGTGTGTGTTTCTCATATAAGGTGAGCCCTCAGGGGTTGCTCTGGAGCGTGACCAAAAACAGTATCTGGTGCACAATATCCTGTAATGGGATGAGAGTGTTCTCCATTGGAATGCTGGAGCGCTTCTGGAGTCCTGCTTCTTGTTATTGTACTTTTATTTTTTCATTTAGGGTCAAGTCTAGAAAAACTAACTATCAGGAGATATTACAGACGACTTCAATTACTCTGATACACCAGGATCTTTGCTCAACCCTCCCTGACTGTATTCATATCCCAAGATATTTTGCTAAGCTACAAAAGGGCGGAATATTGAATCCAGTTCATATCTCACTGCGGTTCATGTGTTTTTCAACATTGAAAGACTTAAGTCTTTTCCTTGTAATTATTTGTGTCAGAAGAAGTGGTTCAGAAAACAATTTGACCTTGTCAAATTAGCATTCTTTTCAGTTCTTAACAAAACCATATGCTTATTTTGGAAATACAGTGGAAAAACACTATAATTTCACTCTTTGGAGGACTGTACCCATATAGGTGCAGTGTGTGGATGAACGCCTGTGTATTTTCATTGCCTGTTCATCACCTGTTCATCATGTTTAGAATCAATAGGTAGATCTCCAATGTCTAACTAGAAGTTGTAATTAAAAAACATGCACAGCCTTACAATTCATGTCTCTACTGTTCCAGAGAAAGGGAGAAGCACTGAATGGATCAACTTTAGATTGTTTAGATTGTAATAGTTGAAATATTTGAAATTGCTTTCAGGATGCTCCCTAATATGCATTTTGATGTCACTTTGGATAGACTATTTAAATAAAACTAATTTCCTTTTTTGATATCATTGTGTTGCTGGGTTTTTTGCGCTGATGATTTTTGATACAATGTGTGTTTTCAGACATTGTGGCATGGTTTATTGCGTACCAACCAAATCAAACGAATGGATTCATGCCAAGATCATAGTGAACTTGTCTCATGGATTCATTAGCTGTAATATGATATAATGCCAAATAATTGTGAATGAGAAATGGGATGTCTGCAAAGACTGAAAATTGCCCGCACAAAATTAAAGGCTATATTAAATCCTTTTTACCATTTCCTTCATTATCCACCATATTATTTCCCACCGTGACTGCCCTTGGAGCATCATGACAAACAACTAAACAAGAGCTCTTTCCAGATCAGTGATCTATCTCACTAATTGCAATGATAAGCTCTAAATTGGTGGAAAAATGGCTCCAATCCATTGAGAGTGTCATTATGGCACTTGTGCTTCAGCCAATCATCTGCTGGTTTGTGGACATGCTTAAGCAATGTTATAAAATATTTAGGACCGCAGTATAACTGCATGCATGTATATATTAGCCTTGATCAGCTATTGGCTTGGCTTTGAACCTTACATGTAAGTGTTTGCCAGATAACTAGATCTATAGTTGCTATGTTTGGCAGTTCAGTGGTGTTTTGTTTATGACAGCACACATTGAACAGAATCAAAAACACAGACTCTGACATCTTATCCGTTACTTGGAGCCCTGAGGGATCACACGTCATTAAGTATTTTGATTAATGATAATGAGGCTTTGGCCAATTGATGATTTTTGTTTTAATCCAAAATCCCCTTGTGGAATGTAAGTTCATACCACTTCCAAACTAGGTCTTGCATGACATTGATACAGTATAATGTAATCATTACTTCCATAATTAATAAAATATGGAATGGAATGTGTGGCCGTAACCTGATATTGAGAGGTACGGTACAATGTCACTGCATGACCATAGTGAATAGTGGTGAAAAGAGAGAGTTGCTGTATGCCTAGTTCCATTCGTCAGCTTTAATGTTGCAGCCATATCGCAAAACAAACATTTAGCACAATTAGTCACAGTAATGAATTTGTCTGGCCTATTTCTGTCTGTTTTATTTTTTTGTTTAGGTACTGTATCTCTTGAACATAGATTTTATATTTTGGGCTGCAGAAAAAAAGGTGTTTTTTGTAGGCGTTTTTGTCCCAGGGCTAGGCATATTATCCTCTGTAGCTTTAGGTAGAAAAAGGAAAGCATCATAGTTTAAACCTCTGGCTGTTTGTCAGTAATTTAGAAATTGTGTTTGGTTAAAAATAAGCTAAGGAAAGCTTCTCTACCATCGTCACTTAAGTGTATTTCTCTCATTGTCTCTCATCCTTTGGTTATTGTGGAACTACTTCATAAAAGGCATTTATTGCTACCTGCCGGCACCAGACAGTGTAGGGAAAGATGTGGTCCCAGAACACATTCATGACCACAGATTTTCATGGCAAAATCTAATTAAGAAGATCCAAATGAGATTTTGACAGAAGGCTCCTGTTCTCCAACAGAATAATCAGGAAGAAACCTGATAGCCACCCCCCACCCCACCAAAAACACAAATCCCTTTTTTTCGGCCCCTACACCTGTTTCTGGTTCCCTTGCTGAATATCACAGCAGTGCAGCCGTACACAGCTAACTCCTCTAGCCATGATCCCAGAAGGTTTGGCAGTCCCTGTCGTTTGATTTTGTCGTTGAGGGTGTGCAGTTTCCTCTCTGCACCCATTAGAAACTTGCTGTGCAGCAAGATTGGTGTTGTCTTCCTAGTGTGAGACTGTATTTCTTCTCAGTTGGAGGTCCCAGCATGCTTTCACTGTGCTCTTGCCAAATGTGGCTTGGTTGACTGCCATGCATTGTTGAAAAGACGGTTTTAGTCCTCTCGGTCCTGGACCTTCTCACATGTAGCATAGCCGTGTGCTGTTAGAAATGTCTGTTGGAAATATTTCACACAGTGGTAAAAATGTGGGTAATGACAGGTGAAAGGTTCACTGTGATTAGGGTTACAGCTGGTTGTGTTCTTAGTCTGTAGGTCTTAGCCTATGTTTTGTATAGTAGTTTGTATGTATTTTGCAAGATTTGTATGTAAAACCACACTGCCCCTTAAAAGAAGACGTGTGAGGTGATATGGGACAGATGTTCATCATTAGTGGCAGTTGTTGAAACTGCAACACCAGATACCAGAGCCACCCCTCCCCCCACCCCAAAAGCAGAGCCCCCTCCCAGAGCGGTAGTTAAAAGAGGGCTATGGGGATGGCGCTGTATGATGGCAGCCTGATACCGCAGATCCCACTCTAGTTTTCACCCTTTCTGCTAGTTTTCACATTTCTTTTCACCATTTGTGACCAGTGTTGTGCTGGATCCTGCCTTTTAATTTTCTGTTACTTTTTATTTTGTTTTTAGTCTTCAACAGTCTTTTTTTAGGTTAGAGTAGTTTTTTTTTACATTTTTACAGAGCGCTTCTATTCAAATAATGCTCTGATCTGACTACAAGACAAACTCTAGCCTTACCGGCGCCTCTATCTGCGGTGCTGTGGAGTCTTTTGCAGTATATGGCAGAGACAGAGTGGAGGGAAACTGGAGCTGAGGCTGTGAAGATGATGGTGAGATATGGAGGAGCGGCGGCGGTGTGTTCGGATGTATCGTTGACCCATGGCTCGAGTGTACCTGCAGCCATGTGTCTGCAGAGGGCTATGGTCTGATGGCCAGGTTTGGAGGAAGGGGACACTGCCTACTGATCATTTTAGCTGTGTGCTGGTTATGTGGGCTAAACCTTCTAACATGGGTGGGCCAACCATCACCATAACCACCTTGGCTGAAGACAATAGCCTATCCCATACATGATGTCACTTCTCCATCCCAACTTCAAAGCAGCCACGGTCTCTGGAAGCTGCTGGAAACATACTGACTAACCACATCTGGGTCTGTAGGATACATGGATCCCAATATGGATTAATGCCCATTTATTTGCTTTAGCTTTTGTTTTTCCTGTATCCTTTTCTCTTTTATTGAGGTAATACTCATAATTAATGCAATTTCACTTCATGTCAATTCACTACACTATAATTAGTATATCAGTGTATGTGACAAATAAAAACTCGGACTTCCCATTCATGGGTTCACCTTTTAAGCTTGCAAGCACTGATCCCCCGTTTGACTCTGTTCTTGTCAAAGGGTCTGCAGCAAGCTACAGAAACCCTGCCTCACATCCTTGTACTCCCTGGTGGCATGGTGTTGTCAGAGTGTCTGTAGATCAAGGGCTGGAGTTTCATGATTTCGTGACTGCCCCTCAGGCGGTGAAAAGTGCCAGGCAAACTGATTAGTGCCTGGGAAGCACAGAAGGAGTGAGGTGCACAGCCTGGACCTAATTGTCCCTTTAGTGAAACATGCATTTTTATGCGGCTTTATTGCAAGAGCACTGCTGTTAATCAGTTAGCAGTAAAATAGTTGTGAAAATGGGTGCCAAAATATAAACATATAAACACTGACACTTTTCTGCCTGTGCTCACAACATGGTCCTCAAGTCTGAGTATGGAGTATCCATTCTTCTCAGCAGGAGATTTGTACAGTGCTGTCTGCTCTGTCCTCTCTCTTTTCTCAGCCAGACACAATCTGACTGTGGCCCAGCACTTTGGACAGGATCATCTCACACCAGACCAGTGTTGCCTTGCTCCTCACATAGTGTTGATGTATAGAAGGACAGGTTTTCCTTGTGGCTTCATTGGTGAGTTGGAAACATGTTGCTAAGCAAGCGCAGCTGTCTGCAAGATGGGGCGCTGCTGGTATGAGCTGTCTAACAGTTGAACAAGCCCATTTCCACTGTACTGCGTTAAGTCAGATGTGCTTTTGTCACACATCCTGTAATGAAATAGCTGTCCTAACTTGGCACCAGAACAAACAACGACCTACCAGATTCACACATTTTGTGGTGCACAGGTATTTTTTTCTTCCTGTTTTTCTCCCTCAGTTGAAGTTTAATGAAGATTCCATTGCCTTCAGTCTTTACTCACCTCATTATGCGACAATTTTAAATTCCACAATTGTGATAATGAGGGCCACTGTGAGAAATTAAATAAAAGGTACAATTATTGTTTGGTATGTCTGTGTCATTTCCTGTCGCTGATGACTCTTTCCATTCTCACTTCCTGACTTGCTGTAAATGTGATGGCCCTCAGCTAGGTATACGCTCATAAACATCCATTGCTGTCACAATTAGTCCTTATTAAAACTTTTTTTCGCTCTAATTCAATTTCCCTCTCTTTTGGCAATGTGACCATGTCATATTCATCTCTTTTCGCCCTCAGGCACACAGACAGCAAAGTGTTTTTGTTTTTTTTCGTCTTGGAGCCATTTTCTAAAATCCGATGACACTGCAGGGCCCTTTCATCCACGGCCTTGGGCCCAAACTCTCTTTTTTGCTCTCGTTGTAGACGTGTTGTGTTGACCTTATGTGACAACTTCCTTGTTGACCATCTGTAGCCAATAAGGATGCGGTGGGGGTATGTCACATGATTGACTGTTACGCTGGAACCCCTGCAGGCAACACTTGTGGTGCCTGCGTCAGTGGCTGCTGGCCCTTTGATTTCTGGGCGTTGTGTCGCACACGCTCTCAGAATAATCTCCGTTGTGTCTTTCAGAAAAGTCTGACCCTTTTGTGTCTACGAATACATCTGCTTTCTATTGTATAATTAAACTCTTTGTGCTCTCCATCTACTATTTTCAGGCCTCTCAAGTACATTTTTGTAGTCTTGCCCATGATGTCTTTGCCCTTGAGCCTTGACAGATAGAGAATGAAATGAAAACTGTTTTCATAGAGAAGTGTGTGTGTGTGTGTAGATTAGTTTGTCTGTCTGCAACCAGTGTTGTCAAGTAAGAAATAGTGCCGTACAGTTGGCTATAGAAAATACAGACGGTTTATTCAGAGACTCTTTGAGCTGCTGGTATGTTGTACTCTCAGAAGAGTATGTTTTGCCACTTTCTGCTTCATCTTTTATTTGCTTTGTACATTTATTTTATTTTATTTTTGTATATTTATATGTATTCTTTCTCACTCTTATGAATAATAGAGCCTTAAGTGATGACACTGTCCAGGCAAAGGTTTTTTTAACTCTTAATTGGGTGCGGCTGACGTTCCTGAAATTCACTGATAATTTTGCAGAGGTTGGTGATTGTGCGAGAAAACAGAAGAGCTGGAGGATTTTTTTCTCACTTTCCCTGTAAAAAAATGCTCAGTTTGATGTTTCTCCTGAAAACAAAAAGAAGGAACAACATGCAGGGCCTTTTTCTCGCCTGGGGCGAAGGGAGAGGGCGTATAAGTGCCGCAGGGGTTGGAGCTGTTTGATCATGAGCAGCGCTGATAGTGTGCTGAGGCACGAATGCTCATTAGGGTTCCAGTCAAGACAGAAATTACGAGCTGTTAGTTGGGCTGTCACCCTCTTCCAGAACTTTCTGACCCTGGCCTAGAATACACACAAAGTAAACAAATGTTTTTGTTTTCCTTCTCTAGGCCAATAAAGACACATTGTCCTGTACATTAATGCTGAAATAGATGTCATGAATATAAAACAACATTACTGATCATTTTATTAAAGGAAAAAAAGCCTTTTGGCATTTTAAACTGCTCAGATTTACCATCCATATAAAGAAAGCCGCATAGAGGGTGACAGCATGTTTTTCTCCAACCCACCAAAGTACAAAAAGAGTAATTCTGGCTGTTTTGAAAAGTTTTGGCCAGATCTTTGATCCAGTCCAAAGTTTTGCAAGTTTCATCTCACTAGAGACCACAAAGATCCCTCTACGTGCTCCCAGTGCCTGCTCTTTGTCTTTCACACACAGTCCACTTGTTGTTTATGCCATGTAATCATACTGTAAACAGTACACCCTAATGTCCCCCTGCTGGGAGAAGGTCAAAGCTCTAGTCTGTTTTGACACTGCCAAGTACAATTCCATTAACGACTGCCATCAGCCTCATCAAGACCAAAAAAGTTTATCAAATATGTTTATCTTATATTTAATCTTTATCCCACTATGAGAGTGTTACTATGGTGTGTTATCTCCTTTAGCAATCTGCCTGCAACTCTGTAGTGTCTGGAAACACATGCCTTTTGTGTTTATTATACCATGTCTGCTTCACTTTTTAATCACATGTGACAGTTTGTGTTCTCAGTATATTTTTTGCTGTCTGAGAAAGCTTCAGGTAATTCTGCCTGGTGCCTCCTTGATCTCTTGAGCAAAATAATGATAATGATAATAATTCACAGGCGTGAGGTCCAGCTGCGTGTTTGTGCAAGGCTGTGGATTACTGGCTCAGGGTGCAAATAAGGGAAACATCAATGGAACATGCGATGATGTGTCATGAATTACATGGTGCTCTGGCTGGATTACAGGCGCCTTATGAAATTCTGCTGTTCCGTGTTTTCCAGCCTTAGAGAGTTGCTTGCTCAGTTACTTGCTCCCTAGCTGTTAAAATATTATTTCAGAACAAATACCCTCCTTGCTGTGTATGAAGTAAATACCACAAATATGCAACAGTGCTTTTGGGTCAAATATTTTTATTTCTTGTGCATACATATACAGACAGGAAAGATATTTCATATTTACATGTGATTTATGGCATTATTTTTTGTATCATCAAATTTTCAGGTTTAAATATAGTTTTGTATACTTACGGAGTAAAAATGCTTGTGAAAATGTGAAGAAATGTACTGATAAAAATTGTCAGATCTAATTTAGAATTTTTAAGACATTCTGCCAATAGAAATCTCTCCATGTTGATTTTTAATGTGATAACTCTTTAGTCAACAACCCAGGACAGCTCTGCAGCTGCAGGGTGGTTAGCCGGTTCATTCACTATATTATTTGACCTCTAGGTTCAGCAGGAAGCAAGAAGCACAGTGAGTGCAGTTAAGTGTCCTCAATCGTTGCCTTTTATATACATCTGCATTAAATAAAGAGCATTAAACTCGTGAATAAGTTAAACTTCATGTCAAATCAGATGATCTAAGGCTAAAAGCACACAGAGGAAAGGGTGTTGTCTTGGTACAGTTCCTTCTGGAAGGCTGTTACATTGCTCTCTGATTTGCATGACCAACCTGTGTGGACTAAAGGGACTTTCACAGATGGTTGTCGGTTTGTTTAATGCTCAGTTCACCCAACAGTGGCAGACTGACTTGAAGCTAGGACATATGCTCAGCACTCGGTTCTCCTCTCTGCTTCTTGTTCTTTCCCCCAACCAACACAGCACAACATTAACCCCATCTGGCCTTCTCACCCGCAAGAGCCACTAATTAAACCACTCTTTGCTATGCCTGCCCAATTTGGTGGCAAGGAACTGTGGAGTCTGCCGACCAACCTGCAGTGATGGTCACACATCCCCATCATCAGCCCCCTGTTAGTTATTTATTACAGTAATGCCTAACCACTGACCTACTGTAATGTCTGTCACTGCCACACAAAGTCTACTCAGCAGTAACAGCAGTCTCTGTCTACACTTACACTTACACTTACACTTACACTTACATGGTGTCGGGTCAAGTCCTTGGTCAAGTACTTAGTGTGTAATTTGTATATATTGTATCATAGGTCACAAATAGATTTGGTTCCAATCCTCATGTCATGTTCACTTCACTAATGTCTCTCTCATCCTGCTTCTTTCAGTGTCCAGTGCCAGTCACACCCTGTTGGACCGAACACCTGAGACCTTCCCGGCAGACTCGCACGAAGATGGCCAATGTAAGGCACCGGATACACTCCTTGTGACTAAATTAAATTTCATATGGCAGAGATGATTCAGAAGGGAAAAAAAACAGGATGTTTGGACGTTCATTCTTTTTCCTATTTGACTAAAAAAAGTGTAGGGACCTTTAAATCATGGTTGTCTTAATTCTGGCACATGCATGGCATACCGTAGATGCTGGTGATTTTTTTGTTAATTTAATGAAAACTAATATGTACCAGATCTTGCACATATTTCACTCACTCTAAATGAGGAGGCATAAAGGACCTGTTCAGCAACTAATGGTGTCTGTAATGCTTTATTTTGAAAGCACAGCAGACTTTAAGGAGTTCTTGGCTGTCACATGATTTTTTTATTGTTAGCTTTGCTCCATCTATCTTGGCGTTGCAAACAACATTTTTTAAACAAACAAATACTTCAGACAGCTGTGCGCAAAGTTGGAGTTCTTCACCAGACTGATTGATGGCGGCTGTCAAAACAACTCCTGCAATCTGCTGCCTTTTATTTATGGTCTGTAATTCAAAGACTTTGTCATTCAAACAACCTAAAATTGATAAGCGTCCCACCCCATTCCATTTCCCAGTTGTGGGATTTCCACCGCCTTTCCAAATGGCTCCTGTGGCTTTGCTATTAGTGGTCGAACCTAATTAATACCCACACAGCAGTTGTTCTTGGGAACAAGGTCTAGGCCAAGCCTGTCATGCGCGCACCGGTTACACGCCAGATCCATGCCAGTTTGGCTCCGGAGTAACCACGGCATGCCGCATAACCTCTCATGACTCTAGAAACAGCATGTCTCCTTTGAGCTCTGGCTGTTGGAATTCCTGACACCAATTACCGGCTATGCTGCATCCCCCAAAACACTTTCCCTCCCACTTTAGATCTTTTTTTTTTTTTAGTTCTACCCGCATGACCTCAGTGCTACTGATTTATGTGAAACAATAACTGTTTGTGGGTGTTTGCGTTTCATGAGGTGTAGGTAATATGAAGGTTATGGTGACATCACTGTGCTCATTTTGAACTTTTGTCTCATTCTGTGTTCGTTAATTCTTTCCTGCTTTGTTTTGCGTGCCCTGGAACAAAAGTTCAAACTCAGCAAATGTGCCTATTGGTTTGGTTGCTGGAGCTGAAAGTGGTCGTCCAAATACCTTTATGGGTAATTTAACTTATGGCAAAGTGAGTATCTTTCAGCCATGTGAGGACTGTCACTCTCTGGGCTTTTGATGGAAGTTCGAGAATTAAACACTGCTCCACTGCTCCTACTGCCTACTGTCACACTAGATATCAGACCCTTCTCAGAATTCCAGTTAAGACAAGTGAACCTTTGCCTTTGTGAACTTTTACTAGTTCAATATGTCAGTTTGAAATGTATAAACACTTTTTAAAATATAGGTCCCAGAATTCTGTAAAATAAAGTGTATTTTATATGAGCATATGGTCCAATAAGGCTTCACATTTCCTGTTTTCAATAAGAGGGGCCTTCTTTGTTTGAGATCAGTGCTGTTGCATTCAGATTTAATGTACTGTAATCGCATGGCTGGTGTTTTGATTGTGTGTGTGTGTGTTGAGAGAGAGAGATGGAGAGAGAGAGAGAGAGAAAGAGAGAAAGGATTTAACCTGTATTTTCTATATGCAATGATAGAAGGGAGGAAAAAAACTATTCATTAGTGTATTCATCATTAGTTGGCAAATCAGGCTTGTTTCTCATTAGTGCCCTGGAATAGCAACTTGGTGAAAGACATCGGCTGAGTGTGAAAAGATATCCCAGTAGTCCTCTGTCTCTTTGCCTCCCTTTCCACCCTCCTGTATTAGTGCCCTTGAAGTGAACTTGTAATTCATTTCAATGGTAATTGCTCTGATATTCACGTCATGTTGGATCCTCTCCCTATTAGTGGATTTCTCCCCCATGTCAATCACTGACTGGTTCTCTTTCTTTGGCCATCTGCTGTGATTTATTTCCAAAGATGCTTGGGGTTGGCAAGGGTTCACTCCCTGATTTAATAGACAGGCAGTCTCGGCAACACACTGCTGTGATTCTGGTTTGTCTTGTGCAAACAGGCACATACAAACACACAGACACATGCATGGCTTCCCAGCAGTACACATCACCAACTTAGATAGATAGATATACGGCCTCATTGTCTTACTGCAGTGAACTCTTGTCTCCTGTTTCCAACAGATATGTACTGTGATTTCGAGTCGCCTTGCTCCTGGTCCATGTCCAACCTTAGTGGCAGCAGCGACTGGCGGGTCATGTCACCCCAGAGCAGTCAACTGGGAACACGCGATTCACAGCCATCCACAGATCACTCGGTCGGCAGTGGTGATGGTGAGACAAAGATACCTCAATAACATGTACTGATGCACACTTGGCCCATGGACTGTGTTATTTTAATGAATGAGATTTTCTTATTGTTTGTGTTTTGATTTCCAGTGAACATACAGGTATTTTCTGTGTGCATTATTGTGTTATGGAAAGTTTCAAGACTGGACCATTTGAGAGAAATACAAATTATTTTTATGAAGCTACACATCTGCAACGGCATCATAATTTTTTAAGTCTGCAGAGTAGCAGGTTTTAATAACTTCCAGATTTGTGCATCATCTTAAAATATTTTGAGCTGTCATGGTCTTTCAGAATCAGACTGTTTAAAGAAATTTCCAATGGTATCACACAAGGACAGCACTCTAAATCAGAATGCTAAATTTTTATTAAAATCAACTGCCTGCTTTTAGGTTGAGAAGCTCACTTCTGTAGGAGTGGTATAACTTGATAACTGTAAAACAGATTAGAGGGATTTTAAAAGATATTCTTGATATACTATGTGTGTATATGTATATATATATATATATATAGAGAGAGAGAGAGATAACGTATTTTTGCGAATTTTTGAATTGCCGAATTTTTGCATTACTATTATGACTAATTATGATTTCAGGCCACTTCCTGGTTTTGATGCCAAGCTCAGCAGCTGTGGCTTCTGGGAGTTGTGAGTTCCATGCCACCAGTCCAGTGCTAATGGGTAGTGGTCCACTGTGCCACCTGCGGATCAGCCGCTTTCACCCGCCTCCCGCTGGAGGCAACCTGTCTGTGCTAATAAGACGAGCCAACTCCCGCGTGATCCTCAAAACACTGGCTTTCAGCAGTACAAGCCATGGGGGCAACAGGTCAGTTATGCGGGGTGGGATGGGGGATGGGTTTGTTGGGTGTTAAAGCATGCTGTAATCTCTCTGTTTACTTACTCAGTCCACTGATTCCTCATTCCTCGTTTAAAAAGAGTTCCCACAGGGCAGGACAGAGATGTGAAAAGAAATCATAGGATAGGTGATGTAAGGCAATGTAAGCATAGACAAGGTTTCATATATGACAAAATATGGAATGTTTTGAAATAGTAAAGGCTACACTGCTCTATCAAAGTGAGATCTCTGCTGAAATACATGAGACAAACAGACAATCAGTTAGTCAGTTTTAATCCTTAGTTGGTTTGTACTTTAATGACATGATTATAATCTGAGATCAGTAATCAAGATGCTTAGAGAATAATTGCAGACACATTGGCACCATGAAGTTATTACCATTATAGAAAGTCTTACACACACACACACACACACACACACACACACACACACACACACACACTCCTTTTTATAGTTGTGGTATTGCTCAACGATTAGATTGATGGATTGGAGGGAATCGATCCCTTGTACGGTGAGGCACATTGTTGGGAAAATTGATTCGACATTCCCTTCACTTATGGTAAGAACAGTCTTTGCCTTACAAAAAGATGGATAGCATCTCCAAGCCTTTTGTTAAAGGAGGCAGCCTTGATATTGATTTTTCCTGTTTGGCAGAGCTATTTTAAGATGTATAAAAGCATTTTGTTTCCAAAAGCAGCCCTTGAAATTAAGTTGAGCTTCATTATTGTGGTCATAACAGGAGAGGGCTATATGTGGCGCATACAAAGAAAGGGAGAGAAGAGAGAGAGACAGACAGAGAGGGATTTAGTATGTTTTATAAATAAAAATAAATAAATGAAATATTAATAATTCAGAATATTACTACTACTACTTTACTACTACTACTTGGCTACTGATGTGCATAAAAATGGAAAACTACAGAAAGGAGAGGAAAGAGGGCTGACAGTGTTTTGCTTACACATTTCTTTGACAAAATCTCAACTTTTAAAGTGTTGAGAAACCTTTGAATGTTAACACAAATAACCAGTATTAACACAAATAACACAATAAGACATGAAATTAAATCATACTAATGAAAACACACATATTACAGTGTTATGCAGGAAAATCATATACCTAGAGACTGTCATACTGTAGGCATGCACAAACAAGTCTTTGGGCTGTTTATATAAGAATGCATTTTTCATGCAAATATGATCATATCTGTATTTTAAGATTTTATCCTATTTCCCAGCACTGGTGTTGACTCATCCTGCAGCATTTGCCTTGAGGAGCCTTGGGCTATAGACCTTATCACTAAAAAAACAGCAGCACTGGAAAGCGTATACTTTTTTGCTAGACACAAAACATCACAGTAACAACTAAACACACGTTCTATTTGGGGCATGTTAGAATATTAATGCTATGTTTAATGTCAGGCTTGAACAATATCTCACACACCTGAGCCGTCGGAATGTATCTGTATAAAGAACTGTCATTTTATTGGAGTCATAGAATCACAGAAAGGCAAGGTGATGAGGTATTTAGAACTTATTGTAAGGTACCAGGCATTGGACAATAGTCAAATTAAAATAGTTTGTATTGACCCATTCTATTTAACCAAATCTAGACCAAAACTAAATTTAGATTCATAATATCAGTTGTTATCATCTTAAGGTAAGAAATTGTTCTTTTCACACACAAACTATAATGTTTATAGATGCAACTGAGTATTTTAACAAATTTAAAGGGATATTTAAGGCATTGTGTTGATTCCGCCTATTGTTTGCTCCTCCATATTCTTCCCTCTTAACTGAACAGTAAAGGAGAGGAGGAGGCAGCACCTCTCAAGTATCTGTTAAAAATAGCTGCTGAGGTGGTGTTATGCGAAGCCCTTTGTCAGACCACTGATAAAGGGATTGAGGTATTAAGGGCCATTTTTTTTTGAAGTCAGATGTTTTTAAGGCTCTTTGAGGCGGAGTTTACTGTAGCTGACGGGCAGATACTAAGCTCTTGGGGATCCTCAGCAGGAAATTGATCTGAGGCTCAAGAGTTATACATAGAGGAGAGAAGCACATAGAGCTGGGATGGGAAGAAGGGAAGAGAGACGATGCTGATTATGATCATATGTGTGTGCCCACCGGGGAAATAATGCACACACATCTTTCCCAGCCCAGTCATTGTGACTTTAAGGAGTCTGGAATGAGGAATTAGGTTAGAAATGGGAGGTGGCATTTCTTGAGAGGACGGCAACTTGTTTGTGAAATACCAGCATAATGAAAAGAACTTCTCTGTAAGCACACAACTCACAATGTGTAATATTGGAAATGGCATCTGGACAATGGAGAGCTTTAATTATTATGTGGTGCTGAGATCTTAAAAAGTGAAAAACTGGTGACTGCATCTGAAGTATGTGATGAAAAGTGACAGGAAATGGCTTCATTTAACAGAAACAAGGCCCCCGTCCCACCGAGTGTACAGTTGGTAAAATCAAAGAAAAACACATCCAGGCAGGGCACAGGCACAGAATATTTTCACCCCTGTCTCTCCAGGCCCTACTGGGAGGAGTTAGATACTGCCATTGGACTGATGGATGAGCCTTTTCATGTGACTCTTCTCTACTCGGGGTGTCTGAAGGACGATGGTGCCCTGCTGGCTATAGACTCTTTGGAACTGAAAGGCTGTGAAGGTGAGGATTGGCCTGATGGAAAAATGCAGCAAATGATGATGAATAGAATTAGAAATATATCCCAAACAAGTGAGTTTAATATACATGTGCATGAAGGACATCATATCCTGAATTCTGAGATAAATTCTAAATAAATAACAAGGAGTGTGTAGAAATAATCACTCTGAAAGACCAACACAACAACCATTGTATTATTGCTATAGCAATTAATTAGCATTAGAATGAATGAAATTATATGTTTTTTGTCATAACTTCCACAAATAAATGTCATATCCCCAAAAAAGTCATAAAATAGAAACAAATTAGGTAGGTTGAAACGTATTTGCACAAACTCTGTAAAGGTCTTCCTCATCTGTATGTGTTCTTTGATGTTTCAGATGACCATGACTTTGATAGCAACTGTGGTGAGTCTACCACCTTCCACTGCAACTTTGGAGGCTGCATAGACAAAAGTCGAGTGTGTGACTTCCATACAGACTGCCCACTGGAGGAGGATGAAGGCTCAATTTGTGGTCAGTGTATGCTCCACTAGGTTTGCTGTTTAGGGTAGCTTTTAGAATCACATAGGCCATGGGACAGATAGGTCCACACCCCTTGATTACTTAGTCTTGGTTCATTTTTGATGTTACTGACTTGTATATATTGATTTATATATATAACAGATTACGTTGACAGAACCATGATGTGGCTTGGTTGTAGGCCTATGCTCTATTAGAAAGCCCTCAGGACTTCTCACAAAGACTCCATCCCATCCCCATTTTTAGAAGTACACACGATCAAAAATCTGTGCAATTTGTGGGATTGTTACCAAATCTAGGATGGTTTGAAAAAATCTGATGATAAATGCCAGTTATTTGTTCCGTCAGTATGTAGAGTTGGAAAACATGGATAAGCATGAAGCCCAAGAGATTGAGGTTTGAGGGCCACAGCCCCATTGCTGAAAGGTTGACAAACATGTCCATCAGTGAAGGCTTCATTGCTTCTTTGTGCCTAATTGAGAACATTGATTGGCCTTAAAATGCGGTGACATGTTTGTCTTTGAATGTGCCTAATTGCTAGTTAATGGAAATGTTTTTGGAAAAGCCATTCCATCCTGTGATTCAGAAGCACATGGTGAACTTACAGCAGCAGCAGACGCCTGGGTGAATGGGTTTTAATGACACGAAACTCAGGCAGGGAAAGACATCGATCAAAAAAGGTCGCTTCCTAAGTTAACTGATTTGCAGTAACTGTACAGTTACACATTCTAAAATTAAATTGGCTACATATTAATTTCATTAAAACTCATTTGAGCATATATGCTGTTGTATGCTTTATTGATTCATTAATCAAATAATAAAATTTTAGATGATTTTTCTATGCTTCCAAATTGTTAGTCCTTGGACACATCAACTTATCTCTAAACCTAACAGTTATCCTGTCAATTTACACCATTGTAACAATCACATCAACTCAATCTCGGCTTATTGCAATTAAATGAGCTCATAACAGTACATAACACTCGGCTGTGTATCAATAATTATTACAGATTATGGTTACTAGAGAAAAGCACTAGTGCAGCTTCCAATGTGCTTTCTAATGAATGATGACTGAATATATGTGACTGAATGGCGGGCCATCAGAGGTGTGTTAGCATCAGGCAGTGTACCACCTACATTAGCAGTATTAAACTTTAAGGCCGTGGTAAATTCTTAATCCCTCATCCCCTGGAGTAGCTTTATAGAAAATGTTTGCACTGTCGGAAAAAAGTGTGAGAATGACATGCAAGCAAACGAATCTGCATTGCAATCGTAGTGTGTTATGCTAGGCCTTCTGTCTGCTTGTCTTCTGTGGCCAGGGATACTGAAGCCTCTGCTAGTGGTTCTGCCTGTGTTCTTTTTGTTGGATGTGTGCTGCTGTGTCAGAAAAGAAATGGGCTTCACTTGCCAGACCTTCCCTATTAGTCTTAAAAGCGATTTTTGCTCTCGGTCAAATGCATTCATCACTAGATGAAAAAAGTACACAGCCCTCGGTCAGAATGAGATGACTGAGTGTGGTTAGTAATGAAATTATGTTGTTTCTGTATGTGTGTGTGTGTGTGTGTGTGTGTTACTGAGAGAGGTGTTATTGAAAAGAGGGGTTGTTGAATTGTGGCAACCACAGGAGTGAATGTGTCGGGAGTTGCAAAGGCCAGGAAAATGCAGACAGACTTTACTGAATTCCAGTGCGGCCTGCTGAAAACCTCTGTGTTGATGTTTGAGTTTGACTCTACAACTGTGTAACCTGCATAACCCTCTTCCAGCACTAAACAAAATCATGCTGGATCGGACGTCAGCAAAGAAGCTCTTCATCTCCTCGCTGAGCTGTCACCGAGGCACTGTTGGAGGAAGGCTCCGCACAGAGCCAGAGCCAGTGCAGACGGATACACACAGAGAGAGAGAGAGAGAGAGAGAGAGAGAGAGAGTTTATTTTGAATGGCCACCAGTAATTCTATTTGCTAAACAGCTGGAAATTAGGACTGCATGGCTTTGTGTTTCTCTTGGCCTTATACAAGCATTTTCAAGCCTGCTCTTCCCCTTCCCCTCCTGTCCTCTCCACAGCCCACCCTGACCATTGTTGTCTATCCCTCCAGATTCCTTGCCTTTAGGGGCTCACTGTTCATTTGAGACGGGCCCCTGCGGATGGTCTGTGACCGAACGTCCATCCTCCTGGGTGCTGACCAGTGGGGAAAAGCTGGGCAACCACAGAGGCCTGCTGGGAACAACGCTGCAGCTCACTCAAGGTCAGTAAGAGGAGTGCAAGTGTGATTAGACGCTTCTGTTTAGGTTTGTTAGATGTGAATATGAACTTCACTGCCTATAAATTCAAAATGACTAACATAAATCATGACATATTGAATTCAACATCTGATATATTTCTACTTGATGTTTTTTTGTTTCAAAAAGACCAATGTACCAAACAGCACTGTAATTAGCGCTGTAATTAGCGGCGATTAGCGTTAGCGTTGATAATTGGAGGGTTTCTGGAAGTGTGTGACAAAAGATCAGTGGCAATCATAGTGAAACTTGAGAAAGGTACACCGACTACCTCTGTCTTGGAGCAGAACAGAGAGAAAACAGAGAACATCTTTTTCCCAAATCAATTGAATACATTTTTATCGGAGGAATATCTCCATTCTCTAGACTTTGTGACAGTTAAGTATATTTTATTTAGTAAAATAATTTATTAAGTAAATTATTAAGTATATTTTATTCAGTAGTTGTTTTCACTTAGGCTTTTTATTTAGAAATTCTCAAGCATGAACTCCAGCTGTCGTGCATGTGGTATATGGGAGCATTGAACTGGCTCATCAGTGTGTACAGTTTTTAAGGTCTTACCCATGGCATTAAATTTGCAAAATGGTTTTGTGTAGTTAGTAAATCAGGTTTATTTAGACGTAAGACTTCATTCAAACTAGGGCCCAAAGAGTGCATAATTATGGGCTTGGGAGCTGTGCTCAATGTGATATATTATTAGCTAGTATTTTCATCAGCGCATAAGCCAGGCCATCAGTCTCACCCACACAGGGAGGCGTAAAATGTCATGGAGAAGGGTGGTAAATGGCTGATAAATCAGATGAGAGGGATCAAAGACCACGTTTTTGTGGAAAGCCAGGCAGAGCTGACCTTGAATCTCCCACAGTCATTCGAGAACAGTTTTAACGAAACACACTGAATCTCTTCTTGAGATAAATACCCTGGTCCAACCCTCGTCAACTCCCTAACATAGTTTTCACGGACCGCAAGAGCAGGACCAAGAGCTAGAGCTGCGGTGTTTGTCCTCCTTCAATCAGGGAGGTGAACGAGATCACATCGGAATTTCAGACGGATGAGGTGTATGGAAAGTTTATGCAGCAAATTGCTCTCCACGTTTCTCAGATTACAAGCTTTAAAATGTAATACATTTCATTTTTTTCTCACAACGCTCCTGTGAGATTTAGGCAAAAGGTAGAGCACTCCAAAATATTTATGAAAGACAGCACTGAGCTTTGTTTGGAAAGACCTTAAGGGATCAGTGCTTAATAAAGGGATGTCCTTCAGGGAATGGACACATAGTAAGATTTAGGAGCAGTCAAGGAACACCTAAGCACTATGTGGTCTTGTATGATGAAGTGTTTTGTGAAAGTGTGCTCCTGTGAAATATGGTTTCCGAACCATGTGCTGGTCCGCGTATCATATTTTATGGCTGGCTGGTGTTGTGTTCAACCTCAAAAGCTTTAATGGTTAAGATGGCTTGATGTGTTTCATGATGAGAATTGAATGCCGCACACTCTTTCATCACAAGATGAGAAGGGAACTTTCACCCCTACAGTGTGTATGTACTCTTTTTTAAACTTTTTTTCTTGTTCTTTCTTTTTTTCAATTTGAAAGTCTTCTTTCTTTACTCTGTTTTATCTCTTTCTTTATCTCTCGTCTTTTTGGTTTCAAATTCTGAGCGCTTACTTTTGTTTACTTGCGTTATCCTACTCGGTCACTTCCTTTACTTACTAGGTCACTTCCTGTATCTGAGGGTCAGAAGTAGCCGCCTAACTGGAGAGGCTTCAGTGCAGAGCCCTGCTCTTCCTCTGACTGTATCTGCTGGAGACTGTCAGGTGAGTGAGTGACTGACTGACCAGCAGTAGTCATATGTGGTAGTAACAGTCCTGTGCCAAAGTTCTCAAAGTGACTCAAAGGGGCTCAAAAACTGCACTGTATGTGTTACATGCTTGGTTAATGATCAAAGTCACAACACACTAACAGCAGATTGTTGGTGCAGGTGCACGCTGTTGCTATTTTAGGTTGTCCCCAGAAGACAGTCTTGTTTTGGCTCACAGAAATAAAAAAGTTCTAACTGAATTCTGGTCTGTTACCCCTAAAGATCTTAAGATCTTCAGTTTAACTTAATAGGGTGAGATAGGAGTTTAAATTAAGACATCATTAGACATTGACCAGACTGAATTCTGATGTTTCTCCTAAAATATTCTTTGGAAAAAAACAAAAACAAAATTGAGCTCAGTGTAAGATCAGAATTGTTTCTGAAGACAAGGGTGAGACTACCAGAAATAAATGGTATAGCTAAAACCAGTGCAGCATGGTTTAGAATAATGTTAGGTAAAGCAAGTTTCTATTTAATTAGTCTTTCATCATTTCACCAAAGTTCAAACCCAGCCACAAAGTTGTTGTTCAAATGTTCAAAAATGTTTCCTCTATGATTGTCATTAACACAAGTGCTCTATGCTCTTATATGTAAACAAAGAAGGTTTCTAAATGAGTTGAACTCAGTTATTGACGCATGGATTGTTCATCAAAACATCACATTAATTCTGTGCAGTGCTTTTGTTGCTCTTCCTGTATGAAAAACATTTTGTTTTGTTCCTCCCATTTCTTACATTTCCTTGGTATTTTCTCAAAATCCTTTGTAGAGTGACCTGTAATATACAACTGTATTGCAATATCCAATCTTGATGTATCTTGACCGTATCATTTTGTTATTCACAGTTGCGTTTCTCTGTCTATCTCTACGGGGATTTCAATGGCACCGTGATGATCTCACTAGAGTCCAATGATACCACAATGTCTCTTCTGACATTTGAGAGGTCAGGGCCGTGGAAGGACAACTGGCAAGAGGTTACACTGCCCATCGCTCGCATCTTTAATGGGTATGCATGCATTTGGAAAGAGCACACAGTTTCATGGTGTTACAGTATTACAGTAAGTGTTTATTAATGTTATGTGCCAGTGATGGACTGTCACTAAAGTAGACTGAGAAGGTGGATACAAGTACGAAAAGCATGTGCGATCCGGCATTAAATCTGTCTCTGTATTGTCAAAGGTTCCACATCAAAGTACAAGCTGTGTGGGGGCCCGCCTCTTATGCTGAGATCGCCTTGGATGACATCACTCTGGGAGCAGCATGTTTTAAATCAGGTATTCACTATCGTTCTGATTCTTTACACTCGAGTGGTACCAAGTAGCTCAGTAAATTGTTACAAGCTGTGAGAGGAGAATTTATTTTATCATGAAGTGTTGAAAGTACATCTCTAAAACTAGCTGTCTTTAAAAGCCTTTACAACTGTGGGCTCAAGTGTAACGTTAGCATTCTGGGCTTGGGTTTTATGCCCACTGTATACTCATCACCTGTCATGTGCCAGTATGTGAGTTCTGATTGCTCAACAAAAAGTACAGTAGAAAAGGTATGCCATGTGCTTGATTTAGATACATTAGACATGGGCTGTGTGATTTCAGCATAGTCTTGTTTTGTTGAAGGCTTTCATGTCCCGAACAGCTAGATGTTCATTTAAAGTGCGTAGATATAACAATGAGGTTGTGAGAAGATGTTACTTGTCTTAACCTCTAAAGGAATGATGTATTGCTAAAGCAAGCACAAGTGAAGACTTGCTGGATGCAAGAGGAACACATATATAACTCAAAAGGGAGAAAGATTTCCACTTTGTGGGACTTGAGACTCGGATTCCTAACCGCTGTCTCCAAGGAGCAGCGGGAGATCTCGATGATACAGAACTCGGCCGATTGGTTGTGAAAGATGCCGACGCTGACGCCATTCCCCCGTTGCTGCGATCTGTAAAAAATCCTCGTAAACAGAGGTAGCATGGCCATGAGTGCCAAGAATGCCATGAGTTTGGAGCATTTGACAGCGGCATGGGTGGCTATGATTCTGCGTTGGTGCATCTTGCAGCTGAAGGTTGCAATTAAACACTGACATCGTCACAATCTTTCAACGCTCCTATTGGGACTCACCCTCAGCAAAGTCTAGCATTAACCTGGTTTACCCATTGACATTGCCTGTGTTGACTCATAGGCTGGGAACATTGTGGGACCACAGAGCTAAGGCACCCCATCGCTAGTTTAATTCGTTAATCGACAAGGGTTGGTGCTGTCAATGGACAAAAACAAGGTTTTGGTCTCTCAACACTAAATTCCTGAGAGGCCTTGTCAGGAAATTGCTTTTTAATGGTTTTTTATTGCCTTGTCATCGTTTTTGTCGGCTCTTGTCCAAATCATAGTATCTCATATCACTCTCAGTCAGTCTCCATTCTCTCCAAGGTTTACTCATGGCCTCATCTTTTCCCTGGGTTTACATGCCATTCCACAGTTTATGTCCTCCCATCAGTTTAATGGGTGGCTTTAAAGCCTGTCACCAGCAAAACAAATGCTCTCCTGATAACTCTCTCAGATAATAGAAGTCTTTATGTTAGCAACACAATGATGAATAGTACAATGGTATTATAAAGAACAGCTTTACCACAACTGATTTTGATCATATTCCTTCTTTTATTCTCACACACATTATTTCCTCTCTCTCTCTCTCTCTCTCTCTCTCTCTCTCTCTCTCTCTCTATGTACGTTTTGTGTGTTGAAGATCTGAGCCCGCTGCTCGGCAATGGCTTTTTGTCTGGGCCATTGAGTGATAAGGACTACTTCAGCCCTCTTGCTGAGCCATCTCCATCAGGTAAAGCATCTCAGTAGAAATTAATAATAAGTTGCCACATATTTTATTATCATTATGAAGTGAGTGAAGGCTCTCACAGCGCCCTCTATGACCTCTTTGAGAATTTACAGCAACTTTGTGCCTTGCAACACAGAATGAAACGGAAAGTAACTTACCTATGAGCCTTATGAAATTGTGTCTATTGCCTTGTCAGTCAACAAAACTCTTTGCAAACAAATCCTCATGTACTGGTGAGAGTTTAGGACATTGGTGTCAGTTACATAAAAATAGTGACTGTAGGGGGAGCTCCATAGTTAAAACAACCCAGACTTGCTTTGTCTTCCTTTAACCAATAAACCAATAAACAAACTACTTGGTAATATTTACTTTTGTCTCTTTAAACATCTCTAATTACGAGCAGTGTCAGGGCATGTGTGCTGAAAGCCAATGTAGCTAAAACTAAATGAGGCTCATATATGGGAGTTCACATCATAGGACACACTACTATATGTATTTGTGATTTGTGAAGTCCGTCGGTAATACCTTTACCCTTGACCAAGTTCTTTTCATTTTTGGTATGACCACTTGAAAATATACACAGGCTTTACAGAGGGCAACTAAAAATGACATTAGATTTTTACCAACCCTTGATAAATAGTGAATGAATTTAATAAGTTGTTATAAGCAGCAGAGTACAGGACAGTAAAAGAGCTTTTAGAGTGTTTGATATGGGTCAAATGACTAATCAGGGTCAATGATGTCAGGCTAAGACAGTCATGCCCCAGTAAGCAATGGGGTTGACATTTGCAGGTTGCCATCACTCTGTCTTTGTTTTGGATTTAGCCTCCTTACTTCCTTGGCCCTGTCTGTGAAAAATGAGGGGGCCTTAAAGCAATAGACTGGGACCTCCTACAGCCAGAGGCAAGAGAGAGAGGGTGGAAGGCCTGGGAAATAAAAGCAAGCAGTAAAGAATTCCTGCTCTGTGGCCTTGTTTACATGTATGCCTATAATGTAGATGTATGCGTATAAAGAATGTTGACCAGGCTCTCTCATCTTTTGGAACTTCCATCAAAACATGTTGGCGATATTAGTTTATGACTTTTAACAACTTGTGATAAACCTATTTGAATTCTTTTTTTATGTGCCCTGCACCATTGTGGTATCAGTGTGATATTTCAGTCATACTTTAGTTTTTGCATTGTTATTATGGGGCACTGAAACTAGATTGATGACACTGAAAATGAGTTTAAATGATTTTTGAATGAGGCTTAAAAATGTGAAAACAAGTGGAGGGGTCTGAATGCTTTCTGAAAGCACTGTAGATCAGTCCCTAACCGCAATTTTCATGAAATGCCTGGAAGAATGGATGATGGTTCCGGAGTAGCAGAGAAAGTTACAATTGTATTTCATAACAACTCATTGATAGTTTTCTTGCTGTTTGCAGGGAGTATGACTCCCAGGCTTTTGCTAGCTCTAATCTCTTTAGCTTTCTGGGGTCAACTCTCAGGAGTCAGAAGTGTTGAAAAGGCTAGAAGTAAAAAATGGCCACAATTTCCAAATAATTCTCCAAATAAATCTATCATGTTCCAAACAAAAACTCTTCTTTCTCATTCAGACCTACCCCTACCCTCTATTGTGATGTATGTCTGCTGTTTTATTACACCCAAACTTTTAAAAATATGAATCTTGGGTCATTTTAGGAGATGGATCACAAATCTATAGAGATACCTTGTATGCCCTTTTCAATAATTTGAGATATGAGGCTTCCAATGGAATCCATTATTCTACAGTCTGTAATGCAATATCTATAGTCTGTAGTTTCAGTCATCCACTGAAAATGATGTGTGTGAGCTGTCCCTGGTGGTTGTGTTATTCTCAGAGGTGTCTCTCATGACCTGGTGGTTCACCTCCTGTGGGGCTAGTGGCCCTAAGGGCCCTACTCAGGCCCAGTGTGACAATGCCTACCGCAACACCAACGTCAGCGTGACCGTCATCAAGGAGGGGCCCCTGAAGGGTGTGCAGAAGTGGCGTGTGCCCGCCACCAACAGATACAAGTACGTGCCATACTCATCATATCAAAGGGTTTCCTTCACTCAGAAGTGGGGTGGCATGGCAGCTGGGTATACAATACAAGTGGGTACTGCTCTTGCTTGAGTGGATTGGTGTACCCGCTAGGGCTTAAAAAGGGCTTTTCATCAGAGCTTTCAAAAAGTTGCAAAAGGACACCCTGGCATCCCACACTCCAAGACACACCTGAGTGAGAGTTTGTGCAAATTGTTTTTGTCTGTTATTGGACTTTTCTTTTCTGTTGTCTTTGTAAACACAGACATACCAATCCCATGGTCCCACTATGAACTATAGCCAGACTATTGTAGTGAGCATTTTTGACACTATGAGCTTTTTCCTTAGAGTGGATCCACTCTCACTCATGTGACTGGAAGCACTAGTCAATGTCAGTGCAAACATGTTATCTTTTTTGTGTCATTATACTTAAAAGGCCCAGGGAGAAGACATCCATGTAGATAGCTAGAAATGTGCTGCATGCATGTGAGCAATTGTGTGTTTCAGTGACAACCATTTTCACCCTAGTTATTAGGTGCTGGAGACATTCACATCTGGCTTTTTACACGTCCTGTGTATATGAACTCTCTCTTTTTCTCTCTCTCTTTTTCTCTCTCTTTCTCTCTCCCGTTTGCTTTTTCCTTTTCTTTTTCACACACACACACAGACACAGACACAAACACACACATGTGTATGCAAAAAACAAACGCTTCACCTCAACAGCCCTAATGCTGCCACAGATGCTCTGAGTGGAGGAGACATTCCTTCTAAAGTGCAACCTGGCGAGTGTCGCGCGTGTGACTGCAATGCCTGAGCCCTTATTCACAGGCTCTCTTCCCACCCTGCAACAGCTGGCTCCTGCACTCATAACGATTTGTCAGGCCTTTGGCTCAGCACTGTTTTGCACTGGCCGGAAATGAAACTCCTATCCCTCACACACCTTTTTATTTTTATTTTATTTTCTCACTCTGCAAAGAGATGCAAGGAAGGATGGTGCTCTTATGTGTTTATCTTTTTTCGTAATGATTTTTTTTCCTGTTTTTTTTTTCTTCTCGGTCTGTCTCTCTCTATCACCTTAAAGGATATCTGCCTATGGCGCAGCAGGGGGAAAAGGGGCCAAGAACCACAACAAGCGCTCCCATGGGGTGCTCATCATTGCTATCATTCCCCTGGAGAAGGGAGACATCCTGTACATCCTGGTGGGGCATCAAGGGCAGGATGCTTGCCCAGGGGTAAGTGTATGACGCAATGGGAAAACAGCAGGTGATTTCAAATAAATATGGGAAGTCTTTAAACACTTTCTTCAAAAACATGTGTTGTTCTTCCTCATTGTGCTGTGCAGTATGCTTGACAATTTTTGCATTTTTATTACATTTTATTAAGTACAGTATTTTTAATGGGCCATTTATGTGTGTGAATGGAGTTTGTCTTGTTACTGGTTAAACACTAATTGAAATCAATGGGGAAGTTGTTTCTAATTCATGAACCCATGAATGAGCTGAAATGCTTTAGGATGTTGACTGGGGCAGTACTTAGAGACTTTATCTATGATGCAACACCTTCGACCTCTGTAGCAGAACCATCTTCATTTGTGGATCAATGTGTTACTGACTGAGAATCTACCAGGACTAAAAGAATTCAGACTCAAGCATGTGTCTTTCCTTGCTGTCACGTTTTTTTGCCTCTCACATGCTAATA
This sequence comes from Tenualosa thibaudeaui, assembly GCA_027481765.1. Lineage (NCBI taxonomy): Eukaryota > Metazoa > Chordata > Actinopteri > Clupeiformes > Clupeidae > Tenualosa > Tenualosa thibaudeaui. Next base: position 5,829,419 of record JAIFZK010000013.1, on the reverse strand, counting down.
CTGATCTCCTGCCTTTCCCGATTTGACTTTGAATGTTCCCCTCTGTTCCACTCTACTCCCTCCTCCTCCTCCTCCTTTTCACAGAGAAACTCTCAGACCGAGAAGATCTGTCTGGGTGAGTCGTCTATGATCGAGGACAGCTTCAACCCAGAAAGGAAGGACTCCGATTGGGGCGGAGGAGGTGGGGGTGGAGGCGGTGCCACATACATCTTCAAAGTGAGAACCCACCCTTGACAATTCACGAGACCATCTTTAAGATAGCTGTTAAAAACACAGCTACATTCAGTAATCTAAGTACACTGTGTAAGAGTAAAAGCAGCATTCAGTTAGGGCAAAGGTAACTTATGTCAAAACTTTGTACAAGACCACAGATCCTCCCTATAAGCCTGCAGATCCTCATACAAAGCAACACATGAGCTTACATGAACAAGGGTAGCACTGAAATAAAAGGAAAGCCTGGTAGTGGGAAACACTGGCAGTTGCACATTCCTTGCCCTGCGGCATCTGTTTTCAGGATATTAGCCCGATATGAGACCCAAGTTTTTTTTTCAAGCGGAGCCGAGCCAGTGTGGGGATGGCTCAGGGGCCAGTGTGGCGTGACACGTCACCACATATCATTCCCAGTAGCACTTGTGAGACATCCTGAACTGATTAGTGGTTATCTGACTGAGCCTGTGGCTCTTCACACACACACATGCACACACACACATACACAAACACACTTCAAGGAAGGATGGATGGAGGGTTGGCGGAAGACTGAGCAGGCAGGCACATGGTTGAGACAGGCAGATGAGTTTTTTGGTCTATCTATCTGTCTGGAATCCAGTGGGTGTCATTGGCAGTGAACCTTTTGGGTCTCTTGGGTGACCCCTGCGCAGATGGTGAACGGGGAGATGGTCCCGCTGCTGATTGCGGCCGGCGGGGGAGGCAAGGCCTACCTGGAAGACCCTGAGAGCAGCCTAGATCAGAACCATCTGGAGCAGTACGAGAACGACACGGCAGCCCCAAGTCATAACGGCAGAACAGGAGCAGCAGGTCAACTGGCACAACGCACACACATACCAAAACACAAAACACAGAAAAGACACACAAATATATAAATATGTTTGCAGACATTTAAACATAAACACACAATCCCCATAACACAAGCTGCAGCAACATCTTATAAACACTTTACAGTCTGTCAGGCTAGGATGCATTTCAAAACCCACCACTGCCAGCCTGTGGCACTTTGATTAAAACTGTCTGCTAAATGCCAGTCAGCATATACAGTACATGCAGACATAGATGCATAGACCCAGACACAGATAATGTCCATTCCCCAACACAACCACACGCTTCCTATATTTGCTCCATACATACACACACACACACACACACAAACACTCAAGCACATTTATCTCCTGAACCCCAAATCCCTGACAGTTCCCAGTGCTGGGTGGATATGCTGTATTAGGGCACATAAGACTACAGATCCAGCTCCTAATTACACTAGCTGCCACACACAGCCACTCACTGCAGCTCCTCCTGCTGTGGAAGAGTGAGTGAGTGGGTGTGAGAGATTAGCTCTTTCTTAGACACACGCGACCGCTCATCAGTCAGACAGCAGACACCTTCTGGGCCCAACAAGGATCATCACAGGATGCTATTATTATGAGAGTTGACCCCTTGATTTATGGATTCCTCTCAACCACTGACTTTGGCCAAGAGCACAAGTGAAAGCAGCAGGATCTCAAACCCACAGCTTACTAAATGGATTTTGAAGTGTCTGTTTTATCATTTATAACAGCCTGGTGACGCATTTTTGGGTCCAAAATAGTTAAAACGATATCAATCAACTTGGGTTCATCTGTTAAAATTGTAACCATCCCAGGTTCAGTTCAGGGACTCTGGAAAGTGTTCATGAAAATGTCAGCTGGTAATTGTGCTAAATAGATGAATCTAACTGAATCAGAACTGAATGGAAGAGAATAAAATTAATCCAAATCAACAATCCAAGGAGAGAGGATGGTGGGTGTCTGCCAGGGTTTGAGGAGAGTGTTGTAAACGACTGCTGCATTTACAGGTGGTGGTGGCGGTTGGAAGGACTCCACCGTGCTCCTGTGGGCAGGGAAGTCTCTGGTGGAGGGCGCGGAGGGTGGCTCATCCTGCCCCAGGGCCTTGTCCAAGCTGAAGTGGGACACCTTTGGAGGGTTCGGTGGCGGCGGAGGGGCCTGCACTGCTGGTGGGGGTGGAGGTGGATACAGAGGTGAGTGTGGCGCCACTGCTGAACAGGTGTGCAATCTCACAAGCTCACCTTTACACACAAACACACATATTCACACACACACACACACAGACTCATTAACACAGACATGTGCTTATACAGTACATACAGACTGTTTCACACACATACCCATTCGATATGGATATATGTGGTCAGGAACACATGAAGTGCATGTAATCTGAAAGCATACAAGCACACTCTATTCCTTTGGGCCCAAAGTCTTGGGAAAAACTTTCCGTGAGAAGACTTCTCTGAGGAATGTGCCCCCTTTCCGCAAAGAATGCGTTCAAGCTCACAGGCATTGTGTGGTTGTTAGGACAAACTCCCCCTCCGTAATAAGTTCAACATGATGCCAATACCTGAAAAGCTCATATCCCCCCCTTAGAACAGAGAAACAAGGCTGAGGGGAAGACAAATGGGCTCTTTTGTTTGCTGTTACGCCCCTCCATACATGCCCCAGTGGCAGAACAGATACCCCACTCTGTTCAAGGGTAATTACGGCGTATGGCAGAGACAGACTAGGCCTTGTACGAGTAGGGCAGCTGTGGCCATAACCACATTAAGACCTGTTCAATTTTACTACCGAAACATCCTGATCAGGGAAGTGAGGGTTATACTATGCTATTGACAGGGTAGAAGGGGTGGTAGTAGAAGAAAAAAACCCCAAGGGGGAAATGTCATGGAGAATGAGGAGAAAGAGCAACAAAGAGCTTCATTGAGTGAGACGTGGGATTTGCGCTGGAGAGGAGAGCATATAGAATGAAAGAATTCGCACCCTGCTGGAATGATGTGTCATATTAGTGGAACGTATTTCATCGGAGAGTCATAACATCAAGCATTTCTGAGTTGCAGTTGAAGTAATTTGCAGATGACTGTGTATTCTAGACTCTTTTACAGTAGATCACTTTGTTAGCCATAGGAGGGTGATGGTTGAAGAATGTGGTCTGATGTCTTGTTTTGGTGATAGATGATGATTTTATTTTCTCTGAGCATGAAAAGATTTACGAGGCAATGTCAGCACTCATCTTGAGTGGCAATGTCAGCACTCATCTCTGTGTGTATCACCTTTTAATATTTGTGATGTAACTACTTGTGTCAAACACCGATTCAGGTGGGGATTCGGCGCAGTTTGATGAGCTCACAGCAGATGGCCAGGATGGTGTCTCCTATGTTCACCACTCTGGTGAAATATTTCTGCAGCCATTGGCAGGTAAGACTCTCTTGTGCCTTTGTATATGGGTGTCTGTCTTTGTGTGTGTGGGTGTCTATGTGTGTGTGTGTGTCTGTGTGTGTACGTGTGTGTCTGTGCTCCTGTTTGTTTCTCAGGCACAAGACACAAATTGAGTAAGAGACATGTGGCCCATCCTTGTGTTAAAGTAATTTAAGGTCTCATGAAACTTGTTGGAGAAGGTGCCATTAGATTCTAGAAACATGCAAGCTTTGGAGTAGCTTGGATCTTAATGTTTATTCCATAAAAAGCTTGTCCAAAGACTATTTTTTCTCCCGTGAGACATTGTGCTCTGACGTACATTCATCTTCAAGTCCATCTTTCTTTATCAGGATCTATTTTGCTCAATTGACAGAAAAAGTGAAAGTGCTGACTGCCATGTGTGTATTTGTTACCCACATACATTCATTTAATGTGAATGAAGGCATTCCTAAAGGATTAGCTGCCTTGACGCAATGTTTGAGTGTGGTAGCACGCTAATTTGCAGTCCTGTCACATATATACATGTACACTATACAGTTTAAGCACACACAGGATGAGTTTCACCCATATAAACACATGGTTTAGAGATGTGCACATCGACACTCAACTCAGTCATGCCTCTGTGTGTTTGGTGTGTGTATAGTGATGGAGAGTCATGGGGAGGCTGAGATTGAGGTGCACTTGAACTGCAGCCACTGCCAGACGCAGAGCTGCAAGCGGGACGACGACACCCACCTCATCCACTGCCTGTGCCACAACGAGGAAGTGCTGGCCCCAGACAACATCTCCTGCATAGGTAGATACCCTCAGACAGTTACTCTAGGTAGAGATAAGTATGTTTTTTTAGGTCTCCCTCATAGTAATTATTCTTCATCATCATCATCATCCTCCTCCTCCATAACATCATCAGCACCATCAGTGTTTTAATCCTTATTGCTGTATGTTGTTTAATACTGTGGATGTATATCACATTCTTTGAACACATAGTGAAGACCTTTATCCCCTCCTCTTGTGGAATAACATTTACTCAGAGACTCAGAGATTACATGATTAAAGATATCCTAAGCAAAGATTTTTTTCTTTGGCAAGGCATCAATGGCATCTTGCAAGTGCTGTAAATTCAACTAGAAACCATAGGCTGAGCTGAGAGAACCGCCATTCACTCTGCAATGAGTAATTTAACCTAAAACCTTGCATAAACCTTGCATCTCTCACCTTCACTTATCTGAACTGAAAAAAGTAATGAGCAATATACTTGCCCAGCATGTGTCACTGTTTTTACTTAAGTAATTTTAATCATGACGAGTCATAATTTTATTACTTGTTTCCTTTGCATCTTTATTTTATAGCTTTGTTCAGCCATGTTATGCATGAAATGGCACAGCAAATCTACCGTCATTTGTACAGGTATATGACATGTTATGTTGCTCATGTCAGGTGTCGTGTGCTTTACCCCGTGTCCTCTGTTTTTCCTATCCTCTGCCTCTCTCATATCTGACCCGCCAGTCACCCCGGAACCCGTGCCGGAGGGACACCTGCCGCTGTCGCTGATCCTGGCCGTGGTGGCGTCCACCGTGGTGACGGGCATCGTGCTCACCTGTGCCAGCCTCACCCTCAGTAAGAGACTCTTCCAGTTCTGTGTCAACTCTGTGCCCTCCACTTTTCACCGTCTCTGAGCACCAGCCACTCCCAGCTCTTGTCCCAGGGCCGGTGTGGAGGAAAACAGGGACTTTTTCCTGTCTGTGTGTTGCCCTGTAAGAAGACAATGTACGATTTTGGAAACACTGTGTTCTGCCATGATCTAAACCCCTGCAGCTTCTGTAATGTCAAATCAGATGAGTGCAATCTGTTTTGGATGTGCAGAGATACATATATGGCCTTAGATTACATGGAATGGAACAGTGTTAATAACATTAGTGTTTTGTTTCTGTGTTAGAGGGTTTCCTGAAACTACAAGGGTGTTTGAGCTGTGTTGCCATTGTCCTTTGATGGTGTTGGGGGACACATGAAAGAACCAGTGCAGGGGATGGAATGAAATGAATTGAAAATTTAAGTATGCCAGGAGTCAACATTGATTCAGAGAGAATGGCTTGGGATCTTCTCTGTGACGTTTTCAGCAGAAGCTGAAGAATTTTACAGTGGCCTTGGAGATGTATTTACCGTGTATATATTATCCATGTTGAAGAAGAGTAGTAAGAGTAGTAACAACAAAAACAAATTTGGTTGAGAAGCCCTAGGGCATTACTTCCCCAAAGATCACAAGCTAATTTAGGCCAAGTGGTTTTCAGCTGTGATGTAGAAAAGGACATTTTTAAAGGTCTTTTAAGGGATGACCATGAGTATTCAGGCCAAATTTCACACAAGCACTTTATAGCAGGGGTGTAAAGTCAGAAACGTTCCTGTCAAAGCAAAGGCATTCTTTTTCTAATTTTTCAAAGAGGTGGTTGGATTATATGCCTGATGCCAAAGCCTTTAGTAGTTAAGTTTTAACCAAGACCTCCACAAACAAAATACAAAGCCTCCTGAATTCTACACATTAATGATAATGATCTACACAAAACTCTTCTTTTACATTTAAAATGTATCATAGTCTATCAGCATGATATATTCAGTAGAATAATATGATTTACTGTGCTTTGTCGCTTATTTCATTACCTGCTTTATCTAAGTAGTGTTGCACAAAAAAGGAGTTATTAGGGAATATGGATATAACCTGCTTTTAATCTATGTAGGCTACATTATTTAACTATGTACAAATGCTTTGGAAATATTATAGATGAAAAGTAACAGAGCTACATAATATAACACTATAACTGTAGTCTTTCCTGTAGGCTACTAAAATCAAATAGTTTATTTATGCTGCTAAGTGATAAGTTTTTATGATTTTAGCTAAATCATAATGTTTTAGAGCCATCAGTCATTTCAAAGCAAAGGACGGCGAGGGACCTATGAGCATGTCTTGGTGAACTGTCCCCAAAAATGTGATCTTTTTTTCCTGGTAAGCATGAAGTGAAGAGTCCTAGGCCTACTTACTGTTTCTCCTTTTCCCCCAAACAAATGCCCATTTACATATCAAATTCATCCTGTTGAACTTTTGGGTTCCAAGGTATTTTGTGCTGTTAAGAGTCCTTGCAAAGCCGTAGCTTTATGTAACGTATGATTGCTTAATATTCTGGGTTTATTTGTACCCCATATAATATGGGAATATGTGGCCTTAGGAAAATGGACTGCTATGCTGATGTGAATTTCAATAAGTTCCGTAGTCCACGAGGGCAACAATTGCAAGTGTCTCTGTCTGTCTTTGTGTTAGTGTTTGGTCAAGAATCTCTATGTTGACTCAGTGACTGCATAATTGTCATATTGACCCAAACATATCTGTACAAATACTGTGCCAAGACTCACTGTGTATTCCTCTATGATAAATAAAATAAAGAAATGACAATGATGAATCATGGAAAAACATAAGATATAATCCTTAGCGACATTCACTGGCTGGAGTGGGGTTGAGTGTCTTAGACTCACAGCTGATGTCTAGGTCCTTCTGGATGGTTCTAGAGGATCCTTTTTTATCAGAGGTAACTGAATGTGCTTTGACAACAAGCTTTTAGCATCTTCTTTGCTGCTTAGCATTAGCATTCTCTATGCTGCTTAGCATTTGTGTTTTACCCACTGTCAGACTGGCTGTCTCTGAAACTTACATGGCTGTTGTGGAATGTATCTGAATGTAACAGCCACACACACATTGGATGCTTAAATGCATTAACCTGACTCCATGACACAGTAGATACAGTAGATAACACAGCATAATCATGTGTTGCTGTCCTGTCCTAGTTTAACACTTTCCTGCTCTAATATTATACTGCATGACTGCATTCAAGCACAAGCCATCAGCAGTTGCTGCTTTGTGCCGTTATTTAAATAATGAGCAAAATGCAAAGTCTAAAGAGTAACTAAAGTTTATTTCATAACCGGGCAACATCTATTTGCTAATTTAACACAATAAGCATGATCCTAAGCTTGGGTGACCAGACGTCCCCAACTTCTGCGGTCAGTCCCCATTTTTGGTGGTCTGTCCCCTGTAAAATACCTGTGTTTTGAAGATAAAACATTCATGATTTTAATGATATTGACTGTAGAAATAAGAATGTCCTTATGTTATTTTTAGGAAAATTCCTTGGGGGAAATGTCCTTGATTTCCAACTCAGAAGTCTGGTCACCTTATCTCAGGAACAAACAGAAATGGTCCAGCTTAAAGCACTGACATACCACATGACTTTAGTTCATATACATTTAGTTTTCTCATTGTCTGACTTTGCACTTTGTCTGGGATTTAAACTAGAGCCTATTCTATTGAGAGCTTAATATGGAAAGTTTGTAAAGGTGGTTAACAGTGTCTCTTCACCTGAACTTTCCTCCCAAGCAGGTTGGTAGTCTGTGCATGGCGCTCCCCAACCTCCTCCTACCTTATCCCCAAACCTATCTCCCTTCACCCTTGACCCTTGACCCCACCCCAACCAACCCCCCCCAACCCCCACCCACCCACCCAACCCGAGTCCAGCTCTCCTGGCGGGCTGCTCCTGTCCCGTGCCGACGGCTCGACGGCACGCAGGGGATCTCTCCACCTCCTCCTCTCACCTGCACGCAGCGCCCCTCCCCTGCCCTGACCCTGGCCCGCCCCGGCAGACTACCAACCTGCTCTGGGGCTGCGGGACGCCTCCGCAGAGGGTGAGTCCCCCATGCTCTCACCCTGCCTTTGGAACAGAGGTGAAAAGGTCCAGTTTAGAAAGAATGAAAATATCAACTGCAGAATTTCTGTAATATATGCTACCTAGACTGAAGAAAAAATGATCTTATGAAGAAAAATTTATATTATGTCTGAGCTTGATATTTAGGTATGGTAATATGTAATATGCAAGCTGAAAGCTTTCCTCCAGACTTTCCATTAGTCACTGCATTATGACGACATTGGTTCAATGGTTAATTTTGCTAACTGATTGGACCCAACATGAGCAGTTAGGTTTGTGTCAGGAGAGGCCAAGATCTCTTCTTGAGAACTTTCTGTACTGGAACCTTTCCCTCTTTGCTGTTGACAGAGAAACTGTTAACACACATATGTCTGTGCTGCCTTAGACTAACATCAACCACCAACCCCCCTGCAGTGGCCAACCAAGTTCTGGCACTATATTTTGGCGCTTAGTGTTCGTTTTCCTGGTTGAATTTCCTGCCAGCCAGTTGGACTGCATATTGCAACAATAAGAGGCATGGATCGGTGCCCTGATATAATCTGATACATCACTGTACCCAATCAGAAAACCTTGGATAATTTAGTGTCTAATTGCTATAAAATCTGCTTGGCGAAAAATTAGATTTAGGCACTCGGTATTTTTCTTTTTTATGAGGACATTATGTTAGTAGATTAGAGTGGAGAGAACATTTTTGTTTTCTTTCAGGTGTAGATGTTTTAGACTGAAAAAAGTAGTGTTGTACAGAGTGCATGTGTGTAATGCTCTCCACAGACAAATTCACTGAACACAAAAAGTACTCCTAAGTTCCTCTGAATGTAGGCCTCTATTTAAAGATATATCGTTTTTGTTTTCCTAATCCTCTGATCAGTTTTTCTTTTCAAGGATGTGGGCAACTCCTTGTGAAAGGATTCTGCCAGCACGTTTAGGTTAATGTTGGCACTTTTCATATGTAGCATAGATTTGCATATTTTTAGCTGAAGTCACGTCACAGTTTACGTAGGTCGTAACCCCATTTAACTATGCTTGTGATTTGCGTCTTGGCCTGAGATGCAGACATCTCAGTAGTACAGTGAGGCTTCAGTGCCAGGATGTGAGTCTTGTCTCCTGCTCTTAATTGCACAGAAACACATCCAAACCTCATTTTAATTTCTTCATTAATCTCACTAAGGGGTGACAGACAAGCCAAAATTAATGGTGTGGTTTCACTTTTTGGAACGTTACTTTTTTTCCAAATGTTTTGTGTTCCATTGTGGTGAGACAGAGTGAAGCCCACTGATTGATGTGTTTCTTGTTTTTCATTTGTCTCTCCTGCTCCTGTCTCGCCTTCATAGTCTACTACCGGAAGAAGAACCACCTGCACGCAGTCCGGGTGCGGCTTCAGAGTCCGGAGTACAAGCTGAGTAAGATCCGCTCCTCCACCATCATGACCGACTACAACCCCAACTACTGCTTCGCCGGGAAGGCTGCCACGCTCAGCGACCTCAAGGAAGTGCCACGCAAGAACATCACCTTGCTAAGGTATCAGAGATGCTGCAAAGCTTAATGCACCATAAGTTCTTTTCTGTTAACAGAGGTTTATTCATTGATTTTGCAAAATTTCATCAGCTGTGGGATTGATATATGAGGAAATGCTATACATGTTGAATACATTTCCTTTCTTCATAGTTTTTTCTTATAATTTTCTTCGATTCTTTAGAAGTAATGGACGTGACTCAAGCACTTTTTTTTCACTTGTAAAACACACTCTTTTTGCAGTTGATACACAGTGCGGCTAATATTTGCCAAGATCTGTGGTGTTCTCCATAGCAGAATGGTGATTCATAAACACTTTTATGAGGGCCTTTCACACAATCTCCATAATGACCCATCAAAGCACAATTAATTGCCCTTTCAAATGAAAATAAATATACTTGATTTTCCCTTCCTTTTCTTTTCTTTCCTAGTCTCCCTTACCTTAATCTTGGTCTGTCTCTCTGTATATGACTTCTGTTTCTGTTTTCTGTCTACAGGGCTCTTGGCCATGGTGCCTTTGGAGAGGTATATGAAGGCCAGGTCCTTGGCATGAATGGGGATAATTCGGCCATGCAGGTGGCCATCAAGGTCAGCACACGTGTTATTCTATCCGTTCACCTTTTTCAGTGAAAGGGCACTTGACTGTTACTCTGTGTGCCTAGAAGCTGTTGGAAAAGAAACAAGTACATTTAAGGAAGGATGTTTAGGACTTTATTTCTGATGCTGTATTATTTCTGTTTACTGGCTGGTGCTTGCTTTGTGATTGGCAGTGCTAAAGTCACCCCACTGCACATGCCCACATAAGCTCAAAATGCAATTGAATTTTGCATGGCTCTTTTCACAGAATCACACAAAGCCAACCCACAGGCACACTAAAACTGCAGACAAAAAAGAAACACAATTTGCAGGAATGCAGCAGTGGTGACCCATGACAGCATTTAAAAAACAAATGGCTGGCTCTGCTGGCCCCCATGTTTTTCTGACCAGCGTCCAGTTTGGCATGAAAAACATCACCATAAAACTGGTTCTGGATAAATGCAGCCACTGTGAAGCATGTGATAGGCTGGATGTGGTGGATCATTTGGGATAACATGTGGCTGCTCGCAGTGAGGGCCACAAGACTCCAGTTCTCACCCTCAGCGCAATTAAATTTGGTGATTTGTAACACCTAGCCAAGGTTCTGACCAAAGCTTGAAGACCAGCCTTTGGCCCCAGGCTCAGGGCCTCCTTGACAAGGCTTTTGAGACCCTGCTGAGATAATGAAAATCAGACTGGCTTTTGGTAGAGAATAGTTGAGATTGTGATGTCTGTTCTCTGATTAGACCCTGATTAATGGTATTGTTTTTTTGATTTTCTTTTTTTTATCTCCCTTCTCTGGTCAACAGACTCTTCCAGAAATTTGCTCCGAACAAGATGAGATGGATTTCCTGATGGAAGCCCTGATAATGAGGTGCATGTGGTACAAACACAAACACAAACACACGCACACACACACACACTCACACACATTCACACACACACACAGACACACACACACACACACACACACACACACACACACATGCACAGGCACGCACACACAAGTTCTCACTCAGGAATATATTTGAATGGACGAAAGGACAATTATTTTAAATCCATCGCCCACATGATGTGTTTTCATACAATCCGTCCATGTATAATGTTTTGTTGATAAGACTCACAGCTGGTGCTGGTTAGAGTGAAGAAGCAAATGCATCTTTCTGGATAGAGCAGCTGTTCTCCAACCTGGTCATGCATTCATTACACTCAGTGTGGGGTGTAGAAATGTGACACAATGTATTGTAGCTCAGAAATAGAGATGCAACCACCTGGTGTTTATGCTTGAACACCTCTCAACCTTCAAACTGAAATCTATGTTTGTAAACTGTTTAAAGTAAGGAGTTAGAGCTATTGGTCAGGTAGATGTGCTACATGTACTGTGTTGCTATGGTGATGGTGCTGTGAATGGCAACCTGTTAACAGCAACTCTCAACATTTTTAAGTCTTTCCACTTTTCTTCATATTTTAAAATGTTAGTATTGTGCTATGTCATGCCTCTGACTTTCTCTCTTTTTTAAGCTAAGTGTGTGTGTGTGTGTGGGGGGGGGGGGTTCAGGTGAAGGTTTATTTATTTATTTTACTCATTTATTATATTTACATATGCGTTAATTAGTGCTGTCAATAGATAAAAAAATATCTGATTAATAACAATAGAAAATTTAAGTTTATCACGCCTAATTAATCACACTTTTAAAGCAATAAGAAGAAATAATGTCACACATGCTCCTGGGTATCGCAGGCTTTAGCATAGTGCCACTCTTTGGTTTCCTATACTCCCGACGTGAAAGAGTGTTATGGCCATAGGTTGTCTATGACAAGGTTGCCCAGGAGTGACCGACAACATGAATCACGTGACCTGGTGTTTTTTGGTGTCCTGTGATTTACTGTCTAATAATTTAGAACACGCTGATATGTTTCCATATGTGTCATCTTTCTGTCTTGTAATGGAGATATTTATGATAGGTGGAACATACACAATGTGTTTTAGTAGCCTATAGAATGTAAATTTACAATGTGTGTGCTTGCTTGCTCCATAGTAAGTTCAGCCATCAGAATATAGTGCGCTGCATTGGGGTGAGCCTACAGATTCTGCCCCGCTTCATCCTTCTGGAGCTCATGACTGGGGGGGACATGAAGAGCTTTCTCAGACAAAACCGACCTAAAGCTGTGAGTCGCCCTCTCTCTCTCTCTCTCTCTCCCTCTCTCTATTTCTGTCTGCTGATACCTGCTGTCTTGTTGCTCCCATTGTGCTCATGTACAGTGTGTGTGAAATGTTTACATGTGAACCCTGTTGGTCTACTTCTACTATGAGTCTACTGTGAGTTTGTTAACATACAGTTGAACTGATGAACCATGTGTTGAAATATAGAAAAGTGTTTAACTGATGTTACTCATACACACACACACGCATCCTCAACACGGTGTATTTGCCATCCTAGAACCAGCCCTCCTCCTTAACCATGCTTGAGCTCCTGCACATGGCCCGAGACATTGCCCTTGGCTGCCAGTACCTGGAGGAAAACCACTTCATACACAGGTTACTAGACCTTCTCTTTGCGGATTATGAAACTGATTATATAACCTGATTTTGGCAAAGCAGAATAGGCTGTATATTCCCCCATAACATAAAAATGTGCATGCCAAGTGACTATATGAGCAGATTCTGGCAAAGCAATGAATTGTCTATCCAAGAAAATGCTATTAAAAAGACACAGAGCAACTCTTTGTCCAGATGCTTGTAAAAGAAGAAAATGTTCATTGAACCAGATAGGTAAACGATATACAATTTGTGCAATCCATTTACTTCAGCTGTATGCTGTAGCTCAGCAAGTCTACTGATGAATGTAGAATGACAGTATGCTGAAGAACCTGTGAGACCCTGAAATGGAATTCCGATGTAAAGGCCTTTTTCCCCCTTGTCTTGTAACTGTCAACATTGTATTGGATTTTAACCCGAGTGGAAGGGTTTCAAGTGGTCTGGACCAGAGTAATACTTTAATCCTTTTCAGTTTTTTTTTGTTTTTGAAAGAATAGCTCAGTAGGGAACTGACAAATGTGTAAAGTAAGCTATTTTTTTAAAAAGTGAGATACAGCAGCAGACGCCATCTTTCAGTGTGTAGGCCACACACTTTTTTGGCCACAACACTATATTTTGTTGAATTTGTTCCATTTTTTCCTTTTAAAGACCCAAAGCACTGTATGTCCTATTTCACTGTATGCTTGGTATGCTTCAACAATGTGCAATGAATACAATGGCATTCCAGGGATTGACTTTATATAGTCATGGCTGTGTGGGTGCCAGTACTTTTGGCCATGACTGCAAATATGTACTTATTCTCATTTCACTTCCAAATATATGAATTAAACAATAGCAATACAATTAAGCATTTAATAGAATTAAATGCATGCTAGTGACTCTTTCATGGTGGTTCATAAAATTTGTAATGGTTATTCATTTGCTTTATTTCTTCCTAATTCTCTTCCTATTCTCCTATTATTTTTCCTATTCTCTCCTTTAGAGATATTGCTGCTCGAAACTGTCTCCTTACATGCCCAGGCCCAGAAAGAGTGGCCAAGATTGGAGACTTTGGAATGGCCCGTGATATATACAGGTGCACATGATATTCTCTAGCATACATTTATGATAAAAACCCATTCATACAGTCTGATTACTTTTGCAGGCATTGTTGGATTTGCTGTCACAGTTATATCTCACTCTGTGAGAAGATTTATGCTTCTCTTTCAAAATCAGACAAAGACATTCCCCCAAGATTCTAGTTATGTGTCAGGTGCTTACAAAGCTCTTTATCATTCCCAAGATTGAGATGACATATGGTTGTTATTTTCTCTCTCTTAAGTACTTGGAGTGTCAGCTTTATTGTCTTCAAATGAACGGTTTAATTAAATTAAGCAATTTGACCACTAAAAGCATGCTGTGTTTTCCTCCCCCAGGGCAAGCTACTATCGCAAAGGTGGTCGTGCCATGCTGCCTGTTAAGTGGATGCCACCTGAAGCTTTTCTGGAGGGCATATTCACCTGTAAAACAGACACATGGTAATAGAACACCACACCACAATCCCACATCACTTTTATGGATACTATACCACAGTAATTACCATGTATAAACCTCAAGTCAGTGTTTTAAGCAAACTAAAAAAACAAAACCATGTATTGACCTCACCCTTGTATTGACCTCACCCATGTATTAACCTCGGTTAATAATTTGGTAATTACAGCATACATGTTATCTATTATCATTATTTATTTACATGCAGTTTGGTCATTTGCCCCTTAGTTCTCAGGTGGAACTTGTTAATACGGCATGGGTCCTCAACAAAGTTAATTAGTGACTATCTGTGAGAGCTGGGAAGCACCTTCGATAGTAGGACTAAATCAGTTAGTGTGTGTGTGTGTGTCTGAGTCTGTGAGGCTGTGTGTGATTGTAGGCTTGTGTCAGAGCTTGTCTGCTCCATTAGATATGGGTCCTTCTAGTACATACTCATGGCTTGAAGGCATCTGCTGTCTTTACAACTGGGCTATGATTCCTCCACTTGCCCACAGGATCTTTTTCAGATTTACAGCAAAATTGCCCCTTTCATGAGGTTGAGTTCAAAATCCAAAAAACTTTTATTTTGTTGGTCAGTGTTGATGGGAGAACCTTTACCACACTGCAGAACAAACAGTGTCATGGCCACTGCATATTCTGTCACAATTATTTCAAGCTGTTGTGGGCTATGTTCCCATGCAAACAATAATAGACTTGCAGGACTTGGGCCTTCTATTCTCACTGTTGGCGCAAAACCTATTTGTCTTGTACAGGATGCTTAAATCCACTCTCTTTTCCCACTCCTCTTATTGAACTCTGCTGCCCTCTGCAGGTCTTTTGGGGTACTGCTGTGGGAGATTTTCTCTCTGGGATACATGCCTTACCCC
Organism: Tenualosa thibaudeaui; assembly: GCA_027481765.1. Lineage (NCBI taxonomy): Eukaryota > Metazoa > Chordata > Actinopteri > Clupeiformes > Clupeidae > Tenualosa > Tenualosa thibaudeaui. Next base: position 5,814,175 of record JAIFZK010000013.1, on the reverse strand, counting down.
TGTAAAACCAATCAGGAAGTACTGGAGTTTGTCACCAGCGGTGGCAGAATGGATCCACCTAAGAGCTGCCCAGGGCCTGTGTGAGTAATTTGATTGCATAACTGTTGAATTAGTTACAATTTTGTTTTTATTGTAAGTCATGCAGTCATGAGTTTTGATGAGAGTGTATTGAATTATGCTGGTATTATGCTCTTAATGTAATCAATTACTGTTTTGCAATGATGGCATAGTTCATCGGCAGTTACTCAATATTATGACTCAGTTGTTTTCCATCAGTTTCTGCTCTTTGCAAATGTTCTTGGCAGATTCTGCTATAAGTATGTTTGATGAACCTCAAGAACTTTCAGCAATAAATGAATGATCCAAAAACATTCAGTCCTTCCACACAGCCAGTCCTCAAAAGTTTTCCTTCTCACCCTGCAGCTACCGGATCATGACCCAGTGTTGGCAGCACTGCCCTGAACACCGTCCCAACTTCTCCACCATCTTGGAGAGGATCAACTACTGCACTCAGGTAGATGATCCAACAGACAAGCACCAGACTGGTTCAGACTGCCATATCAGGCAAATGTTTGCTCCATTATTGCTCCCTGCCAGCATCTGTTTGGAGATACCTCAGTTCTGCAGGCACCTAGATGCAGTGCCTGCCTGCTTATTGCTACTACCAAGCTATTGAAGGGGCATTGTGAATAGTCTAAATATTTACACATGTTTCAATTTAGGGCAAAGAGCATATAAACACTAGCCATTCATTGTTCTTTAGTGTAGACTGTTGCCTAGCATCCGAATTACCGTTGCTTTCACAGAAAGGTATTTGTTTAAAATACTTGTGAAGTCATACTGCATTACATCAGGCTCTTCTTTGCATTCAGTCTTGTGTATAAACCTGAGGAAACCTATTGTCTGGCTAGCCTGCTGCAGAACCTATGAGTGAATAGTCAGCATTAACTTTTGTAATTATATAACATATGTGTTTATGACATGGATCCTATTGGGGAATGATGTGGTTCTATAACCATATGTGGTTCTATAAGCTCAGGGCTAAAGCTGTAGATACTCTATAGGGGATATAGGAGGGAGTTAAATATTTCATTTAAAACAAAAACCTTTAACATATTTCAACAACACCTCAAAAACAGAAGTTCAGATTTTAGATGTTCATTGTAGTCCCTTCTTTATGAAGACCAAATGGAGCGTTAGCTGACACCTTAATATCCGTCTAGTGTCTGAAAACTCTGGTAAATTGGTAATTACCAAGTCAGATCAAGCCTGAGGAAGATTTTTGTTACTTCTGGACTCATTTCACATCTTTACTTTTGCATGTGCCCCTAGGACCCTGATGTCATTAACACACCTTTACCAGTAGAGTACGGACCGACCGTGGAAGATGATGGAAGCACTGTGATGCGCCCGGAAGGCTCCGGAAGCATGAGCCCTCTGCTAGTCTCCCACTCTCTGTCCCAGGATGGTTCTCTGCCTGCAGGTGGCATCAGCCTTGGAGGGGGGCTCACACAGCTCCCGCAGGCTCACAAGCCCCGGCTCCTCCTCCAGAGGCCCCAGCCACTGCCCCAGGAGGCTGCCGCGTCATACCGTGATGCCCTGGAGCCGTCCTGGGCCGAGTCAGTGCCCCCCGTGGCCGTCTGTTCTGGCTCCTGGCTCCAGGTCCAGTCTGCCTCCGCCGATTTCCCACATCATCGTCCTTGCTCCCGGAGCAGTTCCTCATCAGGCAGCCAGAAGCTCAAGAACAAGACGAAGAACCTGTGGAACCCCACCTATGGCTCCTGGGTGCTGGAGAGCATTGGCCGGGCCAAGACGGTGCTGTCCCACACCCAGTCCGTGCCGCTGTCCTGCTCCTCCACATCCTCTGCTACCCCAGCTGCTGCCGTTGCTTCCTCGTCTACCTCAGAGCAGAATGACTCGGAAGCGGCTGGTGGTTGCCAGTCCACTGCAGGTGTCGTGGTATCCTCTGCAGTGTCGCAAGCCTCTTCTCAGACCTCCGCGGGCCCACAGAGTCTGAACTCAGGCCTATCCTTGCGAAAGAGTCCAGTAGGTGGTGGAGGTGGTAGAGGAGTGACTGGGGGATCGTTGGCCAGCGCCATGGACCTGGCCAAGCTCCAGAGCTTTCCGTGTGGGAATGTCAACTACGCCTACGATGAGCAGAGCTATGAGGCTGAGAGTCTGCCACTGGTGGTGCCCAAAGCCGCAGAACCCATCACCACCTCCGCCGTCGTCGCAGCCCGCAGCTCCTCGACGGGCCTCTCCCTGGCTGGCCTTGCCCTGGCGCTGCCCTCCACCTCCGGACACAAGCCCCTGGTGAAGCGTCATGCCAGCTATGGGCACGAGGACATCAAGCGCCATGCCAAGCCTGAGAAGCCCACCCGGGACAGGGACTCAGGCTTCTCCCTGTCCGAGGACCTGAGCGTTACGCCTGTCTAGCAGGGATGCCATACTCCACAGGTGGCTGACACAAACCCACCATCACTAGAGTGAGACGTCACAATAGAAGCACTGGAACTACATTTTAAACACTGGAACACCAATACACTGGAATAGGCTCTTAAGTGTGCCATGCTCGGCCTGCTGAAGAAATCACAAGCTTGTCGTTTTTAAAAATATATAGCTAAATAAATGAATAAATACTGAAATAGTGAGTATATATAAAGATAAGTGTATATATTCGAAATGAAAAAGCCTTTTTGTACACATAGTAATGTTTCTTAAGTAGCCTTGGTACTAACTTCAAGGGTAGTAGGTGCACTCAGGAGCTCCTGAATATTTCCTCACCTAGACCCAGGGAATGGAGAGCCTGAAGATGCTGTGAGACTGAAACAAACACTAGATTGTAATCAGAAGATGTAGTAAGAAAAAACAGAGGTTAACAAAAAAATACCAGGGCAGAGGGTTTTCTATGTAAGGGTGTTGAGGAGTCTCATGATCAATACTGTGAAAAACACTTGCTAAGGTTCAACCAGCTATGCACTAGTTCTAGTTTCTGGTCATTCCATTTGACCTTCTGGAATGATAGCTGAAAAATGGAAAGTGTAGCATTTTGGATTCTACTGATAGCAGTTGATTTGTACTTCTGAAGATCCTATTTGATCGTCTGATAGTGCTTTTATGCTTTGGAAATAACATCAGAATATGTTAGAGAGTTGGTATGAGAGTCCAGTATAAAAAAAATATCACATTACAGGTATATTCTTGTGAATCTCTTTGTGTCTGTATTGAGTGGTTTTACTAGAGCAATTGGGGGTTAATGGCTGCTTACATTTTACACAGAATGGATTATTTTTTATGCACTAATAATGTACATACAAACAGCTAACCCGTTATTCTTACTGGCTGAGATATTTGCCATTTTTCCTGCAGTCCCAGCCATACTTTGGGGGGAGGGTGCTACACTGAACATCCAATGCCATCTTTATCTATTTTTGAAGTCATAAGGTTGATGACCCTATGTGAGCAATCAAAACCATCACACCAGCTACGTCTGGTGGACATTTGCCTTTTTGCCATAACTGTGCTGCTCTGTTGATAGGCCAGAGTAAAAACTGAATAATACATTCAGTTAATACATTAATACATTCAAAAGCTTTTTTCCTCAAAACGTACCCAGTTTTAAAGTCCCATCTCTGGCTTCCCCTCTCTAGTATAATGTCTGGTTGTGATTGCCGGGTAGTGTTTGCTCATGCGGATTGCCACCCAACATCGGCCCAGTATTTGTGTCATTGTTCTTGCACTATACTGGCACTAGATGGCAGCATTGCTCTAGAGTGCATCAAGTGCTGTTTCTCAGGCAATGAGTATGAAACCAACTACATGGTGCATAATGAATGATAATGATTGTGTTTATTTCTTCATATTAGCCCACAGTTTTCTTGGTCCAAGCCTATTTTTAAATCTTTTCATTTGCTGGAGTTTGTTAATATAGTTTGTTTTTTGCCCAATTTCCTTTGTATGTTTAGTTGTTGCTTTTACTTAATTTGTATAGATCTAACAAAGCCACCAAGTTATTGTATACACTTAAACAAGCCATTTTGGAAGAGAAAATGAAAATTGGGAAGCCTTTGAAAACTGCAATGCAACATCAGCCTCCGTAGCTACAAGAACTTTTTTTTTGAGTCACTGGATTTGCACATCAGTCTGCATACTTGGAACACTTTACAGACTTTTACAGGGAAAAGAAGACATTTCTTTGTGAACCACAACTGTGCATCAACATATTCCGCTCTGTCTGTTTATTTTACTATTTTACCATTAGTATAAACATCTTCAGCTATACTCCAACTCAGTTGTATTATCGTTGTTATTCTTTCACCTGGACTAAGTAATCTATGTAGCTCTACCATTTTCATCTCATATATTTATATATTATGAAAATCTTTATGAGTATACTTTGTGTTTTTGTTTCTTGTAGATGATCACTGCCAATGGTTTGCATGGGCCTTGCTACTGGGTCCTGCATTACCTATTATTGAATCAGGAGATTGCAGTCGCCACTAGAACACAGCACTCTTTGATGAAGTGCTGAGTTCAGTTGGAGATGTCGGAGTCCATTGTATTTCCTCAATGTATCTATGTTTACAGAATAACATTAACAAGTACTTTTGCTCCCTTTTTGTGTTCCAGATGAGACACTGCTGTTTATGGTTCCTTATTTTAGGGATGACACTCTATTCCCATTAAAATAAATGTCTTTTAAAATCATACGTGTGGGATCAATGCACATATCTATCAAGGTTTTGAGGACAAGAGTTTGAACTTGTGATCTCTAGTTTGGTTTACGATCATTTGAGTATGTCTAACATTTACATTCGCACACAAGGATGACAACAAGGAACTAGCTTTTTTTAACTCCTGAAGGAGAACAACTGCCACAGCTTGCTTCTCTTTTTTTCCTGTTTATCGTCACACAGAATATGTATTCTGTATTGTTTGTCCTGAGCAAAACTACTTGTCAGTGTACTAGCCAGAGTAATCAACTACGCCAAACTATCACTCTTACAGAACTGCTGTCAAAACATTCAGATTGGCCTTTATTTCATGTTGCATGTAAAGAATGAGGGCATGAATACACAGTACTTTTAAACCATGTTCCCAGGCAACCTCAATATGAAGTAGGTCAAGTCAGCTGTTCAGGGTTTGTATGGTAACCATCATTAAGCAAGGCATTACTTAACTTAGCCAGATAGCCCTCAATTTCTACAGACTTGTTTTTATTTCACAGATTTCTCTGGGATAAACAATAAAAATACACAAATTTACAATTCATGCAAAATGCAAATACCTTTTGCATAGGTAACACAATAGTGTCTTGCTGTGAAAAAGTTACAAAAGAAGTGTGCTTAATGACTTTGTACTTCAATAGAGTACTTTAAAAACAGCTATTAGTACTCACAGAGGATTGTAATAAACTGTTTTTCTTTGTCATATGAAGAAAAATCACTTAACCATAAGAGGCTCTGAGAACCAAAATGGAAACACCCTGTTCCCTGTCTTCCACTGCACAGGAAGTGTAAAGTGGCATCTCTGCATGTAGTATTAGGCTGGATTCATAGTCAGTGCAAGGTACGCTAATGCTAACGCACTGAGCGACTCAACAACGCCATGATGTGTACTTGTGTGCCATCCAATGTATCACATCATGGGGGCTGATGGTAGCGTATCAACAACGGCTCCTCTGACTGCACGGAAAATGCATGCATGAGTTTGCATTCAGAACATACCTGCATTCCGTTGCGTTGACTATGAATCCAACCCTATTCTTACATAAACAGCCAGTTGTGTAGAACTACTACTATCTACTATCTGCAAACTCTTGTTAGGGTGGCGTGGAGCTTGAGTGCTAGTGTTGCATTCCTTTAATGCAATTGGTGTGTGCTTTTCTACACATCACAGACACACTCAACCGTTTCCTAGTTTCACAGCCATGCAGCTCATTCATCACAAGGAAGAATGTGATCATTTGGTCGGTTTGAAGATTTCTGTGGTACATTCACAGATAACAATTTAAGAATATTGTTTTTGGCACTAGACTCATTTTAGTAAGTCCTTTTTTGTGCTTTGTTCAATGGCCTTGATGTCCACAGTAGTTTGTTGATACGTTTCTTTCAAGTACTGCATACGCAGTGCATGCAGCATAAATGTGATGCTTCTAGTGTCAGCAGAAATGACTGACATACTGTAGGTGGACATCGTCTGGGTCCTCATAACACTGGCCAGAGTTCTCCCTCAGGGGGTCACTCTTGAACCAGTGAGGTCAGTGTGTGGATGAGGTTGTCGAGGCCCCACAGATAGCCGTCCTCGCGGTTCCCTTCCTGCCACGGCGTGCAGTGCTGCAGGCTCTGGCCCTCGGGCAGCGCCGTTGTCTTGCCGAAGTCAATGAGCCACACTTCAGCTCGGCCTGTGTGGTCGTGAATGAACAGGAGGGAGCTACCGATGACCTGCAGGACAGAGTCAGTTAACTATGCGTGTATGTGTAGTGCTGTAATTAATGATTGCTATCATAGCTGATTAATCAACTGTTAATTTCCGTGATTAATGTATACTAATGTGTATATGATAACTGCAAAATGACAAATATAACACTCAACAAAATACAACAGCCAGAGACCCTGCTTACTAACCTCATGTCTCTTGAAGAACTCTGATGTGTTCAGGGCTTGTTTGATCGCTCTGAGCTTATTCACATATGCATTCTTTTTATTAAGAGAGAGAGAGAGAGAGAGAGAGAGACAGGGGAAAGGGAGAGAAAGGAGAGAAGGAGAGAGATAAGGAGAACATAAGAGCATGAGAGAAAACCCATGACGTGTACCAACATTTGTGTTTCAGCTATTTATTTAGGTGGTATCTGGGAAAATCAAAAGCAACTATTTACTTTCTGCGGTTAAAAGTGACTCCAAATATTTAATGGTAGCATCAGCAGTTAGGGTGGAACACTATTTACACTAATGGTTATGTACAGTATGTTCATTAACATATAGTGCTGCTCAAAAGAATGTGCACCTTTGGAATTACTCTGTTTTCCACATTATTAGGTCATAAAATGTGATCTGATCTTTATCAAAGTCACTACTGTACACAAACAATGTGCTGAAGCTAAGCACAAACGAAATTGCTACAGTTCATGTCCTCATTGAAAACGTGTAAAATATCCATAGTTCTTCATTCAGAAGAATATTTTTGAGGTCAGGCACTAATGTTGGACAACCAGGGCTTGGTTCATTCTAGTTCATCCCAAAGGCATTTGAGGTGTTAGAGAACCCTGTACTCTGCAGGCTAGCAGCCCAATACTTTTATTGTGTTATGGACACTGCTTTGTGCACTGAGGACAGTCACGCTAGTGAAGGGATATTGGTACAATGGCTGTGCTCAGGAGTTGGGCTTGGGTTAGTGAAGAGGAATTTTAACAATTCATTTACCGACAATTTTATGGTTCAAACTTTTTGAAGACAGTTTGGGGAAGGTCCATAAAGACATTTTTGGGAGTGTCTGGTATGAAAGAACCTGACTAGCAGACTGGAACAGGTTTCTCTATCTAAAGCCGTCTAATCCCTTTTAGATTAACTAAGGAGATTGTGAGCCAGGCCCTCCTATTAGCTTGCTGGTTGTGAGAACCTTAACTCAAGCACAGACATACTGTGTTACCACTGTATTGTCTTCAATAAGTCAAGCACAAGTGTGCATACGAAGGAAGTAACTGAACTGGTGGGGCTGGATGCCATCAGTGTAACTCACGATTATATCTGTGCTTCCTCCAACAAAATCCCTGAAGACCTGAGTGACTTCTGCCTGTGAGCGTGTCCTCTTGAAGTCTGTCCGACAAGTGCCATCTCCTTTCTGCACACACGGGAGAGAAAGATGTTTGCAAGGGTGGGCCACAAAAGTTTTCAAAGTCATGATGATAACACAGACAGATGACAGATGATATTTGTTGTTACAGTTAAAAGCCATCAAAGCATAGCTAGCACTAATGCTAACAAATGCAAACAAGTAACTTTAACACTAACTTCTATAGCATTAAATACAACCCCAGTTCCAAAAAAGTTGGGACACTGTAAACTGTAAATAAAAATAAAATGCTACAATTCTCAAATCATGCAAATTAATTTTGGTGGTGATCAGGAACACCGTCTGGAATTTGTACTGTGTCAGTGACCCTACATTGCCTTGACGGCGGTCTGTGCTCTCCGAGTGCTTTTCTACTTGTTATATGGGATATTTATGGTCGTTTCAAATTTGGGGCCAGCAGCATGTCTCAAAAAAGTTGGGACAGTGTCAAGAAAAGGCAGGAAAGCTGACTAAAGACACTGTTACTGTTTACGTTACCTGCTAAGATGATTGTGTATAAATACTTGTAGGTGTCTTCATCATGTTTTCCTTTTGGTTATGCTTACAATGTGAAGAAACTGGACTGCAAGCCAGCCATTTTAGCATCTGGCTGCCCTTATGATAGAGCCACACTGTTGGAACTTAGTGTCGTATGCAGTTTGCCCTCATTATCTGGTAATATTTAAGGGCTGGGTGGCTGCTTATGCTGTTCAGAACCTCTATCATTTATTAATCATAATTATATAAATATAATTTTACTTTCCAGATGTGTAAACAACCATAACCAAGTCACTTCTGCACCCCCATACCATCATAGATGCTGCCTTTTGAACTGACCAGTAAAACAAATAGGATGTTCTCCTCTGTAGCCCGGAGGATGCATTTCCAAAAAGAATAACAATTTTTCACTTGTGTAACAACATGATAGTTTTCCATGTCTTCTAGGTCCATCTCAAATGAGCTCAGGCCCATATAAAGACTGTTAAAACTCTGGATAATGTCTACATATGAATTTTTTGCATGGTTGAGTTTTCACCAGCTTTCATGGTTGGAGTACAAAAGTATATTTATAGACAATGGCCATTTTATGATCTTATGAACTCATACAATGATTTTCATTACAGAAATTGATCTTTTATACATGCAGCCTTGGTAATTCTATATTTTTATGCAATGAATAATGAATGCCCCATATCATTAATCATAATAGCAGCTAGTATAATTCGTTTTGAAATATTCCTCCTTGTGTTTTCAGCATTGTTCAACTTTTACAGCATTTTATTGGCCTTGCTGCAACAAGTATCACATTTCAAATGAGCTTACATATCCCTCAAAACAATCACCAAACATATACATGACTGATGTTCACAATGCCACACCTGTCCATCAATATTGACACAGAGTGCATTATGTAGACGGTGACTGGATTCTAATTTCAGGAAGAGCATGACAAAATATCTTTATGCTGCAAGGAATGGGACCAAAGTCTAGAGTCTAGATTTAAGAAAAGAAACGAGACAAAAAAAACCAAAACAAAACAAAACAAAAACACAAGCTACCCAGGTTCCTTCAAAACAATTCCGATGGCCTGCATTCACTGAGGGTAGATTCATTGTGAATTTGACCAGAGTTCACAATAAATTTACAATTGGGCCTTTACCTGACAACTTCTTGCAACTATCCAATCAGAAGACGAGGAAGCTGTCATGTTATTTCCTAACAACAGTGCCCAAAAGGTTCCCTCATGTAGGCCTATCATCACCTTAGAGCAGCTCCATTACTGTAACTTCAGGCCACAAGGCAAGGTTGCCAAGGGGCAGAACTAGTTCCTGTTAGTCTTTCCTGTCTCTCTTGCCTTGCTCTGGAGCCTCACCTTGATGCCTTCGATGCGGAAGCCCAGCGTGTGTGTGGAGCTGAGCGTCTCTCTCCACTGCATGTAGCGGGGCTTGGTGACGGCCCTCTGGTTGTGCTCCTCGGCCGTGGGTGCTTGCCGGTCCACCTCCAACATCTTTTCGTAGAGGTCGTGCCGCAGCTTGGGCCGCTCCCGTGCCCTCTCCAACTCCCCCTCCAGATACGTCCTGCCAGACAAAGGGTGGAAGGAGAGGTGGTGGTGAGACAGGATAGTAGAGGTGGGGGTGGTGGGGGTTAGATGTACAACGAGACGTGAGACAGACACAGAGCAGACGGTGTGGCTTGGCCTGGAGTCCCCCGTTAAAAATAAATAAAAGGGCGGAGCGGAGGTCTGTGAACACTCCAGCACTCTTGAGGAGCATTCCGGGCTGCCGCCACGGACTTTGGATAGGGGTGTTCCAACACTGTTTAAAGAATCTGTTTATTGTAGGTACCATTTAGCTGTGGTAGCAGGGCTTACATGGGATCACAGTGATAACATTGAAGCAGCAGTGGCAAAGTGCAAGGCCATGCACAAACCACAATAATTGAATTCTTCTTGCTAAACTGTTAATACTCCTTTTCATTCAACAGAACAAGCTCCTACTTTTACTGCTTTGATTGCTCAGAGTGGCTAAAGCATTCCTAGTATCAGACTGACTAGCATAGTATTACATTCTTACAGTTTTTTTCAGCTGTTTGCCCAGTTTTGAAAACAGCACTCCTTTCTTCTAAATATTTTACACTATTACCCAAACACCACTCCCAATTTGCATAACTCCAAAACTGTATGCAAAATGACACACTTAAGTTAAAACTACATGCATATTTATAAAAATGCTATTTTGTTTTCATCTCACTAACACAGTCTTCAACTGATCAGACACTATTGCAGTCAGTTACACACTACTGTGATCAATACAAAACACATGTGTAAAAAAAAAAAACCCTATTTTACTGTAGGAAATAGCGTGTGCTGGTTTGTTTTGCTGGACTTTTTCATACAAGGAATCATTTGTTCCTCAGCCACTCTATACACCTATTCTTGATTTTGCAGTGAAAGTGCTTGATTTATAGATCGTAATATGCAGAGAAAGAGAGAGAAAAAGAAAAGAGAGAGAGAAAGAAAGAACCAAGCAATGCAATCACTCAAAACAGGTCCGGCCACTTCGCTCCTGTTGTGTTGTCTAGCATGGCTGCACGGCCAACACCTCGCACAGGTCAATCCAGACTATTCTCATCTGTTCTTCCACGCTAGTGGAATGAATTTCTAAATACTGCCAGAGCAACAGATACCGTCTCCACCTTCAAGAAATTCTTGAAGATCCAGCTCTTTCAAAGAATAACTCCTGGCTAAAAATGTCTGCATAACAGGAATGCACTTACAATGCACCTCTCACTCTCTCTCTCCAAGCAATATACACTCTTAACCTGTTTTTAATTGTGCTGTAGCTTGAATGTTTATCCTCTTTTTGTAAGTCGCTTTGGATAGAAGCATCTGCTAAATGCATAAATGTAAGTGTAATAAATGTAATGAATTGTCACAGATCTGTTCACTTATACAGTGTGTATGACTGTTCATATGTTTCCAATTTTGCTCTATTGTGTGTTCAGACCCAGCAACTCAGCTCAGTTGGATGTATGCAGTATTTAAGGGGGCAGTGTCTTTAAATTGCAAATATGAGACCTTGTCAGTGATTTCTGGGTCTAAAATGTGAAAATGTGTGTAGTGTTTAGCAAATCACTCTATGAGTTTTGCAAAAAGTGTGAAGCAGAAATCCTTACTATGCAAACACTACTGGCATATAAAAAGGTATAATTTTGTGTATTCGAAGAATTATCTGTAACAGTTATTTGTTTTACAGGCCCTGTGAAATGCTTAGACACATGTACACATGCAAGGTTGTGACAACTATTTAAATAACGAGTTTAGAAACTAAGCGTTCTTAGGTTATTACAGGGTTATGGTCTAACAGAAAATTATAATGCAGGTATTGGATGTAAAACTGAAATATAAACAACTGTTTTTGTGACCTTTAATTTTGGAGGGATTATCCAACAACTGTATATGTGACCTTTAATTTTTGAGGGATTATCCAATGTCTGTTAACTATTTCAGTTTCACTTCTACACACTTACACAGCTCGAGAGTAAAAGGAGGAAGTCGTGAGGGGAGTCCTCGTTGCTCAAAACACCACAGCCCAGCTTGACAGGGCTCTGTTTGCAGCAGTGTGTTTGCAAGTGTGCGGCTGTTTGTGTGTTGTCTGTGCATGTGTGCATGTGTGTGTGTGTGTGTGTGTGTGTGTGTGCATGTGTGTGTGTGTGTGTGTGTGTGCGCGCGTGCATGCAGAGCCACATATGTGACAAGGAAGTCCTCAGGGGCGCCCCACATGTGTGTGTGTTTGTGTGTGCATGCTAATGTGTGTGTGTGTTTGTGTGTGCATGCTAATGTCTGTGGGTGAGTGTGTGTGCTCCTGTACGTGGTACTGTCTTGCATATGCACAGGAAACCTGTGGCTGCCTGTCTGTGCAGTGAAGGCCTCTCTCTGCTGAGTCTCGCCCCACCCTACTAGCACAAAACTGGGGAGTGAACCCTAACCAGGTGTCCCATAAACTTGAGAGAACCAGTGTTTTGTCTGCATAGCTAAACCTCCAACACAGGCTCACACAGGCTTATCACCACAGAGGTGTTTTCCAACATTTGACATCAAATGTGGATTATGTTAGCCTACTGAATGCTACAACCTCTTTGTCTTGCTGCTTAATGACATGAAAAAGATACAAAATATTCAGGAAATGAAACAAATCACAAAACATGGCCCCTACAAATAAAAGGTCACATATCAGCAAAAATTTTACGGTCAAATTTTGTAATGCCTGCAGAACCATTCAGTAATGTAAACTTCCTTACCTATTAGAAATAAGAAGGCCCTTTGGGAAAGGTTTCAGGGAAAACAAATGAGATTATCATAGTTTAAGAGAGTAATTTGGCCTAATAACACTCCCTTCTGAAACATCATTTTCAAGAAGATTTCCCTGAAGAGACATGGCCATCACTAAAATGACACTGATGGCAGATTATGTAGCCTCCTGCCTTTAAAATATCAAAACAGTAAAAATTGGCAAACAGTTTGAAAAACAATTCAAGGATGGTGCTGTAGATCTCAAATCTCAAAGATCCATAGTGAAACGTAGTTGGAATAATACCAAAGAAATAACAGAAGATTACACAGTAGCAAGAGCTAATGAACAAACATGTTTCCTCAACAAGCTCTCCATACTAGCATCCTACCTGATACCCATCTTGCAGTCCATGACGTTGGGGCCCTCAAAGCTTCCCAGCAGGTCGGTCATCTGCAGGAAGGGCTCCCCGTCACTCTCCACCACACCGTGGTAGGCCGGCACGAAGCCAGACAGGGTATCACCCTGCAGATGCTCAAAACACTGCTTCTCATTCTCAGAGAATTTCTTCAGGATTGTCCCCTCACCGCCAGCCTTGAAACTCCCTGTGGAGGGAACGGGGCAGACTGTAAATCCAAATAATTTCAAAAGACAACGCTGTAGGTACTGGGGGACAAAGGTGACACAGACGCATATGACACAGAGAGAACAGCTCTAGCAATCTGGCTAGTCACAACCACATCGTGCTCTTTCATTTCCCACCGAATGCAGGCTACTTTATAAGTAACTGATTATTAATAATATTTTTTGTAGATTATTAGTAATTAACGTATTTCACAATCATGTAATCAGAATGTAACCCACACTGTAAAAAATTTTTTTTACAGTAACCTAGAGGTTTTGTACCATACATTACACTGAATGAATACAGTAAATTACTGCATCATATGTGGTATATATGTAACAATGTAAACTATGAGTATGTGATCAGTCTAGACTTTGCGACATCAACATTGAGATAAGTTTGCTAAACAGCTGGAACAAGTATCAATGCATTGGGTGCCCAGCTGTATGGCACAGCCAAGCAAATCAATCTTATTTGGGGAAGGAATCGGTTCACATTGACCCCAGAAAACAAAACTATACAAGCAAACAAATCTTTACAAATCTTTATATTTTCTATATTCTCTCTCTCTCACTGATCTCTATATTTTGTGGATGGGCTATAACGAAAAGAAGAAAGAAGAATTTACTGCAAACCCCTTAAAACACCAATATTGCTCAAAATGAGCCTTACCACCATCCCCATAAATGCTAATATCCTGTTTACAAAACATGCAAAAAGCTATATAAATGACTGAGTAAAGTAAGCCTTTTCTGTGTTTACATAAGTATGCTATGTAGTAGAGTATTCTGTAATGGCTGCCTGGTTTTGCTCCAAATTTGTGGTGATGTGACCCATTGTGATTATATGACAATTATATGTTCAATAATATACAAGTACAACTCCTCCAAAAAAGCCTATATATCCCTCTACTTTCATGTCAAGTCCAGTAGGCTACACCACCACCGTGTCTGCTCTGCACTTTCCATTTCATTTTATTTTTCCTATTCTATGAATGAATTAAACCTAAAAAGGGACCCACCATGTCAGTCTATCTATTACTGAGGGTCAGTAATTTAAGTTGCATTATATAAAGTCAGGGGGGCTTCAAAAACATTTACAAACAAACCTTGTTGGCAAACGAATAACCACAGGAAGAGTTCTATATAGTTATGTTCAGTTCTGCACTTCCTTCTACTTCTACTCATAACCCATCTCCTTTGATTACTTCTTCTGGGCAGCCACTTTACTCCTCCTTTTGTCCTCTATTAATTTCTCTTGTACAGATATGTAAATACAGTCACAGTGCTCTGAAGCCTCCTCTTGCACTGCAGTTTTCATGCTAGTCCTACTCTGTAAATCGTCAGCTAAATGAATAATGTACTTTAGGCAAATAAATACAATTAATATTTAAAAGCAATCATGTCATATTGTTATGCAATAAATGCCATTTACTACTAAGCCTAGACTCATTCTTGGGATGCTCATATTTGATGCAAGGTGGGGGCTGACAATGCAAAAAGCAATGCAGTGAATCATTGTCATTTAGGATGTCCTCAGTTACCCTTATGGCCCGCGAGCTGGACCCAGGAGACACGCTTGCGCTGCGAGACGAGGAAAGGGAGGTGAACTATGGTCTTCAACTTCCACCATGGCTTAGTTTGCTGAGATGGACAAAGGAAGAGAAGAAAGAGTGTGAAAGAGAGAGAGGTGGGGGGGAGAGATGGGGTTTTGTCACTGTTAGTCAAACAACACTGACACTCAGACACTAAGTGTCAGACATTTAGCAGCAGTTACCATGGTTCCTCTTTAGTCACCCGATGCTTCCCTTAACAGAACTATTTTTTTTAAAAGCAAACAAAGAAGAAAATGCTTCACATCTGTTTTGTGGTCACACCTGACTTGTGCTGCGGCGATCAACGCGCTTTGCAACTAACAGTCGAACACTAAAGATAATGCTTGTATTGTCCTGTCCTGAGCTTCTTGGCTGTGAGTCAAGAAGGAACTATGGGCTGCTGATGACGTTCCTTAATTGTGGGCATTTTTGTCACCCATTACATGGACGCTGAAACACTCCATCAAGCTGAGGAAATGGGGTGAAACCAAAAAAAATGACACTCACCCTTTCACATGATAGAAGTGACAGAGAAAAATACTCTTCCTGAAAGAGGAACTCTCCCAAACGGGATGTGGAATAAAGTGTCCAATCATGGTGAAACAGCTACATTGTAGTTCCATGTGCAACTTCCACAGTAACAGTTATTGACTGATTTAGTGCAGTGGCATTTGAATGAACAGAAGTCCAAAAAAAAGTAATTCCAGGTCTACCAGCATCAAAATGCAGAGCACATGAAAGCACCACAGAGCTGTAGTAGTTGTATCACATGGCCAAATTGTGCTAAGGATGTGAGTACGCAACGTCCTCTCTCACAACAAACACCTTGTGTGGGTGTAAATGTCAAATTTGTTTTTAGAGGCCAGACCTGATCAAAAGTGCACATTTGTTTACAAGATCAGAGTGGGTCACATGCTGATATAACATCTAGCACTTTTGGTCTTTTATCGTCAAAATTACATGATACTTCATGGGGGGGAATAAAAATCATATCAGGCCTATTGCATATAATAATTTATTATATGATTACAGCCTCTGTATGTGTGTGTGTGTGTGTGTGTGTGTGTGTGTGTGTGTGTGTGTGTGTGTGTGTGTGTGTGTGTGTGCGTGTTACTGCATGCTTCATGCAAACTTGTGTTTGTGTCAGCCAGGGCCTTCAGCAGTCAATATGACAACATAGAAATGTCAGCTAATGGGGGCATGTTACAAAATCCATGGACAATTATGTACATCATTATACTGCATTACATTCAACTGAACCTGAAAAACTGAAAACTGTCTAAGAGACTGTCCTTATAGTTGGATGCATATATATACAATTACTCTATGACAGTAAATGTTCACATGTAAATTAATGTAAACTCATTTTGTTTCATATCAAGTGGTACCGTTGAGTTCCATCCCTGAGACTTCAAACATCTGACAACCTGGAAAAATTAACCACATTCCAGTACCACTCTGACCACTCTGTGACTAAGTGTAAGGGAATCAAGCCTTGCTGTGCGACACCAACAGTTTGTGTTTGCATTTCATTCACATGACTAGAGAACACTGATTGCACACTGTTCACACCTTCAATAGGCTTGGCACTCCATTCCTCATGGCAACCTTTTGTGTATCACTGGAGATATGAGTGGCTCACAACTGTCGGTGCGTTCTTTCCCACACACTAAAAACAAGTTCCTAAAATGTTATGCAGTATATGCAATGTATATATACAAACCATTTTCCTTTGCACTGTCCTGTCTATCAGTCTTGAAATTGACTTGTTTCTGGGATTCCATATAATCTCTATTTGTGTGGAAAGAAGACTTTATAATTAAATTTGGGTAACACTTACTTGGGTACACATATTCTCCATTAACTAGCAGCTTATTAACATGCAAATCAGTAACATGTTAGTCATATGTTACCTTATTCTACACTACCTTTTTCTACCCATAACAGACCATTAGCTAAGAATTTCTCAAATATAAACTCCTAATTACTTTTGATTCATAGTTAGTAAATTAGTTGTTGTGTATGAATTATGATTTTAATATGCTTTGGTGATAGGTTATAATAATTAAATAGATAAATCTATAGCTTATAATAAATAGCTTTATTTATATTTCTGTGTTTTGTTTTCTGAAGCCCTCCATTAATTAGCCTATCAGATACTACTCAGAACATATAGGAATGCCCAAGTAAGGCACATTCCTCTATCTTTTGTCAGTTTTTGCACAATGCACATCTCAGGTGACTGGTTGATCTCTTGCTCTTAGGCTACATAGATCTGAATCTCTGTCCTGGACAATTCTTTCAAAACTAGTGGACTGTTACTAGCATTGAGACCATAAATCAGCCTTTCTTGACAACTTCAGTGAGGAATTCATAAAGGATTACACCAACCTAACATCAGCAGTCAACAAAAAGGCTCCCATGGTTACTGTAAACCTTTTGATCTGACATGCCTATGTCAACTGACATTCTTTTGTCTTTACTGGGTTATGACTTTTGGCACTGGGTTAACAATGACAGACTCAGGGGGTGACAATGAGGAAGTAAAATTCAAACCTTTACAAACACTTTCAGTGATGCTTTTCTCCAAGACCACATGCACACTTGAAGCTGAGTCACTGCATTCAAGTTCATCTTTCCAGTGACAAGTTCAAAGACAGCAGAGGTTACAGGCTTCGTGGAGAATTCCATGAAATTGTGTCATGGTACCGTATGTACCGAGTGAATAGATGGAATTGTGAATAGATGTTTCTGTGGTGGAACTAAGATGTGGTGGGAACATGCTTGATACTTTCATTGGGCCCATGGGAAGTTAGTGTGTTGTAAGACAAGTAAATGATTGGCCAGTGCACTAAATATGAGACACATAGAACGTAGCCAACTTGGGTCCATTGCAATGTCTACTTTCCAGATAAAACAACTGAAGTGGCATTCTGGAAGAGTGCAGCTGAGAGGGACTTCTAAAATGTTACTGTGTTCTCACATGAAGCGTCTCATTAACTCATTTACACAACAGCTGAGAAATTGACATTTAACTTTGTACGCGTGTGTGAGCAACACTCTGTGGGACTGAGTGAGTGTGTGTGTGCTTGAGTGTCCGTGCGTGTATGTATCATGTACATAAGTGGGTGTGTGATTTGGATGTTTGCAAAGTGCTTACCACATTACCTCTATATAAATAGTATTGTGATATTGACACCGCAGCTTGTGTGCATGTGTGTGTGTGTCTTTGTGTGTGTGTTAGCACACAAAGCACTGAAAGTACAAAGACAATGTAACTGACAGTATGTTGTGCAATACAGTTTTTCCACGTAACTAAAAAGAATTGTTGGCAGATGTGATCAACCAACCAGGCTATGGGATGGAATAGATAACTGGCAATTCTAGTTACACGTCAGCAAGTACACACAGCTTTGTTTGCTATATCGAGCAGTTTTTAAATGTCACAGTGGCTATAGTTGTTTTCCTACAGATATGCAGCAAGCCTAATGGGTAGGTCTATCAGGAATTTGTGGGCTAAATGGGTGTTGAATGTGTGTTTATGTGCGTGTGTGCATGTGTGTGTGTGTGATAGAGAGGGGGGGGGGGTAGAAAATCTTGCTGTTTACAACAATCTTCTCTTAATTGAGCTCAACTGTATCAATTGCCCTTGAAGACGTTGTAGAGGAAAGTCAGAATTCAATAAGATCTGGCCTTCTGTACTTCTTCATTTAAACTAGTCACAGTTAAGGCAATGGTTTTTACAATCAATCCATTTACATGTATACATCTAGCAGACACTTTCCAAAATGACTTACACAAGAGGATCTTGAAATACACTTCTGCTATTCTTCCGCTCTTAAATTGGTTTTAGGAGAAACATAAAGAAATAAATTACCTCTATGATACAAAAATAAGTCTATGTAAACAGTTGTATATGCCTCTGGAAGAGAGAGAATGCATGTGTGTGGTGTAGAGGCTATGTGTGTGTATATGTGTGTGTGTGAAAGAGAGAGAGAGTGTGTGTGTTTTTGAAAGACTGTAATATTATATGTGAGTGAGTGGCAGAGTGTATGAGTGAAAGAAATATGTGAAAAGAGCATGCATATATACTTATTCTTATCTAAAAAGGTACAGTGTATGGGGGTGTATCATTGACTGTGAGTGAATGTCAGTGTGTGGGTGTGGGATTGCTTGTGAATGTCACATCTAGGGCCATTTTTTTCTCTTCTTTTTTCTCTAATTTTCCATTGCCTACTGCCTCGGCACGACTGAAAAAGATCAACATGGGAGCTAATAAAGACATTCAATCAATAGCCAAAGGTGTGTAAGCCTCTAACAGAACAGTCAGACGGAAACAATTAGATCCAGAGCTGCCTTCTAGACAGGCGAGGCTCTAATTGTTTAAAACACAGTGACGGCTACAGACCTTCTATGGTCGTAGCTGAGATGTAACAAACTGCAGGCATTCTCCATAGCTCAGCAGGGGCCAAAATCATGAGCAGACATTAAACAGATCACATAACTGATAGAAACGAAGGCTAAATGCTTCAAACAATTAATAGCCTCTTCTTCAAGTGCCACTGCACAATAAGGACACATTACAGCGTCTCAGTTTGAAACTGTGTTGATCAGTCTAGGGAATAGTTTTAGCTTGTGTCAAAGCTTTGAAACTATTTTGTTTGGGAATCTGTATATACATACACACACACACACACATATACACATATATGTATATACATCTCACAACTGTAATATCACAAAGTCTAAAGTAGCCTAACAGGCCACTAACAGATAAGAAATAGCACGCTTATGGTATGATGCAAATGATTATGTGAAAAGTTGCATACAATTTGTTCTGCAACCAAGAGGGAATGCTCAAATTTTATGTAATCATCATTCATACCATGGCATTGTGTTGGATGTGACCGTTTTGTGTGGAACTGCCCATATATAAAACAGGTAATGTGAAGGTTTTGTGAGAAATATCTTTCCACTACTGATAGAATTACTACTTGAATACATAACTGCCAGATCATAACAACTTTGGCTTGTTGCAACCACTGGAAAAGAAAAAGAACAAATAAATGTGGTGTTTCCTACATGTTAACATTGCACTGGCAGGTCTTATTCTCAGCTTAGGTTCCGTGACCCCCTGAGAGAAATGGAAGGCCAGTGGAAAATACTCTACTCCTGTGTGTGGTCAGTACTGCAAGCCACAGCACACAAATGTGACAGCTAAAACTGGGCTCTGGTTGACACACAATATAGCCTGCATTCTCCAAGTTCTTCCTCAAATTTGACAGCTTATATGATGGTGTCATTAAACTCAACTACTGAGCTAGTCAGATATAAATCTATCTATCTGCAAATCTATAAATAGGTTACCAGTATGAACGCGTAATAACATGTGTGTAATACAGATGATATTGTTACAAGGTTGGCTAAGCAATAAAGTTGGCATGAGTGGAAAAAGTCAACAATATTTTGACAGACCTATTTGTCGTCAAAAAAGCTTGCGTGTTTCGAACAGCATGCCTCTGCACACCTGAGAATAATTTTCACCTAACTTGAAATTTCTCATCCAAAGGTTGGACGACTTGGACTGCATACCTAGGAATTATTTTCACCCAACGCTGAAAAAATTCTCATCCGAGGGGACGACTTGGAAATTGAATACAGCCTACTGCCCTCGTTTGAGGTGTGTAGCTTTGGGTATTTTCAAAGTATCCGATAGTCAAACCGTTTGCGCCTACCAGAGTATTCAAGAACATATAACGCACGTGTGCCAAAAAATGCCTTTAATGACATTTTCTAACCTAAAGGTTAAAGTAGAAAAATAAAACGCCCGTGTTTCACGGTCAGCCTACTTCAACTTCTGAAAATATCACGATCATTGCAGCTGTACGCCATTTAACGCATCGAGAGCGTTAGTCGTTGAGAATAAATATGCAAATCGTGCATCACGCCCGTATTCAGGCTGAGGAAGCCTGTCATCTGATGTGAGCAAAATTGAGTTACCAGCCATTCAGTCTACACTGTTGGACAGTTTATTTAATAATGAATAAGCATGAATTATTTGCGTTTCTCATATTAAATATGTAGAAATAAAGGTACAATCATTAACACGCTTAGCCTAAACAATCACAACCATAGTATGACAATCCATGCAAGCTCCCAGTATCAATGAACGCAACCTAAACAGGCCTGTAGTTATAGCTTAGTCCACGCTAAGAATGACTAACACAAATTATATTGATGGTAAGGTGTAATATTTTTTCGTATCACAACAGCGTTGTGCCTCTATTGAGGCTAGTCTACAGGGAACTATCACTTACAAAATAAAAATGTAAAAAAAAACTTACTTCTCCCGAGTCCACCAGCTGCTCCAGAGTGACGATTCCTTTGCTCTTTGTCTCATTATCACTAAGAATGTCATCTTCTGATTCTTCAAACACAGTCGACGACCCGGTAGAAGAGATAGATGAATTTGATAGTTTGCGTCTAAGCGTTCCGTTTACCTCATCACAATCCTCTAATTTCATCTCCCTCGTACATGCTTCATCTTCAGGGGTAATAGTCACCTGGGGAACGCGACAGGTCCCCCGGCTTGTCAACCCCTCACCTCCGCAAAACTCCGCTTGCCCACTTGTTGAGCCAGCTTGCTCCGCCATCTGTAACAGTTCATCACAAATCTCTGTCGCTTTCAGATTTGCCTTGCGCTCCCTAGTTGACCCGTCGCACTTTCCAGATTTGGAAAGCCCTACCTCCCTCAAAGACCTCCGCCTTTCCTTCGGCATTGGCAAGGACGCTCCAAAGTTGCAGTAGGCTGATAGAAATGTCTCTTGTGGTCTCTTACGCTACAAGAATAATTTGGCTATTCTAGCTGCGTGGTAGTTCGTGCCATTCATGATGTAGATCCCCCATATAGTATAACTTGCAATATTCTATTGCAAGATTGCGCGTTTGCTTTATTTAGACCTATCAGTCCTCACCGTGTTGGTTCTGCTCAATGCTGAAGCTGTTTAGAAAGCCTGGTTATGGGGAATCCCTCACTCATAGGCGCGACAAAACGTCAACGCGGTTTGGTTTAGATCTCAAGGTTATCTTCCGCATTTGAATATTTCCCCCCTTCTCTTCCTGACTACATTACCATGTGTTTGCTTCGTGCTGTTGTATTTTTCATTTCCTCATTCAGTTGGCAGGCTACTGTTTTCATGCATTAGCCAACCTAACGTTTTTTTCTCAGATGCTGATATAAAATAATAGTAGTACTAGTATTAGTAGTAATAGTAATAGTAATAGTGATACCTAACCTAACATAATAAATTCTAGCCTAGAGGTAGCCATCTCTGCAGGTGTTTTTAATGCGCAATTTATTTAGTTTATCCAGGTTCAAAATTCCAGGAGTAACCTGATATATTTGCAACTTCCATATCTTATTCTATTACATGCTATAAACAAGTGTCTGTTAACTTTTTGAAACGTTTTTATGCACATCAGAATTTTGCATTGCGATGCCACGCAAACCTCCAAATCTTTGCAAATCTTTAATTTAAACCCAGCACGCTAGATGGCAGTAAAGTGATTGGACGCCAGGTGTTTTTCAGAACTGTCGAAGAATTGCGTCTCACATTATGTGATTGATATACCAAGTGGTTGTGTAATTCTCCAACTTGTTTCGGCATTCGTTAGTAACGTGTTAAGTTTAAGTAAGCTTATTTTTCATTTCAAAATGTTTGCTGTCAGGAGGGCTCTGTGCTTTGGTTTAAAATCTGTCAGGGTACCACGACGTGGATGTGCGGGTGCCATTCCAGTGGACGATGTAGTGAATGGTCTCACAGATGACCAAATACAGGTAACTTTGCGGTCGCTTCAACATTGACAGCGGTTCAGGTGTTGCGGCAGTCATTAAACATTGTTGACGCTCACCAATGTCCACTTACTTGTACTGCAGGACGAGATATGAGCACACGAGAGCTCATGGTAGTATAGCCAGCTAGCCTGCTGCTTGCTAACTGGCTAGCTCACCAGTCGAGTGTGACATAATAGTAGAAAACCAAGACATAATATAAACTCATCGCTGATGTAAGCGGGTGGTTTGGGGGATGGCCATGTAACGTAACGTTTAGCCAGCAGATGACCTAACGTCGAATTACATTTCTCGAGAAAGTTGCATATGTAAACAACTTGACCTTGTGTAAGGTGTCCTGAATAAGTGCGTCGGACACTACGCAAAAAATGATTACTGGCATGTTGGTTATCTGTGGTCAGCTGTTTAAGAAAATGTAGCGAAAGTAGTGATATCGGTTGTGGTCAGACTTCCCTGCAGCATAGGGGTCTACCCAGGAGCGTGTATAACGTTAGTTAGAAGAAAGGGGTGGGGGGCTTGGAAACTTTTTTGATTGGGTGAAATTTCCCCCCCTAATTCTACCCCCTAAGCATATTCACCGAGATTGGCAGCATATACAATGTTAAGATAAGTAGGCAACCTAGCATAGATGTTTTCTTTTTTTTTTTTAAACTCAAACATGGTTTTGCTCCTGATCAATGTATATGTTTTATTTAGCTACGGCAGACGGTTCAGAGATTCTGCGCCGAGAAACTGGCTCCCTATGCAGACGAAATTGACAAAACCAATGAGTTCAAAGGACTGAGGGTATGTCACAACATCTCTGTTGGGAAACTGCCTTTGTTCTGTTATTTGTTATAAACAATGCACAATGTATTGTTTGGATAATATAGAGATGCCTTCAAAGACACGGAGATGCATCCCTGGTTCAGGCAGTCCAGTAAAATGTACTCTGGGTTCTACTACTCCAATTTATCCTGTCCAAGTGCATTTAGTGTTAAGTCATGTCTACCATAGCCATTTATTGCTGAAGACTATGCTAATCTTTTAACAGGTTAATTAAATCAATGAAAGCAATGAAAAGATCAATAAATGAAATACATTTTCTGTATTTATAAATAGCAATTTTATAGGGAAATGGGAGAGATGGGACTCCTTGGGATAACTGCTCCTGGTAATACTGATTTCTTCTTTCCTTGCATGAAACATTGTCTTTGCAGAAGTGTTCTTTGCTTGCCATTTAGCTAAATCACCCTTATAGTCTTTCATTACTTCCTTAATGCTTGTCCTTCTTCCTTGAATAACATACTAATAGTGATTTGTAGTTGTCTAATGTGCAAACACTAAGCAGGTGTATTGTTAAAGAAGATAAAGATTAGAGGTATTTAGCAGATGTTTCATCCAATTAAATGTATCGATCTGTGCATTTACAAGGAGTAGAACATGGGTGTTCAGATTGTCAGATGGCTTTGATACCACCACAGCACCTCCATGGCAGTCAGAGAGACTAAAACTATTCAGTGATCTTTGCTGCAGTCATGTATCAGGAACTTATGACTGACTTAGCCTAGTTGACATGGCACAGGTGCCACTGCTCTTGAAACTCCTACAGTGACACAAGAGCCAGTGTGTTTACCAATGTACCATGTTCTAATAATGTCTGTGTAGCGGATTTTGGAACAGCCCAAGATGACAGCTATTAAAGTGGCTTCGGTGAATAGACTGGGAGTGTGAATCGTCACACAACTGAGGGCTAAAACGTGTCAATGAAAGGGGTAATTACAGTAGTTTACGTTTGGTGGTGGTTGTCCTGGCTGTAGTTACGGCTCTGGGGGTCCAAACGGAAGAACAAAAGATCTTAGTGAGTTTTATCCCGGGGCTGCCACCATTGTGCCTCTGAGCTAAGCACAGAA
This sequence comes from Tenualosa thibaudeaui, assembly GCA_027481765.1. Classification (NCBI taxonomy): domain Eukaryota; kingdom Metazoa; phylum Chordata; class Actinopteri; order Clupeiformes; family Clupeidae; genus Tenualosa; species Tenualosa thibaudeaui. Next base: position 5,789,592 of record JAIFZK010000013.1, on the reverse strand, counting down.
TATATACAGTATATTAGGGCAGATTCTGTCAATAGTGTGTCAAGACTTCACTTTTTCTTTCTTTCATAACATTTGCACACTGTTATTTTTAGCTGTAATTACAGCGTGTTTTTGTGGTTGCAGTGGAGATTGGCGGCTCAGGATTGGGCTACCTGGATCATGTGCTTGTGATGGAGGAGATGTCGCGGGTTTCTGCAGCCATTGCTCTCAGTTATGGTGCCCATTCAAATCTTTGTGTCAATCAGCTGGTACGGCATGCCAACCCGATGCAAACTGAGAAATATATGCCCAAGGTGAGGGATCTGGACACAGACACACATGCAAATAAGCACACCACAGATGGTAAAAGACTTGAAAATCATCAAAAATAAGCAAAGAGGCTCATGGATGTCCATCTAGCTTGAAGTGCTGCGCTGATTTACTCTGCTAACACTTCTGATTAAAGGTCGTTGTCAATGCTTTTTTTGAAACCCTCAAGATGGTGGCTCCTATCAAGCCTTATGCCAATGTCCACACCACAACTATAATGACAAAGACGTGCAACAATATCGTTGGGATCACTGGAGGTCATTGGGATCACTGGGTATTTTTTGAACAATAAGAAGTTGACACCCAATCAGAAACCATGGAATTTTAGACATTAGCTCATTCGCATGTGAACAGACTTAAGTTGCTGTTGGTCAGTGTGGGCGGAAATATCATTATAGTTACAGTTATCTTTATAGTTGTCATTCCAGGTGAGAATGGTCCATTAGAGGGTATGTTAACCCCCAAAATAGAAATACTAAGAAATACTATAGAAATCTATACTATGTTATCTGTTAAAACGAGTTCTTTGTTACTTTTTGTTTTGCTTTGTTTTGGTCATTTAGCTTAAAATATATTTAAGGTGCAGTTAGTACAGGTGGTTGTTTTGTCATAAAGACAATGGTTAGTCTAGGATTATATACAATTTCATTAAGTGAGGAGATATTTTTCATGTCCATGTACATTCTAAAATTCATTTTTTTTTCACATCATTTTTTTCCTCTCTAGTTTGATGATAATGCTCTACTGTGCCACAAATGAATTATCGAGAGTAGACTTCACTAGCCTTTTATGCTTCAGTGTCAGATTTCTGAAAAGAAAAGTGATGATGCTGAAGCAGACTTGATTAGAAAATGATCACTGGATATGTGATTGAGTTTTCAGTCCTCTGTCCCTCTGCTGGCAGGACCCTGGAGTGGATTTGGGCCATCTTTGGCCCAGGCCTGTTTGTGATCCAGTTGCTATAGCAACAGTGTCGTAAAGCAGATTTGTAGGTCATGATGTCCTTATGTCCTTATATGTGAGCTTTATAATTTAATTCCAGATACAGACAGCTATCATTCTATCCATTGTTCTTGCTATATTTCAACACATATGTTTTCAGAGTGATAGTTGGACAGGTTAGGATGTAAATGTAGTGTTGGAGCCGTGCAGATTGAATATGTTGCTCAGCTTGGTCAGGCTGGCACCTATACATTAAATGAAACATGTTACACTGAATTCTGCTATCTTATCGCTACAAGCACTGCAATTGAATACTAATATAACAGTGATGTGTTTTATCTATCATTGAGTGATATACTTTGGCAGGTAACAGTACAGTAGGTGTGCTGAAAACAAGATTAGTGGGTTTGCAAGGTTGCACTGAAAGTGAGGCTTTGCCATGACAAAAAAGTTGGCTCTCTTTGTAACAAGACTTGGTAGATCACCATGGTGATTTGTGCAGCAAAGATAACTTGCGTTTGAGCAGATTTGAGATATGGGGTCAAAAAATATGAAAGCACTGCCTTCTGACCAGTCAAATTTTTGAAAACAAAGTTGCCAATCCTGTAAGCTTCTCTCAAATCTGTCACAGGAGTCCTAAGGATACATTTAACTCTGATGCAGTTGCAGTTCCTTGAATCCATTGGATCTGTTAGTGTTGTTCCAACAGTGACCACAGAATTCTGACATTTTTCCTATTTAAAAGTTGATTCCTGTGTAGTTACAACATGTTCTAAGACCAATGGAAAATTAAACATGGCGATTTTCTAAACATTACTAATTTCCCAAAATAGTGGCTTGTTCCTATAATCACTGGTGTTGTACCAGTTACCTCAAATTAATAGTTTAGGGTTTGTTCAGACAGCTTACACAGAGTAAGTTAAGTTATGCGTTATTTGCAATATAAGTAGAAATGCTCCTCTTTAAAATGATTTTCAACAAGTGAATGACCCTTAAAAAGGTCTACGATTTAGGATTCATTTTTTCATCAAGTGGGTCTATTGTGATAGCTGTTCTGTACTTATGTCAATCTGTTCTTCTAGCTGATGACCGGAGAACATATCGGGGCCTTGGCCATGAGTGAATCCAACGCAGGCTCTGATGTGGTCTCAATGAAACTGAAGGCGGAAAAAAAAGGTAAGATTCTTGCTGTCTACACACATACAGCATGTTATTTTAAACTCTGCTTCTCGGCCTCTCATAAAGTTCAAAAAGGTCCCCTGTTCAACAGGCATCCTCACCTTACTACTGACTGGTTTGTGGTCTTGGTGTTTGCGTCAAAACCCATAAACACACAAACAAGGGCTTTGAAGTTATCTCGCTGTGTTCTCACCCACAGACATCTCTTACAGTTACCCTTTCAAATCACTCATCCATCTTTGTATTGGTACCTCCTAGGTGACTACTACGTTCTCAATGGCAATAAGTTCTGGATCACTAACGGGCCGGACGCAGACGTTCTCATTGTGTATGCAAAAACAGATCCTGCTGCAGCAGCCCGCGGTATCACAGCTTTCATCATAGAGAAGGTATGTGCATTGACATGTGCCATCTGCAGCACATGATCGTCTCCACTTAGCAGTGCAGCTTTCATGTCTGATACAGTCTCAGGCAGGAGTTTGTTTTGAGGTTATCCACACATTCAGTACATGAGTCCTCTGCCCATATCCCTGTAGGGCATGCCAGGGTTCAGCACAGCACAGAAGCTGGACAAATTGGGCATGCGAGGTTCCAACACGTGTGAGCTCATTTTTGAGGACTGCAAAGTTCCTGGTAAGTGTTTGAGTGTATGGCATAAGGAATGGCACAAGTTTGCCATTTATGAATTCAAGGCCATTATTGACAGTGCACTTCATGCCTATATGATATGCTAACAAAGTAATAATAAAAGTAATAATAACAATATCTAGTAAAGCACTCGGAGAGTGCAGACTTCCTCCAAGGCAATATAGGGTCACTGACGCAATGCCAACTCGGTGTTCCAGATCACCACCAAAATTTTATCATCTGTTCGTTGTCCTAATATCAGCTTTGTCTGAAAATTTCAAAGTTACTTTGTACACAAACAGACAGACAGACAGACAGACAAATGCCGGCAATAATAGTTACATTTACATAGCACCTTTCACAAGCTCACTGACAGGGGAAGTACCGGTATGCAAAAAAGTGTCACTACGCAATGCCCAAAATGTTACATTTTCTATTTTTAGCATTGCCATGTGTTGATAAGAGAAAAACTGACAGAAAAACTCATAGATAGCCTCGCCAACACCAAGGGGCCTGATGTGTGCAGAAGCACTAAAATCACACTAAGCCCTTTTCTGTACGCAAAATTTGCATTTGTAAAAATACCCTTGAGAGAAAGACTTGCTAACCTCTGTTCGTTTTCTGGAGTAAACATATGAAATGTGCATTTTGCAGTTTGGCGACCCCAAGAGGAATTATTTTGTAGTAGTAATTCTGTTGCAGTGCAGGTATTGTTTATCGTGCCCATTGCTACAATTTCTAAACTTGGCATCTGGTAGTTGCTGAAAGTGATGATTTCAAATATATTTAACTTGAGGTTGGTGGTAATTATTGGATTCCTGTCAGACAGGAAGAGCAATTGACCACATACTTAAAATGTAACAGACACCACCCAAAAACACAGCACTAATGCATTGTCACTTGAAATTCAGGTCATTTGATCACTTGGGTTTTAGCAGGAAGATGAGCATCTTAATCCGACTAATTTAAGGTGTCTCGAACCAGTGTCCTCAACAATACTTATGTGAAGCTTGTGCATGTGTACACTGTTTTAAGATGATGTCCTTCACATCTCATTCTCATTCAAAAAACAATTGATACCTGTGGCCCCTGGACACCTTTAGGGTCATTTTAGTTTCCAAGAGGTGTAACCAGACATAAAATTAAAGGGGAAATCAATCAATAGCCCTGTTGTTTGAGGTCACCGAGTGCTGTCTGTGACCCATTCAGTTAGTGTTAGCTGTTGATTTGCTATTTGGTGTATATTGTATTAAATTTTCTTGTTCTTTTTCCTACCGGTGACCTCGAGAAACAGGACTATGGATTGATTCTCCTTTAAGGTGCTATATTGAATTCTTCTGAAGCTCTACAAAGTGTTGCAGGGACGCAGTAGTTCACTCACACTTAAGGAAATACAAGTCTGTGTTGATCAGTGCAGCCTGCCAATGTGAATAAAAGTGAAGTGCCACTTATCTCTATATAGAGGTTTTTCCCCACACCACACAAGAGGATGTGAATGGTTTCTGTGATGTCTGGCATTTTGGAAGTCAGTTTTAAGGGAATGACCTGACAGTAAAGTTAGTAAAGTTCATAATAAACTACCTGCAAGATAGGAAAAGAGGTCACTATTATGTAATCCCACTATTTAAATATTTGTTTATAAAATCACTTTTTAAAAAAAATGTGATTGATGAGAACTTGTCTTTGTTTTACAGAGGCAAATGTCCTGGGCCCTCTAAACAAAGGTGTATATGTCCTAATGAGTGGCCTGGATTTGGAAAGGCTGGTATTGGCAGCTGGACCTGTTGGGTAAGTGTTTACAAAGAGACTATGTAAACACCTGCAGTAGGCAGATATTTCATATTCATAACATGATGTAACAGTAATGCATGTACACTATCACCAAAGATATGAGTATTTTACTGGAATGTACCTTTTAAACAAAATTTTAAAACTTCTCCAAGAACATGTGCATTTAGCTGTAAAGATGCCATGAGTTCTTAAAGTTCTGATTCTGTAACTGTCTGCTGTTTGAATGTCTCCAGCATCATGCAGGCAGTGTTAGATCATGCTGTTCCGTACATGCACGTGCGACAAGCCTTCGGTCAGAAAATTGGTGAATTTCAGGTGAGAGCCCTGTAAATGTAGTCTTATTGTCCCTCCATCTCTCTCTCTCTCTCTCTCTCTCACACACACTTTGTCAAGTTATATGTGAAACAGCATAGAAGATGTATTAATGCAGATTCAACTCATGGGTTTTCTATGAAAGAACAATTGTGTGGGTTTAATAGTAATGCTTGGTTGTTATCTCTCTGTGTCAGCTGATGCAAGCCAAGATGGCTGACATGTACACGCGGCTTAGCTCATGCCGGCAGTACGTCTACAACGTGGCTCGTGCTTGTGACAAGGGCCACTTAAGCGCCAAGGTAACCCATCAAAACCCATTTTACCTTTGATTTCATGTCATGCCTCTTAGTGTTGTACACAAGACCAGTTCACTAACTGTGTCTTTAAGATGCTTAAGACACTGTTGAAATACTTAGTTGATGTTGTCACTGCTATCGTTATTGTTATTGTAGGACTGTGCCGGGGTCATCCTATACTGTGCAGAGAATGCCACACAAGTTGCATTGGACGGGATTCAGTGCTTAGGTGGGTGTTTGTCAGCTATTCACTGCCTCATGTCATCAGAGTCTCTCTCTCTCTCTCTCTCTCTCTCCTCTTTCCCTGTCCCTTTCCCCCTCTCTGTTTAAGTGCATAGAAATTATTTTCAGTGGACTGAAACTAGACACGGTGGCTATGCCAAGTCACTATTATATGATGTCATAGATTTAACCTTAGTTACCTTTGCAACCATTGTTATAGTGGATCTTTGTGTCCAAAGAACAGCCACATGTGAGAGCTGGAGATGGGCCCTCTTGACCTGGGGTGAGGTCATATGAAAGAGAGACATAGGAAGAAGGGGCTGGATCTGGGTGGGTCGGGGTTCTCAGTAATGATGGATCATGTACTTTTTTTGTGATTGATCTTCCATTCATTCATTTGGCTTTTTGTTCGGAAGTTTGGATAGTGTTACTTAGGTAGTGGTCCAAGTAAAACATGAGTCCTATGAACTGCTTAGGCTTATGATACTTTTGGGAAAGTCAACCCTGAACAGGTAGTTGAATCAGTTTGTTGGTTACACATATAAGTATAAGCACTGACAAAACATATAAGACTATTATTATCAACTTGGCAGTGTGCATTTTCAAGAACATTTTCTTGTCAGCCATATAGATAATTTGCCAAAGAACATTGACATTTATTTTGCCTATCTTTGGTTTTGTCGGTGTAGTTTTTTTGTGACTATGTGATGGCAGCCCCAAAAATATTTCCAGTAACCACCAAGGTTAGTTTTCACTGACATGTATGATATTTTTTTGCTTCCCCAGTAGGCTACGCTTTGAACAACGTAAGCAAAGAGGGTGATGCGGGTATGAGCACTTAAAGAGGAAAGCTGCAGTTGTAAAAACTGGTCTCAGCAGAAAAAGATAGACATTAAAATGGATTGAGTGGAGATTATGAGGATTGTGTTCCCACAGAATAAAAATGGCTTGGGTTATTTTATAGTCCCAACATTGGTCTGATAAGACAATGCAGATAAGAATGATGCATGTTTTTAACATTACTTTAAGTGTACCCAGATTTAAATGAATAGAGCTAGCTTCATAAATAATTCATAAACGAACATTGATGAGCGGTTGATTTCCATAGGACAAGTCAGCGTAATCCAGTAGGACAAATCTACCTTTATTACAGGTCTTAACCCTGTATTAGGGTCATATAACTTCACAGTCAGTGAAATGCCTCATTGCGCCATGCAAATTGAAGGCTGAGAAATTCTGATGAATACGGGAGTGAATGGCAGTAGTGTTCTAGCTCATTCATTTATGGTTTTTTTAGTGTTTGCCAGTACCTGTAGTCTGGATAATGCTGATTATAGCAGTCACAATTCATCTGCATATCACAAATATGTTAGTTGTTGTAATGCTGGGCTCTCTCAAAATTCATTTGATTGCACACATTCGTCTCACATTAATAAGGTGTTGAAGCTGTTAAAATGATCTATTTGCTGTTTGCTGATCCTACTTTTATCCCCAGCAGTCCATTTGTAAGCTTGATGATAGACACTGTCCTGCCCATGTCAACACACACTATTGATTTTCTGTGGTGCTGCTGTTCCTGATGTACTCATGTGTTCTCAGGTGGGAATGGGTACATCAACGACTACCCTACTGGCCGGTTCTTAAGAGATGCAAAGCTTTATGAGATTGGAGCAGGCACCAGCGAAGTCCGCCGTCTTATCATCGGCCGGGCCTTCAATGCCATGTTCAAATAGGCCACTCCAGAAATCGCTGGAATCACCAAATTCACAACAAACCACAGTTATAGTAAATCAATGTTCACCAGGGCCTTACACAGCTGATCATAATCAGAATTCAAGTACCGGTGTGTTGGAAGTGGATACGTCTGATATTTTGATGCTGTTCTGAATGCACAATGTAATAGTATGTAGGACCTATCAGTGCAGATGGAATGGGATTTGTATGTAAGAATCAAGCTTGGAGCTCACAGACTAAATTGAGCCATGATGGAGAATTCCATTTAAGAATGTCAATATTTGTCTAGGATTAGAAGTTGTCACTGAGGGAACCAGCTGGTAAAACGTTTCCCAATCACTCTGTGCAGATATAAATGAAACCTATTTAATATCAAAGCATTACATTTATAGGCATTGGAAATGTGAGGACGTTTTCTTTATGCAGTTTGCTTGGTTCAAGGATGAATCCAGGTATTGTGGAGTTGCTGTGATGCTTGTTAGTTGTGTAAGATTGACCATGCATTCTTCTGAATGGACTGTTTTTCCCTCTTGTTAACAGAGGACTCCTTGCAAAATATGCACTCGAGATTTCTTTACTTTCCTTCTCCCTCCCCCAAAATGCATTAGTTGCATCTTTGGTAGTCTAGTGGTCCATGACCATGTTGAAAGGAGAACTTTGAGATAAACAGTATGTATTTTCTAACCCTTGTCTCTTAATAGTTTTGTACATTGCAGTATGACTCATGAAGCTGCATCCATCACCCCATAATTGTGTTGTGGTTTATTCGCAAAGCTTTCTTCCATTGGTATAGAATGTCAAACCGGAGATCTCTGTAGTGAAGCTTACGTTCCTTTCTGTGATTTTTGTCAAAGAATCAAAGGAATTAAAAATACATAGAACACTTACAATTGCCTGAGTGAAAGTAAAAGATTTGCCTTACGTGTTAAACTTAATGTAATGTTTTTTTCCCCTTTTGTGTGAAAACACTGTAGCAATGTGGGATGCTTCTTTCTCTTTGGTGTACAATAAAAGAACTTCAATTTCCACAGCTGAGTCTGCATGTGTTTTTCCACAGGACTTTGAACTATATGCATAATATGTACTTCTGTGATATAGATGTTTTGTGGGGGACAGTGCTACAAAAACTATGGCTTGGCATGGCATGAATAATAACATTCGGATGTGTGCATGTTCAAATGAAGATAAGACATAGTGTTATAATCAACAAAATCGTCTAATAAATGGATGCTTCTTTTGTCATGTGGAAATTTTTTTTTTCATTCTGATGTAACAAATGTGCCTTGACAACAGCATGTAATAAGTGTATCCGGCCAGTGACATAAGCTGTTATTGCCAGCTGGTGATGGTACATGAGTCATTACTCTATGCAGCAGTTGAGAGAATGCAATGTTAGTTGTCAAGCCGCACTGACTTAGAAGAACATGGCTTGTCTGGTAGTCCTGCAAGAAGGAAAAAGCAAAGAAAGACATATGGAGCAGGCCATAGATGTTGAAGTGAGGCATGTACTGTATAAACCCTTAAGACAATTTGGCAAACATTCAACACCACATTAGTGTGATCCGTTGTAGTTTTTGAATTATAGCCTTGTCTTTTTCCAGCTGTTTAGGGAAGTACTTTTTTTGTCTGTACTATCAACATAGAGACATATCTGGCCACCTGTTTTACACTTGATGGCAAGACACAGCTGCACATCAAGATAAATGGATTTAAACAAAGGACCTTTGAATGGGTTAAGGAATTACATGTCTGAGTTGTGGTTTAGCTAGACATGTGGTTCCTTCATCCACTGATGCTCAATAAGAACAGTCTAGTCTCAGTTAGACCATTGTCACAAGTCTTGTCTGTCTGTCTGCCAGTCTGGCTGTATGAATGTCTGTATTTCTTACTCATTCATTATAATATGCCTCTGTATTATTGCCCTCATATGCATAGTGATGAATGACTTACTCTAAATAGCCATTGGTGTCTTGTTATACCCCCCTGCATGAGAGAATGAGTCACTCCATTATAATGCTTATGGGAACAGCTGAGCAGCAAACATACACATTTTTCATAATGTGCTATTTGCTGATTTCAGCATAATTTGGGACAGTCGACAGGATCATCCATGTGGCTTGGGGAAGTAGTTGTTTAGCGCTTGTTTATTTTAGTTGGATTTCTCCTCTGAGGATGCTGGAGATGTCACAACATTGGTTTGTTTGTTCAGCCTCTTCACTGTGTTCATATACTGATGAGCGTAGTGGCACATGAAGCCAAGTGAAAAAGCTCAGTGGACTCACAATAAGCACTCTGACGCCTGTCTGTTCTCTATCTTTATGTTTAGTCTCTGGCCAAACTGCCCCTAGAGCCTGAAGCAGACAGCGTTTTGACTGGAATGTGGTAGCCTGAAACTTTTCTTTGCTTGTCAAAAGCTTGCGGCCTGGTCAGACACACTGTCTGGCAGTGTTAAATAAGGTATTAACTCATGAAACAGTACTTATCACATTGCTTCCCAAACTTGTACTTTTTCACTTGTAGTCATCCAGCATTGAAGCACCATATTCCACAATAGTTTTTCATCTTCAGTCAAGATGCAAAGTCAAATTTAAAAAGCAAATTTGTTTACATCTGGACATCAAGAAACTACAGTTTGTGGCATATAATACCAAAACAGACTGATACTGTTGTATTCTGAGCATCCAGTAATTTAAAATTGGAAGTTATAGCCTTAATATAGCCAAAAACATCCTGGGTTCACCCATAGCACTACAGAAGTATTAAATCTATCCAATAACAATGAAAAGACAATGGCGATGTCTGATAGTGACACAGGCTTTCCATGCACACATGAGCAATTTCAGAGACTCTGTTCTCTTTCTTATAAGTCAGGGTGGAATCATCACTTAGTTTAAAGATCTGAAGAAAATCTTGACACATCTTTTGAGCTGCAACTCTTACATATGGAACAGAGTGTGTGTCTATATAGTCCCTCTCTCTCACATAAATGGTTGGAGGGTTTGTGAAAAATTAGCCGGGACATGATGGTTCCCAAAAATTACTATATGTTAAAACTGGTGAATCTACAAACCCAGTGAGTGTCATAGGAGTAATTTTTTGTCTGTCATTAGGTGACACTCTAGCACACATGGGTGGTTGGAGGCTCACTGGATGCCAGTAAAATTTCACTGGCCAGATCATTATAGTTCTCTACTCCATGAACACTGTGGAAATTCCACAAAGAAATGTCTCTCCAAAGGTGGTGCTAATCCACAAATGGGTGGTTGAGGGCTCGTTGGATGTGGCTCCTTGAGACTTATGTACGGTTTACATTAATGCAGTCAGCAGATGCTTTTATCCAAAGCAACTTACATTTATCAACTATTAATTACATCAGGGCCAGTTTCCCCTAGAACAACTTAGGGTTAAGTGTCTTGCTCAAGGGCAGTGGCAGCTGGGATTCAAACCCACAGTTTCCAGGCCACTAGCATGCTAGCCTTAACCGCTACGCCACCACCGTCACCACTAAAATTTCATTGGCCAGGGCACTGCAGTTCATGAGTTCTTTCTTCAAAAACAACCTCTTTTCTGGGAGGGCCAGCACAATGAAAACCTCCAACTTGACTTTCGTCTCAGATGCGGTACCTTAAGTTTTGTCAGCTGGAGCACTGCAGTTTTTGAGTCATCCATGAAAACTAAGCAAGTCTCGTTATCTTGAGCGGACATCCAAAAATGAAAAAAAGAAAGAAAAAACAGAAGAAATGTAACTCTAGCAACACCTTTATACAATTATGTTTTTAAAGGCACACCAGGCATTGCTTTTAGCTTAATTTCCACTAAGTGGCTCATTGCAAGGTGAATAAATGCTATGTTCTTCCTAGCCATGACACATTAAGCGATCACCTAGCGAGATAGGATTTAAGCCAGGATACCTTTGATGCCCATGTTTGCCAGTTTGTTCAGTAGGATAGGTGGTTGACTTTATCACATGCTGCAGACAGAAACATGTCTTTCAAATGCATTCATTTAGAAAAATATCTTTCAAATGCATTCATCAGGTAGTGTGGTGGATCCTCTAAGTAAGAGCACTTTCAAATAGGTAGTTGAGGTATTGCACATGAGATGACCAGCACGACACTCATTAGGTGGATAAGTTGTGAAAACACACAAATTTCAGACACAGCCCTTGTAATTGGAAAAGGGATGTTTAAGATATGTGTAATGCTGCCTGGTATATACTTTTCCTCAGATGATTACATCCATATAGTGGTATTTAATTCAGCCCATGCAGCAAATCTAATAATAAAAACATTCACAAAAATTTACGGTATGTGATGACATCTGTAAACATTTCTCACAGTTCGACCTCTTCTGTTGTGTGGAATTTAACTACTGCTAATACCAGCAATCAAAACATTAAGGTCATTACACTGACATGTAAGATGGCTTGGGAATGTCCTAAGGTTGGAGCAAGACCGGATCTCAAGAGCTGCTTTACATTAAGATGGACACCACCAGACAAAAGAAAACATGGGTGACCCAAAAACACCTGGCGTAGAACTGTGGTATATTGAACAAAGGACATTGCTGATATAATTAAGACACTGCCCCTGTGTCTCTCATTAACCTGTTTCTTGACTTGAATGATTGTACACACATACACAATCGCACACACACACACACTTTCATGTGCTCACGCACACACACACACACACATGTGCCTACACACCCATGGGTATTATCTCTGATGTCCTCCGCTCTCAGATTACAGGGCGTTTGACTTGTGTGCTTTTGTGCCTCACTCAGCAGCCTGCAGCAGTGGCAGAAAGTGCCAGCGTCGTCACTACTGGACCAGCTACCAACAGCACCTGCCCAGACTGGGGGTGGGGAGCTGGAGGTCTGCTTGACTGCCTGAGTGAATCCCTAATCTGGAAGTGTAGGCTGGGCTGCATGGCCTGTCATGGTCATTGTCACCACAAGAAAGAAATCATGAACTCAGCACCTAAGTTCTAAAGGAGGTGGCATTTATGCTTAAACTCTGCTGTCTTTCACTGTTCTTCCTCTTCCTCTGTCTGATGATGAGCCATTTGAGCTCATTAATAACGCACCAAAACTTTAGAAGCCAGTCTCAATTGTTTATCCAGCAAGCAAGGCATAGGCATTTTAATGGCAAACAATAAATGCAGCTGCATTATTGTCCATGGTTAAACTATGGATGTTGAATTGTCTTGAATTCAGTAAACAACTACAGTTGAAACAGTCTACACAAATGATGCATTTGCTGCACTTCTGAAGAGTCTTGGTAAGAGTTTGAGGCTTAATCTTAATGCTGGTTATGTCACTGTAATGGGAGGTCAATCACACACTGCCAGACCCTATCTTCATTGTCAGACCATTCATCATTCATCAATGGGGATCTGATTCCCAGGCTATTGACTATATAGGACAATGCCCTACTATCCTGTCTAATTTGTTCTCTTCTCTCTCTTAATTTTACAGGCCTCCTGATAAAACATACTTTCCTTGATGCCAGCAGTAGGCTTATCAACACACGGTGTACACATAAGGATCCATAAGAGGAGCTAATGAGTGTTGGTGAGTTCACATTAGCTGTGTCAAAAGGTGGCTTTGTCCATTGGTGAGGTTTTCACAAGGCAACCCCCAAATCACTTGCCAGAGTGCTGACCGTAGTAGTTCGCCAGTTCGCCAGTGCCAAGCACAAACACAGTCAAACAATTGTCTGCACTCTTTTGACAGCAGGTGCATCATGTTTGCCACCAACTAACGTTTATTCAAACTACCTAAACCTATTCGATAAATGTTGTGAACTTGAATAGATAAGTATTCTGTTCCAAGCATGGAAAAGTCCATAGGATAATTATTAAGTTAATGGTTTTACTGTACACTCCCATATTTTTCGTTTCGTTTTGGCACTTGTGCGTGGCCCTTTAAGAACTCCATATTGCCCATGTGATGCGTCAACACTGAGAGCGGATGATGCTGTTATGTAAAAAAAAAGCATGGTCCGAAAAAAGTAACCTAGGATGTTTTTCAGTGATTAATTCATATGGACACATTTGTCTTTGTTTTTTGAGTTCTGAATGAGCTCAACGAAGAATGAAGACAGATTAGATCTTGTGCATTTAGTTGCCGATCCGTAGTTGGACTAGAGGCAGTAGAGGCTCAACTGGATACAGACTACGCGACGCAACTCACTCACTCCAGCCTATGTTTTCATATCCATAAAAAACATCTACACCCATGGCACAAGGACCTTGGCGTTGAGGTAAGTGTCCATTACCTAATCGAATCGTTACATTGTAGCGAGCGGTTGGATAATTGTGTGGAAACTTTAATGCGTCGTAAAAGGGATATTAAGTTACGTTCACAGTTCTGAAGACAATCTATGTCTGTCTGGCTGATTGCGCCCGAAAGGTAGTCGGTGTGGTTCTGTCGAGGTATCTTATCGGGAGTGAGAAGTTGGCTATTTGTATGTTTGCAGAGAGAAAACTGTCACATTTTGACAATTTCCTTCCCGCGTTGATTCCTCAAGATCATTCTCGCTGACCATAGCGAGCGATCTGGTTGAATCGAGCATCAACTGCTGCTCCCCCACTGCACGCACACACACACGCACACACACACGCACACACACACACACACACACACAGAGAGACAGAGCTCTTTTTCTTTCTTATGTGGGTGCTTCTATATCAGTTCTGGTAAAGCTTTATTTAGTGGTTGAAAAACTGGTTTCTTGTCAGAATCAAGTTTTGTAGAGGTGATAAGTCAATCAACTGGAAGCTGAGAGGACACTCATACGCATGTTAAGGCGTTGTTGGTAAGACTGATTTTACGGTTTGTAAACTCGGTATCCATTGGCTAAAGCATTAAAAATGTGTTTGTAAAAGATTAAAAGGTAGCCTATTCACAATTCTTCATGACTTAATGTATCATAAAGCATCACTGTTGTTTCCAGCTTGAAGCTTCATAATGCTCTATAAAGCCTCTCACCGCTTGGCAAGGATAATGATGACATCAGTGAAGACATTGCAGAGAGAAAAGCTTTATGTCCTAATGTACAGTGAAAACTGCAAGTAATAACACTTGAGGTGTAGTCAGGACTATTAATAAATCGTTATTGACTTCTAAGGCACAGTGAATGCTTTGTAATCATTTTATTAATATGTTTATAATGTACTATGAATGCTAGAGTCATAGATTACGTTGCCAGTTTTATCACTTTACCGCAGACAATTGTAATGCCTTTGTGTGTGTGAGTGTGTGTGAGAGAAAGAGAGAGAGAGAAACAAAGAGAAAGAGAAGCCAGAAAAGACACATCTAGAAAGGGAGCATAGAACCCACATTTCCACATAAAGGCAGTGTTGGTGTATGTCATACGTGTGTGAGAGAAGAAAAATTGAGAGAAAGACGAAGGTAGACGAAATGAGTGTCTGTTCAAAGGTTATACATGTGTGATTGTATAGGCCCATGTAAATGTGACTTTATTTAGAGAGATAGATAAAGATAGATAAAATGTGTTTGTGTGAGTGTGTGTACATAAAGGTTTTACTGTGTGAGAACTTAGAGGTGAGTTTTAGAGATTGAGATGTGTGTTGTGTTATGCTGTATTTTTTTTTCTGTGTTGACCCCATTCTTGATCACTTACAACAACATGTGCCCTAAGCCTGACACATAATTATCCAGGTCCTGAAGGTGCAAGCTACGTTATGAAACAACAAAGCAGTCAGACAGTGGCAACTAATCAATCTTTATGGTAACAACATTTTTCCCCCTCCTCACTCAGCATGTGGAGTAGCATGCTGACCGAAGGTCATCATTACTGAGGCGGTCTGTCTTTTAATGGATAATAAATAATTCTTGACAAACATAATAGCACAGAGGCCATTTCCAGATGCGTGGGCTCTCATCAGATTCAGGCAGTGCACCGCATCCTTCTATATTTGACTCAAATAAATTTCACCGCACATTTGTAATCCATTATGAATAAAAGCCTTAAACCATACATGAAGCCCGTGCATAATCCTGTTCACCCCGGCAAAAATGGCCCGCTGGCAGAGCTTCCTGCTCTCCTCTCCCTTTCTCCCTGCTCATCTAACTATCCCCTGGAGGAGGCAAAGCGACAGAGGTGATGTCCTGTAGGTTCTTTAAAATATGGCAGTTACCCAGAGAGGTTGGGTGTCAATTCCATTTCACTTCCATTAATGCAGCAACTACATTAGAAAAATACCTTCTGTATATTGAGTATATTGCTTTTTCTATGAACCAGAGCAGTTCCAATTTGGCAAGAAAAGTGTCTGCTGAGTCCATGAATGAAAATGATGTGTAATAATACACCAGGAAGACGTCTGTGAAGCAGTGTGTTAGGTTTTTGGCCAGTTAGTCAGCTATTTCATTACAAGTGCCAAGTAGGCTTATGGTTTGGACAGGCTGAGAGTTACTTGGGTTAGACTGGAAGTAATTGATGCTCCTCTCTTTTAACTGTTTCTAGAGATAGTAAGTGTAAATGTAAATAAGTAGACATGTGTGTGTGTGTGTGTGTGTGTGTGTGTGTGTGTGTGTGTGCATGTGACATGTGAGGGAGTACTCCTGTGAGTAGCATATGTGTTTGCTATGAATGTGTGTATGCAAATGTATGTGTGTGCTCTTTGAGCATGTGTTATTTCTGGAGGAAAGAAGAGGACCACCCAGTGCTGTGGCTGATGTAGTTTCTGAGGTGACGCCGAACGATCTTTGCACTTTGCCCTTTGCCAAGAAGTGTTGATTCGTTTTCACTGCTGCAGAAAGCTGCCCAGTCGGCTCCTAAGGACAGCTCGTAAGGTTACCCCAGTCTCCAGTCTACACCACGACCATGTCCAAGGATTCTGTGTAATGTTGTGCAAAACACTGTATAAAACATACAAGCTCTCTTTGTGTTTTTCAGTACAATTGTGCTTTCTTGCAGTGACAGACTGCTGGAGGGCCAGCTGACTAGAGAAAAGTGCTTGTGTGTGTGTGTGTGTGTGTTTGTGTGTGTGTGGAATTCTAACACTGCCTGGACAGTGTGTTACTGTATAGGCAGTCCTGCCCTCATCTCATCACTGAATTAATTTAAGTGTTAATGTACAATTATTGGATTAGCTTGATGAAAGCCTTGAAAGTTGAACTCATTTGGACATCTGATTCAGGCTTTAATGTGAAGGCTAATTAGAAATGCCAGCAGACCACCACACACAAGTATGCTATCCCACCCCCAGTTGCTTTGACCTATCTCGCTGCAGGGGCTTTTTTCAAAGGAATGCAAACATAAGGGTGTAAATGTGCCTCCCGCTCCTTTTCGGATGGATGTATTTGATTAAATCAGAAGGAGGGGGTGTTGGCTGTGGTGTTGATGGTGGTGTGTGTGGGGGGGTATACTCTTGTGTGTGGTAGGCCATGTTTGAAAACATGCTGAGTTAATGTTTGAATCCAGGCTTGTGTTTACTTTTCTCTGAGAGCTGTCTAATGAGGGATCTCGGCGGAGCGCTGCTGCTTGCTGGACCGTGAAATCCAATTTTACCTTACACCACTAGATCATTGTCAGATTGGGGCCATGAAGTAGCGATGGTTTTCATGGTCCTTTCCTGATAACCTCCAAACTACGGCTGTTTGCCTGATGTCCCGCCTGTGCTAGACATCGTTAGAGTGCATCAAATGTTTGTTTGTGTGGGGGCATAAGTGCTTGTTATAGCTCTGAGGAGAGCCAGATGGATCTGGCCCATCTTGGTGGCTTTCTTACTAATTCAGAACATAAAATGTGAAGGGAGTGAAACTACAGAGTTACAGTAGCTCCCCAGGCTGGCAGGCCCATGATGTCATGACTAAGGCAGCAACAAACCCAGGCGCTACAGACTCCGCAGTTCCACATATATGATGACCTTATAGCTGATTCATCGAACGAAACACGTGCGTTTATACGGCAGGACATTTTGTGCTGAGCAAATCATCTGTGATCACCAGCGGCACAGACGGCAGCTTGTGCCCAGCAAATTGGCATTTAGACTAATGGTCCATAACCTCCTCAAACTACAATGGGGGCTGCTGTGCTACGGCCATTTTACGCCCATTTCCTTATGACAAATGCTCTGTCGTTGCTCTTTAATTTGCCAATACGTTCCTTGATATACAGTATTAGTCCTATAAATGGGCAAGTTATAGATTTTTGAAGGTATTCGTCCAGAATGTTAGGCATACAGATTTCTCAGGAGATATGCTAAGCCTGCAAGGAAGGCACTGTTACATGCGGTCTCACTTACATTCTCAGATCCCTAGTGAGGCAATGATTTACTCTTGTACTAGCCCTTCTTGGGTTTCAGTGAAAAGATGTATAGTGTGTCAGAGTCCCATGTGTTATTTGCCTTCAGGTGTCAGATCCTTATAGTGTGACTTTGTGAACGGTGCATTTTTGTGAATGAGTGATTGGTAGAAGTGGAAGAGATTGTTTTTCCCTGAGGCAGAGTGGAGGGGGTGTTGGGGGGGGATTCTCTCCTCCTTGTTCCTGACTCTGTCACGCTGGGCTGGCTGATGAGCTTCTACACACGGCTGGTGTGTGTCGAGTTTGGCTGAGTGGGACGGTGCGAGAGCAGTGTGTTTGTTTTAATCATTGTTCCGTGGCGTGTCGGGGCTGTGCTGCGCTACGCTGCTCTGTGTTGTGTTGCGCTGAGCTGTGCTGTGCTACTGTGATACAGCCTGCCTGTCTCAGTAGTGGCAGTACTGGGTCTACACCCCCTCTCCCTCCCACCGCTGCCGTTTTATCAAGAAGAGAATCCTCCAGAGAAGGCAAACTGTGAAAAATCTCTCGCATCACTTGAGAAAGCTGTTTCTACTCTGTAGCTCCTAATACCTCAGCGTCACGCCACCACACTGTCTGTGTCTGCTTGTGTGTTTATGTGTATCTGTGTCTGTGTCAGGAAGTGTATACATCTGTGTCAGGGTTTGTGTGCCTATATTTACGTGTCTGTGTCTGTCTGTGTGTGTGTGCGTATATATGTGTGTGTGTGTATGTATGTATGTGCAAGTGTTTGTTAGGAGTCACCCATCTGGGGTATTTTCAGGCCCACACAGTTGTTTGTAGCAGATAATTCACTACATATGGCTCAAAAACCTTAAACACATCAGACACTACCTGGGCCAGGGCCAAAGCCACAGCTGGGAGATTTACTGGTCTGTTAGGAGTAGAGCGGAGCTCTCTGTCTGTGTCTGTGTGTGTGTGTGTATGTGTGTGTGTGTTTGTGAGGGGGTGTTCCTGTGCTGGTGGTTGATGACTGAGGAGACAGAGGGTAAGGAGGAGAAGGAGGGTGTGTGGGGGTGGTTGTCGGCAAAACCCAAGTCAGCTGTTGGTGCGTACTGCACGCAGCTGTGTCGGATGAGAGCCGGAGTAGAGAAGGAGCCTCTTCACTGCGTTATCGCTCTCGATTGAGTGTTTATGTGAAGAGGATGGTAAATCCCGTTTATGAGAGTGGAATGAAATGGAGCAAAAACAGACAGAGAACGAGAGAGAGAGAGAACAACCACCACGCTCTTGTGCGTGTCTGCCATAAAGAGGTTGTGCGTCCATGGAGCAAAAACAGACAGAGAACGAGAGAGAGAGAGAACAACCACCACGCTCTTGTGCGTGTCTGCCATAAAGAGGTTGTGCGTCCAAGATGGAGGTGGCGTAGGTCGGTCACAGACTGGAGTGGAACACAGCATGCTGGGCCATTGAATGTCCTTGAGAGAGATGTGTGAGGCGCCTCCTGCTTTGGAAAGGCAATAACAGTGAGAGACCACTTCATTAGCGATGTGTGTCAAAGACTAAGAGCATCTCACTTTTGTTTTAAACCACGAGTTAAAGGAGCTAAAGTTAGAGGCAATGGAAGAAAGAAAGAATGAAGTACAGAAAAAGAAAGAAAGGAAGTAAGGTTAGAAGAGGAAAAGTGAAGAATGAAAACAGAGTGGAGGGAAAGGGGGGGAAATAGATACAGAGGTGAGGGATATGCAGGAAAGGATGAAAAGAAAAAGGGATAGAGGGGAAAGAAGGCATAATGGAAGAATAGAAGGAATGGAAGAAATGAAGAAACCAAGGAAGGCTGAGAATCAGCAGAGGTGTGATTTGACAGGACATGCTCTGCTGTACGCTGAGTGGGCCTAGCCTGGCGCTGTGCAACACACTCTTCCTGAACAGTCCCTGTCACCTCTCCTCCCGTACCCCGTGTCGCTTTGAAGACGAGGAGCCACGCGCAGCAGCTAACAAGCCTGCCTGTGCCATTTCCTATCTGATCAGACGTGGCAAACTGTCACCCCCAAGTCTCTCCTAACAAACTCGAACAAATGAAAGCACAAGACGTACACACACACACACACACATAAAGACACTCTCACACATAGCCCGCATAAACACATGCAGTGTTTCCCCTATTAGTTGCAAGTTCCATTTAACGGCTGTAGGTTGTGCTCATTACAGTAGCTTTTCTGATCACAGATCTTTGTGCAAATTATTTGTTTTTGCAGGTTTGAATATATTCTCAGCTGAAATGTACTTACACAGCATAGAAATTCACACGAGTGTCAATGCTTTCAATTGTCTTTTGATGTATTGTTAAGTGTAGTGATTGCCTGATTGCTGTTATCATTCTCCTTAACATTAAGGGGAGTATAATATTATTTGTAAATCTGCACTCTGCTTGGCATTACAAGTAGTGCTGTGCTTACTTAGGTGTTGAGGGACATCATTATGGAATTTCTGTTAAGAACATAGCAGAAGTGATATATTGGTAGTGCATTTCACCATCACTTGGTGGCACTTGTGTTTATGTACCTTTGTAAATCATGTTTGTGTAAACTGTTTTCTTTCATGTAAATATAGAGGGATGTGATCTCACAGGCCAACCCCGAGTGCTTGTGCTGGGTGAGGAGGAGCGAATGCACAGCAGAAGTTTGGCCGCCAAGTGTTTATTTAAATTATGCTGCCGTTCCCGACAGTCCTACACGCTGAGTGACAGAATATTTCTCTATTTACATAATGAATACATTGCAAGCATGCTGTACCCATTCCTCTATTGCTATTTATTTACACCTCCAGCTCTGTGTTGTATTCAGTAGGCATATCCTATTTAGTGTTTATCCAAGGTGCATTCAGTGGTTGGTGTGTGTTGGGCCATTCTACCTGAGTAGTGGTTTTGGGGGGAGGTGGTTGGAACAAAAAAATTGTTGACTGTCCCATATAAACAGGCAGAAGAGTGGCAGAAGAGTACATTTGTGTATGTGTTTAGGTGGAAGTTAGTCACGGTTTCTTTTTTGGTAACTTTGTTACACTAGTCTCCTAAATTCTCGCCAAGATGTTCATTTGTTTACATAGTAAAGAATAGAAAACAGCAGTGATAATTTTGGAAGAGTTTTGTTGACTGACAAGGCAATAAGCATGATTTTAGAAGGCTCATACATGGTTTCGTCCCTCCGAGAGACGATGCTGATAGTGTGGTAAATTCACCAAGAGACCATAGATGGACCTGAGAGAGCCCTGTAATGAGTCATTTAACCATAGAGGTGACTGCGAAGCTGGTAAATTAACCCAAAATGGTTACATTTTACTTAAAGGTGTCGACAATTGACAAATGACAATTATGACTGCTGTCATTACAGTAAGTGTAATATGTTTTTTGTATTGTAAAGTTGTCTTTGTCTTTGTATTGTAACGTGTTTGGGATGTAGTCATTACAAAATGACACCGAATGAGACTTAATGACAACAGTCATGAACATTAGTGTCATTAATGAGCAAAGTGACATAAATGTTCATGATTCAAGTTGATTATGTTGACTACAAATTCCAATTAGGCTGTTAAGGGTGAACTTTGAGCTGAGCTCCTCAAAGCATCATCCCAAGCCACTGAAAAGGGAAGTCAGTCAGCACTGTTCTGTTTTTTTGCCACCCAAAACAGAGACCTGTATTGTGTTACTACAGACATATTCATGACCAGTGGAGAAACCGACAACTGTTCAGTGGCTGTGTGTGAAGACACACCTGATCACTGGGACAGACCAGGCCAAGAATAAAACTCTGTCAAACTCTGAGTGTGTGTGTACATTCCAACGGCCAAACATGAAAGCACACACTAATTTGTGATTCTTTCCATAGAACAGCGTCTGGCAGCCATGTTGGCTTGAGATCAAACCTGGGAGAAAAAAATAGAAGGGATCGCAAGGCTATTTCTGTGTGAGATCTAAGCCTCAGAATATGTAAAACCCCAAGGCAGTTGTTTTCATCACCTAATTGATGCATATCATCTTATCAAGCAGATTAAAAGCAAATAGGATTAGAGGGAGAGTGGCAAGTTGTTGACCGCGACAAGTGGTGTTCATTTGCGACCATCAGCTCAGAGGTCAAACCTATCATAAAAAGAGGAAATCTCTTCCATGCTTATGAGCACACTGCACTCCTTCTGCTTTCTGTAAATTACCTTGACGGCCCAACAGTGTTGAGGGCATTAAGGTGGGCTGTTGTGCCAACCTGCTGAAAGTGCCACCATCTCCTTGGGATGACGAGGACACTTAAGAGAGAGCATAACTAGGCCTTCCTGCTGAGTGAATGGAGTCTCGTCAGTGGGGAGATCACCTGAGGGTGTGTTGTTAATGGCTTTCTTGCAGACAGGTATATGTGTGTGTGTGTGTTTTGGGTGGGGAAGGGGTTTTCCGTGCAGTGTTTTTTCGTTGTTTAGAAGGAATGCTGTGTTCAAGTCAACACCACTGTGTCGGGGTCTGATGCCTGTGTTTGGTGACTCAGTGGGCAAGCATCAGCGGAGTGTTTTCCATGTCTGTTCCATCGTCAGTGGCCAGCACTGCTTTAAATGTCAGCATGCAGATGGGTGGCAAAGAGCTGTCACTGTGTGTGTCGTGATGATCACCACAACGGAGATGGACTGTTTTTTTCTCAGCACACAA
The DNA here is from genome assembly GCA_027481765.1 of Tenualosa thibaudeaui. Classification (NCBI taxonomy): domain Eukaryota; kingdom Metazoa; phylum Chordata; class Actinopteri; order Clupeiformes; family Clupeidae; genus Tenualosa; species Tenualosa thibaudeaui. The sequence continues at coordinate 5,767,241 of JAIFZK010000013.1, read as the reverse complement.
CCACACACACACACAGAGTAGCCTGTGCAAAAGAAAAACAGGGCATGTGTGAGTGTGTGTGTGTGTGTGCGCCTGTGTGTATATTTGTGTCAGTCTGTCTGGATGGACGGTCTGGTGGACATGTATGTGAGTGGGTGTGTGTGTATTCAATGGTAAGATGAGGTCAAAGACCTGTGTGCATCGATGTGTCTGTTTCCGGTCAGTTAGGTGGGTGACCCTTGTGCCCTTGGCGAGACAGAGGTCGTTGGCTCCAGGCGTACTTGACAAGGGTCACAAAAGCTGCATTTCCACAAGGCTATGAGAAGTCTCAAACTGCCACTGCCTTTTCACTGCTGCTGCCTTATGTGATCACGAATCCATCACTCCATTTTTGTCCTCCGCCACCCCTATCTCAGTGCATGAAAGCCAATGACATTAACCCCCCCAAACACACACACACCCACACATACACACACATCTCGAGTTTGTCATCTTGACTAATGATGTAAAACAGCCATGGAGACATGGCACTTCACAGTACCTGTGAAATATCCTGCCATTCAGTCAGACCGAGCCGGTGCTGTGATAGCGGGGCCCAGTGTCTGGCCCATGTCTCCTGTCTCCTGCTGCCTCACAAATCATAACGAGTGCCGAAAGCCGCTTGGATCGCCACCTTGCGTCTATGACAGCGCCGAGATCATCCAACAAAAATGAACAGGCTTTGTTAAATGACTTCACCAGCTTCCCTTGTCACTCACCATCAGTGCAATGTTCTTGCCTTCAAGGCCTCCTGGGCATTTTGAGATATCTTGTAATAATTTTGTCTGTTTTTTATAGCTGGCTTTTTTTTTCAAAGAGGGGAATGATGGCGGAGTGTATTACTACACATGACAGGTGGAGTTGCTGTAGATGTAGCCACAGCTTCAACATATCATTTGAAATCCTCTGTGTAAATTAAAATGTACTATTTCTGCTTTGCGTATTTATCAAGTGTTTAAGGGGAACAGCTGCTATGAATTGTAAGCTCTAACAGATGTGGTGCAGTTGCTCCTTTTGTAATTGCTCCTACTGAATGGTTCTGCAAGGCAGAGGCTGCCTTGATAGCCATCGCTATAGCTGTAAATGTTGAAGTGAAATCTTTTCTTTTCGTTAAGGTGTCAGTACCTTTGTAAGGCTCTGGTGAAAAGGGTGAACCACTTTACACTGTTCAGTCAAAATATCCAAAATGATTCAGCTGTCAAGTTATTTCATAGTATATCGCCACATTGTTGTAATGTTTACAGAATTCCTTACTAAATTAAATAATAATAACTGAAAACAAATTGGAAGAACCATATCTTACATTGTTTGTTTGCTAAAATATGCACCTTTGCTGTTGTATGTAAGTGGAGGTGGTTGCTAGACTACAGTTCTACCACATGCGTAATTGTTAGTGTTACTACTGTAACTCCTCGGTAGATCAGCTATTGCGCGTAGCTAAGCTATGCTGTACTACGTTATTTCAGCACGGACTGGAGCTAACCAACGTGCTGAATTAGCGGAAAGGTCAACTACATAGAACAGTCAATTTTCTGTTCATAAAGAATGCATGTTGCATGTTGTGCTTGCGTTAAACCCAGTTAGACTGCCAATCAAAGAGGCCTAATATAAGGCTTAGTATTTCAAATAAACGTTTAGGCTACGCAAAACCCAGGGACAACATCTAAAACCATAGACCATTGAGCATCCTTTTCAATATTGCATATTTTGGCTAATATTTAACATGATCCAGTACTAATTAATGCACGATCGCGAAAAAAATCATATTATTCTGTTATGCCCTGCATTTTACTCATTGCAACACGCGCAGGATAAATTGAACCGAATTGAGCTGGCAATGCGCATCAGTGGCTTATTCCGAATGCTCAACATGTTTTACTTTTATTAAGGACTGTGTTGTGTTAGAAATTATAGTGAACTAAGGGGTGATGTACAGCTTGCCCCCTTCCAATTGCGGTGAGAGTGTACCAGGCGGATAGCCAAAGCAGGGAGGAATATCCCCCAAATGCGCTCCTCCCCTCCCCCACTCCTCTGGACTCCTCACTTCAACTCGCATCTCACTCATGACCAAGGCCGTCGTTGGTGGCTTCTAACAGTGGAAGAAGTGAGGGTAATCACATTTAATTTCCTTACAGAGTCATAAGTGAAGAAAAGCGAAATAGCGTGGTAGTTTATTACACTGGGGCAACGACACGTCACACGGTTCTTTGTTGCCATTGGTAGAAATGTGGTTTTGCTAAAGCCAGGGCATTCGCGATTGGACCTGACTCAGGGAGAAAATGTGTTATCTTGATTGTGCACTTTCTTACTTGCGCAAAACTTTTGGATCAATATTGATTTCGACATCACCTTGCCATGGCTTTCGTGGAAGTTTAAGGTGGGACCAAGAGAGTGGTGTAGATTACGTAATATCAGTGGTGTTGACATGGGCAGTGGGCTTTAGGCTACTGGCAACGAGCAGAGGAAATTCCGACATCCAAGAGCATTTGGTGTTTTCCGAGAACATATAGGCTAAAGTCGTAGTTTGTTGGTGTAGAATGTCCCTTGGTCGATGAGACCTCCGTGTCCAACACGCAGTTTCCAACCGATCTAACGATGTGTTACCAGCTAGATGTCCCAGCGCAACAGCAGGTCTGGCGAATGCAGCGCATGAATATTGTCTTGAGCATGCTACTTCGGAAGTAGGTCACCGTTTTAAACGTGTCTTGTCAGCTGTGGATGTTAGCGATTTATTTCGCTATTAACCATCGGTAAACCAATATTTTCCCATAAGGGAGGAGTAGCCTATATTTTCGAGAAGGACAGAATTGTTTTAATCGCGAACCGATGCTCCCCATGGGTTCTCAGGTAAATGAAACGGATCCATTTCAGGTTTATCTCGTGTTTATCTCGACAGTGTGCGGTGGCTGAGTGTTTTTTACGTGTAATGTAGTGATAACATAAACAAATAGATTATTTGTACTCAAGACAGACCATAGTTTCCCTGTATGGCTATGCATCGGTGTTACTCTGTATCGAGGCAGAAACATTTGATCCTGTTAACAGCTATCATGTCGTTGCCCGCTGTGGGATCATGAATTTTGGGCTCATTTGGCTCAGTGGTGTGTCGTGGATTGTTATATAGTCATAAATGGGGTTTGTCGAGATCTCCCATGTCAGTTTTATTAAGCAGTATTTCAAACATTTACTTTTATTTCACAATGATTTGGATAGCCTTTAATATACAACGCTGCATCGGAATGGTAATTAGATGTTAAATTGGATAGTTTGCGTTTTATTAGCATGGTTCTAAACCAATTAGCATATTGGCAAACCAAGGCGAGGTGTGCTTAGTGCACATTCGAAATCTGTGATACGCCCTGAACAAGCTGCACCCAACACCCCCAGTGCTAGAGGGTTTGCTCATCGTATCTATGAGCTTCCGTTTCTAATTCATATTTGCGCAAAGTACATAGACAGACAAATTGTGATTCTTATTCACTGTGATGCGTTTTGGCTACTGTCTAATTTACAACACCTGTCGAGTTCAAAACCAAGAAGGACACCGCCAGTATGGAAATTACACTTCTTTTCCGCCGTCAGGTTGAGGATTATATCAGGTCCGACATCTGATTGTCGGAATTTCTGCTCTCAACTTAAGTTGTTTAAACCATTCTTACACAAATGTGGGCCTGTGTAATCAAACTCATCTCTCAGTCTGATACCTATTCCACCCTACCCCGTATTTTACAGTGGAGACTTCTCAAGGCGAGTGGCTTTTGGAGACAGTCTAGGCTTCTTCATTTGCCAGCGCGAAGTACAGCTCTTGTGTGTAAGGCTTCTGTCAAATGTTTCTCTCACCGATAATTGAAGACTTCCCACAAATAATTTTCTGCTACCTCTTATTTCCCTGCTTCTTACCATAATTCTCACCGGGTTGCTATATTTTCCTGTATAATTTTACTCACGCGCAAGTGGCATGTCCATGTGGAAGCTCGACGTTCCTCATAAGTTTATCGAGTCCTTTGGGTTACTAGGCTTGTTCATCGCTAAATCCAGTACCCTAGAACCTACATGACCTCCTACACAGTGTTTTCTGGTATTTTCTGTACAGGGTTGCTAACAGTGAATCTAGTTCTTCCATCTTGTGTATTATTATTCTTGGTTCAATGAGTTAGCAGTCCTTAGCACTGCAGCAGAGGAAATAATGATGGTGAAAAGTTAAGGGCCAGAGTAAAATGTCATATCTGTTCATCATACTATACTCCATGAAGACTTCAGTGAACCATTTGCTTTTTTAAAAATACAATTTGTTGACTGACCCTTAGCAGATGTAATTGGCTTACCTTGCTTCAGCATTAACTAAGTGCTGTCCTTCTGTCCTCTGCAATTGTCGGTCCATCACTGCAAAGCCCTCAAACCCAGTTTCTGAAAAACCATACTTGAATAGCTAATGCTTGTTCAGATGCATCTGAGTCATATCATGCTTTCAGTCTGATTCACAATAGCCTGGATGTTTGACAGGAAATTTAATTGCATGGGCACATCAGAGTATACGCTTGCATATGCAGAAGTGCCTCTTCTTCGAAAAGGGGCTGGGTGGATTTGGTTGGGAATCACCCCACATTCTAAAGGTTATTTGCAAAAAAAAACAACCAATGTTGCAGTTTCAAAGGACAAATGTGTATTAATTGAGGGGGAAGGAGAGGTTGGGAGTTTGTCGATAGGACAGCGCAGTCAGGTGTAAATTTCCTCTGGTGCCATATTCACCTGAGATGCCTTTCAGAGGGTTATTTGTGAAGTTGTCCTTCAACAAATCAATAGTCAAACAGGGAATTATGTTTTCTGTGCTTTTTAAAAAAGGTTTTCAGTTTAATTACTGGCCTTTCAGATAGTTTTTTACACCATGTAAACCAATTTACCATACTGTGATGGGTTACATTTTATGTACTTAAAGACTAATATTGCCTATAGTAATGCAGTTGATATCAATTAGTGCATTAGTGGAAATTTTCTAAATAGAGCTCTGGAATAATGACAGCATGTGATGTCACAGCACATCATAGACACATGCATTTGATGCCCTTCAGTCTCCAACCATGGATGTTTGTAGGGCTTTTGTGAGCTTGCAAAAGATGTCACATGACATCTCTGTTCTGCTAAAGGTTTCTTTATCCACGGCAGCAGTATATCAATCACACGGCTCCCTTTTAATGTTAAACTACACTCCAGGTCTTGCAGCGAAGCAGTTTTTCCTGGTTTGGAACAGTTAAAAAAAAAAAAAGAAAAAATGTCAGTTTGAGTTAGTGACATAGATGTGACCTCATCAAGTCCAGAAGCCAGATCCCAAAGTGCTGCTGAGTGAATGGATTATTTTTAGAGCAATGAGTATGCCTTCTGCTTGGTGCTGCACTAGAGGGGCGTAATTACTGAGTGTGGGATGTCACTGCGATATGACTGACACTTTGGGTGAAGTTCTCCAGGAACTCTACTGGAGAGTGGGTGACACGTGCGGAAGGGGGTAAAGATTGGCATGGTAACATGTAAGGGGATTTATTCCTCTGTTGCCAAAATATGAGTTTTAGGGGATTATGTTATGTGCTAAGCACAGAATCTAGTGTAATAACCTGCAGTTGTCCTTGGGGAGACTGTTGTACAGAGGGATTGGAGATGTAAAGGAGAATACTGCATTGGAAGGAAAATCTGATCATGGCCCTCACACAGAAGCACGGTCTTACTTGGATTTAACTTTTGTGCCACTTTTTGTTGTTAGACTAGTGTGTAGTGTTCTCACTACTGGTGTTCTCACTACTAGCTTACTGCACTATCAGCATTACTGTGCATTTATATGTATATTGTTCATAGAAAGAAAAGAATATAATTGGGCAGTTCCATGGAAAGGGGACTTTTTGTCACACCCATAACAGCAATTAAATCCCAGGTATTTGTATGATGTGAATGTTTGTTTGAATGCAATTTGAGGCTGTATTCAACTGTTGAGGCTACATAAAAGCAATGTATAAATTATTCAAATAATACTACTTGCTTGTGTTCTGTCACATCCATAATGTGGAATTGTCCTGTAGCCCACTGGCCCAGCTGTCAAATCCTAATTGAAACTCTGTTTTGAATGTTTTGAAACAGATCACTTCCATCACTATGGTAGTTAAAGCTAAGGTTTTATTTTGGATTTAGTGAATAAAAGGCTTATTGTTCATTACTTGTAATACAGGTTCAACTGCTGCTGAAATTCATCTCTTGCCAAGACCTTTATAACATTGTAATAATATTGTTAAATATGGTGTAATAAGTCAACTACAGTGCACAACTCAAAAGACATGAAATATTGTAAACAGCCATCTGTGTTCTGTTAGAAACCTAGAGCATACACAAAACACAAGGTCAGCAGAGGAGTGGAGTGGTTAGGCACTGCAAGTGTAGCCAGCAGAATCGACCTATGAAATCAACAAAGGACTGGCTGGATGACTGTAACAAAGAAACTAAAAGCAACACTGTTTCCTCCTTAAAATCATCAATGGAAGTTTGTTCAACAAAGACAGAATATTAGTGCCTCAGGGTCCAGAAATGAATCAAGTTATCCAGGAATAGTCAAGAGCACTCCATCCATAACTCTGTTGTTCAAACTCGCCGAGTGCTGTGGGTCGGAAGAGGAACGAGAGAATTTGGTACAACATAGACCGAATAACGCACTGGCATTTATCGCTAAGTAAGTTCACTTTCAGTTTAGTTTCCCATAGTCCCATGCAGTTATAGCATAAGCTGCATGTTAGCTATTCAGTCTAGATTGGACCAAACTCTCTTGTTCCTCCTACCGACAACACTCAGCACAACGGGGCTATGATTGGAAGCTCTTCAGACTTTACTTTAATGAAAGCATACACATTTTTTTGGACTGCTCAGGTCTTCCACTAGCTGTTTGTATCTTCTTCTCACCACATCTAAAAAACTAACAGCTGCCAAGCACCTGAGGCTTCTCAAATTTTTACCTCTTCAGTAAGCCATATTTCCTACAGCACTTAAAACAACTGTCGATAAAACACTTCTAAAAAGAACAACCTCCAGAGAATAATCATCACTGACTATAGGCCTATGTCCACTCCACCATTTCTGAGCTAATTGTTCTCATCTTAAATACCATCTAACATCAGACAGCATTTAAGACACTCATAGGTCATGTTTTTGACTCTCTAGAAAATCTTCTCTTATGCTATTGTAGGGGTTACAGAACTGTGTTAAGCGCAGAAAAAAATCATTCTGGAGTTGCTCTATTGGGAAGTCTGTGAGATGCGTCCAGGACATTCAGCTTGACATCAGCCCCATGACATAATCATCCATTTCACCGGAGTGTGCTTTTTTAAAAAATCAAATGGCTGGTGCTTGACAAATGACATGTCTAGTCTAGATTCCGCTAGATTCAACATGTTAATTAGACAAAGATGACAGAAAATAGCAAATAACACTTTAGTTTGAAGCCTTAGGGGCTTTAGGAGAAGCAGGATGTTTCCACAGGAGAATGGTTGATAGCTGGTCTATACAGTTGTGTGAAGAGGTGTTCTTCTCCTGTATCTGTTGAAAAGCATTCCAGCCAAATCCAAATGGTGTTTTCCCAAACTCAAATTCAGCAAGGCCACACACTCACACTGATAATACAGAAGATGAATTCAGATTACTAAATAGTGTAATTGAACATAGAGATGATCAACACATTTCGATCTCCTATGACCGGATTAATTCTTATCTGTAGATATTATTGAAGTAATTTTTCAACAAAGGGAAAAAAAGCAATATGATTTTTTTGGTGGAATGTGGAAATGTTCATTTCTGTTCTCTCTGGATGGCAGCTAGGAATCTTTACTCCTTTACTTGTAGACAGCAATCTTGATTTTAGGAACCAAATCAATCATTCCATGAGAGCAGTCTTCAAGTCAACATTTAAAAATTGAAGGGCTTTCGATCAAAATCCCACCAAGAATCCATGTATTTCTAACAAGTAGATTAGATTAGATTTTGAATGGTCTATTCAGCAGCCTCACAAAATCAGCTATGAAGAGATTGCAGTTAATGCAGATTCAGTAGGTGAAGGATTTGTGTGTGTGTGTGTTTGGTTAGGGTGTGTTTTTTTGGAGTGGTGATTTCTACTGGTGCGTACTTGTCTTCTGCACATGCACCACTTTGATTGTATGATCATTATAGTGTCACCTTATGTAGAACCCGTTGCATTTACCACGTCATTATGAAATGCGCTAGAGATTAGACTTGACTAACACATTTATCACAGTCTCCTTACCATGATACAAACAATACAAACCCAAACGATGCAAGCCCTACGAGATGCTTGCTTAATGTCAATGTGTAATTGATTGTTCTTTTATGCAGTAAGTTACCCAGTGGCAAGTATCGCAGTGGCAGTGTCATTAGTAGGAATGAAGCTGTTCATATGTGTACCTTTACATTAAAACCAGCCGATTGGTATGAAGCAGGATGTCAAACTAATTGCCTGGAGAGGAGCAGTTTTCACAGAGCTTTGATATGCTTCCAGACAAGTTTACACTTCAAATGTGTCTTTGATGTGTTTGGCTGATGGGTAGGATGTTTGAACTGCTAATTGCTGTTTAGACATGACTAGTGTTTGGAGTGCTGAATATACACCAGTCTAAGTGTAAGCCTCTGTTGAGCATATCCTTCAGATAGAAGACAAGGGGGTTGGTGAATGCTACTGTTAAATAAAGATGCTCCAAGTGCCTTTTACATTTATGTGTTTGTTTTAAGGAGCTTATTGTGTGTGACTTTTGTATTTGAACTCAGCGTTGTCACTCACTACAGTAAGTACAAGAGTGGAATCTATTGAAGGGTGGAAGGATGGAATCTATTAAAAACAAGATTCCTTTAAACATGCATACAGAAATGTGCCACAAACTTTGTTCAGTGGCTGTCATTGCTGTTGAACTGCAGATGCAGATGATAACTCTCAGAGCAGCCCTTCGTTTATACCTCTTGGCAAAGCAAGGCAAGAAGCACTGAATGACAAGCCGAGTGCTTTATGGGAGTTACACTATTTGTCATGCGCTGACAAACTGTCACAGCGACAAGCATCACGTTGTATTTATGATAGATCTGCTGGATTTACAACAGCTGTCTGTGCCAGAAGTAGGAGTTCCTCAGGAGTTCCTTGACACTCCTCATTCCACAGGTCCCCGCAGTCGCCAGTCAGGAAAGCGCAAGGTTAAGGCTTGCTCTCAAGGTCCGACCTGAAGTTCAAAGCAGAGATGGAGGTTAAGATAATGACTGGAGGGCACTGGTGCAGTGGGTGTTGAAGAAAAGCCTTAACTGCTTTGCTTTGCTGCAACTAGAAAATGGGGTCATGGTCACAGGAATGATGAAATTTGGTTCCCTGAGAATTTGGAGCTGTGATTATGCTGAGGTTTAAGCTGATTTAAAGCGGTTGTCATGAACCTTTTTTAGTTGTGAACCTTATGTGTCTGCATAGCTCACCACTGAAACACTTGTTGAAGTGGCAAACGCTATAGGCTGCTGTGTAAAAAAGAATTTGTAATTTGTTTGTCCATTTTTGCTCATATGTTATAAATGTTAATAAGAAACACGTGGACACAAAGAGATATTTTTCAACAACCTCTTTAATGTAACCAAAATCTCTGAGGTTATATGTATGGTGTCTGCCAGCCAGTTTACGCTGTGGTAACAAGCAAACTCCCCACAACTGCCACAAAGCACTGCTCGCTGGTGAAGTGCTGATTTGAAAAGATTTAGGAATTTCCTATGGGATAATAGAAGTATTTATCTATTTATCTATCTATCTATGGAAATTAAGGACTGTACAGTTGGATAAAGCCATCCGTGTAATCAAAATATGAGTTTATTTGCCTCTCTTAGTGAAGTAGTATGTTATGCTAACTGCTTACAGTAGGCTAACAAAGTAATTCAGCTATCAACACATGGGAAGAGATAACCAACCAGAGTACCTGTTGCCTAGGGTGACCAGACAACCCCGCTTTTTGTGACCTCAACTTGTGACCTCCTAGCTAAAACACAAAGTTACAATTTAGAAGAAGCAATCGTCAGGTGACAATTTGAAGGTTGAAGTGGAGGGTGTACAGTGAAGTAGATGTTCTGTGCATTTACAGTTTTGATTTGACACACAAGCATGATTTTACTGTTTGGATGCAGTAATCCTCAGAGATCACAAATGGGATAAAAATGAGAAGATCGAGACGAAGTTGGTTGTCTTTTCTGACACCATTTTTGTTTTTGTCAGCTGAAGTGTAATGTCATATTTGTATGCAGTGTCTCCATCAGGGGAAGAACAAGGCCTCTCAAAAGTTCTTTTTTTCCATTGTGTGTTTTCTTGAAACTAAAAGTAGGCTCTGAAATCTAACCATCTCTCTGGAGTTCAAAGTCTCACAGTGCCAGATAATTATGGTAATCATAGGTTTGTAATTTGCTTTGCTATTAAGGCACACTACTGTACAATCCACCTATTGTGTATGCAGTTGTGGTGACCTCGGGAATCCCATAATCACCTTCTCAGAGGCTGGTGGAGGCCAGCCAGTGCTTAGTCAAACCACTAAATTAACGCAACTTCAATGAACATTTTCTTTGCAGTGGTGACAAACTGTTTATTCTTAGAACAGTGGGAAATCTATGCAAGCCAACTATGCAGCTAGTTTCAATGTCCTACTGGTGCGTTTTGGTGAGAGACCATTTTGCTGTTACAGTGTAATTCAGTATCGACCGGTCAGGTAATGACCCTCAAATATGTGCCGAACTTGTAATTTCTTTTTTTTTTTTTTTTTTGTCTTAACTTTCCTCCAGCAGGATCTGAATGGAAGCGTGTGATGACCCATGCACGTCAGAGGGCACCTCTGTGGCGATACTGGAGTGAACACAGGTACCAGGTGGGCAGCCCCACACATGCTGAAACCATGGGCCGAGTCTGGCTCAAGAGCCCGAGGCTGGAGCAGCGGACCCAGACCAAGACCAAGGCCAAGACTAAGGCTAAGCTCAGACGGAGTTGGGCCAGAGAGAGAGAGAAGGAGGCAAAGGGTTTAAGCGGCGAGTTGGACAGGAAGATGTACCCTCTGCGGGGCCGACTGGCCGACCTTGACACGCGCAACTGCAGCGTGGTGCTCACCCGGCTGGAGGAGAGCGAGAGCCAGACAGCCCCCAGCAACAGTCATCGAAGGATCCGGGGCGATAAGCCAAGGAGTGGCGGCCATCCGTCAGGCAGGAGGACCAAGCCCTGTCGGTGCCGAAAGAAGGGCTGCAAATCCTGCAGCTGCCTGTCGACTCTGCCACCGGCACAACCGCAGCAGCCACAACCGCCACCGCAACTACCAAAACACAAACCCCCCAAACCGGAAATACCTGCCTTATGCTTGCTCCCAGAGCCCACCCAGGAGCCGCGCAAGCGCAGGCTGGCCTCGCTCAATGCTGAGGCTGTTAACAGCCTGCTGTTTGACAGAGAAGACCCCCAGCAAGCGTCCCGACTCGCAAAGAAACACCAACAGCAACAGCAGTGTTCCGCATTGAAAGGGGAATGTGCTAATCTGGCCAAAGACCCAGGGAAGGAGGCAGTCAGCCCCAAAAGGCCACCGGCTCATGGCAGAAAGAGGACGCCAGACACAGAGGGGTGTCCTCATCCCAAAAAACACAAAAAGGCCAAGTTGGACACAGAGGAAGCAGACCAACCAAGCCTGGACAGCCCAACGCCGCGGCGCCTGGCCGGGCTGAACGCGGCTGCTCTCCTCAAACTCACAAGCACATCGGCAGGAGCCAAGCGGCGTGGCAAAACTGACAGCAAACAAGACTGCAAACAAAGTAAACAACAACAGCATCAACAACAACAACAGCAGCAACAGCAACAACCGAAGCAGCAGCAGCAACATCACCACCACCATCATCACCTCACCAAATCACAAAAGCATCAGCACAAGTTGTTACACCAGCATCCTCATATCCAGCAGCAGCAGCAACAACAGTCGCCCCCGCAGGTGCTACAGAGGTGTTGCAGCCTCTGCAAGAAGGAGGCCTACCAGCAGGAGGCGCTGTGGGAAGGCACGACGAGAGGCCACGGCTACATGCGCCCGGGCTTTCAGTGCCGCTCCATGCTGGGCTACCCGCTGAAGCAGGTGAAGGAGGAGCAGACGGAGACAGAGGTCAACGCTCCCTACTACTGCTGCACGTCCGAGCGCTCGGTGGAGTACTGCCACCGTCTGGCGCTCTTCCTGGACCAGAAGGCCTACCCGGAGGCAGACGAGCATGCCCTGCCCTCCGTCAAAGGTTTCCTGGCGCACCCGGCAGCGCTGGCCATCAACGCACACCCCTACCCGTGTTACTCGGGTTACTACGTTCACATCGCACACCACGGGGCCTCCTCGCCCCCCATCAGCGCCGCGCCCGTCCCCTACCCTCCCTCCTCCGTGACTCCCATCTCGCTGTGCAACAGTGGGAAGCAGAGGCCCAAGCTGCTGCCGACACCATCCTCCGTGTCCCACCCGCCTCCGGGGATCCCTCACCCGGCCTACTGCAGTTCGGTGGGGACCTGCTACGGGGGCGAGACATGTCACATGGGGCCCTACGCCTACCGGACGTCATCGCACCTCCAGCCCCGCGGCTGCTCCTACAGCACTGACTGCTCGAGCTGCAACCGCAAGATCAAGATGGGTAAGGACATCAGTGAAATTGGATTTGCAAAAAGCTCTGGCCAGATAGCGTGTTCAGCTTCTTGTTTTATTAAGTTAGATCTCTGTGGAGAGGACTTTGCTCAAGGAAGTGTGTGTGTGTGTGTGTGTGTGTGGGGGGTCTCTCCAAAGCTGTAGGAAGGCAAAATAAATAAATAAATACATAAATAAATAAATAAATAAATGTACTTGGCTGTTAATAGACACAGATGCATAACAAGCATAAAAGACTCATGCCATAATCACCCTGGTAGTAGAGAGAGTATTTATCACTGCTTAATGGCGCAGGCCTACTATGCTCTACTATTTACACACAACCTGCAAGTCATTTGATCAGCTGGATATGTGTGAATGTGTTTGTGTCTATGTGTGTGCGTGTGCCTGTTTGTTTTTAGAGATGTGAGATGTAGAATACAGAATTTGTGTGTGTGTGTGTGTGTTTGTTTTTCAGAGATGTGAGTGTGAATACAAAACGTGTGTGTGTGTGTGCGTGCTTGCATGCATGCTCTTGAGTTCAAGCTAATGCATTCATTCCGCTGCCCCACACGTCTATGACTCAGCCTTGACACAGCTCAGCCTTGTCAGTACTAGCGGATGGTGGTATGTTGTGTTGTGTAGCACCAGTATATTTTAGCCCTCAACAACACATTTTTCTCAAGAACACAGTTATTGATGGATGCCTTGATGCCTTGCACTCACGGGTGGTTTTCCTGTGTGACTAACAGCCACAGGTGAAGCTGGTGGTTGTGGTTGTTGTAGTTGGCACGGGCCGCCCCTCGCCTGTGGAGTGTCTGCTCTGAAGGAACAGCAGCTGTGGCCTCTTAAAGACCTCCATTTTATTCCACGCTCGGAGGGGCCAGCCTGCCAGCCAGCTCACCCTTGGCTACAGCCACGGAGCCAGGCACCAGCCCTCAGACGCCTCACATCACACCCTCGTTATTAGTCGAGGAATCCCAGGATCTCACTGGGTCGTCCTTCTTTAACAACAAAACAGCAAGCGCAAATCCACCCTCAGTAACCCACAGCGCTTGACTGCCAGGGCGTGAACAATTAGGTTTTTATTTTTTATCCCTCCCCCTATAACATGTTTTGCTTGTTTTTTTTACTACTCCCTCAGCACAGACTCTGTATTCCTGACACAAGTGACCCCCTGATTCCTACAGTTACTGCTGAACAGGGTCTCCACTGTTTGCTGAGGGAAACTGATCTGGGCCTCATTTGTCATCAGGCTTTTATTTGTGTGGGACGGCAAGCATCCAGGACCTCATAAATGGGTGTGATTACTGGGCAAGTTAGCGTGGTGTTACAGCTGTCTTACACACAGGGTCTGGGGGGCCAGCACCGAACCGACTGGAAATTGGTGTTTAGCGGAGAGCCGTGGCCTCTATCAAAAATGTGGGTGATTCTGTCACTGGGGTTAATAAATGGGCCTTTACCTTCCAGCCCTGCAAAAGTGATCTGTGTGTGTGTGTTGTGTGTGTGTGTGTGCGCGCGTGCGTGTGTGCGGTGGTGGGGTCTGTACGTGGCAGGGATGTGTGTGTGTGTGTTTGTATTTGTGGATGTCTTTGTCCTCTCTCTTTCCTTCTTTTTCTCTTTCTTTCTTTCTGTCTTTGTATGTGTGGGGCATGTGTGTGTGTGTTTGAGCAAGAAGTCCCATGTCACAACACTGAAGGGTCAGCTTTCCTTCATTGTCACCTGGAACAGGCATATCACTTTCACATGTGTGCTTTCATTTACAGCCCTAACATCATTTATCCATGTGCGACCCTCCCTGTCGGCCTAAGCAGCACCCCTGGGAAAGCTTGTTAAATGAATTACAGTCCAGTTGTTCTCCCTCCGTTGCCAGTGAAGTAAGCATTCCTGGTGGCAGCACGTCAACATCCCCAGTCTCTGTACCTTCCCTCCAGCCACACTCCCTTTTTTAACCTAACACGACCTTTGAACCCCTAGCCTCTAGAACGAGCTGACCTTTGGCGCAGCTGCAGCACGTGAACTGAGCATATATTTCACATGGGCGTTAATTTCGGTCTTTTGAAGTGGCTGGCTTCCATGTGCAGGATGCATTCACCCATGTGGGACACAGCCGCAGTGTGTATCTGTCCATGTGTGTTACACAACTAGTGTACTGAGTGCTCAGACCCCTATAAATAATTGTTTAGAGAGAGAGGTCTTTGTCAAATTTCTACAGTTTTTTTTTCTTTTTGGATTGCGAGCTTATATTGTCTACAGATGCTCTATTTGTTATGGCTACAGAGAAATGAAATTCAGAATCCTGCTCACCAGCAGGAAATGACCTATTTTAATTGGACAAACAAACAGAACCTTTTTATGTGTGTCTGCCTCATCAATGGATCTGGTTCTATGCAATTATCTTCTGCTAGCTGGGCGCTTTAGTAATTCCCCTTTGTAGTGGCTGTGTGTGTGTGTGTGTATTGTGTTGCGCATTTTTGCGTTAGATAGAGACAGAATGTGTGTGTGTGTGTACTGTGCATTTGTATGTAAAATAGAGACTGTGTGTGTGTGTATTGTGTATTGTGCATTTGTGTGTTAGATAGAGACAGATGTGTATGTGCATGTACATGCGTATGTATGGACTTTGCATGTGTATGTAAGATGGATACAATGTGTGTGAGTGTGTGTGTGTGTGTGTGTGTGAGAGAGGGTATCAGAGAGAGAAGTCATGCCTAATGTTCTTTTTCTTCATGCCTCTGCCCCCATTTGTGGTTTTCCCTACTAGACCTTTCATGTCCCTCATTCAGCCTCTGCGCCTCCACCTCTGACTTCTCCCCTCCTCCCCTTCGTCCCCATGTCCCCTCCACAGAGGACTACCCTTACCCCCTGGAGGAGCACAGCCCATCTATCCCCGTCTCGCCCCCGCTGCCCCTCTCCGTCTGCCCCATGCCCAGTGTGCCGCCCTCCCCACAGTCGGTCCCACACCTCCAGACGCCCCTCTCCGACTCGGCTGGTCCCCCCCAGGCTCAGCTGCGGGTGGCGCGCGAGTGCCCCCAGAGCGCCAAGCCCCCCAGCGGCTCACGGTCAGGCTCCGGCGTGCGCAACAGCGCCCCCTCACTGGGGGTTTGCCCGCACAGGAAGGAGAAGCAGCTGGGGCTGGGCAGTGCCAGCGGGACCGCCAGCAAGCAGCAGAAGATTGCGCGTCGCCGGGCAACCAACGGATGGATTCCTGTCGGTGTGCCGACTGAAAAGGAGGTGTTTGTCGTGGTACGTTGAGCTCCATTGATGGTAGACTTGGGAACGTTCCCAGAAGCTTCAGTTTTTTTGTTTTTTGAGGGGGCCTCTGTGTTTTGAAGTGGAAGTCTGTGAAGTAAGGCTGACTTTCCAAAGCTGTAGTGTTTTAGCCCATTGTGAGTTGCTTAATATTGTAAGTTGTTAGGTCAGGGGGTTTGCAAAATGATCTTGTCTGTCTGATTACTGAGAGTTGAGTTTGTTTGCTCCGTATGTGAGCAATTGTTTCAGTCCCCCACTCCCCTCCACTCAATAGAAATCAGAAGAGTAAGCAGTTGCTACAACAGGCAAAACAAACACGCTTAGTCTGTGTGTGTTTTTTCTCAATGAGCGGGATGTGGATTTGCGTCAGCCTCAGTCACAGAGAATTAAAAAAATCACTACACTTGGAATCCTGTGTAAATGTGCATTAGGTTAACGGAGGGATAATTTGTGTTTGTATCCGAGCATGACTGCTTTTAAATATGTTTCGTTATGTGTTTGTGGGTTCCTGTGTGTTTTGTTGTGATTGTGTATATGCTTTGTTTTTGTCAATGTGTAAATATGTGTGTGTGTGTCTGTGTGTCTGTACATCTGTGTGTAATTGGATGTGTTTATGTGTATTTGTCTGAGTCTTTGTGTATGTGTGTGTAATGTTGTGTGTGTGTGTGTGTGTCTCAGGGTGAGGAGTCCACGGCCTTGCGCAGGTGTTACGAGGGTGTGCAGAGGGCCGGCGAGGTGATCCGTGTCAGGGACACAGTGTTGCTCCGCTCAGGCCCCAGGAAGAAGTCCCTGCCCTACGTGGCCAAAGTCTCTGCCTTCTGGGAAGACCCCGAAACTGGTCAGCATGAACAGTGATTGCTTGAAGGACTCTAAGACAAGACTCTGCTGTGATAATCTGTTTGAGTGATTCATGTAGTAGTCTCTTTAGTTGTTTTGGGAAATCAGCCCCCTGTTTGGCAACTTTCATTGCTTAGTTGTAGCATTAGTGTAAGCAGCACGCTGGCTGTGTAAATTACATTGATGCCTGCAATTGTAAAAGAGTGTTTGTCTGATCATTTGTGTGTTCTTTTTTGTCAAAGTGGTTCCCATTGAAGTGGAAGTGATAAACACATCTGTGTGTTTGTTCTTCCTCCACAGGAGAGATGATGATGAGCCTGTTTTGGTACTACCGCCCAGAGCACACTCAGGGGGGCCGCAATCCCAGCATGCACTGTGAGGTGAGTGCCGGAAGCATCCGTGGGCCACTCACGCCGCACGCACCGTGCAGCAGGGGCTGGCAGGGTCTCCATGGGAACTCAGTGTAAACAGCCGACTTCCTCTAATTCTGAGGTGCAGGAAGAAATAGCCCAGCGCAGGCTTCCGTGAGGTCAATGAGCCCACAGGAACAAATGCGCTATTCAGAGACGTGGTAAAGAAGGGGGGTAGGTAGAATGCAAACAGCTGCAACACAATTGGCTCAGCCTGGGCCGACCTTGTGTTTTTCCACCCAAAGCTATTAAGGACTAAGGGACCTCTTTTAGACCTGGCAGTTACACAAGGGGTAATGTGCTGGTGCCATTTTATCTCTAACTGACCAGAGCTGTTCTACCAACGCTTCTTCTGGGACATCTCTGTGGCCGTGTAGATAATGTTCTCAATGCATCTCAGCTGGCGTAATAGCTCCAGAGATGTCGAGGCACTAGACACTAGAACATTTGCTGTTGCAAATGGCATGGCCAGCAAATGAACTCTGGAATTAAACATGTACTAAGCATGACCAGAACCTAGCTTAATGTAATGGTTGGCTGCTCCTGACTGTTAGTGCTTGTAGTCTTATTTGTATAATAATGTAATTAATAGCAGTCATCTTAATGGACATATATGTAATCCATTAAGATCCTATGTGCTCTAAATGAGTGTGTAAAAGAATGTTGGCTTTTTAATGGCCCTGGTGATGTTAATAATATGAGCTTTGGGGTACTATAACAGATTATAAAAGCTTTCTAGCTGGAATTAATTAAGTCATATTAAGCAATTACCGGGGAAAGTAATTAATCTGATTTTTAAAAGATTCATCTGCTTGAATATTTTTTCTTGTTCTTTTAACATCTCTTCAATAATTTTTGCTTTTTCCTATTTTTATTTCTCTTTCCATCTCTGCTCCTCTCTCTCTCTCTCTTTCATTTTGCCCTTTCATCAGAATGAGATCTTTGCATCCCGCCATCAGGATGAAAACAGTGTGGCCTGCATTGAAGACAAGTGCTACGTGTTGACTTTAGCTCAGTACTGTAGGTAAGCGGCTCCCCCCTCTCCCACTCTGTCTGCATAGATCACCATCAGAACTCTGGGATAAAAGCACTCTTCAAGTCAATTGTGATCTCAGTGTGGGGGGCTTTGGTGTGTGACATTTAAAAACTCAATTTGCATAGCCTCACAGTATCACTGTCACAGTTCCGTCATTGCGGTGCCATTTGTGAGACTTTTCTCAGACAGATAGCAGACTGATATCGCCCTGCCTCCTTGATCTTTTCTCAACGGCAACAAAAGCGTTTTTTCTCGACAAACCCTCTGTGCCAGTTCTTTTCTGACTGTTTGTTTGCATTTTCTATCCCTTCCACACAGATTTTGTGCCTTGGTGAAGCGTCACGCCGACGGTCTCCCCAAAAGTTCCCCTGTGGTGCCGCCTTCAGAGGGGTACACCGTGCCCTCTCATCGCCGCGTGCCCGCCAACGTGGACCCAGAGCTGGTCTTCGTCTGCCGTCACGTCTACGACTTTCGCTACGGAAGGCTCCTGAAGAACCTGCAGTAGCGTTGGAGAGAGGGAGATGGTTGGGCTGGAATGAGGAGTGAGGAAGAGAGAGAGGGAGAGAACAAAAGAGAGGTACAGAGAGAGAGAGAGTAATGAAGAGGGAGAGAAAGAAAGCAAGAGGGTCCTGTGTCTAAGGCAGGGGCTCAGAATTGTTGAGTGATTTGTTTGGTAATCAACAGTGAACTGTTGTTGTCTCCTCACAAGCAAGAGTGTGATTGAGTGAGAGAAAGAGTGAGAGGTTCAAATGGAAGCCATGGATTTTTGTCCTGGGGAATAGAGTTATGGTTTGACGGTTCTCTTAGCTGGGTGTATCCCCAATCCTGAACTTCTGAATTTTTTTATAATCTGAGAATCACACATTATGAATTTAGGTGAAATATGATGGCACAAATACTTTTACATGCAAAATGCCATAATATAATAGTTGGAGAGTCAACCTATAACTTGCTGATATATTTATTTGGTTTGTGGATAGTAATTCTTTTTAAGCCAGACAGAGCACTTGTCATTGAGTCAGAAGTGAAGGTACAATTATAATTGATTACAGGTCTTGACATTTTTTCTTCTTGTGTAAATTCTCCCGTATTGGATCTAGTGCATTGAGATCTATTTATTTATGAGAGGTTAGAAAATGTATTTATTTTTTGAAAAGTAATTTAAGATTATAAAGATTGGTTTCTTGTATTTTGGAAAAAAGGAAGAAAAACACAGTAGATCTTCATTTCTTAATTGCTCTTGTTCATTACCGAGAAGGAAGCCCAGCATCTTCTCCCCCTCACCCCCCACATTACATGGGAGTAATGGTGACCGACCAGAGACTTTGGAACTGGAGGACCAATCATCCCAGGGTGTGACACGGCAGGAAGCAGTCCTTGTGGCTCCCCACTTCCATCCATCCTGCACACACCCCTTCTATAGCTTGTCTGATCGACCAATGAGATGAAGGTGTTAAGATGCCGTAACTCTCCATAACCCTGTGATTTGCCTTATGACTCCATAGGTGAAGCTTTAGGAAGTGTCACACTAAAGTCCCGCCCTCCCCTTTACCTTTACTCCGCACCACCGCCCTACCCCTAAGTCTTGCCTTCTGAATCAAGCCAAAGGAATTCATCAAAACAGTGCCCCCCCCCCATACACACACACAGACAAACAGACACAACCCTCTGTCCCTGCCCCTAGTCCTGTCCCAGATGACCCCAACACCATTAGTTTGCACTAATAGATCTGAGTTGTCCGTAGAGAGGTTCTACTCTGTCCAAGGCTTCACCTGCTACTGATTTTTTTAATATATGGATATTATATATAAATATATATAAAATAATGAATGAAATACTGTGTATTTATGTATGTGAACATGAGCTGAAGGAATCAGTGTCTCGTTTATAACTGTAACCTGCCTGGGGGGAAGGGAGTGTAGGGGACAGTCTCGTGCAGGAGACACTTGTGCAGTGCTCTAATGAGTGTGTTCATGTGTGGGTGTGTGTGCGTGTGTGCTTTCACATGCACTCAGGCATGACACGCCATGGCCTCGATCCCATCGTAAAGCTCTCTGCCTCCACCCCCCTCTTCCCTTCCCACACACACACACACACACGCGTACGCACACACATACACACACACTGAGCATGTACGTTGACCGAGCTGGAAAAAACCTTAGCCACTGGTGTTGTCATAACGTGGTGATAATCATGTTTAAATGCTCAAGATGTGAAATATCTGTCTTACATGGTCTGCTGTGCCTTTTTTTACCATTATTGGTTTGAGACTTAAGAAAACCTAACAGTCCTGAGTTCTTGACATTTCCTTTTGCGTTACGTATCTGGCAAAAATTCCAGCTGTCTTTCATTTGACTCAGCCTGTCTTCGCAAAAAAAGACACATTCCTTAATATTCTGATTCTCTTTAGTTTTCTCAATTGATTGATGTCACATTCCAGGTGACAATGGTTTAAGGTGGAGGAGCAAGGGGAAAAGAGAGATCAGAAGTTGCCTTTGTGAAAAGGAAGAAAATACTCACATCAATGCAAACCCATAGAATCACAGGGTGTCCTCTGGTTTCATTGACGTACGAGAAATATGATCCATTTAGTCTTATAGTTTCAGACTAATGTTAGCATTTACAGATGATTCTTGCATTATTATATCTGTGTTCACTCAAATAACTAATGTGTTTTGATTCCTTGCATTAAACATGTTTTAATTGGCAGCGCCCATGTATACTACAAATGTTGTGTGCTTTATTTAGCCATTCAGTGTAGAGAGATTTTAATTGCATAAACAATGGAACTTTTTAATTAATATGTCCTAGCAATGATCAATGAAGGTATGTTTGCAGTACACGTTTGGCTAATTTGAAGTCCCTGCCTATCGTATCATATTCATGCTGAACTTCAATGTTGTTGACCAAAAATGTGCTGCATTAGCAGAGTTGTTTGTGTCTTAACAAAACAAATGCTTTCCTTGCAATTCTGGTTACTCAGATTTACAGAAATGGTGACTATTTTAACATCATACCCCATCTTACCCCTGTGTTGCTCAAAATATTTTAGCAAACTGATCCTGGGTCATGTATCAAGACTAAAGACAACACACCAGGTTGTGAGTGCTTCTTGACAAGGCTGACGGAAAACTGTTGTGTCCTTGTGGTTCAGTCCATCAAAGATCAGTACTGAGAGGATTAGTTTTGTCTAAAAAATGTTTTGGATGTGTTTTTTTTTTCTAAATGCCTTTGACATTGTCAGTCATCATTACTTGGGGATGGAATTACCAGACAAGAAATCCATACCAAAACAAATATGGGCCTAAAAATCATAATGAATTTGAAATCACTCCTGGGGATAGTGAAAGTTCCTCTAAATTCCAGCATCTTTGCTCCTCTGACAGTGATGATGATGATGATGATGATAATGATGATGGAGATGATGTGTATCCTTATATATTTCAACTCTAAGCATGGACGCCCGGGCATTCTTGGACTAGATCTAGCACAGTGCATTTGTATTATTTAAGATAGATCTGTATATTATCAGAGACAAATATTTAAATGGAATAAATAATATATGAGTTTGACATTGTCGAGCGTCTGTGTTCTTGCTAAGAATAGAATACACTTTGTTTTGTCTTCCTATTACATTCAGCACGATTAGCATTTTGTTTGTTCCTCCTTGAACCTGAAACTCAGTTGGAAACCAGCCATTTTTGATAACAGCATCAAATCCTAATCCAAAGGATTTTTTGAAGGCAAACAGACTAAACAAAAATATAAGCATGTATTTATATTATGTTATATTACATTTACAATCTCTCTTTGTCTGGACACATGACAAATGTATCAGCTGTGAAATCATACATCTATGCATGCCTCTTCCTCATAAATAGGCATATACAAGTAGCTGACCCACATGGTAAAAACATTTTTAACACAGTGTCCATGCACTGTTAAGTTGACAGTGCTTCCTGCTCTGCTGAATCCACTCCAGGATAAACACTTTAATGCCTAGCTCAAACATTTGGACGTGTGTGTAAACAACATAACTACTCTGGCAGCGTACTCATCTGCCTCACTGTCATTGAGATAAACAGCCACTGTAAAAAAAAAAATGTGTATTTGCCTTCGGAGGGCTGCACTGTGGCCTAATCACCACATGGTGTCATGGTGAATCTGCTGCTCAGAGTTGGGCGAAAGAAGCAGTAGAAAGCAAAGGCAGGTCATGATATTACTGAGTGCTGGAAGCCTTTTCAGACTTTTAATTGTTGTTTACCAAGGACTGCATCTAGCATTGCAGACAATTTGTTGATAGCTAAAATGTGGTTAAAATTTAAACTAATTTTTAGATAATTGCAACATCAGTTCAGCTTTTACGATGTTCTGCAAGTAGGCAAGTGTTCTACAGTATTGCACAACAATATTGCCATTGATTCATTCATAAGCCTTTTTCAAATGTATTAATTCTGTTATTTTTAAAATACAGTCCTTATGCAGTGCTGCCATTGCTATGAGGCTTCCTTTGATATGATGTCATTTACCAGCAGTGGACAGAACGCAGTGTAATAAGTGCACCTTTAAGTGAACGTCATAAATTACAGATATTGGCTTTTTCATGTTTTGAATGAATTAAACAGTTAGATTTATGTCTTGTAATATAGGTCAGCTTTTAAGAACTTAGATGGACATATTTGAAATATAAACATATTTGAACGGATCTCCTCCTTTCAATTCACACTGTAAATTCTTCAGTCCATATGTTGTGTGCTGAGGTGTGTCTAAATCAATAACATACAACAGTTCAGTTGCTGTTTAAACACTATATAAGTAAAGGAAACCATAACATAAGATCAACATAATTCTTTGCACTAGAGAGGTCTGTCATTCTAATTTATGTTAGAAATCTGTTACCCATCTGACATCTAAATTGCATGTAGTAGACTACTATATGCCACTCTATTTTTATCTTTCATATTTTTATGGTTGGCTAGACATATAACTCTTGAAAGAAAATGATGACACACTCCACACTCACTTTCACTTCTGATGAGTCACTTCTGGTGCTGTTGCTATTGGGTAGTGTCAATGCCAATTTCATTTGCTGATTCAATATTTGTGGTTACTACAAAAATTGCTCCTGTATAGGAGTGTATCTTATTATCTTAGAATGCAAGTGAGTTAGTACAACACACTTGTATTTAATATAATCACATGGCCTGATGTTAGTGCTTAGATGACATTGAATACAACAAAGCCATTCAAAGTTCTTGTTCCTCTTGCATCAGCCAGACTCACTTAATTTTAACCAATGGCTATTCAGTCATCAGATCTAACAGCTGGTAGTGGTCGTTGTGACTCTTTCAATTTACTTTCTTGTCGTTGTGTGGATCATACTTCGACAATTTATTCAACACTCATGGTTATAAGACTGACATTGCTGTGTTATAAGCATGTTATGAAACATGACACAACCCTCTATCACTCATCATGTACAATTATATGTCAGAGTCATATTGCCCTGAATATAAATGGTCTTTGCATTTCTCTGAATTTTGTTGTCATCAAATATTTTAAGTGCTCTACAGACAGTTACTAAAGTGATATACTACACTAACTCCTATATCAGCCATGTTCGTGGGACAACAAATGTTATGGCACATCACTTAAAGGGATTATCTGGAGAGAATCCATAGCCCTGTTGTTTCATATTGCCAAGTGCTGAATTTGGTGCAACATGGACCAAATACAGCAGCCAACGCTAACTGATAAGGGCAAGGAAGTTTCATTCTTCTTTGTCCACATCTCTGACTCTGGGTTTTTCCTTTAAGCAAGTGTTACTTTTTATTCCCACAATGACTTTTAATTACCTCAATGACTGATCTGCTGCCATGTTCATTTTGAAAAATCACATGCTGTTGGCATTACTCCCCTACAATTCTGCCACAGTTGTATATTACCAACACCAACAGAAATAAATATTTAGTTGTAAGGTGAACATTATGTTTTGCATCCAAACTTTCCATTTTGATTTCATCAGTTGGGTTATATGTTTACAATATTAACATTGCCAAGTGTCCTCTTCTACATGTGCAATGTTTATTAATGGCTATGAATGTATTTTTAGAAGGGGTACAAACATCCTCAAAATATCAGTTATCAGTTGAACTAACTCATTCATACATGACCCATGTTCCTCTGACAATCATGGCAAGAATTGCTTTCCAATTTCTTTCACCGACATCAACAACAGTGTGGGTCAAAATATTCAATTATTTCTAGGAGGCCATGAGTCTGTCCTATAACTGGCTCAGGGAGATTTAGCCATAAAGGACACAGTGTGAATCCAGCAAAACTCTCCCTGCACCCATACCCATGTAAAACAGTACACTGGTTTTTATCAGAGCCCTTAACTGAAGATGTTGCTTGAAGCCCTCTTATGAAGAGAGAAAAGGAAGGAATATGAGAGAGAGAGAGAGTTAGTTGAGAGCAGACCCTGTAAAGGTAATCAGGGCTTCCATGAATATGCATGTTACTCATTCATAACCACACAATCAGGATTTAAATGTCACGGCAAGAGTTGCACTGTCTGCATGGATCTGATAAGGGATTACCAGTTTAAGTGAAAATTGACCATGTAAAGCCTAAAAACAGGAGAAGCATACTTTGTTCTGCTTTGTATAAAACAGTGTATGTATGGCAGCCTGCCATTATATTCCATGTGTTGGACCATCACAAATTCGGATAACAGATGGTTTCTCCCATGGTGTGTGTAAAAGTAATGTCACACCGGTATCATAACACAAGACATAATAGGCTACAGGGTCATGTGTAGGACATGTCAGAGGGAATTCAACCTAACCTAATTCATACATATATGGGAGTTAGAGCAACAGTCTGAAGTCAAGCAACCCATGGCCCTATTGTTCAGGAATGCCATGTGCTGTCGGTAGGAATAAGAATGATGAAATCTGGCACAATGTTGACCAAATAGCGAAACAGTAACCAATGCTAACTGATGAGGGCAAGGAAGCTCTTCTGTTTTTCTGACTATGGGTTGATTGACTCTAGACCATTGCATAACCAAACAAATGAGTGCATTTGAAAGCACATTATCTTCGTCAAACCTGCAAGCACAAGCTCTGTAACCACACGACATGTTTATTCGTATCATCAGCGACTTTTTCTAAAACATTTTAGCACTGCACTTTCAACTGGCACAGCACCTGGGCTGGACTCTTTTTGCCATTTCACTCGGCTGAACCACTTACTGTGGAGCCAGAATGTGATGAGATGCAGCAGACTCAGTTCTCAGTTTCGGTCCGCTTCTGCTTCTCCTTCATCTTCAGCTGCATGCACCTGTTGGCAATTTCCTGTTAAGACTGAGATCTGATGGGGAATCTACCATCACTTGTGATTTATACTCTCTCTCTCTCTCTCTCTCTCTCTCTCTCTCTCTCTCTATCTCTGGCTCTGTAAGTGTGAGAGAGTGCTCGAAAGGCTGAAGACACAATTTGTCCTCCCTGAAAACCTCTGTTCAGTTCTCTTCAATAAGATGTCAAATTTAACCCTCAATGTTGGGTAGCATGTTTAGAGGAAAAACTGGCTTTGAGAGGAGAAATCAGGGTTTCTCTTTTCAGCATAGGGTAGTTGTAGTGGGGAAAATAGGACTTCACAAGTGCCAATGGGTGGGCCCTTGAAAAGCGTTGGTGGTTGATTTTCATCCTTTTTGAGAAAGGATGGATGGTCTCAAAGCTTATGCATATGGCCCAGTTTTAAACCATGTGGCTGAACCAGGGCAAATAAATAAATGCGAAAGTACACACATCCACACACTACTGCTGCATTAGAATAGAATTTCGATACCCCACTGTCTCACAGTCTGTTTTCGCAGCACGCACAAGCACCTATTTTTTGATGCTCAAACACATGGAGGTTTGGGGCTTCTTTGTCTACATCTTTCTTTTAGCATTTTCTCTCATTCTCTCCTTTTCTCTCTTTCTGTGTATGTGGGGTGTGTGTGTGGTTTATCTTGTAGACAGCAATACTTCATGAACAAATGTGACCTAGACTCTTTCTGACTAGGGTCCATATAACCATGTCTTTTTTCCCCTCCAAAAGCAAATATCAATTAATCATTTGACCTGATCATCTGTAATTAACCTCATCAGTGGAGAGCACAGTCCACGAATGTCAGCTGAATGAGATGTTGATTAATCCACTGACTGCGCCAGATAATGGTAGCGTTTCCTCTGGATATTTGTCTTGCTTTAATGGCATCTCGGGTAGAGTTAGTCACGCTCACTGTTCCTACCTCACTGTGATCTATCACTCTGCCAGTGTAACTCCCCGCCTGGTTCCTTGAGGAGAGTTTTTTTTTTAACAGAAGTAACTCTTTAAAGGAGGTCGAGTGCTTGGACGACCTGACTTGCGAAATCCTCAGAATTTAAAGCTGTTTCACTGTGGTCTTTACTGTCCAGGGTCAAGTCTTGCACTCCAAATCAAACATGAGCAAGTATTGCATTCCAAATCTAACCATGAACTGGATATCGATGAAGCATGGCCGTTTGATTTTAAGTTATGTTTGTTTTGAATTAACATTTTAATGAAACAATGACTGTCAAATATTTGAGTTGGCATGGATAGTTTTCCCGGTAATTTGTACAAGTAGAGAATTGAAATACGTTCCACATAAGGAACAGGAGACCCATTATACAGTGCATGTGCAAATATTGTGAAGTTTCCTCCATCAAATTTATATTTACTTGAAGGGAATATTAGACTATAATCCCCTGTATAAAATTCTGAAATGCTGATATAGACACATTTTTTACACACATATTGTCATTACAATGAGATTTTGCCTGAAGCCAAGTGAGTCTCAAGGAGGATTGCTCCTGCAAAATTGAATCCTCCTGAGATGCTTTGGCAGTGTGTTTGTGTGCGTGCATGTATCTCTATAAGCGTGTGTGTGTGTGTGCATGTGTGTGTCCATACATCCATGTATGTGTGTGAGTATTCAAATGAGCACGGATCAGTCCCAGAGCCTTTCACCATGTGTGTCATTTTGTATATCGTCTCTATTTCACCCCCACTCTCATACCCACCATCCAAAAAGAAGCCAAGGTGTCAGGCTGTGGTACTTAATGGCCTCCTACCGTTGGGCTGCCACCTGATGTGATTATCGAGTCCCACAGCCCCGGCAACTCCGGCCTAATTGGCATGCAGCAGAGCCACCCTGGCAAGAAACCTCTGGAGTCTGGCGTGCCGGGACAGACAGGACAAGTTGACAAATACGTCATGACGTTGCTAACGAGGACAACCTCTCGCTGTGGGTTTTCATGCAGACGATTGTATCGATCGGGACGATTTGCATGCTGGGAAATGAGCACAGGCACGAGCCTTATCGCATGAGAACACACTGGCCCTTAATGGGGGACAGAGGGAAATTAATGAAATTAGCACTCAGCAGGGGAAATTGGGTTAATGGAACCGGTTCTAATGGGTGTAATTTTCATGCAGAAAAGAATGAAAAGACAAAGTCTATTTTGTGTCATCATTCAAACTTGTCAGAGTATCTCCATTGAAGCATTAGTTCAGGAAGTCACTGATTGAGGTGGTTACCTATGTATTGTCTGTGGTGAAAACATCAGCATCAAATCATACATGAAAGGAGCAGATGAATGGCCAGAGGTAATTTCCTCTCTTGTCTGCTTAATAGATATGTTTTTATCTTGTCATCTACAAAGTTGATATATGAACACACGTGGAGATGGTGGAAAAAGAAA
Organism: Tenualosa thibaudeaui; assembly: GCA_027481765.1. Classification (NCBI taxonomy): domain Eukaryota; kingdom Metazoa; phylum Chordata; class Actinopteri; order Clupeiformes; family Clupeidae; genus Tenualosa; species Tenualosa thibaudeaui. Next base: position 5,739,244 of record JAIFZK010000013.1, on the reverse strand, counting down.
ATCACAGACCAGATCTAGTGAGACATCACAGTAGACCTCTTTACACAGATAAATGGGAACACCGGCAATTCATCAAAATTAGGTGTTGTGCCTTGTTTCAGAAATAAACAATTGTGTTGAGAACATTGTGGAATGAATTAGTTCCCCGCAGAGAGGCTTAGTAAACTCATCCTGGCAGTAAATATTAACAAATGGCATCAGTAAGCGTCTCATGTCTCAAGACTTCTATGTCTAAGTCTATGAAAATAAGAGGTGGTAATCTTTTACGTACACTCACTATACTCTGATTCATCTCATCCTGTGATTCTTGTGCTAATGTGCTACTTTCCAGAAGCTTGTAAAACAACAGTGTGTGTGTGGGTGCGTGTGTATGCAGTTGCAAAAGATGTCCTTTCTCTCTGAACTCACTGCCTCTATGGAGAGGTTAGTGGACATGGGAAGAACACAAAAGCAGCCTCCGGCTCTGCTTCTTAAAAGGTTGGAGAGTATGTATGAGCACAGTGTGGCTCAAGAGCCACGGCACTCTCGCCATTAATTAGCTCACAGTTTGGGACCACTTTGCTTTGTGAGCTAGGTCCTCCTGCCCTCTCACTCCAGGTGGGAGACAATGCCGGGAGCAGAAGAGGGCAGGGGGCCACACTCACTGCCTTGCATGATCACAAACTACTTGACTGGATTTTTTTTTTCCAGCCCATTGTCAGATGTTTATAGCAGAGGCCTGATTCATTTCTGCATTTATCAAGTTGAAGGTTATACAGAATTTATTCTTTTTTATTTGTGGATGAACAACACGTATTTGTGCCAGTGCTGAGAGTGAGACTTTTGAGGTGCGATGGGCTATACACAATCTTGACTTTCTTTTTATCTGATTCACAGACAATTGTCAGGGAGATTTGCTGTTACACCCCATTGCTTATGGTATTTTCCGATAAGCTGCACCATGTTTGATTAGTTCATAATTGGTTCAGCTCGGTGAATAATTATGATTGATGATGATTATACTGTCACCCCTGAATTACATGTCTACAAAACTGCAATGCTTTTCTCTCCAAAAGTATTTTAAATTTTTCTCTCTCTCTCATAGGATAGTCTACTCTTCTGTATTAGCCTGGCCATGCCTTCCTAGCACATCCGCTTGATTATCATCTCCTTACAGTGCTAGTCTGGATTTGATCCCATTGGGCTTGTTGTCTCAGGAGGCATTTTGACCTGTCCAATCAGCAAACAGAGAGGGGCGTTGTGAATGCAGAGCTAGAATGCTATCAGTCAAGGTAAGTTATCAGTCAGAGGCTTATCCAATCTTTTTCAACTTAAACACCTCAACCGAGCAATTTAATCTCACTACTGAACGTCCAGACCCTCTGTGCGAAACGAAAGTGTAGAAGGAGGGTCTAGTTTTATTACCAGGCTACTTCTGCATGTCTGGTAGCAGAATTCCCTATGTGCGTGGGGAGACTGTCAGAATGATTAACTGTTTCCAGTAATGAACTTTTACGTTGGTAAACAATTGTAACGATTGTCTTCTTGCAAACCCCAATTGGGTTGCCCTCTCATTATACATGATGAAGAGAGAATGCCAATGCCCACTTAACTTGAAACTGCTGATATACTGCAGTATACATTCATTTTGCTCCAGAGTCTTTGGTTTGAAGTGGCAACTTGCCTGTATTTCCAAGGAATATTAGCATTTTGTTATTAAAATTGCAGTGGCATTTGACTAGCAATAAGGAATATTTAAATTAGTGAGTTTTTTCTAACCAGGCTATCTATACTCCCCTTGGCAGCCTTTTCTCCTTTTTGTCTTCCTCATTTCTCCTCTCCCACACCACACTGATGAACCCTTCCTACTGAGTCAGAAGACCTTACTCAGGGACGTCTGACTCAGCCTCATGCAGACTTGAGCTTCACTTAAGACTTCTGACTCAGCGCACAGGTTCACTTGGAGGAAGCTTGTCTGATGGGGACACGAAGGAATCAATAATCAACTAACAGAACCATTTGCTACTGCTGAATATGCAACTGATTGGCTTCTTCTCTCATTGGAAGGATTCCTTTATTCCTTAAGTAGCTTGATAATCATAAAGCTACTCCAACTGATTTGATCACTTCAAGAAGTGTGCTTTCATGACACTGCGTATTACACTTCATTCTCCTGCAGTCATTTTTCATGAACGTGTATGGGGGCACAGAGTGGTGGTGGACATCAAGCAAACCATGTCCCATTGAATTAAAATGCATGCACAACTAAGAGGCACTACCATGATAGCTCTTTTCCATTTATGTAAGCTTGGAGAGTTGAGTAGACCTGAGTGCAGGGAAACATAAATATTTATTCTGACACCTGCTTGATTGCGTTTGAATATCATCTAATTGTTCACCATGTTGGAAGCAATTATCACTAATGAGCACATTACGGTCCATATGTCTGGTATGCAGTGATTGACTTGAATAAATGCATTAGCATCACTTCACACACAAATTCATCCTTGATTACTTTCTGACATAGTATCTCACTCCCATAATACATCGTCATAATACAGCATTAGAATGCACTGGATACAATAGTGCATTTGTTATGAAATATTTAAAGAAAAAAAATCATAAATAATAAATAGTATCTGTCAACAAACATTTCAATTCACACATGATATTGAAACTATCGCATTCCAAGCTGAACAAACACTTTAGTACACTGCAAAACAGACATTAGGAAGGCTACACACTAACAATTTACAGTGGAAAGTGCATGAAACTTTTACAATTAAGAATGAAAATAAGACAAAACACTTACATGACATTTACAGCAAAACCAAAAATTTCTTACATTTACATCCAATTACCATAGATGGGATCATATACAGTTCCTTCCCAACACTTAACTGCAACACCCTCTGTCTTTAGAAGACAAACACAAGACCAAAAATCTGAGAGGGTGGAGGTTCACACATCTTTGTTTTCCAGCCTTGTGTCGAGACAGCTCTGAGTGGATTTTGCACTCAGCAAGCTCTGATTCAATTTTATCCCACAGATGCATAAGTGAATTGGGACCTGGCAGCTGTATAGACACTCACAGCACAGTGAATTAATGACAAGATTCACACAACACTTCCTCAGTACGTCTTGCCTTTTGGTATGGGACAAAAAAGGACAAAAAAACATTCTGAAGAAAGCAATAATGCTGTGGGAGGATTGCCTTACAGCTGCAGGTGATTTTTAGTTGTTTGCCCTTCATATTCCTCTCCACAAGCTGTGTGGTGTGTGGCACGTTAACAAGCTATTTAGTGCAATTACATTCCCACACCCTCCAGCTACCCAGTGTTTGACTTCATATGAGAAGATAGGCTGCACGTAATCAATGCTTCCCTGTCTCTGGCGCCCATCTGTAGGCCCAGCTCCTCGGCTGCCTGCGCATGAGGTCATTGGCTGTCATATCCAATTCTGTCAAGGTTTGATAGATTTTATGGTCTCACATCTGTCTTCGTTGGTGTTCTGCTGGTCTGCTGGGTAATAAATTGAAGCCACTATCTTTAAGAGCTGTGGCAGTCAGCGCAAAATTCTTTTTCATGCATGTCTATTCAGTGGCTGAATGGATTCTCTTGATACACAATTACAAAGGCAGTACACTCAGACAGACAACAAAATTGTTATTCTTGATGCTGTCACTTTCAGAGTATTGAGCTACTGCTGCCATTTACCCACTTCAAATCTTTTTCTCTCCCACTCACTGACTGCATTGATCTGCAACACACTTCTTAACTTTCAAATGGTTGGAGAGTTCCTCTTGAACCTGTCTATGGATGCTGAAGCTTTGTACAGTTGATAAAACCAATATCACACTCTTTATCTGTAATCTGGATTTGTCTTGACAATTTAAGAACTGTCACTCTTAAGGTTTTGTAAACAGGCATTTGATAATAAATAAAATCCACTCCTATTGTGACTTGTGACTCATTTTTCATTTTGAAAATATGTACATTGATTGAACCCAATCACATTCTCCCTTACAGATCAATGCAAGTCAGCACTGGAACTGAAATCAGAGGTTACCTCATTAATTGCTGCAGTAAATGGGTTCCATGCATGAAATCAGGGGAGCCTGCAAAGGGACCCAGGCAGCCTGATTCCTCTGTCCATATCAGACCACAACATCTGTTCAAGTTCCTTTCTATTTAGAAAGTGATGAACATTGGTTTATTTAGCAGTCTATGGCCTGTTACGCAGTCCTATGTAAAGCAATGTTCTCGCAGTTTATCCTCAATAATTTTAGTCAAACAACAATTTGGGCAGAAATCATGCATGCTTTACCACATCATGCCGTTTTACCACTTTGAAATGGCAATGCAGGCGCAAGGTGATACTGTTGCTTCTGCAACACACATCTTAACTTTCATATCACATTGAAATGGCAATGCAGGCACAAGGTGAGACTGCTGCTTTCTTTCCACAGGTGTCCCACAGACGCATTAGCGGAGAACAGTGAACTCCTCCCTGATAATCTTACCGCTGATGGCCATGGGGATGTCAGGCAGCGTAGAGGAGGTGTGCAGGCGCGTGAGCCGGTTAGAGGTGTTGAGGCTGTTCCTGGTGTGCTCCAGCCTTCTCCGCCCAAAGAAGTTGCGGTAGAGGTAGGCCAAGAACTTGTCGTGCAGCGAGGCATAGATGAACGGGTTGTAGCACGCTGAGCTCATGGCGAACAGGTGGCACGACACCTGAATGACATTCACATGCTCCTTGCCCAGGATGGAGAAGTCGCTGTCCAGGTCACGGATGAGGTTGACCACCTGCAAGGGGAGCCAGGAGAAGGCGAAACAGAGTACAGAGACCAGTAGGAGGCGAAAAGTCTTCCTGCGCTTGCGCCCCCACTTCTCCTGGTTTATCGATGGGAGTGCCGCCACCAGGCTGGGAAGGTTCCGGTTGCGCAGGTGGTAGGAGATGGCACAGTAGGACACGGACACAGCGCTGAGCGGCACAAAGTAGGAGAGCAGCAGCAAGAAACAGGAGTAGATCAGACGCCCTCGCTCCTCGTCTGGCCAGAACTCCTCGCAGACGATCATCTGATGGCCCGTGGCGCTCAGGTCCAGGTAGACGGTGTGCAGGGCCGTAGGCAGGGACATGGCCAGGGCGCAGAGCCAGATGGAGGCCACCAGGCTGCCGCAGAAGAGCCTTCCAGCACGGCGGCGGATGGGGTAGGCCACCACCACGTAGCGGTCCACAGCAATGGCCGTTAACGAGAGGACAGCGGCGAACACAGTCGCCGTCTGCATAAGGGCTACAAAGTGGCAGGTGAAAGCGCCGAACACCCAGCCACGCTGGTCAAAGGCATAAGAGGCAGTCAGGGGCACACAGAATAGACACATGACGAGGTCGACCAATGCCAGGTTGCCAATCAGGAAGTTGGTGGTGCTGTGCAGCTTCTTGTTAAAGCCGATGAGGAGGAGAAGCAGGAGGTTTCCTGAGCAGGCCACCAGCACCACGATGGCATAGAGAGGAATGAACAGAGGCCTCAGCTCAAACACCTTGTCAAGGCCACTGAAAGATGCGCCTGAGATATCCCAAGCTGAGCTGTTCTCCTCAGACACATTTAGAAAGTATAAAGTCTCTGCCATTATAGTAAACTGGCTCTTGTACCTGGGGGAGTAAAGCACCAGAATAATTAACATGACAATCCAGGGCACAGCTTCAAAGATTTGTATGAACAGCTCACTCAATTCCAGCTCACACTCTGTAGCGCCCCCTGTGGAACGGGAGGAAGCTACGGCATGTGACCTGTGATTGGATATAGAGACTTCTAATTGAACTTTGCTGTCAAACCTCCACTGTTCCTTCATTGATCTCAAGAGGCCATTAGAGATTGTGAAAACAGCAAGTGTCCTATAACTCCAGGGCAACAACTGTAATTAGCTTCTCATCTTCACAATCAGGGTTCTGCCACAGTGTTAAGGTCAGTTTTAAACTACAGTCATCGCTCAAATGGCCTCCAGTGAAAACATTTCACACTGAATGACTAGTCTGCATGATCCCATCAGGCAGATACACAAATGCAGACAGATTAACCCAATTCTTGCATCTTGTCGCAGAAATCCTTTAGCAAGCCTGACTACATTGGCCTATTTTGAGACAGTTTGTAACAATCCCTCAGCTATGACTAAACCAGTGAGGGACATCAACATATTATTATAACTAAACATACATCACCACATACTGCAAACAGTGAAGGCCCAAAGGATTGCCGGTTTGATGAGGACCATGGGAGAAGTGCCTTTGAGCAAGGCAACACTGAGCAACCTAACCCCTCACTGCTCCCTGGGTGCTGCTATAGCAGGCAGCCAACTGCTTTGTGTGTGTGTGTCTGTGTGCGTGTGTGTTTCACTTTCATTCAATTCATGATTGGGTTAAATACAGAGACCAAATTTCCCTCACAGGATCAAAAGACTATAGATAATAATAATAATAATAATAAATGAATGAATGAATTAATAAATGAAACCACTCTATAAGCTGCACTGTTTTATTAGAATGACTGCTGGCTGTGTGAGTGTCATGATTCACAGCACTTCAAATTGATGACTCTCTGAATGACTTTCCGGCCTCTTAGTTTCAGCGAGGTAGGCCTAAGGTTTATGAGCATGCTTAAAAAAAGCTGTTCAAAATCTTTCTCTTTCTCTCCGTTAAACGTTTTCCCTTAGATGAATGGGTAAAAGCACAACCCAATGAGGAGCTGAAAGCAAAGAAATGAAATCCATGTCTTGTAGTTGCCATCCTACCCTGATAGTGATGACTGCTAAACAGTCCATTAATCTGACAGCTGCAGACTTCAGTGGCCTCTGTCTGTAACACCCATTGTGTAGTATATGACTGCTTGATTTTCATGAAAATGTAAACAACCAAAGCATTCAGATCTACCAAACAGTTCAGGACAGGCAGGTCAGACACCTGACCTTTTATCTAGGTATCCTCAAAAAGAGGGGAAAATGAATAAAAGATGTTTTCATCACAAATTCTTCCAACAGCCGGTGAGCTTTATGTATGAAAGTGGGATAGTTCAAACAGCTCAACCGTAATTGGTCATTAGTGGTCATGATGGTGAATAAACATTCTGCCCTTAGATAGCCTGACTCACTGCCATGCTGTCGCAAGGGACTCAGTGCAGGATTAAGGCTCTCTGGCACAGTATGTGCACTGTAATGTATTCACATGTATAATGTGCACATTAAGGATGTCTGACTAGCATGGTAGCAAGATGACCAATGTTTTCTTCCACTTTGGGAGTGACTTTTTCATTTTCGACTGCAGGGAAATGGAGAAAGGTAAATAGCCAAGCTGTGATTTGAGTCATACACCCCTGCTGTTAGACTGCTCTCTAACCTGCCTGAATCTCTGCTATTGTTTTTTTTTTCCTTCCAAAACATCTACACAAACCATGTAATCACAAACTATTTTCCTTTTTTTGGGTGCATAGATATTAATTGTGGACTCCATTCATAGCAAACTACTAACCACATAGAAGTGGATAGAAATTATAACCCATTTGAAATGCACATCTTGACATCAGATTACATTAAAATCAGAATAATTGTTCTGAACGCAGTGCAATATCACTTAATCTAACTAAACTTGGCCTGTAGGCAAATTAATTTTTTGCTATATGTTGCTATTGTTGGTTGTGCATGTGATGTTATTTGACAAATAATGAAGCTATAGCTTAGTCACAAACAAACAAAACCACAAACATCACCAAATCACAAATGACACCTGTTCCATCCGACATTCGATGACAATGTTGCAGAGGATTTTACGCACATGCACGCAGGCTTTGGTTGTAATGTTGTAAAGAAACAAGAAAAAGCATACTTACAAGCTTTGAGATGTCCTGTCACAGTAGAGTGATTGTTCACCTGAAAAAGATCAAAGGATCTAGGCTACTGCTTCCACTTGATCAGCGCGGAGTACACCAATTCACTGCATTTTACGCTCAAATGATCCCCTCGTTCAGAGGAAGAAGAAAATCCAGTTTTCCACGTCTGACTAGTGAAATCAGTTAAACAATACACATTTACAAAAACTGGCCATTCAGCCTCAGTCTTATTGTCTATTCATCCGCCGTTGTGTTCTGACATCACCTCACGAAATTCCGCGTCTCTCAATTACAGGTAGCCAGTGCATGCATCGCCGTTTGGGGTGCAGTCGTCATTCTTGACTAAAGCTCATTAATCTATCTCAGAATCGCCCTTCAATGTTTCCTCCACGTCTTCACAAACAGGTGGTTTCATGGTTCCAATTTTCTTGGAACAAATAGCTTACACCTCTACTGTGCTTTCGTATAGTACGGGCTAAGGGTCAACAAAATAAAAACACTGAGTAGGCTAGTTTATGAAACAACTTTGCGAACAAGATGAAAACAAAAACTGTTTAACATGTTCGATGTTTATTGTTCTCACATAATAGGTATCTTTGATTTGACACAACACTATCGGTAAAATCACAATAGTGGGTTCTGAGGATAACAACCAGTCACTGAACTCTAGGGTCTGCGTCACCCCCAAATAATTTGCTGATAAATACATTAGTTTAGACTGTGTTAAACCAACAGGTGGCAGGTGCTTCAAAATCAAAATGTTCCACAATGTTGACCTCTAGTGGTAGGCAAGAATATTTCATTTCAGCTGCAGCAAGCCAACCCTCCACACTTCATCAAAACCAGGTAATATGACATTCGCAAATTGTACAACACTTATCTTCAATATTACTTTAATACTTAAAATATAAAACAGCAAAAGTTCAAGACATTGATAACATAGACATCAAAGCTGAATATCAATGATAATCTGCCGTGGCTTTTGTGCATTTACAATTATAAAATGCATTTATGAACATCTGACATACATGACATCTAATGGAAGGATGCATAACTGCATCAACTGCAATGCTAAAAACTTACATTACTACATCAATCTTTCTAAAACACCTAATAACATTTAACAGGTTGCACATAATTTATCATATGATAAACTCAAATGAGTTTTACAAATTATTGACTGACTGGGTCAACTGTTTTTTGAAGACTTGAATGCAGTTTATGGATATACATGATGGACATTAAAATGGCCATGTGATAAATCCAGCTACAGTCTCTTGAAAGTCAGTCAAAGTGGTGGCCAACAACTGTCAGCTTTCAACACCACCACACAGAAATTAACCCAATGAAATGCCTGTTGCTACCAGTATCAGAGCTATTTCTCTGGAGTTGTACTCTCATCCATTTCCACATGGTCCTCTTGTTCTTCCTCAGCCCCGCTGTGAGAGGGGTCTCCACCCGACTGCTCCTTAGTCTGGGATGGCCGCAGCAAGTACTCCAGCTCCTCCGCACTGATAGCCACTTTCTCGGGAATTAGCCAGCGCTTAAAATGCTCCAAAGCACTGTATGGATATAAACAATACAGAAAATAGTTGCCCAATTTTTTAAAATTACTTTGAAAAGTAATATACTGAACAAATGAAAGTAATATAGTCTCCCCCTCATCTCTGTCGACGTTGGTTATGTTTAAGGTGACTTAAAAACAAACATTTGTTGAGCTTGTAATCTGCCAGTGCCTTTTACATCATTTACGTCTCAATAGTTTCTGGGTAAAAAATTCTAATCACCTGGTTGAACTGGACATTATAGTGTAATGAGCACTGCCTCTGTTTAACCTTTGCCATTTTAACCCGAGCGCACCGTAAATCAATATCAATATCAACGGTGTCTATGTGCTGCAACAGCTTGGGTGCAGACTATGTGATGTCAATTTTAACCCAGAAGGCTCTTTGAGGGCTCAGGGCTTATGTTAGGTGAGGCTACGTGAGACATTGGGATTCAAACAAAGAATGGTACAACTCCATTCCAAAGAGAGTATACATTGAAACTAGCATCAGGCTTTATTCTATAGACAATTACTATCCAGAGAGGTATGCAAGCCCACTCACCTCTCATCCATATCCCCTCCATTCTGGAACAGTTCTGAAGTTTGTGCATCATGCAGGAATCTGTCCCAGCATTCCTTTTTTGCTTGTGAGAGAGACCGCAGCATCTCTCTTGAAGTAACCTCACTCGCTTGGCCCTTGATTCTTTTCAAACGATTTTCTGGAGACATTACAACATACTGTATAATCAGCAGTTACATAATAGCCTTTACATCTGTACAAACATCATGACATGACATATCAATTCGACAGAGTGATGGTACCTAAACTGGCTATGTAAATTTCTGAATCTGCCATAGGTTCCCATGGACTGAAGGTAGAATTTGAATGATTTCCATTCACTTGTATACTATTCTGTGCCGAGGGCTGGAAAGAATCTGTAAACTGAGCATTCTCAGTTTGGCCATCTTGAGGCTCAGGTAAATTTGAGCAGATTTCGGACCACAGTTCCCCGCTGGACCGCACGCCCTTGCTTTCAAAGTCGTCGATCATTTCTGGACCAACAACCTGTAAAGTATTAGAAGTTAGAATTTACTAACGATCGACAGTCTTTCATCTTCAAAAAAGTGTGAACTTGTATTAGGCAAATACCAAGCTAATTGCCAATATGAATGGTAGCTCAGGTTTATTTTAATTTACACACATAATATTAGGTTATTGCCGTTTGACAACAGGTCTAGATGGTCTAGGAGATATGTGCATTGTTTGTATATCTAACAACATCGAAGAAATATTTAGGAAGCCTCAATAAGCGAATTAGCACCACACAACTTGCATTCATGAAGTCAGCTAGCTAGCAACTAGCTATCTGTTCTTACCTCGTAGGAAAAGTGGCCAGCTGATTCTTTGTAACAAATTTACTAAAATGCTTCTTAAACAACCAAAATATACTAGCTCAAAGCCATGATATGCTAGATCAGATTTCACTGCTGTCTTTCAATTGATCGTTTTTGTAACCTCGGTTAAGTTTTGCTAAACCTCGAGAAATGTCTTGCAAAGCTATCCAACACGTCGGGGATTATTTGGTGTGATACGATTGGTTAATATTGAAGACCGATTATTTAACGCTCTTTGCTATTGGCTGTTAGTTTTCCCAGCCCCTCCAGGAAGTGTGTTCTATGTTTACATTGTTATCTGACCTACAGTTAGCTAGTAAGATAGCTTTAGTTGATATTGTTATTGGGATACGCTTTTTAGAAAATCTTCATTACATGCATATTGGTGGTTCTTCAAAACATAAATTAGGGAATATTGCAAAATCCAGCGTTTCTGTCTTGTATTTGTATCTGAAGGCATGTTGTAGTAGGCCAGTGTTGTGAGCTAAGTTTCTGAAGCTATTTATTTTTCTTAGTATTTGTCCTGACAGAAAAGGTAAATGTTGAAGATCCCTTGGTCATCGGGGTGTAAGACAGGTAGTCGTTGCATATATTTTTGCATCAAAATACCATCTAAAGGTGACATTGCTGACGTCAAATAAACACAGTTAGCATTCGATGTATTTTAAAACTAGTCTTGAAGAGCAACGCAACGCTATTTGCTCTCTAAAGTTTTTTTGTAGTAGTAACGTTACATTTCCTGTCGCGCGCTGTATAGCCTAATATTCGCATAAACTATCCTACAGCAAACTATGATGCAACGACGCAACTTTTTAGATGTCAAGCTGATAGACCTACTCGCCGCCTTATCGGTCCAGTGTGTTGTGACCATTTGCGACATTATGCCAAAATGAATATTATATATATTCATTGTTTGTTGTACTTGCATCCCATGCTAGAAAATATTGAGACACAGTATGAATGTGCATTAGGTGACGGCGCATAGGAGATGCAATCCGTGCTTCTGCGTCTGGCTGTAGTAGCGGTCCCTATGGGTTTGCTACTTTCCAGAAGCATGGCGTGGATGTCCAGTGGCAAAACACATGCGGAACTGATTAGCCGTTTAAGAGGTATAAATTACTCTTGTGTCGGTAGATATGCGGTTGTTTCTCATAGATGCAAGTTAAATCACCCAGTTTTTGTGTGTAATATATCATCATGTATAGATCATGGGGTAATCCGCAGCGATCGTGTATTTGATGCCATGCTTGCCACTGACCGTGGGATCTACTCCAGGGACTACCCTTATGCAGATTCTCCACAGTCCATAGGTGAATGTCATGTGGCGTGTTCTCTTTATAAACATTCCGTGATTGAGATTTTTGGGAGGTTCTAATAATTCCTGTTTTTTCTCTTAAGGTTACAAAGCGACCATCAGTGCACCACACATGGTGAGAGAGGCCTGTGGTTTTCTCATCTAGCTGTTGGCCAAGCCTGTCACCTCTTTGTAGATGTCTTTTGGTAAACACTTGGTTGAAATTTAGTAGACGAGAAAGGTTGTACACCTGCATAGTCATTCAGGCAGTGACTCCTCATTCCGAACTAAAATCCCTTTGCCCTTGACCCATCTTCAGTGTGCCTGCAAGGTATGTTGTATTTTCCTTTATTCTACAGCATGCCCATGCTTTGGAAGTCCTTAGTGACAAGCTCACAGATGGGGCCACGGCATTAGATGTTGGCTCTGGAAGTGGTTACCTCACTGCTTGCTTTGCCAGGATGGTAAGTTTTGAAATATTGTTATTATTTCATACAATCCATGTTTCCCTGGTGTCTTTTTTGTAACCCTTATGCAATCACCTGCAGGTAGGGCCAACTGGGAAGGTTGTTGGGATTGATCACATAGATGAGCTGGTACAAAAATCAGTGAGAAATGTTCAAGCGGATGACCCAGAGCTTCTTTCCTCTGGTCGGATTAAGCTTATAGGTGAATTGTTATGCTTTTTACTCTTGTCATCTTGGCTGTCTATAAAAATACCAGTGCAATGTGATGTTTTTCCACCATCCTCTGAACATGCCTGATGGAAAAAGACTGACTAATCACTGAGTGTTTCATGATGTGTGCCCTTCATTCAGTGCGTGATGGTAGATTGGGCTATCCTGAAGCAGCCCCCTATGATGCCATACATGTAGGAGCAGCTGCAGCAACAATTCCAAAGGCTGTAAGTACCAAACAGTCTATGCATCCTCTTCTGTTTGTATATACACATGTAAACATGCACACTGTAGTACACATTAATAATATTTTATAAGTCAATAAATCTATAAATGCATCTCAGATGCTTGAAAATGTAAATTGTAATGTTTGATGTGGTGGTGGCTTAGTGGTTAAGGAACCTGGTTAGCATGCTAGTACCCTGGAAACTGTGTTTGAATTCCGGCTGCCGCTGTTGTGCCCTTGAGCAAGGCTTAGTTGCTCTAAGGGAAACTGGCGCTGATGTAATTGATAGTTGACAAATGTAAGTCGTTTTGGATGAAAGTGTCTGCTACATGCATAAATGTAAATGTTCTACTAAATGCATAAATGAAATGTAATGTGTTTAATTTACAAATTACGTTATTGTTCAATAACAGTGAAAGGCAACATAGTTTCATTGAATTCTGATGAGGATTTGGTTCCAGTTTGTTAGACTGTGGTGCTTGGTGGTGTTATGATTGCTATGATATGATAACATCAAGTTGAGCATTTAGACACGGTGCCTAGTTGAGTTTTAGAAAACCTCTGGAATCATGGAAGGGTTAATTCTTGAGCTGTTTATCTGCTTGAATTGTAACTCAGAGGGTTTTCACAGCCAGAGGAGATGTGTGTCAAAGTGCATTGTGTGCAACAATGCAACAGCCATTCTCGCTCTAAGTTCTCTGCTTTGATGAGGTCATTAGCCTCCACACTCTGTCTTCCACCCTGAGTCATTGCTTCTGATGGCGCTCTTGCTTGCCAAGTATTTGTTTTGACTGTTCATAATAGCAGAACCTCATCTCTGTCGACTTCTAAATGCTCATGCTCTGTGCTGTGTTAACTGTGCTCCTCAGTTGCTGGACCAGCTGAAGCCTGGTGGAAGACTCGTGCTGCCCGTGGGACCGGAAGGAGGGAGTCAGGTTTTGGAACAATATGACCGTCAGAGCGATGGAACCTTCCTTAAAAAGGCCCTCATGGGAGTGGTGTATGTCCCTCTCACAGACAAGCACCACCAGTGGCCCAGGTATGTATTAGCTGCAGTACATAAGGTTTGATGAAGTACTTCTGATTGGAGAGCAATGATGACGCACAAGCGGTGGTAGCGTAGTGGTTAAGGAACCTGGTTAAGGAATCTGGCTAGCGTGCAAGTAGCCTGAAAAATTGTGGGTTCGAATCCCAGCTGCCACCGTTGTGCCCTTGAGCAAGGCACTTAACCCTAAGTTGCTCTAGGGGAAACTGGCCTTGAACACTTGATAGTTGATGAGTTGTTAGTCGCTTTGGATAAAAGCGTCTGCTAAATGCATAAGTAAATGTAAATGCACAACTACTGAAATGCTTACACTTCTATATACAGCTAGTCAGTTGTCTTGAGCTAACACAGTGGTTGAAAATTCAAAACCATTTATACTCTGATTCACTGACAGTTGGTTATACTAATAATTTTATATCACAATGAGTTGTTAAGTCAAGAAATTAAAAACTCAGTTAAGATGGTCAGTAAACCACCTGACTCCAACTCTCTTAATGAGTTAATATGTAGATGCAGACAGTATGCCACAACCTACCAAAGACAAAACATTAGCAAATGAATGAAGGTGTTTCTCTGAAAAGTGGAGAATGAATTGATTGCAGTTCTGTGTTCTGTGTGCTCTTCTGTATTCTGCAGAGATGACCAATAGTATACCTGAGTGATCTGAAAAGGGCTCTGCTGTGTGTTCTTCCTCCCCCAGTGGTGAGCTCTGATTGCGGTCTGGTTGCCCCTGATAGGTGGCGCTGGTGCTGCAGTTCTGGGTGCCTGTAGCCCAGAAGGGAAAGTCTTGACTCATCCTGGCTCAATGCGCTGCCTAGCAACACTCTCCAAGCCCCCACCAGCCAGCTCTTGCTCTAGTAGCTCGCCTTGCCAAACCCCACCCACCCACCCCCACCCCTCCAGCCGTGCTTGCTGACCAAGACCGAAGTGCAAGGATGCTGTAGTGCCTGATGTAAGGACGGTAATATTGATTGAGATCAGATAGTGAATAAGCACTGTGATGCTTGCCCTTCCTCCTTTTTTTTGTGTTGGCAAGTTGAAGGACTATCATGCACCTTTAAGGGAAAGCGATTTAACTGTTTGATTCTTGATTTAATTTATAGAAGGATGGGGTCTTCCAGTGCACAAACACAAATAAGTTTAATCTCTGTATTCAGTGTTAGCTACACCGAATATTATGTTGAATCTACTTTTGTAGACCTAAAATGATTTCTGGTTAACAAAAAACCAACCCCAGCTATTTGGTGGTTGGTGAAACTATATGGTTATTATATTAATTTTAAAATGTTTATTGTAATGATTTCTCTTGGATGACGACAGTATATTTTTCAGGCTGAGAAGTGGCTGGACTTGAGTTTTGTGCATTTCATATAAATTTCTAAATAAAGTAACAGCATCAAATATTTCCAGTATTGAACTCTTGTACTTGCTTGGCTCATTACTATTCATGATTAGCGCTGATGTCATTTTCCTGCGACAAGATGAAAGAAAGGGGAGCCCGGTGAAAGCAATGCATGTGAGTGTTTGGAGCTCACTGGTAAAATTAAGTGTATTTTTCAGAAAATGTTTACAGCGTAAAGGGTTCATAAATAGCCCAGTTTATGCAGTAAGTAAATTAGGATCCTCTTACAGGTACCACGTACATGACTTTCTCGGAGACGTCGTAAGAAGACAAGTTTCAGACCCGTGTGCACCCAAATTAGTCTGCTTGTTGTCTGTCGAAACTATTTTCGTTAAAGAAGAAGAAGGCTTGCAATTCACGTTAAACAACAGTGTTTTATCTCCATTCTATGTACATAAAGCTTGCTTATTCAGCCATATTCGCAGCGATGTCATCGACTCGCACGTGACGGAACTTCAGGAGATCGTTACACCAGTTATAAGACTATATAGCGCTTACCAAGCCGATGAGAGAATGGACAAAGATGTGAATGAAACAGGCGAAAAACGTAAATGTGAAAACTCGGACAGTCATGAGAAAACAGGACGCAAAAGGCGAAGAGGAGGGGGAGGGAAACAGCTACGTCCTGGGGAGAGATACGTACCTCCACCCCAAAAGCGCAACCCAGGTGTCAGTTTCAGCCAAGAACATTTTGACGAGACGTCGTATTATTTTGAAGGGGGTCTTCGTAAAGTTTTTCCTTACTATTATGATTTCAAAACGTATTGTAAAGGACGTTGGATTGGCAAGACACTTTTGGAGGTTTTCAGCAGCGAGTTCAGATCTGAACCCTCGGAATATTATCACAAAGCAGCTAAAGCAGGTCGGATTCGGCTTAACGACACACCTGTTGATGACCTGAATATCACCCTAAAGGTACACCCACATTTTAATTAATGTTGTATTGTTATTTTGTTGTTTGATGGTTGCAATGTTTGACTTATGACATTTGAAGACGGATATCACGCAATACATTCAATTAAGCCGAGATGAAAATGTATGAGCCTGACTGCTCTATCAAAGCAAGACAATTAATTGAATGAACTTACACCTATACTGAACTTATTCCAGAACAATGATTTGATGAAGAACACCGTCCATCGCCATGAACCACCTGTGGTTGGCCGACCCATTGAGATTATTGAAGAGAATGATGAAGTTGTGGTGGTGGACAAACCTGCTTCGCTGCCAGTTCATCCCTGTGGAAGATTTAGACACAACACTGTCATCTTCATTTTGGGAAAGGAGCGAGGTCTCTCGGAACTGCATACGGTCCACCGTCTGGATCGCCTTACGTCTGGGGTGCTGCTGTTTGCCCGCACTCTTGAGGTGTCAAAAAAGCTGGATCAGATGGTGCGAGACCGAGAGGTGAGTTATGATCAACCAAGCAACTGGTTATAAACATGTAGATTGCACACAAGCACCTAAGCAACTGGTTATGGACAGACTGTATTTGTTATAGCACATAGAAAGGAAAGTCTGTCAGTATTTGAGCCAAATTGTGCAGAATTTATCTTTGATGGAAAGTAAAACAGTTGTAAAAGGGATTCCAATTCTTTCTTTTATTTGCCCACATGTGTGCTTTGTTTCTCAGCTGGAAAAGGAGTATGTGTGTCGAGTGGAAGGAGAATTCCCAGAGGATGAGCTAGTGTGTGAGGAGCCCATCCTTGTTGTCTCCTTCAAGGTTGGTGTGTGTCGCGTGGACCCCAAAGGCAAACCCAGCCGCACCGTTTTTCAGAGGCTGAGCTACAATGGCCACTCAAGTGTGGTCTGCTGCAGGCCTGTCACTGGGCGCACTCACCAAATCCGTGTCCATTTGCAGTTCCTGGGGTACCCCATTCTGAATGACCCAGTGTATGGGTCTTCAGTCTGGGGCCCTGGTCGAGCCAAAGGTGGCCTGTTGGGCATGACGGATGAGGAACTCTTGGAAGCCCTTGTTGAGGAGCATCGGGTGAAAGAGAGCCTGCATCTGTTGGACATACCTGAGGAGGACCTAAAGAGTGAACATAAAACTGTGGTGGCAGAAAGTGCGGCCCAGGTGAGCACTTGTGGAAATAATCAGGATGGAACCTCTGATGTGCCCTGTGCACCAGCATTTATGCCTCAGTCAGGTGAGGACAACAACACAGCCAAACAGGTAAAAGAGGGCAACAACCTTTCTGAGGCTGCCTCCAGAACAGCCAGCATCACTGAGGGCAAACCAGTTGCTGAGATTTCCACTTCTGGGAATACAACATCTGAATCAGATCGTTCAAATATTGGAATCGATCCTTTGTGCAGTGAGTGTAAAATTGTCCGACCTGATCCTACAGACAAGGAGCTTGTTATGTACCTCCATGCCCTGAGATACAAGGGACCAGACTTTGAATATTCTACTCGCCTCCCTGACTGGGCTAAAGAGGACTGGGTTGAGGATTGATGATGACGCCTTATTTTTTAAAGAATAAGCATAATGTCCCATTGAACAATCACTCTGAATATAAAGCATGGTGAGGCATGTATTCATTTGGGAAAAAAACACAAAAACATAATGAGGTTAGCTAGTGCTAAAATGTATAATGAGACTTTCTTAAGTTCTAAAATTTGTCATTTCTTTTGATGCTGTGAGAAGTGTCAGAGTTTAGTGATTTGGAACATCAGTTAAACCTAAAGGAAGAAAAAAATTATGTATTGAATTGTTGGCAGTTTTTTTAATGAACCAGGTTACCCTTATAATAAAAGGAACTGTCCTTTACTGAATTCACTTTCCTGCGACATCTCTCTTGATGATGATTGATGATTTATGTTACCTAATGATTCATGGATGTTTTTCATGTATATATCAGTTTAATAAAGGAGACAAAAGTGATAATTTGCTAGAAATGAGGTAGCCCATAAAATATTATTTAGAGAAGTGTTTTAATCAAGTATCTTCCACAGTTGTAACCTGTACAACTTCACAAGTTTGAAAATACCATTTTTCTCCCAGACTGTAGTTCTCCTGCAACATATAATATTTACTGTATTCCTAAGGCAGGTGAAATCTTTTCATGAATTCAAGAGCTACTCTTTTCAGCATTATCAATAATAATCAGTAAGACAAATTTACAGAATTAAACAAATAAGACCTTTGGTTGTAACACTTGACAAACAAAAATATAAACTTGGCACTTGGAAAGGTAAATAATGTTACCATTGATTAATGCTAATATTTTGACGAAGTCAGTGGCTCAGGTATACTTGTAAGGTTTTACACTGTAGTGAGTCATAATGCTGTAAATATCCATTGTAGACATTAGCTGATTGGACTGTAAAACTGAAATTCGGTTTGCATAGAGTGTGGACATTGTTTTGTGTATAGTGAGATTATGAATCATATGAAAAAATTTAACATGGGCCTTCAGAACATTAAACACCCATTAGACAATAAATCTTTCCATAGTAAAAGAGTTTCAACAAACCCACAATATAGCAAAGCACACTTATACAGACATTTTTTTGTAAAAGAATCTGATGGATACAATTGTCCTCAACACTTGCATTAATCAAACATACATAAGTATGCCAGGACTTACTGACAGGGTTACATGATCACTATCAACACATTTGAATAATTTGGCACATGCTTAAACTGGCTGGTTGAACACTTAACCCCATATTGATACAACATACACACATTGGGAATCCTTTGTCGCTTCTATGGCTTAAAAGCTGTCATAATTACATGTCTGCTCATGTGATGGTTGAAATCAAATTTCTCTTATGTATTTGTAATACTGTAATAATACCCTCTGTTACTTTAACCATCCTTGACAAAAATATGCTATTACAATTTAACATAGATAATTACAATTTAAATAAAGCTTCTCATGTATCCATAAGACATAAGCTGTTACATCTTTCACATTTTTTAAACCTGTATGCTTTTAGCACACACCTTATAAAACCTTGTATAAGTGAAAAGGCCCTTGTGATCCTTGGAATTACTAAAAGCCTTGTGTCCAAATTCACATTCTTAAAGATGTCATTCCTGTGAGATTAAAACAACCTGTGATATCTTTACAAAGGTGTAGAGGTGTCAAAATGCAGTACAAGGCTTGGGCAACATGCTCATTTTTTAGGTGAAAGCATATCAACAACTTGGTAGTCCTTGAATAGTTCCATTTAGTAGTGTTTACACATTATCATTTTCTACTGCTCAAGAGACACTTTCTGGTTCATGCTAATTCCATCTGAATCTAGTTCTTTTGTCAGTTACCTAGGGCTGGCTTGATCGTCATAGTATGCAGCAGACTGTATCTGACATCATCCATTTTTTTATCTTTACAGTGCTTGTTTAGAGGAGTGTGCAGTCCTATCAAATTTAGATTTTGACAGTCTACTTTATATCTACAGATTTATGTAATCTAGAAGTAATCTAGATATCCAAGTTTGCTAGTGAAGTTTCTGCTGCGAATATCTTACAACAGACATATTTGTGATCATGCTGAAAGTTGATTTGGCAAAAAGTTAGATTGGCCTTTGTCAGCTTTTGTCATCTCCTCTCTTAATCCATATGTCTGGCACGTCAGGCTGGCTGTTTGGCAAAATAACTGGCATATCACTCTGGCTGGCCCGTCCCCTGCCCCCAACATGGGAAGATGTATCATAAACATTTTCCTTAAGACAAAGTCGTAAGGTGTCCCTCTTGCCATTCAGGTGGCCTGGTTGTAACTCTGTGTCCTGTTGGGACTCTGAGCTCACTTGTGGGAGTGAAGCTCCTGGCTCAATGTCACTCAAGCAAGTCTCATTAGAATCCTCCATTCCTTCAAGTGAGCTGTGAGACTGTGAAGAAAGTAAGCGCTTGTGTTGGTCCTTTTCCTGAATGCTGCAGGCATCATCATCGATTGAGAGTAACCTCTGAGGTCTTCTGGTGTCAGCGTTCTGGCAGACAGCAATATTGTCCATGCTAGATGACGGTGATGATGATATGGATGCATTCCATATATTGATTCCTCCACCTTCGCCTCGGCATTTTTTGCACCACAGTTTTTCCTTGGACAGGTCACCTGTGGGATGCTGGGTGTTCTTGTAAGGGGAAGAGGTCTGAAGAGCTGGAGGTGCGTTGCAGGCCTTGAGGTTCCCCCTGCATGTGTCTTCACTGTCGCCCTCCATGCTCACCCTGTCGTACTCCCTCTTCGGACTCAGGCCACAGAATTGGATGTCGTCAGAGAGGACAGAGGGTCTGTTGGACAGCTTGCTGGTGCAAGTGCTGTTCTCAAAGCTGTCACTCAGTTGGCAGGCTAGAGGTTGAAGCTCATATTGCTCAGGGTCCCTTACATTCCCGGAAACTCTCTGTCTATGGTGTTGCTGGTTTGGGCACAAGTAACCACCACCGCTAGCCCCCTCCTGATTGAAATTCTTCCGAACTCTTGGACCTCTACTACACCCAAATGCCCCATTGGCTGCAGTGTCGGTTGAGGCAGTGTCAGTTGTGGTGCAGGTGGACATTATGTTGTCACTCATCCTCTCACCTGTGCATGGCGAAGATAGCCTCCCACAGTTCTTCTGTGGGCCACAAAAACAGCACAAAGACTGAAAAAAGAAAGTTGCAAAACCACACGCTACACATTTCACAAGCAATAGGTATATCCCAACTTTCCGAAAGAGAAGGGCAGTGGCTGGCAGCATGACCACACCTGCACAAAAAAAGGCTCCGGCCCCAGTTGCCACTGGACAGCCCATCCTCTTCAGGGAGTGTGCCACTCTTCCAAGTCTCTCTATGTGTGGAGCCAAGCTGTATGAGACACAATAATTGGCCATAAAGTCCACTGATAGTCCAGCAGCAGCAGAGAGGAATAAGGCCTCCATGCCTGTCAGCTGCCACTCTAGCAATACCAGCAGGCCTACAGTGACAAAGACACTACCACCCACAGCTGCAGCCCCATACAAACTGAGGGGGATGTTCCATGTTGTCAAAAGTAACATGGCAAAGGTGAGGGCTATGGAAAACCCAGCCACCTCTAAAGTCTCTGTGCTTAGACATTCTTGTAGGTCATATAATGTTAGCTGGCTCACAAACCAGCCTTTGTGTAAACCTGGGGGGGCCCCTGACATTTCCTCTTCAAACCAGGACCGGATTTCTTGATAGATATGTGTTGTTTGGGTGAAATTGAAGCTGTACAGGTATGAGGTTTTTAAAACAATAATGAGTGCAGTGATCTGACCGTCTGAGTCAAAGCGCAAGCCACCATCCTTCGGTAGATGCCCCTGTGAATGCTGTTCTGCCAGCATCATCCCAAGGCATTGTTCGAAAACACTGGGTGGGTAAGGGAACGGAATGTCATTGCAGCAAAAATGAAAGGCATCCTCATTCTCTGAGCAGCGCCGGATGGACACCCAGTGAATGAGCTGCTCCACAAAACACACATTGTCCTCTGTCTCCCCATGTTCATTGGAAGCTTGCAAGTAGAAGCTCTGGTTTTGTACTCTTCCACAAAAATCCCTGAGCCAGACCTGGGCATCTTGATGGGTTATGTTAAACTCTGTGTCCATAATCAATTTGCTGCCACCTTTTGGGTCAAAGTGATTCTTTGTATCCGTTGGGATGACACCCCAGACAAGAGTTAATGTTAAAGGTTTATCTTCTCCCCTCCATTTGCGTTCAAACATGAACTGGTGTTGGTATTCTGTATCATATCGCTCAAAAGGATGGCTGGAGCGAAACAGCTGAACCCCATGGTTGTCAGAGGTGGGTAGTTTCATACCAGGGCCTGCACATGATATATAAGTGCCCCCTGCTGCTAACACTGCAAATGAGCAGATCCAAATATAGCGGAACTTGACTACTCCACATGGAAGTATCTTCAGGAAGAGTAAATTTGATGTGTCTGTCAGGCCACGCTTTAAGCCTCTCAGCTTCTGCCCCATGGTGAAAAGGCAGCGTTTTCTTGAGCTGGTGTCCCAGAATCCACCAGGGCGTTTTGTGCAGCATGGCTTCCATCCTGGCCCTGAAGTGGCAGTGGCAGTAGTGATAGTGTAGCGCTCATGTAACACTAGTGCACAGGGGAGCCAAACAAGGGCAAATAGTGTGTTGATTAGCGATGCTGTGCCCAGGAACACAGCAAAACACCTGATAGCAGTGATGCTACTAATGTAGCCGGAGAAGAATGTGGCACTGGAGGTCAGACCTGATGTCAAAATCAGGTAGCCCATTTCCTGGAGGACACGGTTCATTCTCTTTTCCATTGAGGCAGGAGGATTATGGGAGAGCTGCTCGAGCCAGAAGTCAAAAAAGGTGTAGGCATAATTGGCACAGCTGCCAAATACAATCAAGATTGCGCTAAGATTAAGAAAAGGGAAGAAGGCTATTCTGAAAGCGACTTTGTAAAAGAAATAAGAGGTCAGAAGGGAGGCTGTGATTGCCAACAGAGACAGTGTAGACAGGAACAGGGATCTGGTGTACAGAGCCATTGTGAAAAATAACACGAGCACAGCCAGTACTGGATAGACCGAGTCCCGAATCAGATAATACTTGAAAAGTGTCTGTTTGATGCCCAAATCCATCCCTGTTATTGTGGTATTATTATATGTTAATTCGTTTCCTTCCAAATGACTCAGATAAATGGCAGTCAACGAATCCCCCTTCTCCAGGGGCAAAAACATAAGACTATACTTCAGGGAAGGCACCTGGTATTCAACAGTCTGTGGCCCAAGGAAGTCTTTGTCCACCAGAAAATGTAGTATCTGGAAGACAGCATTCGAGTGCTTGCACTTGCTTGGTACAGACGCACAGCGGCCATGTTTATCTCTCTCCCCGCATGATGCGACCAGATGTCCGTTGTGGTAGTAGGGGGCACATTGTCGAAGCAGACTCAGACTGTCTGAGACCTGTTGGGCAGTCAGAGTGAGACAGGAGGAGGCGTTGGTGAGGAGAACCAGGTAATTCCCAAGGGACCAGCTGGGACAGCACTCTCCCCTCGAAGCAGAGCCATCAGCGTCAATCTTGAGGCTTTTGCAGATGTTTTGGAAGTGAGGCTGTGAGCGTATCTGGAAGATGAAAGCAGGACTCATCTGACCTTGTGAATTTTAATGATCTATTCTATGAACAGATTTGTGTATTTTCAGAGAACTGAGTTTGTATCTACTTAAGTAAATGCCTACTTTCATTAGTGGCATACTACAGACATTGAGCCCAGCCATTGAGAATGATGGATGGTGGGACAATTTTTCCCAAATCAAGTTGTTCCCCACATCCACTCCAGGACCATCAGTAAACCTATGCATGCCATCCCTTACTGAGCCTTGGGCTTTATCCTTTAACTTGTCAATAGCAGGTCTGACAACAGATTAGCAAAGATGACTTACCAAGATCTGCTCCATCTCGCACATAGAATAGATTGCTTTTAGGCTCCAAAGACTTGCTGAGTCTCCAGAACGGAAGACCAGTTTAGCATATTGCTCTCCTGTAAACAGATAAAAGGACACAAAATTAGTTATTCCTCCATTATGACATTGTCCCTAATCAGGGTCAAACAGGTAGGCTGCATACCTGGGGATTCACAGAAGAATTTGTGCTGAGCATTATCTCTCTCCAGCATTCTTCTCAGACGTGATTTGGAATGCACTTGTAATCCATCAGAATCTGGTCCATGGCTTTTCCCATGGCTGCAAAAGAATAATAGCAACAAAATGTACTCTTCATATTATTTTATCTGCTTGAATTTGTGCAATTATTTTGTCTTCCTTCCAAATAAGCCTGACACTGGTTCCCCCTAATAGTGTCTTAACAGCATGACTTGGGTTGAACATTAAGTCAGTATTATTTAGGAAGCTCATTGAGAAAAGCCAGTAGGCCTACAACAGGCTTTCTACCAGTTTTTCCCATCTGTTGGTTTTGCTTGTGAGATGCCAGCCCTATGCCTGCTTCTGGTGTGTAATTACATAAGCTAGCCCGAGAGCGCCACAGTTTGCCTCGGCCCTGGCTTGCCATGTAACACATGGCCTTGTCATGCACACGGCCATTTTTGTGCAGTACCTCCCAGCTGTCTTGTCTGCGAATTTGCGCGGCATGACAGACAGTAATTTTCCAGGGCCAGTGTTCTGCTGCAGCTCGGTCCAGGCGGAGAGTCTTATTCCAATATCTGTTCCATGAGGCTCAAATCCCTGCATTAAACGATCAAAGGTGCAGGCTGAGGGATAAAAAGCAAGGGAGGGAGGAGGAAAAAAGACAGACAACAACATCCAACCAGCAGCGTGCTTTGAGGCAAGCTAACAATGCACTGAATTATTTTTTTTTCCTAAGGAGCATCTGCAGAGCTGAATACAAATAGACTGTTCCCAGCATACTCACAAGGTTCATTGTGCCTCAGAGGGAGCTTATGCAAATTTAGTTGAAAGGTGCAGTAACTGATTACACTTTCAACAAAAGCATCGCTTGATAGTTTGGTGCATATTTACATGCATTTATGTCTAGATAGGGCTACTAATTTAGGAATAAGTGATAATATGAAATGTATAGATTCCCTCTATATTATGAAGCTGGTATATAAAAGCATCTTTCAAATAATATATAATTTAGGTATATGAGTATATGTGTGTACACATTAGAGAAAAGTAATGACAAACAGAAATGATTCCCCAAACAATGGCAGCAAGGTCTGTTGTTGCTGTATAATTAGGCAGTTTTATTTATAAGTTGGCATCACAAAGTCATTAAACCAGCCTCTGCACCTGCTAATTGTTTTGAAAAGACAGAAAATGAGAAAGTAGATGTATGAGGCAGAGGAAGAGAGAGATACAGTGAGAGAAAAAGAGAGAGAGATGGTCATTAGTTCGACAAGACTCTGGCACAGCATAATGGCCATGTCAGAAGCGCTCACCACCAGCGGGTCGGAGAAGTCTGGAAGGGGTCCAATCAGTAGGCCAGTGAGTGAACAGCTCAGCAGAACCACCAAGCACATGACAAGCACTGTCATAGGGTACTCCACAATCACCTGGGTATAACTGTCTCAGATGGACAAAAATGCATTTGAAGATGCATGCAGAGGAAGCATGAATTTCGTACACATGGATTTGGATGAATCTATTGTACTGAGCAGATAGCATGTAATGGAACAATATATTAGTGTGTAAATCTGTTAAATATATAATTTCTTTATCTAAGCAATAGAGTGAAAGTCATGTATTTCTTCACTTTTCTCTGATATATTATAAATTATATTACATTGAAATTGGAATACTGACCTTCTGGGGATCTTGAAGGGCCCATTATTCCTGAAATAGAGACAAATGTATGACTAATTTGGTCTTACTGCAGCCATACTGAATAGAAATGGCAGGTTGACATCTCACCTTACGGTCACAACATGATGCTGAACTGGCTTGAGGTTGCTGCCATCATGTGACCCTTGCAGCCAATGGCAGCGCACTGTGGCTGCTGTGTGTGATGGGCTACAGCTGTGCACAGTCTTTACTGTGCTGCCTCTTGTAGAACAGTCTGGAAGCGAGGCAGTAGTGACCGGATGTGAGTCCTGACTTGCATCGGTCTTGCTGCCCGGGTGCTGTTGCGGCTGGTGGTGTTGGTGATGGGTGGAGTTGCCGGGGCATTTCCGTAGTTGGGGTGAGGAATTTGAACAGCCTGGGCAAACCTGATGGTAGAGCTTGCTGGAAGGAGAGGCCTTGGGTAGACTGAGGGCATCCCTGGGCTGGTCTTCATCTCCTGGAATCAGCACCATCTGGGACTCTGACTCTTGGCTATCCGGCGGGCACAGAGAAACCTCTGGAATGTCACTATTACTGAGGAGAAGGCAGACATAAATGACTGACATAAAGGATCTAACATTTCCTTTTCTTATGGAGAGCATTTATCTCCCATCATGTAGTGCTTATTAGCAGTGTTTATCTCTGCTCTGTCATTAGCACTGTTATCTGTGCTAAACACCTTGTAAATTGAACTCCAAATCTGAGGTGAACTTGGTAGTAATTTGCTGCAGGATTGAGGGCGAGAATATTTGCTACTGCTGCAATGCTTGAAGGCCCAATTAGGTTCAAAAGAAAAACTCCATCTGCTTGGCTTGTCAGCACACATGAGGCAAGTCTGTAAACAGGCGACCCGGGGCTTCTGATGATAAAAGATGACTCATGATTTAGAGCCCCATTGCACATGGACCATTGTTTACTCAGAACAGGGTTAACGTTGATGTCTTTGATGATGTTGATGACTTCAGTTTCTTCTGAACACTAAATACAGACAGGAGATGTAAGCACTATAAACATCAACTGAAGAAATGTTTGTTACATTTGAAATGTTATGTGGTTTACTTTTGTCTTTGGTGTTTTAAAATTGACTTTTCTACTGTGCAGTATGTATAGAACAACCCCACACCCTCTCTCTTCCTCCTTGAGCTTGGTTTCATGTGCACTCGTTTTGCAGTAATTGGGTGAAGCCAGAGAGCAGTGGCTTCATTACCTAGGTGATAGAGTGTGTAAACAAATTGGCACATGAGGTACACTCATAGCCTCTTTTTACATTCCTAACCTTCAAGGGCAGCTGACCTGCGCAGCTGATTAATCCCAATTTAGTTTGGCTTCAAAAAGACAGATGTTTTTAATCAGGGTTTGAAACAGATCCCTCCGCATCCTCAGAGATTCTCTCACACTTTTTTTTTCCTAAGGAACTGAGGCAAACAGTATTGCTGTGCCAGTTTTACAATGCAAATTTCACCTAAGCTGAAACCAAATCAAATTGGTATGTAAGTAACAACACAAAATTGCTTCATACTACATCGCTATTCATTATTTTTGGATTTACTCCACAAATTACAAAACATAGAGCTTAAGGAGAAAGAGGTTGTCTTCCTTTGCTGTCAATCTGAGATGCAGCCTATGTGCCCCTTCTTTACTGCACTGTGACAGCACACACTGCTTTGACTGGCTACACAGGAGCTTCTGTATGTGGGGAACAGCATGGTGGCTTGGCTGCATTACTCTCTCTACTGAAGCGCTTAGTGTCAGCAATGGTAAACACCCTCTGTATCGCTCCCTTGCTCACTGACTGTGACTAATGAAGCCAGGAGGTTAGTACATGATGCACTGATGCTAGGGGAGCACTTTGGCCACACACGCTGGGTTAATTATTGAACAAGGAAGTACCACAAACTGAAATGGTACCTCCAGGTAAACATGCTGTTCAGTCACTGTCAGTGGGTGGGCCATAGTGTAACAACATCAGAAGGAAACCCACTGATCTTGTATCCAATAGTCTCTCTGTGTGCGCTGAGCCCAACATGGGCATGAGAAGAGAACAGGGGTTTCATACTTCCTTCACATCCTTCTTTCACCGCTTATATGGGTGTGTTGTGATGGAACATCAATGCCCATTGATTACCAAGCACACTGTGCTGGTTACCACACAGTGTCCTGCAGTCAGTACACTAATGACAGTGAAATACATCTCAAGATCTCAGACAGCTCCTTGACAGGTCTGTAGTGGAGTGTTATGTTCTTTTCATTGCCAAGATTGTATATTGATTATTGGGAGTTGCTCTGACGGCTGAATGAACATTGTAAATGTTGAGCATTAGATATTCCATACGAGAATTCCCATGATCAAACACCTGATAAAGGGCCTACTCAGCATTCCCTGGTAATACATATCAGAATTCAAATGTATTCTTTTAAAAGGAACTTAGAATAAAGGTTCTTAAAAGCATCTTTAGCATCCCAACAATTCCATGATTATTCATGGTATTTCTAAAGGTGTTTAGATATTATATTTAGAATGCTTTATGTAACAGCTTTAGGATGGACTTACTGTATGCCTGAGACAACACTTTGGGAGAATAGATTTGGGTTTGTCAGATCATATCATGACATGGGTGATGAAAGGCCAACACACAAGTCTTGAGTTTGACTTTGCTCCTTGCTGTGACATTCTCAAACATACCCAGCACTTAATGGGTCTCTTGTCCAGACTAACCCTAGGCTTCCTCCCTCCATCACACACACACACACACACACACATACACACACACAGACTTACACACACTCAGATATATATATATATCACCCTCTCTATTACACACAAGGGATCCAAAAATCATAAAAGCCATCTACAGTGAGGGAGCCCAAGGCCTTACAAGGTTCTTCAAAGAAACATTCACCCACCAGGATAATAAAGTGTTTATCATGCTAACTCTTGCTTAAATGAATGAAACACGCAAGTATGAGACATTCTCATCACTTCCACTTAATAGTTCAAAGCACAGCCTGTACAATCTCCTTTGAAATTGCCTAATGTTAACATACGGTCCATAAATAAGTCTCATGGAGAACATCTACCTATATGCACCCAGTGTAGCCCAGATGTAAAATACAAGATTGTGGAGAAAACTGATATCAAGAGTGTTCACTTGGTAGTGTTCCTGAACTGGAAGCCCATTCTAAAATTTTCAAACTTGATGTTACTGATTTTTGAGTTGTCATGGGTGACACTTTCTGTCATCTGCCCAACACTGTTTGTATTATTGTGTATTATGTTCTGTATTTTTCTGTCTTGCTAACATGAGTTGATATGCTGCATTCTTTTGCAATCTCAGTCTGAAGTCAAAAACATTATCACATCATTAAGATAATTAACATTACAATGCAAAGAAATCTACTACATACCTGGCAAGTGTATCCTTTTAAGTGTTGCTATCAAACCATTTATTCTATAATAGTTTAATAATTTGTCTGTAGCCTAAAAGAATGTGACACAATGTAATCTCTTTTAGCAATATTGTAACAATTGAGACATACTGACTACTTGCCTGTTAGTTAGCTAGCTGATGCATTTACAAAGTCTGACCTAAGAAAACACCAATGAAGAAAATAAAACCAAATGTCTTTTAAAAAGAGTCCTTACGTGAAACGGAATTACTGCATCAGGATTAAGCCATTGAACTAATTGCTGTAAAAATAAGATAACTAACAGCCTGTGCAAATACACCAGAACATTGAAAGCAGAGTGTGCTACATTCATGTCAGTGCCATTGGGTGGAGGCCTTAGGAATTACAAATCTTCAAACTTGTTGCAAGGGCAATTAATAAATACTCCCAATGTGATGTTATCTGGTATCTTGTAAAAGGATAGAATACTGCTGATATACAACAAGGAGTTTGAGGCAATTGAGGAAATTGGCTTCTTTGAGATTTACTCCCTCTTAAATATTCCTGTTCTGAAGCATTGCAGGCCATAGAAATAACTTACTCTAAAAGAATTGTTTTAATACACTGGCACAAATTTGAGATGTTCCTACAGAAAAATGCAGTGATAACAAATCAAAGCTCTCTTGCAAAATGGCCCAGCAAACAACTGCATCATTTCCACACAAGCCAGGCTCCAAATGTGATTCACAGAGGGCTGCTAATGCAATGATGGTGGTGCCATGACCCCCTACTCCCCTGCAAAATACACTTCGAAACCACGGTAGAAAATGTGCAGCACCCTCTGCTTGTTATGCTACCAAGCAGTCATCTATGAGGAAGAACACAATTATCATCCCCATCATCTTCAATATGGGAAGGAATGAAATGAAACAGACAAAGAAAACACACAATTCCTGGTTCATTAGAAAGAGTTTCAGGCTCTCCGGTTTAATTCAAAGGCACAATCATGTCTTTAAAAAGTCTTTAAAAAGTGCACAAGTATGCTGTTTGCTTTGTTACTATGGAAAGCCAGGACAGCCAGGAGTTCTGGTTAGTATTGTGTGGGATGCTTTGAAGCTTGAATTTTACACTGGACAGATAGGTTTATTCCACTCGTCACTCCACTTATGAAACACCGAAAAAGGACCTTTCCAAATAGGAAACCTCTTCCCTTTTGCAAACCTTACAAATGGATTGATTCCCCAGTCTACCAATACCTTCTCTATTACCCAGTGATCCACATGAAGCATTTAAGGTAGGTAGAGCAGGGTTGCATTTCCTGCATAATATATTGTAATGTGCGTAGCTCCTTTCCCAAAAGAGTAAAATAACTGCCTATAAGACCATGAATTACTCAGGCAATTGATCTCTGAATCACTGGGCATGATGCCTCTCATATCTCTTCTTGCAGTATGACAGAAGAAGTATAGAAGTACTAAATCTGATACAGTCATATCAACCAGAGGCGGACATTTCTGATACTGTTATTGAGCTAATGTAACATGCCCCCATATGACCACAAGAACACTGTCAGTTTCTCTGAAAGTAGTATTTTACGCAAAGTAATTTTTATCTATACAGGATCCAAAGGTTGAATAAACCCAGAATAAACCCAGAAATCTCCACTGAGCAGGGTGGGTTCATCCAGGGTTCTCCCATTAGGCTATAGGTTCTTATAACAGTAATTCTTATAATTCTCTAAATATCCTGTCAGTAACAGTCACAGTAGAGGAAAGACATGACATCAAGAGGATTACCTCTTGCTTTTAGTCATCTGAATAAAAATGACCAGATGTTAAAACTTCCTCCATTCACGTCAAAAAAACATTTGCTAAATATAATGATTTCAATACAGAAGATCAAATATTTGATTGATATTTGATTTGAATACAATGAAGGTTTCAAACTTGTCTAAGCCTGCCAAGCAAATTGTTGAAATTTAATTTAGTACCAAAGGAGAACAACAGTTGATAGCAAAATAACAACTGTAATATTTGTTATAAAATATTATTAAAGATAAGTAGTTTACAGGTTAGTTTCATTTGTGTAGGATGCCTTGTTAATGATGCCTCTGTTTTCATTGTGTGTGTGTGTGTGTGTGTGTGTGTGTGTGTGTGTGTGTGTGTGTGTGTGTGTATGTGTCTGTGTGTGTGAGAGAGAGAGAGGGAAAGAGAGATAAAATTGCTTGCCACTGCTTGTCAGCGTGACAACTGAGCGACAACGACCACTCAAGTCACTGACTAATTAGGTCGTGTTGAAATAATACTATGCTGTTTATGTGCATGTTGCTGATATACCTTCCTGGCTCTTATGAAGAGACACGGCTGTATTGATCGTGTATCAACATTTATCATTGGAAGACACGACGCGAATCTTTCCAACGAATATAATCAAATTGAATGAACAGATGGCTATACATTTCTCATCAGCACACTAAATTATTGTTCGGCTATACAAAAGATTCTCAAAAAAAAAAAATAAAAAGACTACCTTTGCGATGCTTCTTGTGCATGTCTGTCTACTGCTGTCGTATCCATCGCCTCAGCTTCTGTGTTGTCCTCGGACACAGAGCCAGCATCCATACTGTCTTCCCTTTTTCCAGTCACCTCGTTCTATAAACCGTCTGCTCAGATATTTACTGAATCCTACAAAGAGACAGTGTTAAGGAAGGCAAAATGATGCGCATTAAAGTAGGCATGTCGTTTTAATTCTCCACCACTGAGTAAATCTATCCGTGCTTACCCCAGACTCGTTTCCTATTGGACGACGCAGTGGTGATCACTGTAGTGTAGATAAGTTGACGGAGACTTGAACAGAGACGGTCGCTGTTCAGCAAAGGGTGGTGCTGGTGAAAATAGAGTAGCCTAACTAGTGAAGTCTGGCGGTGCTCTTATCACCTTCACTCGATATAGCGAGGTCAAATGGTAGCCTACATTTCCAGGTTACAAATAGGTCTCAATAAAATGACCCATATTTAATGGAAAACATGCAACAGAATGAGTAACATAACAGCGTACTGCTCGTGTTTTTAAACATACGGCATATAGCCGTGATAATTCATAAGCGATGATTCTCGCTTTGGTGTCCCTTCTCTGTCTGGCAATGCACCACTAAAAGCAGGGCCATCATCATCGCCTCCAACTGAGACAATCTACAAAGCTTAATCAAGCAAGTCGAAGCTCATGCGGACAGAGCGAGTAAGGAAGTCTGCTTGATTTACTTCATCCGAGCCACAACACCAGGGTTAGGGCCCATGGTGACCAGGCACAGCCTGGTGACCTGGTGACCAGGCACTTAGCAGCTGCTACTGCAACTGTCACTCGCCTGAAAATCCTAAAAACCAATCACCCACAACCAGATGCTAAGTCCCCTGAAGTAAAATGACTTTCTGTTACCCAAATAACAGAAAGTTATGATGTGTAATCAATGTGCAATCCAAGTGTAGAACAGATATTGCAAGTGTGTTCTTACTCCTGGAGCCTCCTCTTAAAAGAGAGCTAGTGATTTATTAAAACCTGGCCATTCTAAGTAGACAGAATCCATTCTAATTTCTGATGACATGTGCAAAGATGTATTTTTCATCAAGACCACAAAAGGCTACGCCTACCGAATGTTTTTGAAGTAGTAAAACAGACTAGACAGATCCTTTGCTCCTAATTGATATTTTAATTGTGTGTGTGTGTTAGAACAAGGACATTTGACGTTTGACAGGGACAAGGACAAAGCCATGGTACCCACATGTGGTAGGCTTATTTCCACCGTCCACCTGATTCTTATTTTCTGTTGACAAGACAATTCTGTGGGGTCTCAGATATTTCCTTGGAAATTTAAGCTTTTCCTGGCTTGTCACTTGATTTGCAGTAGGCCACACTGGCTTAGTTTTGACTGCCTGCTGTGTTTGGCCTGTCATTTCTCTGTTGTACAAGCAGTCTTAAAATAACCAGAGGGTTTTTATTATGCATTGTGTGGTTGATGTCCCCACAAACTGTCTCCCCTGGATTCTGCTCATTCGGCTTTGGCTGTTGGGATTGTGGGTGTTCCTGGAGCGACACCCATGGTAATTTCCTGTGGCAGATTTTTCTCTCAGTGAGCAGCGATGCAATGGGAATTTGTTATTTATGGCTTCTGCACACTTCTAGCAAAGTAGATTTTTCAAATAAAGCGAAGTGTGTGTGTGTGTGTGTGTTGGAGGGTATGTATATTTTGTGTGAGTATTTCTCTCTCTCTCTCTTTCTCTCTCTCTTCCTTCCCCTCTCTCTCTCTCTCTCTCTCTTTCTCTCCCTCTCTCTCTGTGCCCCCTGAATTGGTTTAAGAGAACAAATTTGACTTGACAGCAGTGCAGTTATCTTCAAAGTATTATCCATTTCAACAACAGGTGTCTAATGGTACGCTTAGGCCTGGCGAGAAACTATTTTTGCTAACACTGTTATACTACCTAAATGTAGTAGTATTAGGGCTTCATGATATTGCCTGTTTTTTTATGTAAATGACAGAAAATCAAATTCAAGTACAAATTCATACATGTGTAGGTGATTTAATGCCCATCTCCGAGCACTACAGCACAACTTCAACTGGTCAAAGCATTAGAAACAGAGCCGTATTATATAGGTACTTTACTGCCCCCTAGCGTATTACCTAGCTTGCCACCTTTGCAGTTTCATATTTGTCCTTTCTTCATTTGTTAGACAGGATTCAATAGGCCTTCTGCCAAACTGAACAAAAATGAACTGCTGCAGATTTTATTTTCCTTAGAAGAATGTGATTGTTTATTGCAGATATACAGAAAATTGCATCCTAAATTACTTTACCCATTTTTCCGGAGAGGCTAAATGTTGTCATAGTTATATCATTAGTCTCTCATGCTTTATAGTTTCTTAATATGGCTGCGATTTTCGGTCCTGTGCCAACAAAAAGCACATAACAGGCTAACATACGAGGCATTCCACCCAGATGTTAATCAGCTTCTACGGTAGGCGTAGCTACGCTCAGAGGCGTGTCTACTTCACCTCTGATGATAAAGTGAGGGCCGGTTGGTAGATTTGCTTTCATGTGACAAGAAACTTTACTACAGGGAGGTAGGCGATATTGACAGCCTGCATTGCAAGTCGCTTCCCAGGACAGAGCATGTCGTCTTCAAAAAGTCCACTTTGCGCGGTAGCACTTTTCGCGTTGCTGATTCTTGCCTCAACGTTTCTTATGAGGAATTGGCACTATGACCTCCAAGAAAAGATATTTGCCAGTCGACACCCTGACGTGGATTTTCTCTCAGTACAGAATATTTTATTCAAAGAACTTCAGGAGAGACATGAAGAAATTATACCTTTCTATATTGCGACAGATGGGGACGATCTATTGGAGTTATCGGGAAACTTTGTGTCTTTTTATCCTTCAATAAAACCAGGCGGAATGCGTAAATATAATCGCAAGGAAATATTAATCGGATCCATTTCGCCCGATGAAAATATGTTTGGTTGCGACCAGCTGGATGGCATGAAAGTTGTGGATTTCCTCGGCTCGGGCTACACGAAAACTGTCGTCAAAGTAGACTTGCCTGATGGATTATCAATTGCATTAAAATCTATAAACGATCATGGCACTGACATGAGGAAATGTCAGGAGGAGTATAAGGATCCCGTGGGCTGCCACGAACTTGTGTCTTTCAAACTGAAAAAAGAAATTGTCCTTTTGCAGAGATTACAACACCCGAACATTGTAAAGGTAGGTGAAAGAGTTTTCTAAATATCTCATTTTTATTAGGGAATGTGGGGCTTACGCTCTCTTTTGGCCCGGGAGCCTTCTGACAAATTGAGTTGCTTCTAAAACTAGTGCTTCCATTTAGTCTTGTTTGAAGCTGAACACAATGAACAAGCGACAGGCACAAAGCGCGTCTGTGAGGGGAGGTAAAACGAGATCCCTCTATTTGCTATGCCCCATTACACATCACTTAACTAAACCCAATTTGTGCAATTATTTCAACGGCCTCTTTGTGAGACACATGTTCACAGAACGATGCTATCCATCAAAAGCAAACAAGAGGGAAGTTGTTAAAGGGAAAGGATAGCCTAGGCCTATGGCTGTTTTAATTATGGCATGTAAACCAATTCTTCATGTAGTTTAAAACGCCTTTATTTCAATCGAATACGCGAAGGTCTGCTACTAACAACTGACGCTTTGATTGAAAGCTAAAAGGTCACTGTCGGGATAGAACATCAGCGAGAGGGATCACAGCCATCCTGGAACAGGGGACTCCACTACAGATGATCCAGCTCCTGCAGAGTCCCTGGGAGGAGCGCTTTCGGGTAAGGCCCCCTGCCCCTCTCTCCCTCTTCCCACCTTCCACCTCTTACCTCCCGCTGCTCAGTCAGCCAGCACCGACCCCCTTTACCCCCCTACCGGCCTTTCCCTTAGTGTTAATCAGGGCAGCCCCACCTCTTTTTTAGGCTCCCACAGGGCCCTACCTGAGCTGGGGGAGCTGGGGGGGGGGGGGGCTGGGCAAAGGGCTGTGTGGGGGCTGGGGGGTGGCAGCATGACATTCCTGGCCTGGAGTGGATTAACTTTTCAAACCCCCCACCAACTCTTGTTTCAGGGCCAGGGCTGATCAAATATTGCAAGGAAAGAGATGTCTGGCACTTATCATATCTTGCATATCTCGGGTCTCATTTAACTTTTGTGCTAATTTTCCACCCATCACATTCAAATACTTGTATCTACTTCTAAGCCCTTCCCCTTCTCAACTGTCAATATGCTGCATCTATATGTGTATGAAACCTTTAGCTTGCTTCTGGATATCAGTGGTTTAATGGTTTGTAATTGGATGTTTAAAGTAAATCTACTGGGTCCTAATCACCCAGCCATTTATGGTATAATAACATGTTACTGAGCAGAGAGCGTCAGTTTCAGTATGCCCTGTTTTTACAGTAGGCTAGTGTGACCAAGCTGTATGTCAGGAGAGACTGCAAGCGGTTACCTAATGCCACTGCTATGCTTCCCACCATGACCAAATCATTTTCCGCCAAGTGATCCACCACCCTCCCGAAAGCCAACCCCTCCACGTGCATTCCATTTTAAGTCAAAGACCAAATTCTTGTGTGAACTCGTGATCTGAGTCTCAAGCCTCTGTGTCTCACCCAGTGTTGCCCTGCATGAAGATCACATGTTAGTTTCCCTGGAGCCAAAACTCAGACACAAAACAAAACTGAAGCAGTAAGAAGTATTTGTATTTGAATCAATTCTATGACTGTCAGTAAGTCTGATCTACAGTTAGGGCTACATTTTATTTGCCTTCTCAGCAAGCAGCCTTATTTAAGGAAATGGATTTTATTCTGTTCAAAACATTGTTGGAATGAAAATTTACATTTGTTTTCAACAAAATGATATGTCCATTGGTATTTATTAATTTAACAGATGCCTTTATCCAAAGTGATTCATTTGGTTGTGCATTTTGTGTTTTTTTAGTATGCCTATGTGTGCTCTTTTAGTAATGCTAGCTATGCTTGAGAGAGTGCCGTGCACCGTGCTTTCACTTCAAGAGAAATTAAAGAACAGCTTGTGCTTTTCTGTTTTCTTTTCTTTTCTCCTCTCCTCTCCTCCTCTGTCCTCTCCTCTCCACTCCTCTCAGGTGTGCCTTGGTCTTGTGCGGCTGCTGCACTACCTGTCCCAGTCTCCTCTGGGCTCTGTGGCCCTGCTGGACTTCCAGCCACGGCAGTTTGTGATGGTGGAAGGCGAACTGAAGCTCACTGACCTGGATGATGCCACCACCAAGGAGCCCCTCTGCCGCACAGACGCCGACTGCTTCCTCCAGTTCCCTCTGCGTAATTTCAGCGGACGCTGCACAGAGCGGGGCGTGTGTGAGGGCATGAATGAGATGCGCAACCTGTATAATGCTCACAGGTGAGGCAAGAGAGAGGACACCCCTTCTGGTGCCACCACACCAGCCGCTGTGTCAGAATTACTGGTGCAGTGTCAATAGACTATTTTTTGAGTGATTTATTATCTTGTTGACATAGAGATTTATAGAGGTCAGATTTTAAACAGATGGCTTAGAGATTATATCTGAAGCATATATTCAGTTGTCTGCCTGGATAGAGTGTTTTTTTTTCTTCCACAGACCTTCAAACCTTTTTGTGTTCTACAATTCACAGGTACTTCTTCCTTTACCTTCTCCCTCACCAGGCTCCACCTACACTAAGACCTCTTGTTGATCAAATTATGAATTCAACAGGTGAGTCAAAGAAACTGTCTTTTTGCCTTTTGCAAGGCCTGCGTAGAAAAGACAGGTGTGCTGCAATCTTTTAAAGATTGAAATGGCTGATTAAAAGGACTATAACCACTTCAAGCAGTGCTTTTGTTGCTTCTCTGTGTGTTTAATTATGTGTGCTGTGTCTGTTAATCATCCCCTCATTGTTGCCTGCAGGCATGGCTAATATTCTCTTTCCATCCACAGCTGAATTAAGGCACGACATCAGTGACACACTGGAAGCCTTTGAAGAGATTTTCCACATCTTCAAGTCTGGGCTCCACCTTGAGAACCTGCCACCAACATTAATCAGAGGTGCGGTTTTTCTCTGCTTGGTTGTGGCTCCCCCCCTGGCACAAGTGTTAATAGGTTTGACAGAGCACACAGCACCCCCACCTTCATTAGGCATTTGAGAGATGGACTGGGTATCGGTCGCCAATCCTGAGACAGTCACCCGATACTCCACTTCTCCAGCTGCTATACAGCTTTGTGTGAGACTTCCACGCTCCCCACTGCTGTCTGCCGGAGACATGCTTCACCCCACTGGCCTGCCTGCCTTGGCTGCTTGCTTGTCTTCCCGACTGGCTGCAGAGCTTTAAGATCTGCACACTGTAGAAAAAAACAGAAAAACACCCGTTACCAAAACCTTGTGTC
Source organism: Tenualosa thibaudeaui (assembly GCA_027481765.1). Lineage (NCBI taxonomy): Eukaryota > Metazoa > Chordata > Actinopteri > Clupeiformes > Clupeidae > Tenualosa > Tenualosa thibaudeaui. Next base: position 5,701,228 of record JAIFZK010000013.1, on the reverse strand, counting down.
GGCGTAAATCCTGCCCGCTTTTGAAGTGTGTTGCCTGCAGATGTGGAGGTCTGCCGCTGTTAAAAAAAAAATCAAGGGGTAGGCGTAACCTAATCCTCCTTAAAGCAGAGGTGAAATGACACTGTCTCCCTCCCCTTGTCTAGCTTTTACCGCCGTTCCCTGGGCAATGACCTCAGCTCTGACATCTATAAATTACACCTTGATAAAGTTTAACTTCAGTAAAAGCTTTGGAAGGTGGGGCCAATGTCACTGTCCAGGCGTTAATGTATATGACACATTTCTTTCTGTTTTTAGCCCGGTGTAAACTCAATAGCACCTCTGGAATCAATTACAAATGCGTGCCGATGCACTGTTCAAGAAAGCGAACACCGTGTACAACGGCTGGGTTTCAGTGTGTGTGTGTGTGTGTGTGCGTGCGTGCATGTTTTTGCCCCTGTTAAGACCCCCTTCTGTTTGCTGTTCTGTGTCACCGCTGGTTGTGCATGACTCTCATTAGTATGCTAGCACACATTTCCAGTGCCAGTAATTAAGGTGAAGAAACACACACACACACACGTGCACACACACACACGTAGGCAGTCAGACACACGTATGGACGCACACTTGCACACACGCAACAGTAACACGACACTTAAGCCTCTGGCGAATGAGAGGAACTTCTGTTCTGACAGAGAGCATATGTGGGGCTCTGTGTGTGTGTGTATGTATGTGTGTGTGTGTGTGCACGCACTCATAGCTTACTTGGCCCTGTTAATGTTTAGCAGATGAGTTTTTGGTGGTACGGGGACCATTCTGCCTGAGACTGTGTCTGAATATTTTAGTGTTTCTGGTAACACTAAGTTGAAAACCACATTATGCTCAATGACACAGTCATTATGAAATATATAATTTATTTGCCCTCTTTGGGAATGATCTCAGATCAGACAGTTTTGCTACTATTGGTTTTAAGTGATGGTAAAAATACATATTTCACCCAAAAGTCTCTTATCATCCTTTGCACTGCCTTGCAGTGCAGCTGGACAAATTTCAAATTTATGTCCCAAATGTCACAGTCTCTCTCCTCCTCTCTTCTATTTGTCCATGAAGGAAGTTAGAAACTTAAACAGTAAAAATGTTGGCCATTGACGCAACTTAACCCAACAGTCATTTTGTTCCCTTGACAGAGCTATGTCAACATGTGTCTAATAAAGGGTTATAAATATGTATTAAGCTTCATGCTACACTCTTCATAACTTGAGTGGGTCAAAGCAAAAAGAGTGCTGGACTGGGTTATATTTTGAGTCTGCAAAGCCTTTTCAACAATGCACAGAACTTGACGTATAGTCACTCTCCTCTCTTGTACATCAGGAGCCTCTCTCTCTCACACACAGCCCTGGCCCTCGGCCCCCCTTCTCTCACGGTTTCCTCACCTGTCCATGGGAACCTCATCTGGAGGCCCCCTGGCAGGATTTTTATCATATCTGTCTATATGACTGTAAGTCCCTTTCAGCTCTGTCTCTGCTCCCCTCCCCCTCTCTTCTGCTCCATGTCAGTGTGTGAACTGTGTTTTTCTTCTCTCATATCCTGGGGGTTGGGCCTTAGAACCCAAAGCTTGCTGCCTTTCTCCTCTACATGGTCCATTAGTGGCATTTCTCTTCCTCTCTGTGTGTTTTGGAGACTTTCCCTCAACCCCTCCCTCCAGTCTTCTCTTCAACACTGGATAATGTAAACTGCTATGTATATGATACATTTGGCCTGACACCACCACTCTCTCTCTCTTTCTCTCTCCCTCTCTCTCTCTCTCCCTCTCTCTCTAGAGTACACTTCCATGCGAGGTGTGAGCAGCGCGGGGAATGTGGACTACCGATGCTGGCCCTCCTACAGCCAGCAAGGCTGTGTTCTATCCGTGCACAACGCCAGGGAGGCGGCTGCCATCTGCCACTCCCACCCCCAATGCACCAGCTTCTCTCTCAGGGAGCAGAGGACCTGGACAGGTTAGTTATGTACAAGAGCTAACCTCAACACAACACAACATAACACATTACATTAACAACGCTAAAGCTAACCTCAACACAGCATATTGCATTAACAACACTAAAGCTAACCTCAACACAGGATGTTGCATTAACATCGGCAAAGCTAACCTCACAATAATAAATAACACATTATTTTAACTAAGGCTTTTGTTCCCTGGCTGTTCAGTTCAGTTGATAAAATCGTAGACAAATGGCTATGAACTCAGACACCACAATTTTTTTTTGTAACCGAAAGACTGTTATATGAGTCTTTTTGTCTCTTTAGAGGCCGACCACAGTTGTATTTCAATTCAGTGCAAAGTACAAGCTTAGTGACATAATTACACCATTACCAGCAGATACTGTACAGGGAATTTTAGTCATGTAGCCCTTCCAAAAATGTGCTTATTCTACTGCATTCTTTTATGCCCATGTTTTATATTTTACGTCCAAAACATTTACACACATCCAACATGTATACAACAGTCCCAGAGGGCAACTTTTAGTAATGTTTGGTTTGAAAAGCACAAGCTGGTGAATGTACAGATTGTTCACATCCTGAACCTCTGTGGACCTATAGCTTTTCCAAGGTTTTTGTGAGGTGTCAGATCATGGCCGGTAGGCTAAACAATCTTTGGGCAAGGTTTACCCATGTTAGCTTTTTCAATTTGAACATAATCTATCAGACAGTTGTTTTTGTTCCAAGTGACAGGAAGATTTTTCTCTGAGGTTGTCTTTAGATGGCATTAGGTGCGTGGGACACCGCCACGCTGCTAAATGTAAGGTAGCGCCTAATCGACAACAGTGTTCCGTCGCTTTGTTCCTTGCTGAGTAGGTAGCTCTGTAAAAACAGTCTCCTGTGTAGGAGTGTCTTCTGTGGTGAAAGATGAATGCTGGTGAAATTCTCTCTGGCTTCGGGCCAATAAAACTCCCTCACAAGTTTCAGAAGGCACAGGAGGGGGAAGAAAACAGGCACTTCTTTAATGTCTTGTTGTAAAGACCACATGACACTGTTATAAATATGTCTGTCAGTTCATAAGGTGTCGTTGCATTTTAAATCCACAGGCAGCCTGTAATTTAACTGTAATGATCAAAACAGTCACTCGCGCTTCGCTCTAAGTGGGCACATCTGGTGTGCTCCCTGACAGGGTTATATATTTTCAGTGCGACTTTTGTTTTTTATGGTTGTGAAAACTTTTAAACAGCTCAGAGCGTAGCTTCAGTTCACGCCTCTTTGTCAGTCTTTCAATGTCTGGCACATCCTGAAAGAGAACACAAGTGAGTCATGATTAGAAGTTGGCTGTGGATATTAAATAAATCTTTCTGAAGTTCATAGGCTGTTTCTTCACCGGCTTTGTGGAGTTTGTCAGTGGGGGGTGCTGATTTATTTTGTTCTCTCTCTTTCTCTCTGTCTCTCCCTCGGTTCAGGACGTCTCCTCGCCACGTTTCGGAGCGGCTTCAGCCATCTTGTTCCCGATGTGCACTCAGTGGTGTATGTACGGAAGACCAAGACAAGCTTAGGAGGAGGCCCACAGTAGAAGTCCACACACAGCACCTCAAAAAGGCATGAACACAAGAGAGCAGACATCAAGCTTGGGAGAGGAAAGAGATGGTGGTGGTGTGTGAGTGTGTTTGTGTGTGTGGGTTTGTGTAGACACAGCGATGATGATGTCAGAAGCAAATTAATGTAATGGATTTGTAGGGATTTTCATTTGGCGGTCATTTGATCTGACTGCCAATCCTTGTGTGTGCTGCCTAGGTACTTTTAAATGGGATTTCCCTTTAGGTATAATTAACTCCCCTTGCCCATTAGAGTGTGTGTTATTACACACACACACTCATGTGCGCGCACACACACACACACACACACCATCCTCCTGTCATCCTCTCTGAAAGACAGAAAGGGGGAGAAACACCTCTGTTCCTGTCTTTCTGCCTCTGTGAACATGAATGGCTGAAGCCCCTCAGTCAGGACAGCTGAGCTGACTTAGCAGGGGATGCCTAGAAGTGAACAAAACAAGAAGAAAAAGAAAGAAAGAAGAGCAACAACAGAGGAAGGAAAACAAAAACAAAAGCGCTTACCCAAACAGACTTGAAGCTTAATTGGCCCAGAAGCCATGCATTTTGCTGGTGTCGGGGGTGCTGGAGCAGTGGAGGCCTGAATAGAGCCTCTACTAATAGGCCAAAAAGTGTCAAAACTGTGGAGCTCAACACCACATGCAGGACCAGTCGCTTGAGACGTTAATGTAAAAAACTGGGTTGATAGGGGCAAAACAACTACAGTGTTACGGCTCACTGACAGCTTCTTGCTAGGATGCCTGAGGAGGGGTGTACACATCTACTAAAAGAGCTTCAGGATGCGTCAAGCTAGTCTCTCTAATTAGGTCCATTCCCTCTGTTTAAAAGCCTTGGTTGGTCTAAAGGCTTGAGATTTGAGCAAAGATCCTTGCATTAACCGGAGTTTAGCTGAGACTTACTCTTTGGATGGCAAGAAAAAGACGTTAACCCTGAAAAGCCATTTGGGACATGAAGACAATGATGATTCTAGTGAGATGTCATACAGCTGGTGTATAGTTGTGTAAGTGGTTGTTGAAATACTCACCCCATGGGTGTGAAGATTGTTATGTCTTTATAAAGAGATTCTGTGAATCTGAGAGCATTAGGATCATATGTTGTGAAAACAGACTTGTTACGTCCCTGTAACAGCACCAGGACCATATGTTTTATATAATAAATTGATTCACGTACTTCACAGTTTTTGTCTGATTTCATGAGATGCATTTTTATATTTTATAACATTAAATTATGGGGAACTGACTGATACAGCATGCAAACTTTACTTGTCTTGACCGAGCAAAGCACAATTGACTTTGAAAAAGCGAAATAATATGCATTTGGCAATAAATTTGGTGTTATCCTGTTGTAAAAGCATTTTCACAGTGTTAACCACAAAACTTAATATAGCAGAAAAAGCGTTTTACATGTGGTGGTTAAAGATGTTAGAAGTTAGAAGAGCGCGCTCCATATTTTTATTAGATGGAGCAGTATACTTTGTGTGGAACCCTTTAATTACCCGACTTAAATGAGTTGAGTCCATTGTTACAAAGGGTAGATAGAAAGGAGTTTTTTTTATGTTTTAAATCTGACACAGGGCTTGAAGCTCGAAGAAGATGTCATGAATATTTGCGCTGCTCCACTCCTGCGGTTCCAAACAGCATATGCGTTCCCCATGGGTACGCTCTCTCTCTATCTTTCTCCCCCTCGCTCTCTTTCTTTTTCATCTTTCTTACCCTCTCCCTCTCTCTCTTTCTTTTTCACTGACTTGAATCTGCAAACCATTTTGCTGAAGCCTGTGCTGCCCCTACAAAGTTTACACAGAGACTTCCAAATGCATGTAAATAATCACTCACTGGGGTCATTACAACTTCATTATTAGATGTAAATGTGCCTTGTTTGGCGGCCCTTTCTCATGGAGCCTGCGGTCAGGGCCTCACATAATGCAGCAAGGCATTAAGAACAATCACGGGTAAATCTCCTGTTTGCACACGAATGGGCCTGCCATCTGCCTCTGTTAAGGGAATCCCATTCTCTCCCCTGTTGCTACAGATATGCACAGATAAGACCAGGAGTGCCCTGCAGTGGGCCTAGGAGATCAGGGCCTTTTGAATGCCTGAGAGCAGGGTCCTGTGGAAAGCATTGTCCAACCACCACCCCCCACCCCCAACACACACACACACTTACACACATACACACAGAGACACACCTCCCTTCTGCTGTCCCAGCCCAAGGTGGTTGATAAAGATGTTGTGTGACTGGATCCTGATTGAGGCCCAATCACACAGAGTGATTTGGCTGCAGGCTAAACATTAGCCAGGGAGAGATTGTCTGCAGACAAGCCAGTTTCAAGGTGGTAGTGATAAAACTAAATTTATGACCATACAACCAGTCTGGTCAGTACGGTCCTTATTATTTTGAGCGAAAGTCAATCCAGTTTACGTTCAAGTCAAGCTACAAATTTTGGTGGTTTACTCTCCACTGCACTCAGAGATGTTAAAGTACTACAAGTAGAATTATATATTTAAGCCACTCTTAACCCCCTTCCTTGTGCCCCCCCCCCTCGCAAATTAAAATTTCTGGAAGGGCCTGTGTTTGTCTTGGCTTCTGGGGATTGCAGAAAAACAGCAGCCCTGGCTTTTGGGGCCCTAGCGTGCATTCCATGGCGAGGTTTGAAAATCCATCCATCAATACCCGCGACCTCAGCACTGTAGAGTGGCCTTGTCGCGGAAGTCAAGTGCACTTTCGGAAACTCAACAAAACAAAACCCACCATCGGTCCATTCCTCTGCTTAGACTTGACTGTGAGAATTTTCATTTAGGATGATTGACGACTGTTGTGCTGTTCTGTAAATAACTGCCCTTTATTTTCAGCTGATTCAGTTGAAAAAGGATTTTATAGGTAAAGTAAAATATGCTTACATTTTGTATGTAAAGTAAAATAAAATAACTATCTGGGTCTGTTTCAGTTGTTTTTAAGAGTTTGGGTTTTTGAGGATTGTTCTTAAATCCCACCAGGTTTTAGAGCTAGTGGAGATCACTGTACATTTAGACAGCCTTTCGGACCTGGGATTCAAACATAATACTTTTACATTCTCCCTAGTCCCAGCCCCTATCCCTATCTGTCTCTCTCTCTCTGTCTCTCTCTGTACACCCCCCACTGTCTCTTGTATAGAGTCTCTCTGTTTCTGCGGGTTAAACTGACAGCTGTGTATTTGAAAGAGATTGTTATTACACCCCTCTCTCTCTCTTCCTCTCTCCCTCTCTCCATCTCTCCCTTTCTCCTCTCCTTCGCTCTTTCCCCTCCACAGTGTTTCTTTAGTTTCCAGTTTCACTCGACTTGTTTCCATCAGTTTATTCATGGACTCCATCTGGAAATGATATGCACATAAAAAACAAGGCATCAATGGCTGGGAGAAACGTGTTTGAGGGGCATCGGTACCCCCTGGTTGCCTTTCTTCTTTCAAAAAAAGAGAGGGAAAGAGGAGGAGTATGAGTGTTTTGAGAGAGGAGTCTCTGTGCTGTACAGTGTGCTGCCATTGTAGTGCTTGAATTCATGGCTATTGTGACTGTGTGGCAAACACAAGAGGTGAACTTTCTGCCCTCAGTACTGCAATGCCTTTGGCAGGCTCTAAGTAAAACATAAGGGAAGAACTCTAAAGACAAACAGGAGGAAAGAAAGTAAGGGATAAAAAAAGAAGAGAACAGAAGAAAAAAGAGAGGGATAAAAGAATGGATTACAGGAAGAAGTGATGAAAAAATAAAGAAAAGGCAGTGAAAAAGAAAAGTGTGGAATTTCTTTTTAAGTCTTCCCTCTCTCTTTCCCTGTGCTGCCTATCCCCCTCACACATCTGAAAGTTGGACTTGAGGGTAGCGTCTCCTGACAGCTACACACTAGTGATTTACGACTCTCGGTTGTTGACTCTTTTTTTTCCCTCTTAGTTGATTTTTTTCCACTCTCTCTGTTTGCTCAGCTTCAATCTCACACCAGTTTTGGATTAACACAAGGCCTTTCAGACCAGAGCCCGAAATCTCTCACTTCCCTCATGAATCTCCCAGAATGCACTTCAACAACGACAGGGATCTGCTTTAAAAGTTGCGCTGTGCTGCCATTCCTTTGGCTGCATCTTTGATTTCTACCTACATTATTCTTTCAGGTTCCTCTCTCGCCATCTCTTTCAAACGACCATCTTCAAATACCATCAGTTACATCAGAGTTCCACTACTGCCTCAGTGCCTCAGTACCCAAAACTCCACCTCCCCCACCCCCTGCTCCACCACACAGCCTCCTGTGTAAATCATCTGCTGTCTCACTGGCCCTCTGATCCAAGGGACCCGAGGGAGAGGAGGGAGAGGTAAGGCAGAGCTGAGGTGGGTAGGGTGTGGAAGGTTGTGGGGGTGGTTCTCTGTCAGATGAGAAGAGGTAAGGCCTTGTAGGGCCTCTGCCTCCTCTCCTGGACTTCAGGGGAGAGTGGTGGGGGGTTGGGGGATGTGTGTGTGTGTGTGGGGGGGGGGGCTGCTCTGGGGGGCAAATCAAAGCTTTGCCTTTTGTTCAGGAGCTCTTCTGACCCTGTGTGTTTTTATGGCGTTTCTCAGTGGGACAATGCCTCAGGAGAAAGTACAAGGGAGAGAGAGAGAGATGATGGGGGAAAGAGAGAGAGAGGGAGCGGGGGAGTAAAAATGGATACTTGGAAAGAAAAAAAAATGCAGTAGGCGGAGTTGCTACTAGAAAGTCTAACTAATACTATAGCATTTGGCCAAAGAATGTAAAACTGCTGGAAGGAACTGGGGGCAAAATTACACATTAAAATCATTTGGATTCACTGCTGTAGTGTATGGAAATGTGTCTGTCTCCACAAAAAAAGTATTTTTTAGCTCAAGTCAGAATTACAGCTGTTAGGAAAAAAGAATTATGTTTATTTGGATTGATAACGATATGGGTGTGAATTGCCAAGCTGTGAATTCACTGGCCTTAAAACCCACCATCAGCCGGGGACCCACAGAGATGCCATATCTCAGGCTCAAGACCCCAATTAGAGGATTGCCTCCACAGCCATAAAACAGTTAAAGCATCATTGAGGGGCCTGTTAAATTTTGCACCATTAGGAGTTAATTAGGGCACATACCAGCACATCATTACCATCTTGCCTGGATGGGCCTTTCAGGAATATAAAGTGAATGCAAATCCAGGCGGTGCTACTTGTGTTGTTGACTCACAGGGCTGCCTCCCAGTCTTTTTCACCCCAACCTCAGCCCAACCCCTCTCCACCTGAGGCCCAAACCCACTTCGACAGAGCCCATTTCAAACGCAAAGAGGCACGGGCAGCCGAGTGGCGTAACAGTAAACACACTGTTCTCCAGCTGAGGGCCAGCTAAGGTGAAGGGTTCCCCCTCCTCTCCTCTCCTCTCCTCTCCTCTCCTCTCCTCTCCTCTCCTCTCCTCTCCTCTCCTCTGCCCTCCTTTCTTTACCTCTCCCACACTTCTCTTCTCCACCTTCTCTCTATTTCTCTCCTTTCCTCTCTCCCTGTTTTCTTTTTTCTTTCAAGTACCATCCAATTTCTTCCACTTTTAAAATGTTGTGCTTTGTGTTATACTGGTAGATCCAGATTTTCCCCTTCACTATTTAAAGAGAGCAGCGTTGCTGAGTAAAAATGTCCGTATGATGCAAGATGCGAACGTTTTTCTCTCCTTTTTACGATCAATTTGTGCAAATGGCCGCCAATTTTTCTGGGGTCCAAGGGAGTATATTAGCGCAGGGAAAGTCAATTTGGGGTGATTACTGGGGAAAAACACCCTAACGGCGGCCAGGGTTGGCCCTTAAAGAGGGGGGAGGGGATTCTGGATGATTTTTGGAGAGGGTCAGTGTGTGTGTGTGTGTGTGTGTGTGTGTGCGCGCGTGTGTGCTTGTGTGTGCATGTGCATGTGTGTGTGAAAAAGAGTGAGGGTGTATGTGTTTGTGCAGGTTTGAGAGTGAGAGAGAGAGCATGTGTGTGCTGGTGTGTGTGTGTGAAAGAGAGAGAGACAGAGAGAGTGTGTGTGTGTGTGTGTGAGAGAGAGAAAGAGAGAGAGAGAGAAAGGGAGAGAAATTTCCTTCCAAGGCCCTCTGCAAACACAGAGCCAGGGGATCAAAGGTGGTTGGGTAGGCAGGGGTTCAGGGGTCATGGGATAGGGCCGTGGGTGGTGAGTGTGGAGAGGGGAGAGTGGACAGCAGGGTGCGGGAAGAGAGGCTCACCCACCGATTGGGGGTTAGGACAGGAGACTGGGCAGTTGGGTGCCCTTCCTGATGCACTGACTTTCTTCACCTCAGGCCCTTGGCCCATCTCAGGCAGACCTAAAGCAATTTCAGTTTCTAGAAGTGGGTTGGATGTGTGCCTTTTAGACTTACCGTATGCGTATTGAACCCATATACAGTGTAGAACTATGTGCTGCAAAAAGAAAGTGTTCACAGCGCTATTAAACCACTGACAGATTAATTGTTTAACTAAGGGAACTGATGAAACATTCTGTATTCTGTTCCAACCAAAGCAACGTCAGCTCCATTGATGATTTCAATATGAATCTTGAATATGTCTCCTTTGGCAAGGTCCTCTTATCTGGGATAAGGTCCTCTGTCCTGGGATGTAAGCCCCTCTTAAACCAGATCACTTGTGACACACGCTCTTGATATCACCCGATATTCTTTGACCCCACAGTAAGCCTGTCCTGACATTCTCCACACACACACACACACACACACACACACACACACACACACACACACACACACACACACACACAGTGTGAGACAGTGTGGTGAGAAGGCTGGGAGGGAGAACTGCAGATGACCCCTGGGACACACACGGAGACAAGCACACAAACAAACACACATACACACACTGAGGTGACAGAGTAGGCACCATCCCTACAGGGAAGGACTTCCTAACATAACATACCTTTCGGCACCGTCTCAATACTCTCACTGTTCACACGCCGCTCACAGCAGAAACAGTACTTTTACAATTACACTACTTAGCAACAAGGCTTTCCACCAGGGCATTCATGAATATTCTCTAATGACAAATCAACAACTGAATGATCCATTAGTTCTAATAGAATTGGAATGATGACAAAATGTCTCTCTATGTTATCAGGTGGAAGATCATCAACATTGCCTAAATGGAATTCTTACAGCCGAAACCAGTTTAAACTGCCTCTGACTTCATTTCTTCTTTTTTATGTGGCCAACCTGCGTGATTGCAATAATTCAGTTGCAATCATATCTTCTCTTGGCTAAATACATATGGAAGATGTTTTCAGACAAATAATACATACTTATGTGGATACCCTTCATGCTTTTGTTTAATAATGGGATTTGCTGCATTTATAACCATTACTAATGATTATGATCACATATTAACATTAGAAACACCAAAGGGGAATGATCCATTAGAATATTACTGGAATGTTCCATTGGCATACATATAAATCCACTTTGAGCTAAAAGATTCTTCCACCACAAATATCTGGATTTTTCCAGTTAGTGATTGCCTTAATCGGCATTAGAAGAACTTGCCCTTGATCTTAGTGTTAGGATCGACTTAGACTTAAATTTGATAATCTCTTAACATCAAAGATCCAGAATCGGGGGAAACATTTTAAGGATTTACCTTTCCTAACCACTCCCTTCTCTCTCCATTGGCACTGAGTGGAACCACTGTTACCTTCTCAGTGCTGCAAGGTCGCCCCCAAGTGGTCAGTGATAAATACTACTGGGTTGGTGAAAAGGAACTTCAGGATAAGGATAATGTATCTTCAAGGGCAGGTTACACAGAAGTTTTGTCAGTGTGGCTATGCAAAGTGACTGCTGCACATGTTCCATTTTGAGATAAGGGGCTATTTTTAAACCAAATCTGCAAACAGTCCTGTGCCTGAGTAGGTTTGAGTGCATAGCTCTGCTATTTAAGCTCTCCCCTTACTGTGCTCCCTGTGCTTTGCTAAGGTGGTGATACAAAAGATGTGACTAAAGATTTTTATTTATTTATTGTACATTCCTTTCTGTTCTTTGTGAAAGAGTGGTAGACTTTGTCTTTGTGTTTCTTTCCTCTTTTCTGTCCTCCTTTAAAAAACATCATGGAGTCAGAAGTCAGAAGTTGTGGCATGTATTGGACAGTAGGGAGTGAGAACTAGTTTCAAGCTCTGGCAAAGAGCCACTGCAGTATAAATGGACAGTCATATTAAGTGGACGACTAGAGTCAAAGGGAGGGACTGAGAGAGGGTAGGTCAACTGGGTGGGATGTCAGCATATTTATCGTCCAATAGCAGGTCAGCCCCCTGATGTTTGACATGTCTACTCAGGCATCCCTGTGCTCCCAGCTGACTGGGGGCGTGGGTTAAGCTGACGTGTGTGTGTGTATATGTGTGTGTTTGTGTTTGTGAGTGTGAGTAAGCAGGGGTCTCAAAGAACCATTTGTTTACAGGAAGGATAGCATATGCTGAGAAGGAGAGAGCGAGCTGGTAAACTAGACTGTCAGAGAGAGAGAGAGACATTGAAAGCAGACGAGAGAGAGAGGAGAGGAAGAGACAGACAGAGCAGGGAAGAGGAAACCAAAGAGGAAGAGAGAGAGGGCGAGAGAGAGAGAGAGAGAGTCTGTGATACAGTGGGAACAAGTGAGAGGAAGAGTGTCTATTACAGCCTCCGGACTTGCCTGACATCCAGGAACTCCACCATGTCTGACTGCGAGGGACTGATGATGGGTGAGTAGCCCCTGGCGGGTTCTGCTCCACTGGGTTGGGTCGGACGGTGCCTGGGCTGGGTCAGGATCCTAATGCATGCTGAGGCCGGACCCTGTGTTTGTTTTTGGGTTCGGTCCAGAGGGGAACAGCTCAGGCCGCAAACATGCAGCTAGGCAATGAGAGGTAGCCAGCTGCTTTAGCCTTATAAGGGCTATGCACTCCGGGCTTACACAGCCTTGTGTTTAAAGGACATATTAAGAGAAATGGGTGCAGCCAAGTAGAGCTGTGTTTTTGTTCACTGCTGTAAGGAGGGAGAGAGAGAGAGAAAGAGAGAAAGATAGAGGTGCACTAATGTCCTGTCATATACGGGATGGACAATTGCACTTGTGTTTCCTGTGATAATGGATTTACAGGAAAGATCATCCAGTGTGTGTGTGTGTGTGTGGGTGTAAATGGGTGTTGATGCTAGTGTGTGTTCCCATGAGTGCATCATCATTGCGTATCAAACTGCTCTGTGTCTAAGCTTGTTTGCATTGATTACCATAATGGTGATTGTGTCTATGTGTGTCCCGAAAAACTTTTTACTCTCACTTGGGTGAGTGTGTGTATGTGTGTATGTGTGTGTGTGGTTGGGTTTGGGGGGGGGGCAGTGGGGCAGAGAGATGGTAAGTGTGTGGGTGGCAGAGATGAATACTGTCTGGGTGGCGGCCATCCACAGCAGATGAATACATAAACACATGTACACACATATTCACTGATGATACTATGCTCTATGGCTGACTGCCACACACACACACACACGCACGCACACACACACACACACACACACACACACACACACACACACACACACACACACACAAATGGAAAGGGGGCATTAGAAAAGTGAAGGCTGTGGTTACGCTGGCAGTCTAACAGAAACAATCAGTTATAAATAGCAGCTCCTCTTCTATTCTCCCCCCAGCCCCCCCCTCTCTCTCTCTTTCTCTCCCTCTCTCTACCCTGTTCCCCACACCAGTCTGAGAGTGAGACTGTCCCGTCCCCGCAGTAGCTATTTCCGACTGAGTGTTTTACCTGCTAAAGCCCAGCTAAAGTCACTGGAGCATTAAGGGGGTCTGTGCCACTAAACCCTGTCTCCCCAGCAAATCTGCTGTACAGTGTATAGCAAGAGTAGAGGGCTGTGATATTGTTGTAGTGGCACAGATGATGAAGTGCAGGTCTAATACTATAGGCATTAACATGCACAGAATTCTTGTCTCTTGTAACTGTGCTTGTGTTTGAGGAGTGACTGCCAATGGTATGTCGTTGTTTGGGTTAAGATTCATCTGAAAAGCATCATGTTGTATATTTCTGCCCCCTCCCCCTAACACTCCTTTCTCTCTCTCTCTCTCTCACACACAAACACGCACGCACACACACACACACAAATTAAAATCTTTCTAGCTCTTTGTGGTCATATGATGTTTGTAATAAGCGTTCTGTCTGAGTAAGATCACGTGGGAGTGATTTTCAGTCCACTGTGACTCAGAGGAGAAGAAGAGAAGTTTGTGGAGGGGGGGGGGGGGGATGGGGGGTTTTACAGGGCTAGTGCTCCCCAGTCCAGATCATTTCAAGTCTTTATTCCCTTGACAGAAGCAGATATATTTTTTTCAGTGCTGGACACAGAGAGTGACCGCTCAGGAGGAGAGCCAACTCTGATGACCTCTAATCTTGTCCTGCTGGGACTTAATCAATCATGCGTTTGGCTCCTGTACTGAGACCAGGAACAGTGGAGAATATTTCTGCTTTTCTTTGTTTGCTCTGCTCCACTCTGTATGCTCTTGAAGTAGAGGATGTAGGAATGTCCCGTGTCTTATGGGCTACTGATAGTACAGTGTTGTAATATACTGTTTACATCGTCCATCTTTGTTGAGTACAACCAAAGGTCATGAACTGTCTCTGTTGTTAGTGTAGTACTGCACTATGTAAAATTAGTACTAAACATGTAAATTGTATCTCTGTAACTTATAATGTGGAAAATGAAATGAAATGAAATAGCTTCATGCAGATGCAAGTGTATGTGTGTGTGTGTGTGTGCGCGCGCGCGCATTTGGACTGCATGGTACTGTTGTGACACTGTTCCTTTGGGATGAATCTTGGGGAGTATCTTGTTTTCTTCTGTTGTTTCCTTGCATTGTCAAACAAAACTAAATGGATGACTACCGTAAAATTTCTGAGTCTCATTCTGATTCAGAATCTGATTCAGATTCCATTTCTGATTCTGATGACAAACTTATTTTACTTTGAATGTGTATTATAATATCTAGAACTATTTCATGAGTAAAGGTCATTTTGTTACAGGCACATTCCCTAATGCTGTGGAATAATATGTTTGTCAGATGCTGTGCTCTGCATGGCTGAAGTCTCAGTGCTAAGATCACAGAGTCCTGATCACTATCCAACGCTGCACAGCAAAGCACAGCAGCTGCTGTTCTCATGGTTTACTGCTACAAACTGGCACATTGACTTCACTTTGTCTGGCACTGCTTACAGGGTTCAGTGGCAATTAATGGGAGGGCTGTATGAGGAATGTAAAGGGGAAAACAGCTCTACAGAGTCTAGTGTACCGTTGGTCAATTTAACATCCTGGAACATGGAAAGAATCCAGATTACGCACCTACATTCAAACATCCATGAATAACCATGAAGTGACTGTGTGTACATAAAGTATGTGTGTGTGTATGTGTGTTTGCAAGTGTGTGTGTCCATATGTCCCTATATATTTCAGAACACCAGCTTCAGTTACTGCCTTTATTGCCACCAGAGACCAAGTGCACAGTTTGTTTGGGCCTTTTAATAGGGTGTCCTGGGTGTCATGCATGCCTGCTAGGCATTAATGTAGAGACATGGATGACTCCACTTCCAGTAGATTTAGAGAGCCTTAGGCTAGATGACAGAGCTATTGTTTGCCGGATTGTGTCCACATAGGGACACAGACCTCCAGTTGAAATTGGAACACACCTCCTGTTCATTGAAGTTGGAAAACTGCAGTAATGATAGGGCTAAATTTTGCTAAGCCAGAGGACACATTATCCTGTGATCTCATATGGGGCAGAGGACTCAAATCATATGTCAGCATTAAGTTGGATTTAACTATTTTAACTTACCTGTTGTTATGCCAGCATTTAAAGAAAGCCTTTGGATTGGTTTTGTTTGGCATTTCCATTCATACTATTAATAAAGCAACTTGTATGAAGTAGCTCATACTACTGCAGAACTGCATAGCATCCATTCATTACCTTTGTGAGCCCTGGGTGGACAAAGCCATGCCACGACCTTGGTCTGTCAGCGTGCACCTGAGCTACAATAGTTTATATAGTGAATAGTGAATAGTTTAAGTGAACTGTGAAATCCTTGCTAGATTTCTTGTTTAACCCATTCTTGTCCACCCATAGCTTTCTTTCAGATAAAGAGTAGAATTGAAGGGTGGGGCATCCTTCTCAGCAGCTCATCAAGTTTCACACTGCACATCATTTGGCATGTTTCCCTTTAATATCCAAATATTTGTGGTGCATTACTCATCACCACATCTGCAAGGTCAGATACTCCATTGATCGGGGGTTCACATTACATAAAGAGCCTGTGAAAACCAGGATACTTTGATCAATAGCATTTTTGGTCCTGAGCAATTGGATACTGACTGAAGGACTTTCACGGAGCAGCAGTGATCTTCAAGCAGGGCAGACACCAAACCATTAGTGTACGACCGGGAAGGGCACGAGGGCCACACACGACACACAAGGTCTTGTTACAAAGATCCCATTATATATAGTTCCTCTGGCGTGTGCTGTTTAAAATAGTTGGTATAGCCACAGTCCTGTCACACAGATCATTGACACTGTCTACTCAGACAGTTCATCAGACAGAAGCCTGTTTAGAGGGACAGCTTAGGGTGTGCACTACTTGAGTGGACAGCCCTACTGCACAAGTACAGCACGGAGTACTAAACTGGGTAAAATCAATGTTCTGTTTTAGGTCCTAATTTTTAAGCCAGAATAAAGCAAATTTTAAGTGCTGTTCTTATTGCAGCTCCAAACTTCCCCACTAGGGGGTAGTATTTAGTTGTTAGCAGATTATCTATTATTTACAACCACGACCACGCCTGCACAAACAGTTCAGCAGTTTTCTCTTGTCTATTTCACATTACATTTTTTTTACAGTTAACCCATATATGCCAAGACAACATTACACTTTAGATAAAATGTATCAAACATATTTTGTAATATATTCAACAGAGCATATTTTAAAGTCCCGAGAGATGAAAATCATGATCAATGTGTGATCTTATGTACCAGAGAAAAAGAGGGAAAGTTGAGGAGAGAAGATAAAGGGGATGGAGTGAAAGAGAGATGGAAGGTGGATAATTCCTCCCCACTACTGTAAGTGAGATGTATTATTTCAATGATGAGAGCTGACAGCTCTGCTACCATGACAAACAGCTACTTGAGCTAGTGTCACGCTAGTGCTGTCACCACCTACCGTCTACACATCACCGAAAATGAATGCGTACATGCAAATAAACAAATAAACATGCTAGGCAGCACTTACATACTCCTCCATCTCTGCAGTCTATACATGCATTGTCCAAACACACACGCACACAGCACTTACATACACACCACACACACCAAAAGAGACTCCTCCAAGAGGGGGAAAATGAATCTCTGTCACAGTCTATCTTTGCCCCCCTCCAAACACACACGCACCCATCGACACCTACACACCACACACACCAAAAGAGAGGGTCAAGAGGGGGAAAATGAATTGTCTGAGGATGATGTTTGCTGTTCAGATGCTGATAACAGGTAGGCTAGTCGTTTGACAAGGGTAATTATTTACCAACACTTTCAGCCTTGATAGAATTTACTACAGGGCTGCGATGAAGCTAGGAATGGAGTTTTCGTCCCTACATTCACAAAACTTTGTGAGAAATGATGTAGCTCTGTGTGACAGAACATTGTGTTTATGTGCGTGTGATTGGTTGTGTGTGTGTGTGTCTCAACAGATCCTATCTTTGCATTTGTACAGTTCACTTTTGGTTTTCCAATACACTTGTTCAGCTGAACAATGTATCCCAGTGGCCCTGGAGATTGCTGTGTACTCTTCTCCTCTGTGGAGGCACTACATTCTGCCTATTTATTCTCTATAAAATCCTCTGCTGACTCTGACAATGCAGCACGGGTTTGAGCAATATGCGACTGGTTACTGATTTTTGTCGAAGAGCATGTTGAATTGATTGACATGTCAGACACTGGTGCATTTGGGTGGTGATTCCCATCAGGTTGATTTGCATATGTAGGTGAGATGTGTTTTCTACAGCTGACACCATACTGTGTTCACTGATCACTACTGCACAACATACCTGAATTGCAGATGAAATAGACGGAGACAGAGGCAGACATGAGCAGGAACAATAGGTATGGAATAAACACAAACACTAAGACCCACCCGGCTCTAATCTACTGCGTCTCTACTCTCTTCCACCTGCTTCCATTGTGCTTGTGTGTGTGTGTGTGTGTGTGTGTGTGTGGGTGCTGTGGGTGGAAATGGAAATGAACAGTGTGGTGATTGCATTATGTGTGTGTGTGTGTTTGTGTTCAGTGCAAGTGTGAAATGAAGAGACAGAGTCTTTGTGTGCACTCATGAGGGAAATGGAAAGATAGCAATGGAGAGAGAGAGAGAGAGAGAGAGAAAGAGGAAAAAGGAGGGGGAGTTGTAAAGAAGGAAAACCAGGGTGTGTAAATTTCTGCATGTTCAAGTGATATTGCAAGTGTGTGCGTTTGGGGGGAGAGTCGACGAATGTGTGTTTGAGTGACTGTGTGTGTGTGTGTGTGTGTGTGTGCGCACACATGCAAGTTTTGCTTAGGAACTGGGGGAGGGGGCTTGTGCACACATTCAGGAGCCTAGTCAGATGTGATTAATGCTGAGGATGCTTCATGGAACTCCAGGCCTCACATGCAACGGAAATGCAACTGTAAGACCTCCCCCATTCCATTCCATTCTTTCACACACTAAGTTAAGGCCAACCCCTGCTGGTGCACAACTGTGAGGCATTATACTGCCTTTGGACTGTTACTTAATAATAATGCAAAATAATGCATTATGCAACATAGGCTACTGTATTGGACTGTTGTATCACAGAGTTCTGTCAAATGCTATCTATGGACTGTCATAGGCTATACTTAAAGTAGGCCTCCATATGTCCATTGGTATACTATACTAAGATGGTGAATGAATGCTAAGTCCTCTTGAGTTGACAGAAAAATTCAAAGGAAGATTTTAGATGATAAAAGGGTGAAATATACAAATAAAAAGCAATTAGACAAGAAGGTTATCTTACTGAAATGTCATGATGAGACTAGGGTGATGAATTAGGTGGAGCATTGTCTGACTGTCCATGCAACTGGTGTGGAACCCAGTTTTAAGTAAATTACTTTTACACATATAATGCAGTTCACAACCTCAAGAGTACAATCCTGGCAAGAGTTTTGAAGAGCTTTGTTCATCTGTTCCAGACATGAACTCAGGAGGCAGAGGGTCACAGTGGGAACCCAACTGTTTGGGGCAAACAGAGGCCTTCCACACAATGTCAGAAAGGTGACATAGGCTCAGCTGCGTGCCCAAAAAGCCTAGCAGTATGCCCTTAATTCAGTGTGCATTAGTGACCAATCCAGTGCTAAAAAATGAGTGAAGAAACCGAGACGAGTCCATGTGTTTTGACATTGTTACATAAGCCCCCGAAAGCATGAAACTTGAGCCACCCATATGGACAGGAAAACCAGTGATTGATGTTTAATCCTCATGTTGGGAGACTCTGAAAGTCGAGTGGATTTTTTAGTCATTTTTTTGTAGCTATTTCCCTCAGAAATTGCATTAGCACGAAAGCATGCGGGCCTGTAAACACATCAGTGGTGTGTGTGTGTGAGTGTGTGTGTGTGGTAGTCTCTTCCTCCAAACTCGCTGATAAAACCTCACAGTGGCTTAAGGGACGCTAATCCTTCGTTTTAATGACATCATCATCCTGCTCACACAACCCACAGAAACACAGGGAGAGAGAGGGAGACAGAGAGTAGGAGAGAAAGAAAGGGTGGAGAGTCAGAACAGGAGCGATGATGGAGGAGAGAACCATCCATCCATCTGTTGCTGCTGCTCCTACGTCTGGTGCTGGTGATCCCCACTGTTTCTGCCAGACTGCTGAGTGTCTCTAACTCGACCCCTTGCAACCCTGAACCACGACACTCGGCTGCTCTCCAGGGCTCCATGGAGACGCCGGACGCTGGTGCAGGTGGAGGGGCGGCCCCCGGGCCCGGTGGGAGTCCACGGATCCAGATGAAATTGGTGCCGGAGGAGCGTAAACACTACACAGCTCAGCTCACCCCACAGAGCAGCTGGACCATGGGTCAGTAGGAACATGCATGTGTGTGTGTGTGAGTGTGAGTGTGGGGGACAGGACATAGTCTGTCTGGTGGTTGTTTATATCTTGAGATAAATGAGTTGCTCTGCGTTTGGAGGAGGAAGAAGTTTTTAAATGCGGAATGTAGCCATCTCTTCATTTGTCTCCTGTAATGATGAGTTGTAGTGGGCAAAGGAGGCTCTTCAGTGTGGAAATAGATGTTTGTCTGCTGTAATGAATGACAAATGTGGGTTTGAGAGGTAAACAATAAAGTGGTTGCCCTTTGCTGATATCCCTGCTCTGCTCTCTCATTGCTAAAGAAGAGTATATGCTTGAAATATACAGCTTGAATGGATTTGGGTGAAGCTATTTTTGGCTGAATAGGCTGTGTGCTGTCTAGCAGCTCTTTTTGTATCAGTGAGTGTCTTCATTCAGGTGAACACGCGCGTCTGTGATGTAACATCCGTCGCTGTGATTGGACCGTGGCTTCAGGTGTCATAGTATGTGTGCCAAGTTGACTTGTAGTGATTGGCTTATCTGTCCAGCCGGAAGTCATTCCTTTTGAGTTAAGTGTGTCTCTCGCGTTATGTCATTTCCTGTCAGCTTTGACTCCTAAATGAATGGCAGTAATTTCAGTGACAATGCTAAAAAATGGTAGATGAATTTATATATATATATATATATATATATATAAATATATATAATGTTTGCGTTGAATATAAGAGAGCATCTTCCTTGAGTGTGTGCTACTATGCAGGAAGGCTTTATTGTTTAGCTAATGCTGGGTGTAGACAAAGGCTAATGCCTTTGCAGCAGCCCCACGGATTATCTGCTATTTCAATCCCAGGGGCAGATTCCATGTTCCAGCTACTAGACCCGCATGAAAAATGTCAACAATGGGTGGAGATACAAAGACAGTGAGAGGGACATGTTGTGGCAGACAATGAATGAAACTTCGCTTCAGTTGAGCTACCCATAACTAGCAGACATGTGGAGGTTTTGTGGACAGTGTATATTGTGTGTAGACCAGGTTTATGGATGGCAGGAATGTGGAGATCAGAATCCACCATTGTCTATCAGATAGGAGATAAGAATACAGTAAGCAGAAAGCAGGTTGAGTGCTACCTTCTTGAGGCCTCTTCTATCTCTGTCTTATATGGCTGTGTGTGTGCAGTGAGTCTCTGTGAAAGGGCCCCGCCAGGAATTTCAGTACATACCAGACTGAGGCCGCACTGTCAAAACATGTAGATGCTGTGGAACATTTATACTGTGTGTGTGCGTGTAGCCTAAATACATTATGTGTTTGTTTGTGTGTGTGTGTGTGTGTGTGTGTGTGTGTGTTTGGTCTAAATAGTCCTACAACCACTCAGTGTGTGACATAAAAGAGCTCTTGGCAAATGTAATGGGGTTTTGCTTTACTTAGGTGTAAACCCAGGGACATTTAAACAGTGCTATCCCACTTTTGAGCCTGCCCACTGGGTGGGGCACTCCTATTCTGGTGCAGGAGTTTCCCAGCCATGTGACTGCCATGGTGACAGCTACTCTGATGCACTACCCCTGTGGAGGGCAGGCTTTCTAAAGGGCAGCTGCTGTTGCTAGGTAGTGATTCACACACACACACACGCACACACACACACACACACACACACACACACATTTTCGCACACACACTCAGTAACCCAGCACAGTTTGCCCAGAGGTGAAATTACCACCCTGGTTCAAATGTGGGTGAGGAGGAAGAGAGAGTTGGAGGAGGGATGAGCTTAGGATTCTGCTGCAGAAAAAGCATGAAATAAATGTAGTGTGTTTAATGCATTGTGTTTTTTGCCACTAAATTGGCTGTGTGTTTTGAGATCCCAGTAGCAGTGCTGAGTCATCTGTGTCACATAATCATAATAGGAAATTATCTGATATGATTTCATTGAGACCAATGAAGGGAAATTGTCCCCTAGATAGGCAAATATAATTGCGTTTGATGTGTGTTGAATAGTACATTTTGATCTAATTTGTCAGACACACACACACACACACACTCCACCCAAAGTGTTTGAGGAAAGTGGGTGCTGGTGTATGTTGTGTTCATCTTGTCATAACGCTCAGTGGATTTCCCCTTACAGGAAAAAAAGCAGAAAAAACATCAACTCCCCAGTCTGCAGTCAGATGAACTGTTTCCCCCTGATAACCTTCTCATCCTGGCTGACATTTCTTATCGAGACGCCACTGAATAAAGTAATAGAAACAAACAGGGGAATGTGGGGAGGGGGAGGGGAGGGACATCCATTTCACATAGGCTTTTTTTAGCATGTATCGCTTATAACTATTTTTTAAGACCTGGATTTCATCTGGTTCATGTGACTCTTTTATTGTCTATGATCATGTACATACACCCAACGGTTATGACCTGAGACGAAACCGCCAAGACTGGGGTGGGTTGGGTGTACTGTATGTGTGTGTGTGTGTGTGTGTGTGTGTGTGTGTGTGTGTGTGTGTGTGTGTGTGTGTGTGTGTATGTGTGTGTGTGTGGAGGAGAAGTGGGGGTGTGTATTGAGTGCTGGTTGATGATGCCCCCCTCCCCAAATTTGTGCATTCCTCTGAGGCAGATGGTGCATGGTTGGGGAGAATAATCCTCTTTGGAGAAATAGCTCCACTTACTTTTGATCGTGCTTAATCTTGACCCATTATTGTGCATCACCTCCAAATGTTGCTTGCGTGCAGCAGTGCTAGAATGGAGGTCTCTGCGTGTCAGCAGCAACAGTGAGGGCATTTCTGAGGCTTGTGAGATATCCCTGTATCTAGGAGCCTGTACAGTCTTCCACTGGAGTAAAACTCCTCAAGGTCCATTGATCTCAGTATGTGTATGTGTGCATGTGTGTATGTGTGTGCGATGGAGCTGTGTGTGTGCATGTGTGTGTGGATGTGGTATTGAGTGTATTTGCATGTATAGGCATTGCCCTCTGCATGTGCTCATATGTGTGTGTCTGAGTAATATGTGTGTGTGTGTATGCATGTGTGTGTGTGTGTCTGCAGTCTCTTCATGTTTGCATTTGTCACACATATTTCTGGACAAATAAATGTGAGTCTGTACAGCACATATATGTCTTTGTGTGTGAATCCATTTGTTTGTATTTGCACTGCTGTGTTTGTGTTTATATTGTGCAGGGGTTTGTAAAAAAGTGTAAAAAGTGTCACCCTGTGTGTGTGTGTGTGTGCGCACGCAGTGGAGCACAGTCAGTGTAGTGGTTTAGGGCAGAGAACAATAGCAGAGTGCAGGACTGTCCAGCTGCCACCAGGGGATCTCCAGCCTCACGCTGATCCGATAAACCCAAAAATACCCTCCCCGTCTGCCTCTCTCTCCTCCCCTCTCCCCTTCTCCCTCCTCTCTCTCTCTGCTGCTTATATCCTCTCTTCATTCTTCCTCTTTCCCAGTTCTGCCCATGCTTCACTTTACCCTCTATGCTCTGTCTCTCACACTTGTTCTCTGTTTTTCTTGCTCTTTCTCTCCCCGCCTCTCTCTGTCTATTTTCCCCTCTGTTCAGTCTAATCTGGAGTGCCAATCTACCCCAGCAGACCGAGGGGGGGTTAGGGTGCTCCCTAATCTCTCGCTGCCACTCTGCTGGGTTCTCTCCCTCATCCCACCGTCCAACCACAGTCAGGCCCCGACCCATGCCCCAGTGCCACTAATAACAAAGGCTAAAGCCTAAATACATAATGCAGATCTGCCCCAACCAGAGCTTTTCACAATAAGACCAGCATCTATCATGATATCGTCCTGTCTTCTGGGCAAAAACAGAGCCAAGAGATTGTTAGAGAGGATACCATATTTTGAAAGAAGAATTCAGCTGACATGAGGGTCGAATTTCAACAGAGGTGAAAGAAGCATTTAAACTGAGGTGTGGATAGAATTTAAACTGGAGTGAGAGTAGAATTTAAACTGAGGTTTAAACAGTAACATTATATGGAGGTGGGAATGCAGAGAAGGAATTATTGACTGTAAGCTGACCTTAGAGAGTGTGACATACAATATCAATCAAAAATATTTGGGTCTAAGCAGAGGTGAATCTGCAGGTAAAGAGAATCACTGAGAGGAATAAATAAAGAAAAAAATAGTTTCCCATCTTGTGGGGAGCTAAATGTCTAGAGAGGCTATGGAAATCAATGCAATAAAGAATCAAATCAGTCGTTTTCCTCCTGTTGACCTCCATTGCAGATGAGGCTTAGCAGGCTAGCTCAGTGTTGTGTAATGTCTCTGCACAGGAGCACAGAGACTTACCCTCAGGCGGAGAGAGATGGGGAGAGAGAGAGAGAGAGAGAAAGAGAGATGCTTTCTGTTGCATCAACCTGCACATTTTGGCAGACTGTGGTGCTTACAGGCTTAGCTCCCTGTGCGAGTGGATGGGGGGATGTGAGGATGAGAGAATGAGAGAGAGAGAGAGGTCTGAAGTGAGGGTCAAGGGAGGATGATCAGATGTTGATTGGGCTGCTGGCACGTGTACTTGCATCATAGATGGGTTGTGTATGTGAGTGTGTGTTTGTGTGTGTGTGTGTGTGTGTGTGTGTGTGTGTGTGTGTGTGTGTGTGTGCTGGGGGTGGTTGGCATTTGTTAGAGCAGCAGCTGAAATGTGAATATAGGCCACAGCCAACTTTATGCAAACCCCACCCCTAGACGCATGAATAATTGAAAGAGGTTTTCCCCCCGTGCCCTGGCTCAAGCGCACCCACAGTCAAATCCAAGACCACGTCTCTCTTTTCCTTTCTCCTTTCTCTCTCTCTCTCTGATCCCCCCCCATCCAATTGCCTTCCCTGTCTGTGCTCTCTCATTCTCTTCCCCCACTTTCTCTCTTTCTCTCTCTCTCTCTCTCTCTCTCAATCCACCCCCCATCCTCTTTGATGATTCTCCACTCTCTAAGCTGGCTGTTTTAAGACAGATAAGGGGGAACGTTTGTCTCTTAATGTTGCCAATGCCGTCTTGTTTTGCTTCATGGAATGAAAGAAGCTGGCGAGAGAGAGAGGTGACATCACATGTTTTGTCTCGGACAAGGTGGACAGAAAAAAGTCCCAAAGTAATCCCCCCCTTCCCCGACACACACACACACACACACACACACACACACACACACACACACACACACACACACACACATACACACCCTTTTACCCTTGTCTGGACTGAGTAGTAGTTTGATGGCAAGGCCCCATGCAATGATTTCATCTCTGGTCTGGTTTGTGTTAGAGGGCTGATCCACAGTCATAAACCCTTGCTAACTGTCCACCCCACACTTCTAGCTTCTATGCTATGCTGTGCAATGCCATGTCATTTATTTCCAATGCTATGTTATCTCTCTTCTCTTTTCAATGATTAAACACACTGATTATATGTGTGGCTTTGTCTGGATATTGACCTTTATAGTGTGAAATTATAGTGCCTTGACAATGGAGCTGACCATCATAAAAGTGTATAACTACATTTGTCATCAGTATTAGTGAAAGTAGAGGGGGAACCATTGTTTCTCTGTGACTGTCTTTCATTGTTTTCATTTCATTCTTTTCTTTTCTTTTCGTCTTTCCTGTATTCATTTTCTCATTATTCCTCTGTTTCATCACTCATTCTTTTCCTTGGAAGCAAGGCTGTCTGGTTAGTTTCTCTCTTCTCTCTTTCTCTCCCTCTCTCACTCACTCTCTCCCTCAGCTGTAGGGCAGGGAGAGCTGTGTTTTTGAAAGAGGCCCAACCCCCCCTTTGCTCTGATTGGCCGACTTACTCTGGCGGGGGTGGGACCTGCGAGTCTTGTTGTCCCTTGACTGTGCGAGGCATTACACAAACACTCACACGCGCAGGCTCAAGCACGTCTACGTAGGCACACACATACACAAACCCTCCTGCACGTTCTGTCTCTCTCTCTCACACACACACACACACACACGTGTGCAGTCACACACATACACATACGTATGCACT
The DNA here is from genome assembly GCA_027481765.1 of Tenualosa thibaudeaui. Taxonomy (NCBI): domain Eukaryota; kingdom Metazoa; phylum Chordata; class Actinopteri; order Clupeiformes; family Clupeidae; genus Tenualosa; species Tenualosa thibaudeaui. The sequence goes on along the minus strand of JAIFZK010000013.1, from coordinate 5,675,584 downwards.
CACAGCGCTCACAGGGAGTCGCTGGCAGCTCCTGTCAAGTGGGCTGAAGCTGTTGAAAGCTGTTTTTCCCGTGGAGATTAGCGCAAGGTTTAACTCCGCAAAGCCATCTCCGAGGTCACACACGGGAAGATCAGAGAGAAAGTGAAGGAGGACAGAAAAAGAAGAAGACAGCAGAAGAAGAGGAGAGGAGGAGGAAGAACAAACTGAAGTTGCCTGCTTTACCCTCCTCTTTCACTTTCAATCAAGGATTTCTTCCATTCTTCACTTTCTTTCATCCCTCTCTTCTTCTGGAGAGGAGAATTGTGTGCGTGTCACTCCTTTCAAGGGACAACAGAGTGCTGAAAGACAGAAAGAGAGAGAGTGAGAAAGCAAGTGTGAGAGAGCGAGCGTGAACGAAAGAGAGAGTTCACATGACATAATCGGAGTGAATGGGTTGCCATGGTAACTGACACCGGCAGGCTGACCCTGAAGAAGTGGTTGGTGAATGGGGAGAGGGACACCGCGCAGGGCCACACAGACTAACGGGACGCCGGCCGTGAGGGACAGCCAGGGAGGAGGAGGAGGAGGAGGAGGAGGAAGAGGAGAACCAGCGGCACCCAGGAGTGGAGGCAGCAGGAGCCGGAGCAGGAGAGAGAGCAGCAGGAGGTGTAGAAGGAAGGGGAGGGAGAACAGCACAGCTCCAGGATGGAGGACGGCTTTTCCAGCTACAGCAGCCTCTATGACACCTCCTCGCTGCTGCAGTTCTGTAACGGTAAAGACGCCTATAATCCCCTTTCCCTGGGCTCACGGTCCGTGTGTGTGTGTGTGTGTGTGTGTGTGTGTGTGTGTGTGTGTGTGTGTTTGTGTGTGTGTGTGTCTGTGTGCCACTCTTCGAGGTTGCTGTCAGATAGCATTTAGACTTTAGTGCTATCTATGCTTGGATCCAAACTCAAGGAAGATCAAAGAAGTTGTGTGCTGCGTGCACAGTGGTCGATGCTGTCAGAGAGAGTAAAGATGTTGTGCTGATGCCTGTCTTTTAAGGTCCTCTGGGTTTGGAGAGGAAAGAAAGTTTGTGAATAGTATTATCCCTGTGTGTGGATATAGAAACAGATAGTGGTAGAAGTAGAAAGAATGAAAGGAAGAGAAAAGAGAGAGAGAGAGATTGCTGTCATCTGTTTTAAAGAGGATTGGTTGACTTAGCAGAGCTGTTCTTTTCTATGCTGTAGCCTGCTTTGTCATTGTTTCTGTTCAAACAAGCACACACAGCCCTCTCCTTATCATTCCAGGTTCCATTTTCCTCATAATTAGAATCTCTGTGACATCTTCTCACTATCATCTATCTCTTCAGAGGTTATGCACTTTGGACTGTATTTCCCCTATAATGAGCCCTATAAGGAAGGGGCATGTTGAAGAGGTTCTGGCATTTTCAAAAGGACAGTTTATGAAGCTGCATGATTCATGCGCTGTGAACATTCAAGGAAGTGTTGCAGCAAAAAATCTGGGTCAAAATATTACAGGCGCATTGCACAAACCCCCTCTCTCCCTTTCTCTGTCTCTGTGTCTCTCTCTCTCTCTTTCTCTCTCCACATTGTCATCCAGTGGGAATGAACCCAACGCATGAGCAGTGAATGAGAGAATGAGAGAGAGTAAAAGAATGATAGAGAAACGAGGAGAGATGTTTGAAAAGGCAAAGAGAGAGAGAGAGGGGGAAAGAATGTGTGTTGGTATGGTTGTCGTGTTTGCTTTATCAAATTGTTTGCGTCCATGCTTTGTTTCCTGACATGTAGATAGTGATCAGTGTGCACTGCAAATCAGTGATAGAGGGAGAGAGAGAGAAAGGGAAGTAGAGAGAGAATGAGGGAGGGAGAGAGAGAAAGAGAGAGAAATAGAGCGTGGGGGGAGGGTGGCTAAGAGGGCTTCCCTTGTTAAAGGATGAGCTAAGTTGTGTGTCATCGCCCCTCCGTCACACCCCATTACCCTTCCTCATCATGGGGACCTGGAATGACTCCGCCAAGTCACATTACACGCACACACACACACACACACACACACACACACACACACACACACACACACACACACACACAGGACACTCAACACTAAAATACTGCTCCTCTCACTTCTCAATTTCTATCGCTCCATATCTTCCTCTTCCTCTCTCTCCCCCTGTCTTCACTGCAGGGCATCTCTCTCCTTATCTCTCTCTATCCCTCTCTTCTCTGTGCGGGCTTTTACTGTGAGCTCTGCCTTCAGTGGAGGGCCCAGGGCACACCACTGTTAACCACACAGACAGGAGGTCATCCACTTGCTCTTTTAATGGGTCAACTTGAACCTGACCTTTTGAACTGCCATTTTCGAAGGCCAGCCCTCAAATTCAATCACCACTGACAGCCTCGCCACCATATTTACCTGAAAAACAGGTAGACAACCGGTTGAACGAATCGTTTTGGAACAGCTTTTGTTATCAGGTCGTTACTTAACCTATGCCATCGACTGTTAAGGGACACATTTACTTTGACATTATAAAATGTTATCCACTCCATGATTGGCCACTCACCCCAGATTTATTTTCCTTTGTCCCGAATCTGTATTAAATTATTCAATTAAACTGAAATTGTTCTTTATTTGTAACCCTCAGCGGAGAGCCATATTAAAACTGTTCCCATTTAGTCACAGGCTAATGGTTTAAGGCTGGGGTCCTTAAAGTGCGCAGCCAGACTGTTAAACTGGTGCTTGGTGTGATGAGGATGCTGATAAACTCCTCATGCCAACTCATAAAGCCTCATCACCACCTCCAGCTGGCTGAAGGACAGGTCTGTTCCATGAGGTCTGGCCTCCAGTATGTGTGTGTGTGTGTGTGGTGTGTGTGTGTGTGTGTGTGTGAGTGTGAATGCGTGTTTTTGTGTGTATGTGTGGTGGGGGAGAGAAAGTCAGAATTGGAAGGAAAGAGAGTATTTGCAAGAACACAACTAGAGTGATATAAAGCAAGCTAGACAGGGGGGCTTGGAGAGCCTGGTGATATTTGAGTCTGCTGTGACTCAAAGCTGTCATGTTTTTTATGATGGAGAGAATGAGGAGAGAGCTTTCAGTGGAGATTTGTGCCATCAGTCTACTGGATGTGTGTGTGTGTGTGTCTTCCTCAGGCAGGCTCTCAGTGTCTCTCAGGGGCTTTGGACACATCACACTGCCTGTCCATACTGTGACAGGACCACTCCCTCTCTCCCTCTCTTATTTCCCTTGTCTCCCTTTTTCTCATTCTTTCACTAACTCTCTCCGTTTTTCACTCTCTTTCTCATTTCACTGCCTCTCTCTCTCTCCATCTCTCCTCCCACTCTGTCTCTGTCTCATTTTTATCATTGAATCACTCACCCACTCTGTTGTGTGACAGACTCTTTCTTGCTTCTCTCTCTCTCTCATTTTCCCTCTCTCTCTCTCTCTCTTTGTCTCCCTCTCTCTCTCTCTCTCATTCCATCTCCACCTCTTCATCTTTCCACTTTAAAAATGGACACATGCTTGGAAGGAGTGGCCCATTGTCTTCCCACACCAGGACACACAAGCAAAAGTGAGAGTGTGTGTGTGTGTGTGTGTGTGTGTATGCGTGAGCACACTGTGGGTGGGTAGGAGGGTCCAGGGTGAGGTCATCCAGTGGTCTTGCGTAGCCAGCTGACAGGCCCCTGAGCAGCGTGTGTGTGTGTGTAAGTGTGTGTGTGTACACATGAGTGTGTGTGCCGGGGGTGAAATCATTCGTCCTTAAAACGCTTCATGTGTCTCCCATCCAGCCAGCTGCCCTAATGGCAAGAGACTGGGTCAGCAATCTAGAAAAGCAAGGCTTCGCCAAGCACACGGCAGGGGCTCCGGGAACATTCAGTAATGCTTTTTAATTAAAGCCAGCTCCGCAAAACTGTCAGCGATGACTTTATAACACAAATGGCACCGAGTTACTAGCGCTGTGTGATATTCACGGTGATGACATCACGCTCTATGTATTTAGGAAACTTTCGATGATTTATATTAAACAGGAGACGCTGAAAGGTTAGTTTTACCACACAACACAAACCAGGGACACCAACCATGATGTCACATGGATACCTGTCATCGGGAGCAGAAACATTATGTGATTTATCATGAAAAGAGCTACGCAGTTGTGCCTAGAATCAATGCTAAACTTATGACATCACACTGTTGTATGTCATCCAGTGGGCGGATGCAGACATTGCATCATGAGATGTGTTTTTCATGCTTATTGTGTTGCCGCTTCCTGAAGGAATTCCACATCTCCATGAGCCAGATTTGCTGGGGGGGGGGGAGTTCAGTTGAAGTACAGCCGACAGATGTGTGCGCCTCCCTCCACTGCCCTGATGCCCTCCAAAGCGCTTGCTCGTGTCTAATGCTACGCTGGCTAATGGAAGAAAGCCTTTAATTAGCCAGTCTCCCTCAGACACTCACAACACACCCCTCCCCTCCACCACCCCCAAACCACCATCTTCTGGAATTCAGAATTAGGTGAGAATAAACAGTCATCTGTAGCCACAGATATTCCTGGATCAGGAGAGATTGATAGATCTAACAATGCTACCCAGCCCTTTTCATCGCTCCCTGTGCCCCTCCATCCATACATCAGTCTGTAAACGTCATGCAGTGGCAGGGGCCTGGCATGGCACGGGCATGGGCACCGGCACCGCGGCTCCACTGGCACCAGTCAGTGCCAGGCTGCAGAGCTGCCGCAGTACACCACTTCCTCCGGCCACATCTCTGCACTCGTGCCAACGTTGCCCGAGGACCGCTCCTGGCACATGGCAACAGAGAGTGGCACAGCTACACACACACACACACACACACTCTCTCTTTTAAATACACACACACTCACAGACACACACACACACCCTCAAAGCCATTAGAGGACACACATGTACAGGAGGATTAGGATTAAAGGCCTGCTCATGTTACCAGAAATTAAACACACAAACAGGACAAGGGGGAAAGTGTGTGTGTGTGTGTGTGTTTGTGTGGTGATGAAGGAGAGTTCATACCCTCTCATGGCTAGAGGAATGATTGTGTCAGATACACATACACATGCAAATACAAATGTATGCATAAGCACACACCACATGAACACACACACACAAGGATGAAGTTCATGCATTTAATTCTAGTATGAGCTGCATCATGAATTCAATCCAGTCCTCTGGCCTTGGTAACAGCATGTTTAGCCAAAGTGTCCTAGCCAGCAGGAAGCTTTAAAAAAAGCCTGGACATTTAGAGGGGAACCCTCATTTTCTGTGTTCCATTTCTCTCTCTCTCTCTTCTTCTCTCTCCCTTTCTCTCCTTCTGTTTTTCTTTCTTTCCCTCCCTTTCCCTCTCTGTCTCTCTCTCCTCTCTCCATCCATAGTCTCATATACTTGTTATTTTTGTCTTACCCACAGCACTATACAACTTCTCACACACATCTTTTCTCTTTTTTCCCATACTTTCTACCTCCATAATTCTCTCTCTTTCTCTCTATATCTCTCCTCTCACAGGTATCACAGGTATCAGTAAGAGAGCCAGCTATAACAAATAATAAATAAAACGTCACAAAAGGTGACAAAATAACCAATAGGCTCATGCTTATTCATTTAAAGGGACAGGCATTGATTTCTGTTTGACTCTTTGAAGCACCCAGCCTCTTGTGTTCCTGACGGGTTGCCGAGCGACGGCTCGCATCTATTCAAAGGTCGAAAGTTATTTTTCTCATATTGGCGGGAAGATATTGACAGTTGCTGGGTTCTTTTTTGTGTTTGTCTGATATGCGGCGCTGTGGAGATGACCTCAGAGTTCTAGCCCTTTATCAGTCACTTTCTCTTTCTGTTCTAGGGTTTGGTAAAGCTGATAAGGCAGCCAAGCTTGTTTTGGTGCTCAGTCCTCCTTCCCCCAGCGAAGGGATCTGAGGACACCAGGAGCTTATACAGGCACACTAATGAGTGCACACACACACTCACACCGACACAACACAAAGCATAACACATGCAGTACGTACACGCAGATACAAAACAAATACAAAGGCGACAGCTCGGCCAGACCGAGCTATCAGTGTACAAATTTACAGTATCGCAAGATATGACAGGAACATGGACACACATACACACATATGCATAGACACACACAGATACAAGGAACACACTCTATTCAACACAAGAGGAAAGAAGACATGTTCACATTCATTTACAGACATACACTCAAACACAGAGTACACACACTGACTCCCCACAGAATATGACATGACAGGAACAAGCGCGCGTACACACACACACACACACACACACACACTTCAAGCTGACTGGCTGGTCACTGTTTCTGGGGCTGGTAGTGAGTGGAGTGCAGACGTTCTTATGTAAGAGGTAGAGACAGGGTGGGAACAGCCAGTGCTGGGGTGTGCTGGACTGCAACACTGTGTGATTCATTCAGACTATTTAGTATTTAATGCGTGCCTGTGTGTCTGCCTTATAGCTTGGGCACTAAAAAATACAGTGAACTACACGACCCCTGTCCCCATCCCCACACCACGTGCTATTTGCATAATTATACCATGATGACAGGTGGCAGAAAGGGCATCTTAATCTCATTGGGTGGGTTGCCACATGTGGAGAATTAACATTGCTAATGCAGAAATTAGCATAATTTTTTTTCTCCAAGGTACGAATTGATTAAAGCGACTTACATATAAAACTCAAAATTACAAATTTCTTACTAAATAGTTCAGGTGACAAACAGTAAGCAAATTTCTGCCCTCAAGCACGGCAAAGACACACAAGGCTTTAAGTGGGTGAGTGTGAAGGGAGGTTATCACTTGTTTGTATAGATTCACAGATGGCTCCCAGAAAAGTCCATCTACAGCACCCATCCATCTAACTGACATCTATCAGGGCAGGAATCCCTGTCCAATTTCGATGATGAGAGTGTTAATTATGGTAGGAAAACAGGCATCCCAAACCTCCATCCCTGTCCATCACTGTCTGTATTTTTTCTTTGCTGTGGTTTGTAGGCTGCTGGAATGAGAGTGTGCTATTTATCCTCCTCTTTGGTTTGTGTGATGGGAGGTGAGCAATAACCTCCAAAGTAGAGAAGGGCCCATCTTTCTGAGATTGTGTTTTTCAGGTTTTCGCTGCTATTTATGATGTAGTCTCTCTCTCTCTCACTCTCTCTCTCTCACTCTCTCACTCTCTCTCTCTCTCTCTCTCTCTCTCTGTCTCTCTCTCTCTCCTGTGGTTTTCCCCATTGTCTCCCTGTCTTGTTTGGGGCTGGGAAGACAATGCATTCATTATGGAGGTGTCAGCTAGATGGCATTATTACATTTTGCCATCTTAACAGTCTGAGGGGGAAACTAATTTACTACTTGCCTTTGCCCACCGAAAGCTGAATGCAGATCCCACTGTGCAATTCATTTAAACCAGTGCAATTACTTCCTTGCCTTGACATACTGCTCTTTGAAAATGAAACTTGTTTACTTAGTGAAGAAATAACATGACATGAAAAGTGAAACTTGGGAGTTTGGAATTAACAGGCACATAAATTCTTATCAGCAGTGACAGGTGAACTTTTATCTTTGAATGCAGCTTTGTTGTCTGATTGTCACGATCACGGCGGGTGGGCAAATTGGCTTGGTTTGGAAGATCAAAACACTCTCTAAGACATTTCCTCAAGCCGTGCTGTTGTGTCAGCAGTGTGTGGTTGCAGTCTCATCCCAGGCCTTGACATATGCTGTGCGCTCACACAGCAAGCGGCTTAGGTCTGTTTGTCCGGTTCTGTTCTTCCCTTGTCAGTGTTCACACCAGGCAAAAGCCCACTCTAAGAACAACATGCCGTTTGTCTGAAATACACCCCCACCCCTAACACACACACACAGACACAAACAGACACACACACTACCCTGTGATGTGTTGTTTTGCACAATGGTCTGTTTAATGGGATATGGAGGGGGGGAAGAAGAGAGAGGGGGGAGAAAGAGAGAGGGGGGGAGAGAGAGAGAGAGGGGGGAGAGAGAGAGAGAGAGAAAGTGAAAAGAGCATTGTACTTTGTGAGGAGTACCCATGTGTTAAAGCCGTGGCCCAGTTTAGTGTAAAAAGAGGCAAAGTCACAGCTCTGTGGCTATCTTTAGGGAGCCTCAGGTTCCCTGCTCTGTCCTCTCCTCTCCTTTCCTCTCCTCTCGTCCTCCTCTCTCCCACGACTCTGTCGGCTGGATGGAGGCTGACGGGGGCCTTGGTGGTAGTGATGTGTGTGTGAGTGTGTGTGTGTGTGCGCACACGCGCACACATCTCTAGTGCCCACAGGAGCCAGTCAGCATGAGTCAGCAGAAATGGCGGTTGCCAGGGTTTCTTCGAGTGGCAGGTCTGTGCCTTTCGTCCTTTCTTCTGTTTTATCTCTCCGTCACTCGCTGTCTTTCTTCTGTCTCTCACTACACTATCTCTCTGACCTTTCTCTTGGTGTACATGTCACTCTGCTGATTGTAGCCTTCTCTCTTGTTCTCTCTGTAGCTTGCAGTCTTAATTTTCTATCCTTTCGATGTCTCTTTCTTTCTTTCGCTTTGTGTTATCGCTCAAATTGAGCAGTTTTCTACCCTTCTTTTTCTTCACAATCTATCTCATTGATGGCTTTTTAAGTCACTGTACATGTGCAGTAATTGCTGTTTAAACAGGTCTGTCCTTAAATAATAATATAAATAATTCTCTGTATCTCACTGTCACTATCTTTACTTTCTCTCTGTCACGTGTCATATGCTGCTACTCTAAGTCTTTGCTTCTTCTCTTTCGAGGCTCTCTAATGCATTATCTTACATATAGACTGTATATGTAATTCTTTTCCTTGGTTTCTCCACGTTCATTGTATTTTCTGAAATATTAGTTCACTCTTTATGTGTCTCTTCCACTTCTTTTTCCTCCTCTCTCTCTTTCTTTCTTTCTTTCTTTCTCTCTCTCTCTCTCTCTTGGTGTGTCAGTGGCTGTGACGTGTGGCTTGTGAGCTGAGTGGCCCTCCTGCCTGGGCTGTTTGTTTCACAGCATCTCACAGTGGGGATGCTGGCACTGACACACCTCAGCCTCCTCAACACGTGCTCCCCAGAGAGAGAGGGAATGAGGGAGAGATTAGGAAGGAGAGAGGGAGGAAGGAGTGAGGTAGGAAGAGGTTGGGCAAGAAAGAGGGTAGGTGGGGAGGGAGAGAGAAAAAGAGAGAGAGAGAGATGGAGAGGGGAGTGGGATGAGAGAGAGAGATAGAGATGGAGTCATTGTCTGTGACTCATTTGCAAAGGTGGAGAATGAGAAGGAGAACAAAAGAGAGATCAAAAGAGAGAAAGTGTGTGTGTGTGTGTGAGAGAGAGAGAGAGTGAGAGAGAGAGAGAGAGAGAGAGAGAGAGGAGGAGAGTCAGCTGACATGGGCAGGTGGCATAAGCGTGCTTGTGCAGGGGACTGCTATTTATTACACCTGTCCAAACAAGCTGTGCTGCTGGACTAGCATGCCCCGCTGGGCTGGAAAAAATGTGTAGGCCTGTGTGGCTGCTCTCCATAGGGTGGTGTGTGTGTGTGTGTGAGAGAGGGAGGGATAGGTCTCTGTGCTCATGGTCGGACTTGCTGTTTTACATTCTTGTGGATCGCTGTGTGACATTTCTGTTCCTCCCAATTACATGATGGGGAAAAGAAAAGTACCATCCAGGCGCTTCTCTTTGACATGTTCTTTCACAGTGCGGGCTTTCCTTGCCTTCTGGAGATGTCCCTTTGGGGCCTGAAATCAAGGCTTTGTGTTGCATCACTCAGAGGCTCCAAACTGCACCACTGCACCACATATGTGTGTGTTGGATTTGTGTATCTCTGTGTGTCTGTGTGTGTGTGTGTGTGTTTGAGCATGAGAGAGAGAGGGAGAGAAAGTGAGAGAAAAACAAAGAGGGAGAGAAAGTGTATGTGTGTTTTCCTCTCAGTGGGGTTTTGTAAAACAGCAAACATGCTCCACTGACCTCGGCACCACTTGTTTGTTTGTCTGCCCACCAAACAATGTGTTTGTTTGTAGGGGTAGCAGAGGCAGCCCCAGCAGCATAGGAACACCAAAAGGAATAGGCAGAGGGAGGTGGTGATGGTGGTTGTGCCTGTTGTTGTTGTCCGATGATGGTGGTGTAGTGATGTGTTATTGTTGTGATTGTGGTGATGGTGTATGTTGTTGTGATGGTGGTGATGGTGCATGTTGCTGTTCTTGTGATGATGCATGTTGTTGTTGTTGTGAAGGTGGTGGTGGTGATGATGGTGCATGTTGTTGTTGTGATGGTGTATGTTGTTGTTGTGATGGTGGTGATGGTGTATGTTGTTGTTGTGAAGGTGGTGAAGTCCTGCTGCCCCAGGGCCCCTGGGAGCTTAGGGATAACCAGGCCCAGAGATGGTTCACTATCCTCCTAATCCGCTGCCTCCGATGGGGTTCTCTGCACTCCAGCACACAGGGGAGAGAAAGACAGGGGGATGGAGGGAGGGAGTCAGGGAAAGAGGGAGGGAAGATAGAGGAAAATAAAGGATGGCAGGCTGTTGGGACTGGAGCATAATTTTCTTATCCTCTTTCTCTCCTGTTTTCCTTCTCTCTCTGATCCTCTATTTGCACAGAGAGAGATATAACAGAGAGTAACAGACAAATAGAGAGAAATGTACACACACATACACACACACACATACACACACACACACACACACACACCAAGTCAAAGAGAGGCAGATCTAGTCAAGGGCAGAGGCTTGAAGATCTACATGGTTATTCTGTGTGTCTGTTTGGTGCTGCTTTCTCTGGTGCTCTGCCATGGGGCAAAGTGAACGAGAGGCAGGGGAGAAGTGGAGAGGGGGAGGAGGGGTGGAGGAAAGCTGGTTCTGCTTCAGTGGGCATTGCCAGGTTGTGTTCCAGTTCATCTCTCTCTCTCTTTCTCTCTCTCTTTCTCTCTCTCTCTCATACACACTCAGTCATATACCCTCTCCCTCTGTAGCAAGGAGATTAGCTTGAACTGTACAGCAGCTATTATCAGGCTGCACTGCACAGCTCTTGCCATTGGTTCTGGCCTCCTGTGTGTGTGTGTGTGTGTGTGTGTGTGTGTCTGTGTCTTTGTGGCTTTTTGTGTGCTGTGTAGAAGCTTATCCTGCCCATTACACACCCATATTCACTCACACGCACAACTACACAAACACACACACACACATCTCCAGCTTTCCTTGTTGTTTCGTGTCATGCTTTTTTTCACACAGAAATTACACACACACACACACACACCTCTATTGTTCATTGCAGCTTTGTGTCTCACACTCACATGCACAGAGAGTGAGAGACGGGGGGTGCGGAGGAGAGGTGCTGCAGCCAGCCATACTAATGGCTCTCCCTGGCTTTTGCTGGGGAAGCTTCGGACAGGAGGAGGTAACTAATGCCCTGCAGAGACTGCCAGTCTCCCAGCCCAGACGTTTCAGCTGGGAGTTCACCCATACAGCTTCCCTCTATCCTCTCTCTCCCTCTTCCATCCTCTCTCACCCCATCCAACTATCTCTATCTTTTTCTCTCCCCCCCCCTCCATCTCTCTGTCCATCTTTACTTCCCTCTGTCCTCCCTTCATCCCTCCCTCTCTGTCCTGGCTTTGGCTTGTCAGCCAACAAGCACCAATTGATCTCATTGACTTGTTCACGTCAGGGCTGGGCTTGCCTCGTAGATCCTCTTCACAGCTTGTGAAACTCAAACCAAGGCCATTAAGTGTGTGTGTGTGTGTGTGTGTGTTTGTGTGCATGGGTGAGTGAGTGTCTACTCTTTAAGTGTTTGACCTCTAAGTGACCTCAGGAAGGATGTCTGCTGATGTCAGGCAAATTCCTTAGCTCCACAGGGAGGGAGGAGAAGACACAGACACCATCACCTCTCTTCACCCAGACCCCCAACCTCAGGGGGCTTGTTTTTCAGCCTTTCACCTTGTTCTTATCCCCCTTCCTCCCTTTCTCTCTCTCCCTTTCTCTCTCTCTCTTGCTCTCTCTGTCTCTCCTCTAAGGGGTGCTTCTTGTGTAAATTAAAGCTCAAAAGTGAACCTCTCCCCTGATCCACCTAGGCCCTATTTATAGTGGCTAAGCTGCTGTTTTGTTGGAAGCGTGTCCTTTTGGCAAATGCCCACCGTAATCTGCTCACTCGTCGGCTAATGCAGCTCTCGCTCACTTTGTCAGATCACCCCACTCTTTTGTGACAGCTGGGATTAGATTGGATTTCCCTCTTTCCTCCACTTTGCTCCCTCACTCTCTTTCACTCTCTCTTTCTCTCTCTTTCACTCTCTCCTTTTCTCTCTCTCTCCCCCTCCACCCAATTCGTCTGTGTTTCTCTTGTGTCTGATTCTTTTCCACATAATTGGAGTCATGGCCTTGGAGTCGGAGATGCTGGAGAGCAACCAGACGTATGTGGGTGCCACAACACGGCTTTGGTGAACTTGTGACCTTGGGCTTCTGGCCTGGATGTGGGATGAACAAGGGAGTGAGAAAGAAAAAAAAAGAGAGAGAAAGAGAAAAGAGAGAGAGAAAGAAAGAGAAAGGGAGGGGGGGTGGAGGCTATTCTCCATGGACAAGTGCATGAGTGTGTGTGTGTGTGTGTGTGTGTGTGTGTGGGATGCCGCACAATAAGTGCCTGCTGCACTGCAGAGAGATGGTGTTTTTGGAAAGGCTGAGTCTGAGTGCTTTGTGCAGATTCATGAGTTTGAGAGTCTGCTTTTCCACCCTCTCTGAGTGTACGCACTGGCTCACACACGCACACTCACACACAGACACACACACACACACTCTCTCTCTCGCAAACACACACAGACACACGCACACACACACAGAGCAGAGCAGTTGCATTCAAACAAGATGATGCTTGGGTGATGACTCATTGTTGCTCAGAAATACTGGCAAGAAAAATCACACACTGTTAAAAATATACACAATCTTATATTCACATATTCTTTCAGACATACAGACAGAAACAAATCTCTTTTCTCATCTCTGTCTCTCTCTATTTCCCTCTCTCTCCCTCTCTCTCTCTCTGTTTCTCTCCCTCTCATAATTCACTCCACTCTGCTTCCTTGTATTTAAGTGTTTGGAATCCAGTTAACTCCCTCCACTTAAGTGTTAACGATGGCAGAGAGAGAGAGTCTTCTCCAGAGCAGACATTAGGCAGTTCTGTGCAGAGAGACGCGGTGTTACAAAGCCTGGAAATAAGAAGCCTTTTGATGTCAGCTTTGGAGTAACTCACTCTAAAGCTTTCGTCAGGGGGTTTCTTTTCACTCGTTTTTTTCCCCTTTCACATCTCCGTCTCCCACACCCTCTCACATTCTCACCCATTCCTTCTTCTTCTTCTTCTCTCTCTCTCTTTCTCTCATTTTCCTCCTCTTCCTCCTTGCTCCCTCTCTCTTCTCTTCTCCCCCCTCGAATCTCTCTTCTCCCCCTTTCCCCCTCTCCCACCCTCCTCTTTTCCTCACCCCTCTACCCCCTATCTCTCACTCTTTGTCTGCCCCTCAGTCGTGATGATGGCGGGATGAGTCAGCGTGGTGCGCCGCTCTCAGCCCCAGCTAGCGCTCCTGCATTCATTATTAATGAAGCCTCCCTCGCCCCTCTCTCTCTCTCTCTCTGCCCCCCCTCTCTCTGACGCTCATACAGGCACACATCCCCACCCATCCACACACACACACACACACACACACACACACACACACACAGGCATACATCCACCTGTCCCCTACCCCCCTGATACACACACCCCTGATACATCCACCTGCTCTCCCCCTCCTCCAGATCTCTTGGGCCTTCCAACATGCACCTCTTTCTCTCTGATGCTCCCAGACTACACCCCCCACCAGAACATACACACACAGACATACACACACACACACATGCACCACACACACACCTCCCCTCAGATCTCCAGGGCCCTCCAACATGTCCTTAGAAAAGCTCCGACAGGAAAGAGTGACCCTTTCTCCCTGCTGGAGGTCATAGAGGGAGTCAGGAGCGGGGCTGCTTACTGGGCAGAGGGTGGAGGGAGTCCAAGTCATGGGAGAAGGGGGCAGTTGGCAGACTAGGTGGAGAATGCAAAGTGTTAAGGAGGCGGAGGAGGGGATTGGGGTTTGGGTGGATTGGAGGAGGATTTGGTGGTTGTGATGAACATGAGATAGTAGGCAGAGTGAGGGAGAGAGAGAGGAAGAGAGAGAGAGAGAGAAAGAGGAAAGAGAGAAGGATTTGGTGTTTGTACTTTTTCTTGCACACATCACTGAAAAGAATCTCAAAGCTGAGTGATTGGTGTTCCAATCAGCTTTAAGAGATGTGCAGAGGATCTGGGCTACACACACACACACACACACACATATAGGGGAGAGTGACAGAGGAGAATATAGACACACAGGTGAGGTGATAGTAAGGCTAATCTAATGCTGTGAGATAGACTCTTGACAGCACTGAGATAGGGCTGAGGTCTATTCACGCTGGAACACGGCTGAGGTCTGATTTAATTTAGGGTAGGTGGCAGGTTAGATGCATGGCAGAAACAAGGTCAGTTTCCACAAACACAATTTATTCCTCAAGTCAGATGAGATCAGCGAAACCGGTCTCGTCATTTGGCCAGCGTGACTTGCAATGGAAGTGAATAGCTTCCACTAGCAACGAGAAGGCTAATTTGATTGACTGCTTAACCAGTGAAGACCTCAGGTCTTGGTGTGACTTCAGTGGCCTTGTCTGATGTTGGAGATGGCAGTGACGGCTTTTGTGGATGTGTGATGCATAAAGAGGGGCAGCCACGCTTTGACAGAGATACAGAATGAGCCACTTTTAATGAGGTGCCGTCTTTGATGTTGGACCCAGATATCAGCATCCCTCCACTTCATGCACACACACACACGTCTCTCTGAGGTGTTGTCTCCAATCAAGTGAATACGCTTTTGTATAATTGCGCGATGGCCCCAGCTGAAGCGACCATCAACGATAACGGCGGCAGGGCAGCCAATTTGAGCAGGATCTGGGCTGTGACAGCCGGCCTTTGTGTCAGCACTAACACCACGTCTCCAGCGGCTTCAAATGAACACAGGCCCTGGCTTTGTACTCCAAAAACGAATGGGGGGGTGAGGGTAGAGGTGGTGCTGGTGGTGTGGTGGTGGTGTGTGTGTGTGGGGGGGGCAATCAGGAGCTGCAATGTGGCTTTGAAAGAGAGCTGATGGATGTGTGCAGGCTATGGAAGGGTTCAATCAAAATGCCCCCCCCCCTTCACTCCCTAGCAGGCATTGATATCAATGAGAGAAGCCATTAGAGTGAGGTTGATAAAGGGATGGCAAATTCTCATTACGATTGTGTGATTTTTTTGTTTCATTATCATTATTCCAAAAAAGAAAAAAGAAAAACATAGCTCTTCAATGAGCTCGAATCAGTCCAGAGAAATGGAGCGATTTGCACGGACTCATTTTTTTATGCCGGTGAAGCCCCCGTCTGTTAGCAGAGGCATTATGACCCAATTTATCACAGCACGGCGGCAGAAATCGAGACTGAACAACGGAAATCACTGCTGCGTGCTGCGTTCTCTTAAACAAGGAGCTCCCTTTCTCACTCTCTCTTGGTCTCTCTCTCTCTCTCTCTCTCTCCATATCCGCATGGCCCCATATCACCCAGGGCGTTTAGGTTTCTCCAGGTGTGTGTTGGCCGTGGCCACTCTGTGCCTGGCTGTGAGGCGCTGCTGCATTAAGAGGCTTATCTGAGCCCGAGCGTTAATCACACTGCAGCAGTAATGGCTGTGATCGTTATTGAATGGAGAGGAAGCTGCATATCAAGCGGAATAGCTGTAGGCCATCCAGGCAGCTTTACTGGGTTTGTGAGAGTGTGTGTGTGTGTGTGTGTGAGAGAGAGAGAGAGAGAGAGAGAGAAGGGGGTTGTGCATGTACATGTGTGAGTGTGTGTACATGAGTGTAGATGTGTGGTCTGGGTTTTGTATGTGTGTGTGCATGTATTTGTCATGTATTTTAATTTGCATTTGTGCGTGTGTGTTTATATTTGGGTGTGCTTCTGTGTTTGTGGGGTAGGGGCCTTTGGGAGGGTTGGGGGAGGGTCTCTCTCTTTTTTTTCTCTCTCTCTCTCTCTCTCTCTGTATTTGTGTGTGTGTGTGTGTGTGTGTGTGTGTGTGTGTGTCTTTGTATAATTACACAGGGTCAGGGTCTGGGCTGCCAAGCGATAAACATTTTCATTTGAAGCCACTTACTTTGATTTCTCCTGCACAAATTTCCATCTTCCCCTGCAGCTTTGAATCTAGCGTATTATCATGCTAAAATGTGCCTTGTGATGCACACTGGCAATTTCTTTACCCAGACTACTAGATCCATTCTTTGGACTCAGTTAATTGCTTTTCTTGAAGCCTTTCAAACAACAAAATAGTAACCCTGCATTTGCATTTAAAATAGCAGTATTTGGGAACTGCTTGGGATAACAGGTCTTAGTGAATACGTCTAAATGTCAGCGATCCTTCATTTGTGTAAATGGATCTTAATGGACTGTTTTTATCTCTCTTTGAGCATGTGGTCAGTGTGTCACAAGACTAAAATTCTACATGGGGGACACATTTGACAGCCATCCTGTTGTTTGCATTTTAATTATTATTTTGCTATAGCTATAGCTAAGCTAACACAGTCAAGCCCCATCATTGTAAATCAAGAGGATTTTCAGCTCAGCTCAGCTCAGGTATCTCCCTTGGATTGTACTTCCTTGTATTGTCAGACTCTGAATGGCTTTTCCTGTTGTTCCTTGGCCACCCACCTCCTGTGTAAATACAAACACAAGCTCTAAGTTTGGTAAAAACCATTATTTTTATTGCCATAATCACCAGCTGCTTCCCTGCTCATGCATAATTAACATTAGTGTTATTGTCAATCTCCGGGGGAGGGTTGGAACACAGATTTAGCTTTAATATTTAATGCCATTGATCTCAAGGCCAGGCTGTTTTACCTCTCTCTCTCTCTCTCTTTCTCTCTCTTTCCCTTCCTCTGCCTCCCTCTTTTTCTATCTCTGTAGCTGCCAGCTCTGACCTAACAGGGAGGGGGGGTGGGGGGTCATCTCTCAGATCTCTGTGTTTTTCAGAAATTGGTCTTGACATGTCTGTGGAGATGTATGGCAGTCTAATGGAAAGAGCACCTCCTGTAGTGATTCCTCCTGTCAGTGCTGTGCTCTGTGGTGGGCCAGAGCACAGGTGTGTGTTTAAAGTGTTGGATTTCCAGTGACCTGCTCCCTTTACTCACTGTTGGTCTGATTAGCCTGTACAGTCTGATTGACAGACGGAGTGACAGAGACTATTATTAATCTCTTAAAGAAGAGAATGTGAACTGTTCCTGTACGCGATCAGGAATCACTATGGTGTTGGTGTCTCTATGCTTTTCTGCTCACTGTTGGGTGATACCAGTCTCCACTAGTCTTCTTATATGAATACAACAGCTACTGTCTGCATATACTGAATGTACAGTGTCCTAAAATAGTGTATGTGTTTGGGTTGGTGTGTGTGTCTGTTTGAGTGAGCCTGTCTGTGTTTATGTTTGTATCTATACATGAGGGTCCTGTGCACAAAACCTTGATAATCAGTGTCTGTGTGTATTTACAGACACAATGCTGTGCCGTGCATGTAGCCTGGGTGATCAGTCTTTGTGTGTGTTTGTGTGTGTGTCTGTTTATTTTTGTCAATAAGAGTGTTGTACATGTAGCGTGCATGCTCAATCTGTGTGTGTGTGTGTGTCTGTAGATGACAGCGCGTCGGCAGCGAGCAGCATGGAGGTGACGGACCGGCTGGCCTCCCTGGAGCAACGTGTCCAGATGCAGGAGGATGAGATCCAGCTGCTCAAGTCAGCGCTGGCTGACGTGGTAAGAAGGCTCAACGTCTCAGAGGAGCAGCAGGCCATGCTTACCAGGAAGGGACCAACCAAAGGCAAGGCCATATACCACACAGAATACTCTCTCTCTCTCTCACACACACACATACACACACACACACACACACACACTCGACCACTATATCCTTACCCTATGCTTACATATCAGCTGCTATAAGCTGAAATCATGTGAGATATGGATAGCCTGTTCTGGAGTTTCTTGTGCTGACTCGCCTTCTTTTGCTATACCATCAGTTTAGTGTTTGAATCTGCAAACACAAATACACACACACACACACACACACACACATGCAGACGCTCCCCTCACATAAACTACCATGTAGCTCAAATTGGATTGTCTCTGAGCAAGCGTTGTCGCTGAACGGAGCCAGTTAATTTATGGATTACATTCATTGATTTTCGTCCATGAATCTACTTAAACAGCAAGCATGACTCTAATCCGACATTGATTTAAGGGAACTCAGAGCATCTCATGAGATGACTGTGTGACTTTGGATTTTATTCAATTCTGTTTCCTGTCTCTTCCACCTCTTTCATTCACTACTGCACCTTTTTACATTGGAACTGAATTGATTGTCTTTCAGTCTTTCAATCTAGGTACTTTTGTGCCTGTAGGTTACTCTCTCTCTCTGTCACATACTTGGCCTCAATCTCTCACTCTTCTCCTCTCCCTCATTATTTCTTACTTTTTTCTTTTTCTTCTTTCTTTCTTTCTTTCTTTCTTTTCTTTCTTTCTGTCTGTCTGTTTGTCTCTCTCTTGTGTGGGCTGGTACACAGAGCCTGTGGGCTTGAGAAAGTCTACTTCAGCAGACAGTTGTACAGGGAAACCAGGTAGGCCTCAGGTCTCTTGTGGAGTGTGTGTGTGTCCCCGCTGCTCTGCACACACACTTAAATACACTCTGAGCACGTTTTAATCATCCTTGCGAAATCACTAGCCTCACTCCCAGTGCATGCTCACACACACTCTCACACACAAACACACCAGGGGTTTGGAGAGCTTTGGCTTCTGGCTAACTATGGTGGTTTGTACTCTGATCACAGATCAACCAGGCTTTACTCTAACACCTCATTTGTGTTAATTCTGTCCTGGGAAATGGCTCAGACAGAATGTTCAACACACCACTGAGCTCTTAGGAGCAGTGAATGCTTCACGAGCACCTTTCTGGCAAATGAATTTCTTTCTGCTTCATGCCTGTTTGAGATGCTAGCATGTCGTTTGCTGAACATGCATTACATTGGCATAGCTAATAAGCTAATGAGGATATCACCTGCAGATTATTGTACACTGCTAGACCACACTCACCTGGCGTGTGACACATAATCACAGGTAAATATAGCACCTACAGGTAAGCCCAGATGAGTCACTGTGTGTAGTTTAAGGACAGAGCTCTTCTGTTGTGCTTCTGTAACACTCCCTTTAGACTACAACAGGGTATGATCTAGGGTTACCTACCTAACCCTATGTTGTTTTTTTAGATATTCCTGTTAACAATAAGAGCTCTGGGCTTTGAACTTTGAAGTATGCAAACTATGTAAAACCTAAACAAATCTAAGCAAATTCTTGTTCACACATGCCACCTGAGAATCAGCTGCTTTGTGTTTGTAATGGGCTTTTCAAAAGGAGTAGAAATACGTGTGATTTCAAAGTACGGTGCTTTCTCTTTGTGAGGTGTGAGCTGGTGAATTGAAACTTTTAGGTATTACACAGTTTTTATATATTTCATACTGATAATATCAATCAATTATCTGCAGAAATGAGTCTGATGTGGCTTCATCTAGCACATTAAGAATTATTGTAATTGGATGTGTAGGATTGATATTTTTGGAGGTGCTGAAAAGCACTGGTTTTTGGTACTGGTTTCATCCCTGTGGTTGATGAAATGCTTCTTGATGACTTTGATCACTTGGCTGTGTAAGGTATCCTACTGAAGTCTCTTCCAGCACTAGATAACTATACATGGCCCAGGAATTACCATGCAAGCCTCTTCTCATAGCCAGCATTCATCTCCCTCTCTCTCTCTACCTCATCTACACACACACACACACTGGCTGAAACCTGGAGAGAAGAGAAGAGATCATGGTGACTCATGTCCACGTTCGCACTCCATAATCCCTCACACTCCATGCAGATTCTTGCAAAAACTCTCTCCCCCCCCCCCTCATCTCTTCATCTCTCTTCCTCTCTCATCCACTCTCTCCCTAAGCCTCTCTCTCCATCCCGCTCTCTTTCTCTCTCTTCTCACCCACTGTGCTGTTTCATCTTGCGTCACGGTATCTTTCTGCGCTGCTCTGCCAGCCTTGCCTGGCATGCCAAGAGCACTGAGCACAGACGTAGCCGAGGCAGCAGTAACACTAGCAGCAGCAGCAGTGTGCTCAAAGAGAGGAGCCAAAACATGAAAGGGCCCTGGTGACTGCACTGATAAATATTTAATGGGCCCGAGCACGGAGGGCAACGCAAACAAAGGCAGCAGCCGCTATCTGTACTGTCAGCAATTATACGGCTGGCAGGGGTGAGAGTGCCCCATAATGATTCTCTAATGCAGCAGAAGGGAGCAGGAGAGTGAAAGATGGGGAGAGAGAGAGAGAGAGATGAGAGAGAGGAAGAGAGGGTGACTTTTCAGGACTGATGGGTGTGCTCTGGCTCTTAGAGAAAGTGTTCCTCAACTCTATATGTTACTCTCTCCCCACCACTATCCCTCTCTCTGTCTCTGTTTCTCTGTCTCTCTGTTGCTCTCTCGCTTTCATCCACCTTCCCTTCTGTCTATCCTATCCATCTCTTTATCTCCCCTGCTGTCTCTCTCTCTCCCTGTCTTACAGTAAATGTTCTATCTGAGCTTTAGAGATAACTCACCTCTTGTTATCTGCTCTATCTGTAGTGATGGGAAGTGCATTAGCTGGCAGCCTTGAGCCTCCTCAGAGCTGGAGTTTAGAGAGGGCCAGGGAAAAAATGCTTTAAGTGCTCTGGTGAACAGTAAAATGGAGCTGTGTGATGCACATAATTGACTGTGATTCAGAACCTGTCCTTGCCAACCATGTGGACAGTTCCATCTGTCTCAGGAGCAGAGCGGCGTTGGCTTTGTTTGCTGATTTCCTTCCGAGGGAGGCTTGTTTTGAAGTAAACAACAAGAAGTCAATAACTTAGCCAGAGATGACAAAAGAGGCTGTGTTGAGACATCAGAGGATGGAGGCGGTGTGGATGAATAATGACCTTCGTGTTTTTGTTGCCTAGTGTTTCTAAGTCATAAAGTGCCTAAATACTCTCCATCATCTGCTTTTCCTGGGGTGCCTTTCTAGTCCTCCTCCCCCATAGTGCTAACTTTCTCTGTTTGGCTGTGTCAGACATCTTAGAGATTATGCTTCAGTGACCTTGCAGAGAAGCATCAAGGCTGTCTCACCCTCGTTTCCTGTGTCTTCTCTCAGTCTCTGGATCTGTGAGAGACGTTGAGTGGATGGCCACCTTTCTGTTGCCTCTGTCTTGTGTGCCCTCTGATGGGTGGCACAGTGTGAGGGAGTGAGAGCAGACAAAATGCTGAGTTATGAGTTATGAGTTATTGGATTTTTATGCAGCATTATCAGACATGTTCACTGGAGATAGTGCTTCATTATCATTTCAGAGACATGAAAGTTGATAACTGTGAACACCAAATATTTCATTTCATTTTTTTAACATTCTCTCTCTTTCTCTCTCTCTTTCATCCCTGCTTTTCTCCTTCTTTCTCTTCTCTTGAACTGTGACCCCTAGTAATGATCAAACAGAACATGTTATTTTCACATGTACGTGGCTCACTGTCTCCTTCCCTGCCCTCTTTCAGCTCGGCCAATGATGGCTGCCCTGCCCCTGCGACCCACCGTGAACAACGGCACTGTCCTACCAAAGAAAGGTGGCACCCTCCCATCCCCCTCGGGCTCCCGCCCAGCACCAGCTACCAAGAGGTAGGACCCTAACACAAAAGTACACCCAGCAAAACATCAGATGATGTTTATAAGCCCACCTTTTCTATAGTGATCAAAGAAGTGAGAACTAGTGAGTACTACTAGTAATAGTATACTACTAGGAATAGTGCTACTAGTAATAGTACAGTGGCATAGCTAGTAGCAATTGTGAGTAGCAGCAGGCAATAGACTAGTCTCCTGTCCTGTCCACAATCTTGATTTTGTATGTGGAACAGCAAAGAAGATCTTTTGACACAAGTCCTTTGAGTGGTATGTTGGCCAGGAAAGATAGCATATATATTATACATATCATCCATGTGAGTTCACACTCCACTCTACGCCCAACAGGAGAATCATTCTGAGTGAGTTTCTCATCTAGATGAGTTTACATGAGAAACAGATGAGTTTCTTCTTCCGTACTGTGAGTGGCAGCAAAACAGTGTTTCCATGTTGTTTCTCTTGAAACACAAGATTTGATAAAGCAAGACTTTCCTGCAGCCTATCAAGACTGCTTCAAGTGGGGTTATAATGCAGTTATGAAATGTATCTGTATGTGTGTGCACGAGTGCATATGTGTGTGTGTGTGTGTGTGTGTGTGTGTGTGTTTCCCACTTACTCTTTATTGAACCCGAGAGAGGTCTCTCTAAATAGATCCAATTTGCTCCCACCAGCCAGTCTCTTAGTGCAGCTCTCCCCAGAAAACAAATGCATTATCGATACGATACACTGAGCTGCCTGTGGTCTGGCTCATTAAAGAGAGGGCCCGTGTTCCAAAGAAACACACACACACTCACACACACATATACACACACATACACAGGAGGAAGCTACCATGGGTCAACACATTTTTGTTTTTCCATTTTAATTTGTGCATGTGGAGCAAGTTCACCACCCCTCATGTCTGGATTACACGGATCCTCCCATTTCTGCTCTGCTAGCTGCTCTTCATTAGAAGAATTGATCTCCCTCCTTTCCTCTCCTCTCCTCTCTTTCTGATTCTCTCCTGCTAACACAGGCTGTTGTGTTCTGGTAATGTTGTGTTCAACCACTGACACAAGCCCCCACAGGGACCAAAACACTAACCCACACTACCCCCAACCCCACAAAAAATGGAATAGCCTGCTATTCTTATCTCCCATGCAGTTCTCATGTGGGAGCATGGCTGTCACTGTTACATGCATAACAGACTGGGGAGACTCTCCCATCATCGTGCGTCTCGTGTGGCTTTGACATTCAGATGCACTGCTTGATTTAGTGACTGCAAGCTGAGGCACGCAGGTGATCAATCTTGGGGCTGTCACTGGCCCACAATGCCCTGCTTCTCCTGAATACCCCCTTCTACCCCCCCCCCCCCCATCCCCCATCCCCCATCACTCACCCACCAACCCCACCCTCCCTACATACACTTAAATTATCATAATCGGAAAGTGATGGATGAAAGGGGTTGGAGAGAGGGAGGGAGGGAGGGAGGAGAGTTGGATTAAGGAGAGGGCACACTGGAGGAGGGGGGTCAGCCCTGCCACTGGGCTGGCATCAGTAGGCATGGCTGGCACCGTGGGCATTCAGACAGTGGAGCGCTGCACTGTGACACACTGGGAGAACAGCATAGCATCTCTAATGAGGTGATGTGTGTGGGAGCGCGTAGGCTTTGGCAGTTTGGGCTTTAGGCATCTAAACTGCGCTGGATTTGTTCCTCCATATCTTCACTGTAAGGCAGAAAAGTACAAAAAATACACAGACTCCTGTGGATGAGCCATATGTGTGTGGATTACACTGAGAGTGAAGGATGATGTCAGAGAACAGGAAATGAATATTGATGAAGACGTGTGTAGGCAGCTTTATGTGCACAGTAAATATGAAAATAAAAATTATCCATTGGACAATTTTCCCTAAATTGTATGTGTATCAAAAGCATTTGCTGTCCACACATTTGTGCTTGGATAAGCTCAGTTTCTATTACTATATATTCCAATATTTGAAATTATTTATTTCACCACAACATTATTTGTATTACTTGCAACTGACGCAATTACATTTTTTTTTTGCACATTTAGTTTGCTTTTCTTGTGTGTTTCCAAATCCTATTATACATGTTGATAGCCCATCATTATTCCCTCTGCAGTGTTGTGTAGTGAGGACACATGGAAATAGATCCTCTTAAGGGACTGAGAATCTAAAGTGGACACAGATAACAATAATAATAGAATGATTTTCTCATGCAAACATATCAAGATCCTGATGACATTATATGTACAATGCAGATTATAGCTGGCCAGACGTACAGTATTTGTCTGCATGCTTGTGTTCTGTTATTCATCATTACAAGATCCTTCATTTATAGTTGGACAGTCTGTATGCAACTTGCTGTATGCATGATATGGAACATTAGCAGACAGAAATGTCAGAGTACTGCATTTTTGTACAGTTCATCCATATGCATTGACATATGCTTTGTCTTGTATAATGATGTTTATATTTGCCACTGTAGCTTTATTCACTCTCCTGCCCTGAGCTCCCTACTGCTAGATTACAATCCCCAATGTTCTTTCCTCCCCATGTAAACTCACACTTTCCATCCCTGCATTTATGTCTTAATTAACTCCTGTGATTTTGTTAATTAGCTAATTAACACTCCTGTGCTACATGTGGGTCATCTTTAACTCTGACCGGCCTTCTCTCACTTCCCTCCTGCATGCTCTCTGTCTGTCTAGCTCCACCACTCTCATCCACAAGCCTCCCAAAAGGTGAGACTCAGCCCAGCCCAGTGCACTGCACTCCCCCAGGCCAGCACAGCCAGCCAGGATGAGTGCTCTTAGCACTTTGCCTGGGCCACACTGAACTCATATGTCTTAAAGGAGGAGTAGAAGAGATTTGTTTGTTTTTTAAACCTGATTTGTTTACTTTTAATCATGTTATTGCGCTCCCAGACAGCAGCTGTTGCTATGGCAGCATGACCCATTGCTTGGGGCAGGATATAAAACCATTTGCTACTGACAGCCACAGTGCCTGAGAAATGGCCCGCTTGCTTTTTTTGCAACCTCTTTCAAATTCAGTTTTGCTGCAGTCCAAATGTATTATTGATTTCTCTCCCTGCTTCATGAGTAACGCAGGCAAACCTTGTGCAAACCGTATCTGAACAGTAGAGTCCTTCTTTTCATACATATAACAGTTTGTCTCAATATTTCTATTGTGTTAGCTTTACCTTTGTGGAAACAAAATGGCTACTATTAATGCCATTAGAAAATACCACACTGTTATATCTGTAGCATTAGTAGTTTGGTTTGTGAGTAACTGAGGTAGATGATCAGAGATGGAGGTGACTACAACATGGCTTCACATCCTGTGTCCTCTCTGGTCCACTGCCTGAAGCCGATGCATAGCATCAGTAAAGAGTGCTTGGGAATGATGAACATCCTGTGCCTGCCTCTGTTATAGTGGGGATAAGATCACCGGCCGTGGCTGGCCGCCGCAGGGCTGAATGGGCTCCCCTCCTGTTGCCTGGATTAACACTGAGCCCCACCAGCCACCGGTCTGCTGATGGGGCCTTTTTGACTCTTTTGTTCAGGCATTTGAAAGGGCAACACGTCGGTATGCTGTTGCTGCGTCCTCTAAAGCTAGCACGCACTATGGACATGAATCTGCTGTAGGCCAAGAAATCTAAATAAACATAGAAAACTATTGTTGCTTTTCCAACAATAGTCTCACTTCCTGTGATATTTGACCCAAAAACATTTGGGTCTTTCAGTATTTACTCTGAATTGCTTTTGAGAGGGGCATTTCCCCATCCTGTGTAAATGTTTATGCAATAGCAAGAGCTTGCATCCTGCTGCAGTCTAGTAACACAAATCAGCACTGACTGTGACATTGGAGACAAACTGCACAAAATGTATTACATAAAAAAGAGCACTGAATGGTGTAAAAGTTCCATATTAAACTGTAACAGAATTCCAGTAAGAATCCAGTCAAGTTCCGAGTGCCAGAGATGGGCATGAAATGAAAGCAGCATGCTGAACTGCTCTGCCGTGCATTACTAAATGTGCTCTGCTCATCATACTGCATCATACTGAATTGCAGATAATACATCACAGCAGAGGATGCTCAGAGTCGCAGTGCTGATAGGAAACTGTGGGGAGTGAGCAGACCTTGCATACAGAATCTCAGTGCTGGATAATGAGTACCAAACTGGGAAGCAAAAAATACAAGGGAATCCTATTGATTGTTGAACCTGTGGTGACATTTTCAGTTTAAACATTATACTTAAATTGCTTTAAAGCAATGAGGTGAAGTTATTGAAGGTACTTAATTTGCACCTGCCTCCCTTACATGTAGTATTTATCTTAATATTAGGTAAGTGATAATGCAAAAAATGGCAATTTTTCAAAACTCATTCACATCTATTGTAGTGCTCTGATTCAGCAGAGCACTTAGTGGTATTCATGCCCAATCCTGGCTCTATAAATAGGATGCAAGGTGCATTGGATTGAGTTGCACAATGTTCTGCTGTTAGGAGCTGGTTTCAGAAGCATGGGTAGGAGGGGGTGTAATTACTGTTCAGCTTGAATACTCACAGCTTGAAAAAGCACTGGTGGCAAATTTAATAGCTCAACTCTTCTGATTTGGGTTTTATTAAAAGGCCTTTTGTTTCCTGTCTTCCCCCCCTCAGCACTGTGAAGAGGACGAGCTCCTCAGAGCACGTGGGCACGCAGGGGCGCAAGGAGAGCGCGGGCGACGCCAGGGGAAACCGTACGCGCGCCGGCTCCACCGGGAGCAACTCCAGTGGCAAGAAAGCCAGCGAGAGGTGAGCGATACCGCTGAACCGTGACAAATCCTCAGCGCTTACTATGCATCTATAAAAACACACACTCACACACACACGCACACACACACACACACACACACACACACAAACACACTGGAAATGCAGACAAAGGAATTAACTTTGAGTATCTCTGACACACACACACACAAACATCCACAATCCACACACACTATATTAGTACCAAAATGCACACAAATACATTTCATGTTAATTTCCTACAGGATGAATAAAATATTTTCTTATTTTCAAATGATCTCACACATACAGCCATGCCACTCTGCCTTCACAGTGTAGCTGAAAGCATCACGGTTTGTTTCTAAGTTGAAAACCACTGGGTGGAAACAATCATGTAAAATGAGACCTGGGCGTGCCTACTTCTTTCTGAAATAAAAAGCATGTAGTGAAAAAAAATGTAATGCAGTTGACCCTGTGTGTGTATGTGTGTGTGTGTGTATGTGTGTGTGTTTTTGTGTGTGAGAGACCCCCTCACCCCCACCCCCCTCAGCTGGCTCATTCTAACCACTGATTTTCCACTCATCCTGCAGCAAATTGAAGGAGCCAGTATTCAACGCAGGTAAGATTGAGGTGTCCTGCTGTCTGTCTGATGTGAATAGCTATCAGTGGCTCTGCTCTGAGGCTCACCACAACATTACCCTCACTATGACCATTGCCCAAAGTACCTATTGAGCTGCACTGGGGTGAAAAAAAAATAGAAGATTAGAAAAGTGACAGATGTCACAACAGCATGAAAGTAATGCATTATTGTGCATGACGGAGAAATATCTTGATGGAGTTGATCCAGTGCCCAGTGCGTCTAATGCATATGTGCACACACACACACAGATATATATATATATATACATACACACACACACACACACAGTGGGAGAGAGAGAGTGATTTAAAAGGATTTTAATTAAGATTAAGTTTACATCCATACATCAATTGTTGCTCTTTGGCACCATTAATGTCTAAATTATTATAATTAATAGAAATGACAAAGTAAGGGCACTTAGAATCCCCTCCTAAAAATAATAATACAGGTTTAATGAAACAAATGCAGGGCTTGATCATTTGAGGGTAATGGACTGATTGAACCACTGCTGTTGCATGTAGTTTAATGTGCTGTGATGTACTGTGCTAGAATAATATAATAATATCACATATAATATGTATATCACATAAAATATGTGATGTACTGTGCTAGAATAATAATAATAATATCACACCATCATTGTTTACACTGTCACTACACTACCCAACATCCCATGAATCCTTCATCCTGCTCACTTCCTTATTCATTTCTGTCTTTTTCCCCCATCATGTTTTTTTTCTATTCCCATCTCTGTTGTTAACCTTTTATCACGAGCCATCTTCTCCACTCCAATTAACAATTACTCTGATGTGCTCCCATGTTAACTGTATTGATTAGCATTTAAAGGGAATCAGAGCTCTCAGCAGTATTGATTGATATACTGCAAACTGGTGCGTTAGCTCTGGGAATGCCTGCTGGCTAGTTAGCTATCACAGGCTGGTTAATCAGCCGCCCCCCTGTGCGAGGGATTCTTGCAGATGTCTCCTCCTCGTGAGTGATGGAGTCAGTAAAGATGGTCCGATCGGTCCAGCTGCCCTCCAGCTGCAATTAAAATGCCACAGAGGACAGGCAAGAACAGACAGCCATTAAACTCCATGGAATGAGAGGGGCTCTGCAGCGTTGGTCTGAATATGCACATAAATATCTCATTCCAGGACACTCAGCATATTAATAGGTGTTTGACCCATCAACATTTTAAATGGCAATCTCATCATTTAATGGAAGAGAAGTGGATGGATGCATATATTCATAATCTTGTTTGTTTTTATATCATGCAACATCCGTTGAAAGTCTGGCCCTACATATGAATCACAACAATTCATACATACAATTCAAACAAAAAAACACTGAATTTTGACAACACCAGTTTTGAAAAGTATATTTACTAAGACACTCTTAAGCGCCAGTCCATGGGCAGGGAGACGCTGAAAAAAGAGATGCATGGGATATGTAGTCATCTTAGCTATGGATATGTTTTCTTTTAATAAGACTTTTCCAAAAATGTAGTCTAACATTAACACACGCATTAACATTCAAGGACTGTCCAAATATTATCTTGAGCTGATGCCATAGCAACCTCCACCTCCTGCAAACACTTCACTGCACCACTGCACGTCCTCCATGTTGGAATTCTGATTAAATAGTGTGAAAATGTGTAAAATCATAGCAGTACTGGCTTGTTGGCTGAAGGCAAAGTTCTCTGTCAGCGTCGGCACTGATATCTCAGCAACCCAGAAGACTTTTGCAAACAGCTAGGAACTTTGCAGAACAGTGAAGAATGATAAATGGAGACTGGTGCATAACAAATGCAAAATAATGCTACAAAATGGCTTTTTAGCTAATTGAAATTTTCTGACTTGATCTCACAAATTAATTTCCAGAACAAGATTAGCATAAAATGTATTTGTCACAGTGTTTTGTTTGCTATTGTCATACATTAAATATTTATACTACCATCCTATTACACCGTGATAGATTTACATTTGGTACAATAATCTGTATAATTAAATCAAACAATCATTGAAAAAAATTACATCATTATCCTAGTAAATCTAGTAATTCTATACCTCTCAGGCTGACATGTTTGGCTAATAAGTTCATTAAAATAATTGTTTCCAACGGTCAACTGTTTCCAACGGTCAGCTGTTTCCAATGGTCAACTGAAATCCATCTGAAAGAGGCTTTAATTCAGTGTGAAACATAAAAAAAACCTCTCATAGCAGGCTTTACTCAGGAGCCGTATACTTCTCCAGGCGTGCATTTCAAACTAAGCAGGGATGTGTGGCATCAGGAAAGCAACCACCTTGCCAGACGAGGGCATGCAACACGAACTGCCTAGCTGGGCACAGGCCCTTAGGTTCCTCCCAATTTTAATGATCATGCCGGGCGGCTGATTAATTGAAATTATCAACGTCATGCCATCTTTTCCCCAGTTAAGTGAATTGCCTGGTGCAAAATTAGTTGGAGGTGAAGACTGGTAATTAGGACTGGAGCTCACGGCTAGAGACATGTTGTCTCTCTCCTCCCCCACCAAATTTTTGTCGTCCCCCCTCTCCTCTGGGTGGGGTCGGGGAGTAGTGGGGGTAGTGTAGTAATTATGATTAGTGTGTGGGGGGTGGAGATGCTGATTGCCAGAACTTGATGATGAACAGCAGGATGGGCTCTCTCTCTGTCTCTCTGTCTCTGTCTTGTTGTTCCTTCCCTCTCTCTTTCTTTTTCTCCTCTCCTGTGGACTCATATGGTTTTGTCTCTGTCTCTGTACGTTTGTAAGGGATGCGGCGGGTGACCCACTGCAAAGGTAGGCCCAGCTCCCCTCTCCCCACCTCATCCCTGACTCACCCTCTCAGCATCCAGAAACTCTAAGGCCAAAGGACACTCATAGTCTCCAACATTCACAGTAAAATTAAGACCACCAAAAGATGGTGTGTAAATCACTATAAATAAAAGAAAAGAAAAGAAAAGAAAAGAAAAAATTGTACTTTCAAAAACTGAATGAAAGAAAAAAGGCAAAAAGCAAGAACAAATTGAAGGGTAAAAAAAAATGAAAACTGGTGTTAGTTGGTCTGACTCATCTCTCCTGCATGAGTCAGTGGGGCCAGAGTTACTCACCCAAAGCACCATGGACGCGTCCGAGTACAGACATGGGCTTGAGCCAGCACCGATACCATCCGTCACGGACTCTGACTCACACTGTGTCCTTGGCCTCAGAGTCTCCAGCGGCCGATGCTTGAGATGGAGTGGCCCTTCAGGGAAGAGATGGGGCTCTCTGGGGGAAGGGTTTGGTTTGGTTGGATGTGTGTGGTAGCTGTAGCCTCAATCCTCTCCACCCTAGTTAAACACACAGATGAAAAAATGCACACAGTGTGTAGTGAACTAACAAGCACATTTTTCATTAACTGCTCCACCTCTCCACGTACACACACACACATTCACACACCAGGCGCTAACTGCCCCCGCCTAGGGTTGGGATTGCAGTGATTTGCCACTCTGCTCTTTAACTAGCGTGAGTGATTGCCACCCTTACAGAGACACGTTTGTTTGTGCTCACCACACCACAGCACTTTGTGTGTGTCTCTCTCTTTCTCGCTCTCTCTCTCTTTCTCTCTCTTGCTCTTTCTATCTTTTTCTCTGTGTCTCTGTCACCATGGGAACTCATGCCAAGTCCTGGCATTTTCCCTCCGACTCCTGGGAGTTGTTGACTTCCAGAGTTGAGCTGCACTGATGCCAAACATTTGTTCTGCTCACAAGCTGTATAGAGGATTTCTTGTTTGTTATTACCAGTAAACTGTGCAGTTTGTCCGCTCAGCCCCCGAGTCTTTTCAACATGCACTGTAGGCTGCTGCAGGCTCTCTCGCTCTCTCTCCCTCCCTCTCTCTCTCTCTCTCTCTCTCTCACTCTCTTTCTCTACAGTCTGGCTGTTGAATGGCTTGTGTTTACCACATCATGTGAACAGTAAAATGGCTGTTCATATGTCATACTGAATATGTGAGGTGGATGCAGACCAGTGCTTTCAAAAATCTCACACTGGTCCCAGCTGCACTGAAAGTTGATACTCCCACCCAAGCTACCAAATAATGCACATGTATTAAGATACTGTAGATGCAGGCCCTACTGTGACCTACTGATATTTTGTGTTATCAGGCTTATGTAGAGTGAGTGTTCCTCAGTGTTTAGACTTTAAGTCCCAGAATCCTCTTGGCCCTCCCAACTTCCTCAGACCAGTGACGCCCCAGTAGGTAGACAACCCTGTGCCAATCCTATGTGTCGTGCTCTATGTGGTGGCGTGAGAACACATAAAGATAATTCTGAGAGAAATGACATCTGACCAATGTCTACGGTTATATGCCCCCTCCTTCTCCTTTTGCCCGCCTCTCTTCTCTTGTCATTGGCCCCTTCCTTCCAAACCTCACCGCTTGACCTTAGTAACCGTGCAGATCTATCTCAACCCGTCAAAAAGGATTGGATCCACTGAGGCGCCTAAATCTTCGGCTGCCGCCGCAACCACGGTCACTGGCCACTCTGCTTTCGCCACGCCGGACACTGCCAAGGGCGCGTCTGACAAAGCGTCCAGGACCGGAGGCAGGAAGGCACCACCGTTCAGTCTGCCCCTCCGAAAGTGTCCCAGCCAGACCTCCTACTCGCCCCTAGACACCCCCAGTTACAGGAGCCCCATCAAGTCCCCTAGCCAGTACTTTCAGATATGTTACTGAGAATATCCATGTGTTTCGGTAGTTTACACTAATGTTGATAGGACTTGTGGAGGACTTTCAGTTTATTTCAATTATTTTTCTTTTCTTA
Organism: Tenualosa thibaudeaui; assembly: GCA_027481765.1. Classification (NCBI taxonomy): domain Eukaryota; kingdom Metazoa; phylum Chordata; class Actinopteri; order Clupeiformes; family Clupeidae; genus Tenualosa; species Tenualosa thibaudeaui. The sequence goes on along the minus strand of JAIFZK010000013.1, from coordinate 5,643,565 downwards.
ATTTTTTTTAAACATCTGTCACTCCATTACTGTATTTTTTGTGAATGTCTTTCTGTGTGTGTGTGTTTGTGTGTGTGTGTGTGTGTGTGTGTGTGAGAGAGAGAGAGTTAGGCTCAAACATACAGTTCACATCTGACCTTTCGGTTTGTGTTTTGTTGCATTGTTTTGGGCATATCCCAATTTTTGTTTATGCCCACAAAACCTTTCCCCAATATCTGTTCTGTCTGGACATAACATGAGCTTTTCTCTCTCTTCATCTGTCAGATACATTTGACAGCCAACACTTGCTGCTTTATGTTTTGCCCTGTCTGTCATCATATTTCCTGGATTGTCTGTGTGAAATTCCTAATAAACTGACTCCGAAAGGGCTGTGAGCTCTCTACATGGACCTCTGCTTTTATTTGATCACCCTTTTTCCTGTTAACACTCAGGCTTTGTTCTTACCATCTCATGCATGAGCCCAGTACTTAAAACCCCAGAACATCCCAGAGCCTGAGAGGAAAGAGTAATTATCCTCATCCCTCTCTCCTCACCTGTCAGCTTTAATCTTCCACTCATGTGTTTGTCTCTTCTCGTCCACCCCTCTATCCATCTCTCTCTCTCACTCTCTCGCTCTTTCTCTAATGCATCCCTTTTTTCCCCTGCCATTCTCCACATCAATAACAATAACACCACACCAGCAACTGTCTGCCACACAGGCACACACAAACACACACACACACACACACACACACACGTTGGAGCGAGCCTGCGGAGGCTGCTGCCTGAATCTGTGTGTTGCCTGTTTTGTAGAGGAAGGGTATGTCAAAATGTATTTGAAGGGACGGCCCATCACCATGTACATGCCCAAAGACCTGGTGGAGTCCTACTCACTGGAGGCCAAGGCTGAGCTGCCGCCCAAGAAGCTGAAGCTGGATTGGGTGTATCCTTTTGCCCCCGATGCCTGTGTCAAGTCACTGCAAATCAGTGTCCTCATGTGACTTCAACATCTAGTCAGAGGGTCCCTGTCATTGAATGTCATGCTGGAAACATGATGGTCTATCAGATATCGAGATGCTGTATTATCCAATATAATTACGGCGTATATTTTAAAGTACATTAAAATGTTATGAATGAATGTTAACTTGTTTTGCTAAGTAAGACATCATTGAATAGGAAATTCAGCAAATTGCTGTATAGTAATTAATACAAATTTGTACTTTTTAAAACTTTTACAGCACTTTTTAAAGATTTTTTAGTGAGGTAAAACACATGTATATAGCTGGCAAATATTGCACTAAAGCCTTGTGGGGAGTGAATTGTAAAAGAGAAATGTGTTCAGCTGTCTGCTCACTTCTCTGGCTTAGTGGGTTAATGTGGTTGGGAGGCATCTTGTCTTGTGACTCAAAGCCGTGAACACATTCTTTGCGTGTGTGTATGTGTGTGTGTGTCTCCGTCACAGTTTGGAGGTCGGGCAGCACCCCCAAGAGATTCATCTCATGCTCTTTGCCTCTTCTTCCACTTCCCCCATCTTCCTCCTCCTCCTCTTCCTCCTCTCCCAATTCAGATGATGTATAATACATACAATCACATCCACAGGCAGAGGCCGAGGCCATGGCTAAACAGCTGCTTTGGCAAGGCTGTTCTCCATGCATTTATTCCACCACAGCTCCCTGTGTCTCGTCCAGTTAGAGGAGGTGGACATGGGTGAACATCGGGTGGAGACTGTAATATAATGAGATTGTAATATAAGTCTGTCCTCCTCCCTTCTCCTCCATCCACATCAGGCACCACATGAAAAAAATGATTATGTTACTGAAATGAATAAAAAATGTGTGTGTGTGTGTGTGTGTGTGTGTGTGTGTAAAGTGCACGTGTGTGTTACTGGAGATATATAAAAGGAAATCTTTGGCATGGTGCAGAGGCACTGGGGTAGAGATGTGTTGAGCTTTCGGTTATGAGTGAAGCCAGTGCTCATCCAGAGAGCGCATCTCTGGGGCATCCAGAAATGAGAGAGCGGCCCACATCCGAATACTAAAGAGCAGTGAAAATAAAACATACCTGACCTTTACACCAGCAGAGACAGAGGAGGAGAGAGAGGGAACACAATGAGAATGAGACAGGGAGGTATAAAAGTGTGTGGGAGGAGAGAGAGAAAGAGAGAGGAGGATTAAATGGAAGCGATTGGACACAAATATGGATGCAGTTGAGCTGCTGCTAATGTGAACTGTAAAACTGTTCAGAGAGTAGGAGAAATTGTGGAAAAACTCTCCATAAAATGAAATCATTTTCATGATGACATCTGTTTCATTCGTGGACATGTTTGTGTGGGTTAGGGCCATTGAGAGACGATTTACAAAGTGAAGAAAATGACATGACAATCTAATGAAATCCGCCCAGCAGTTCTCTCCATTAGGCAGGTGTGTCCAGTCACGGTTGTTTGCTTGTTTGGCCATTCGCTGTCCTGGTGGTTCTGGCTCTTAACTCTCCACTGCCCAGCTACGGCTACCGGGGACGGGACTGCCGCTCTAACCTGTACCTGCTGCCCACGGGCGAGACGGTCTACTTCATCGCCTCCGTTGTGGTGCTCTTCAACGTAGATGAGCAGCTGCAGAGACACTACACGGGCCACAGCGACGACATCAAGTGGTGAGAAACAGACAGACACATGCGCACGATGCCCATAGCCTGTAGCTCTATGGCTGAAGTGTCTCCTGTGAGCACCAGTGGTCTACCCCTGCAGAATTGTTAAAGTGGGTCAGATTGCATGAGCAGCATGCGTTGAAGTAATGTATTGTGCACATTTATTTGCTTGCAAATGTCCAAAAGTGAGCAAAGTGAATGTTAGGTTTAGGTTTTGCACCCAGATCAATATATCTCATGCTGCAACTTTTGCTGGATCTCATCCCTGTCCCATCCAACTGTGTGCAACCCATACATAACTGTTGAAGACAATCAGATTGCATTACTTGTACGAGCTCTTAAAGACCTTTTACCTTGTTTCACTCAAAAAATGGATCTGATTGCAATCATTACTCCAAGAACTCTTGATAGTACAGCACCAGATCATGATGAGTTACACAGGAAATAAAACGTATACTTCTGTGAGTGTGTACATCCCCCAGACAACTCCACACGCACACACACAGTATCCTCAGTATGTGCATTGTTAATACATGTTCACCGTGAATCCTGCAGCACCACCTTATATTCCTTACAGATGTTAGCTCATGTCTAGTTCTAAATATACATGAGAGCAAAGAGGTAAATAAATGCTATTTATGAATTTTCTCCATCACAGAAACATGCTGGATGCATGAGTAATAACTTCTCAGGTTGTCAGGGTGAAAGCGGGTATTCAAATGATTCTGACCTGTGAGGAAAATTCAATTCGGCAGGTTTAAATTTAAGAGGACAGGAGTGTAGAGTTAAATAATTAAATTTGTGCAGTTTACCGCATAGTCGTTTATTATTGTATGACATATTTTGCAATCATTTGAACATGCTCATCACACATGCTCTCTCGCTCTCTCATTTGCTCTCTGTCACACGCACTCATGCACACACACACATACAAACACACAGACACATACCTCCCTGTTTGTTATTCTCGCACATAACCCTTCAACTAGCCTCGTTTAATGAGAGTAGTAGAGCAAAGCCATGGGTTGCCGTGCCAGAGTGTGTCTCCCTCTCCCTAACCCCCCGCCCCCCTCACCCCCCACCCCTGTGCCTGCGGCCCGCGGTCCCCGGTCAGGTAATTATCTCCAGTGGAGCGCCGGGCGAGCGTGGCGACCTCGGCCATAATGAGGTGCTGTGCTAATGGCCAGCCAATAAGTAGCATAGACAAGGCTGGGCTACTCTCAGCCTGTGCCTTTGCCCCTTCCCCTACCGTGCCAGTCAGTCAGTGACGGGCTTCAGCATAATGAGAGCTGAGTCACAGCACACACACACACACACACAAACCACTCCCGACCTGTCCATCACCTGATGAGTTTGGTGCTCCATCTAAGAGACAGATAGACTCCTGACAGTGTGAGTTCACTCACTGTCAGCTGGAGTGAAGGATGGCTGTGAGGAGTTTTGGAAGAGAGAGAGAAGATGATAGGGTTGGTGGGACAGGTTTTAGAGAGGCTGTCTTAAAGTTAGAACACTCAGAAAGGAGGTTGCACTGCGCAAGCTTAGATTTATACTTAGCTGTGGTAAGTGTGCTTCTCCTGCCAAAAGAAGAGAGTTGGACAGCAGGGAGACACTATAAACAGTGTTGCAATTTTTTTTTTTTTTACATATGTAAAAGCATTTAAGTAGTAAGGCAAAAGTAATTCATCTAGAAAGAGTGAAACCAAAACCTTTCCCCTTATCTTTGTCTCTCTCAACAGCCTGGCTGTCCATCCTGATAAAATCACCATAGCGACAGGTCAAGTGGCTGGCACCTCTTCAGATGGCAAAGTAAGGCTCTCGATGTCTTTCTCCAACACACTAAAAGACATTCTTTCAAACTCTCTCACAAAATGAAAAGAGCTTTATTCACAACACTGCCACATTAGCACCAAACACACACGCAAAAAAAAAATGTTTTTCCCACATACTGTGCAAATGTAATTTTGTTAATTGGTGTTATTAATGACATTTTAATGTTGTATTTGCCATATATAATGAGTTCTGTGTTAGTTTGTTATATTGTGAGTGAATGGGGAGGTGTGGTATAGCACTGTGTCCTGTCTCTAAAGGCTTCTGTGTTTTGGCAGCAGCTGGCTCCTCATGTTCGGATTTGGGACTCTGTGAGTCTGAACACCCTTCATGTGCTGGGCACTGGATTTTTTGACCGAGCCCTCGTCTGTCTGGCCTTCTCAAAATCGGTAGGCCTGTTGCTGTGGCATTGAATTACGAGCAGCAGCATACAGTACACATTGTTTTATTGTTTACCTACTAAGAATTGTAGTGTACACCACTATGGATCATGAGTGCAGATACTGTAAATCAGTCCACTTAACTTATGCTTTCTGAGTATCGCAAATGGCCATTTTTTCAAGGTGAATATAGAGGCTCATGTGATTCTGTCAACAGAATGGAGGAAGCACGCTATGTGTGGTGGACGACTCAAACGATCATGTCCTGTCTGTGTGGGACTGGCAGAGAGAGGAGCGTCTAGCTGAGGTCAAGGTGAGTGGAGATCACTTGCTTGTCTGAATACTTTCTCATGTTGGACTGTTGGACCATTTTTGCCATATTTAGATTATACTTCCCATTATATACATATAAAAATACTACAATACACCTATTGGATATTTCCCAATATGATCATAGTATAGGCTCTGTAGTATAGGGGTGTATTGTAGTGAATGTCTGCCACGTTCCTGTGACCAATGCTAATAAGTAGCCTCCAGCACATTGCACTGCTGTAATGGTGTTTGTTTTTCTGTGTGTCTCTCTCTTCCTCCCTCGTTTGTTTCCTCTGCTCTTCCTCTGTGCCCCCTGCAGTGCTCCAATGAGTCTGTGTTTGCCGCTGATTTCCACCCCACAGACACTAACATCATTGTGACTTGTGGAAAATCCCATCTGTATTTCTGGACACTGGAGAGAGGGACTCTTGTCAAAAAGCAAGGACTGTTTGAGGTGTGGACCATAAATTGAATCTAACACATAAAATGGTGTAATATGTACCATTACTGTAGAGCACAGAGTGTTTTGTCATGAAAGGATTTGTCATTGAGAATCCTATAATTCCCCCACCAACTAAATTAGATAGATGTTTTTTAGATGATACTATAGATCACTGAAGCCTAAAAATCCTGCAGAAGTAAACATATAGTTTGTCTTAAAGTGTCTTGATTTGATTGATAATGTGTATTAATTAATTGATAATGTGTATTGACATTTTGTTGCTGCATAAAAAGTAAATCTAAAATGTTTGTGTTTCTTGCAGAAACAAGAGAAGCCCAAGTTTGTCTTGTGTGTGACTTTTTCAGAAAATGGCGACGCCATAACTGGAGACTCCAGTGGAAATATACTAGTATGGGGAAAAGGTAAACCAGAAAAGGATGAGACAGAAGGAACAAAATAAAAGAGAAAGAGGGTGGGGTGAGAGAGAGAGAGAGACAGAGAAATCAATGGTAATACATTGCAGTGATTTTGTGTAAAGAAAGTAAATGAAAGTGCAGGGAAAGGAAATGAAAAGGACTGAGATGAGCCACATCCACAATTTTGTGAGCTGGTATCACATTTAGCATTTTTTATTCCCTTTTTTTGTCTTAGCGTAGCATCCATAAAAACAGATGGAGAGATCTTTTGATAGAGATCTTTTGATAGAGATCTTTTGATAGAGATCTTTTGGTGCATCTGTGGTATCTTTCTGGTGAAGTTTACCTCTGTTTCACACACATGGTGACAGTATAGTGGTGTTGGCTCGTGACACTGATCCCCATGGCCTTGTTCTGTATACACTCACCAAAGAGCTCTTTTCAGCAAGTCAGGGGGTCAGAGCAGGGTCATACGCCAGTGCAAGTACTCTGTTAGAGCCTTGTGAGTGTGAGTACCTAGTGTGTGTGTGTGGGAGCAAGTTTGTGTGTGTGTGTGTTTGTGTGTCTCAGAGAGAGAGAACTGTGTGTGTGTTTGTGTGTGTGTGTGTGTGTGTGTGTGAGAGAGAGACCGTGTGAAAGTGTGTGAATGTACACTCCTGGAAGGATTCCTATGTGTGTCTCTGTCTGTGTCCCAGGCACTAATCGCATTAGCCACGCCATTCAGGGGGCTCACGAGGGGAGCGTCTTTGCCCTTTGCATGCTTCGAAACGGCACACTGGTGTCCGGGGGAAAGGACCGCAGGCTCATCTCCTGGGACGGGAACTACCAGCAGATTCAGACAGTCGAGGTGAGAGACCTACAACTGCAGCGCCACCGTCATGCTGGCTTACCAGTGTGTGTCTTTAATAATACTTTAATTCTTTCCAGAGTTTGGCATGCAGTGAACGTTTACATGTAAGACGGTGAAAGTGGCTGAAAACACACCACAAATTTTCCTTTAGGAAATTCTCATGATGGTACGGTTAGCAAACATCCTAACCGTATGCTGAATGATGTCTGATTTAAAAAACACCAGTGGCAACATTTTGAACTCTACTTGGACCTCGTAGACAATGAGGATAGTCACTACCCATTAAAGATCTTGAGGGGAGCTTGCAGGTCATAGCATTAGATGGATGCCTCTTCTGGATGGATGGATCTTCTGTCTCCCTGCAGTGTGTTAAATATCATCTCAGGCATGATGCCGTCACAGGCCTCTCATCTGTGCTGTTGTGTGTGTGGAGTGAGTGGGGCTTTCATTAGTTTAGTTCTGCTATTGAGAGTTCTACTTTAATGACACATTAATGGAGACTGTTATAATGGATAGGCACCCCACTGGCACCTTCAGATTACCAATTAATATGTAAGATTCATTGTCGTTTCTTTTCAGATTTCAGAGTATACACACACACACACACACACACACACACACACACATAAAGAAAGAGCGAGTGAGAGGCAGACAGATACACACAGGCAGACAGATACACAGATACACATGCACACACAGACACACACACACACAAACATACATGCGTACATACACACACATGCATGCATGAGAGAGAGAGACAGACAGACAAACTGACAGACACACACACACACACACACACACACTCACACTCAAACACATACTCACACAAACATTTGGAATGAATTTCCCCAGGTTCCTGAGGTGTATGGCCCAGTGCGCACTGTTGCAGAAGGAAGGGGTGAAAGCGTCCTCATTGGGACCACCAGAAACTATGTCCTGCAAGGCAGTCTGGATGGCGAGTTTGTCCCAATAACCCAGGTAAGATCTACATTGAACCCACGTGTGCTACTAAACCACAAACCTGTTCTTTGTTGGCACAGGTCCAGGATCAGTTATGACAGGAGTCTTAGTACAGACCATGTCTGAACTACTTCATATCTGTTGGACAGCAGCTGAGCATATGACACACATCTGGGCAGGTGACACTGTCTGACAGTGACAGTGAGCATCTCATCAATCACTAAGCAAATGAGCTTAATTGTCACACATCACAGATCACTGCAGCTCCCCTCACACACCTCACACACACTCGCGCGCACACACACACCTCATCCCTAAAGCACTTTAGCTAGCCCAGTACACGGCACATCTGCCAAGGATTACACAGCCCCATCCAGGTGCAGCCCAACCCTCAGGAGAGGACACTGGGATTGGGAGATAATAGACTTGGCAGATTTGAAATTACCCAAGGTGTTTTTCTCATTATATAAAGAAGGCCGACTTACTGTTTTCGGCATGAAGTAAATTTCACAGAGATTCTCTACTGTAAACACAATACAGCTGTACAACTATCAGTCAGTGTTGTTCTTTGTGTGAAAACATAAAGCATTCAGAAAATAGAAATTATATTTTGGGCTTTATGCTTGTAATTTGGTCTTCATGCTTGTAATTTGGTCTATACTGTAAGTGGAATGGGATGGCAGCACATAATTTGGATATCAAGGACAAAGCACACATTTTGCCAGCTGTGTAACTGTTGTTGCTTGACAGGGCCACACGGATGAGCTGTGGGGTTTGGCCATCCATCCTCTGAAGCACCAGTTCCTCACCTGCGGCCATGACAAGCATGTGTGTCTGTGGGACTCCCTCTCTCACCAACCCGTCTGGACCAAGTCCATTGAGGTAGAAGCCAATTACAGCAACATGAACAACAACAACTAAAAAGAGCTGAAAAAACACACACGCACATATCTTTGCATTCCCTCTCTCTCTCTCATACACACAAACACACACCTACACACTCCCGCACATACACAAACACGCTCTGTCATTCAGACCACACACTCTGCCATACACTCACAGACATGCATAACATTTTCACGTCTGTGCTATGATTCCTCCTACTCCTCATCCCTCTGTATATTATTTCTGTAATTGAAAATATTATCGTATCACCACCTCATACATATTTCTTCCTGTTTGAGACAAGTTTTAGTGTCTATCAGCTTTTTTTAGTATGGACTGCTGCCCTCTCAGGCTTCAATTACCATACCATTAATTGCCACTCTGATTTGCACATCAGTCAATTCTTGATGGAAGTGTGTGTGTGTGTGTGTGTGTGCAGGGGTACAATGAATGTTGGACTAAACTGGTTTCTCATCTTCCCTGCAAACAGGACGCTGTGCAGTCCTCTGGATTCCACCCATCCGGTTCTGTGGTTGCCATAGGAACGCAGACTGGCAGGTGAGAGGAGGGATTTGTATTTTTTCATCACTTAGGTCTCTTGATAAGATCCTTTCTAAATGTTAATGCCAGCTGCAGAACGGGAAATTCTTAATTTTACCTGTCATAAGTTAATTCAAATGAGAACGAGCATCATAATTGTGAAAGTGTGTGAGATAATGTGCATATATAATAACTGTCAAAGGACACTAGCAGTGGTATAATTTCTTATCTATCATTAAGAAATCCTGTCATGTAAGACATCATAGGATCTACACTGTATGCGTGCTTTGTTTTAACTCAACTCCTCATAAAAGAAGCTAAATGAGTTTCCACTGGGATTCCACGTGCACAGAAGCCTATAAACAGGCAGATGTCCCCTTTATTGTGTTTGGGGCTTTACACGCCACGGGGGAAAAAAGAGACAGAGAGAAAGTAATGCTCTGTGATGGGCCCTTTTCTGTGATAAATAACCCATTTCACAGATGGCTTGTCCTGGACACTGAGACCAAGGATCTGGTGACGGTTCACACAGACGGGAATGAGCAGCTGTCTGTAATGCGATTTTCACCTGGTAAGGACCCAGATTCCCCCCTCACTAGTATTTCATTCAGCTCTGGACTCCCTTAAGTATATATCATGTACAGGCCAGTAGGATTTAAAAGGACCTTTAATGGAGAATTGTGAGGATTGTGGTCAATAGGTGGGTGAATGGACAAACAATGAATGAATGAATGAATGAATGAATGAATGAATGAATGTGAAAAAGGCCTTGCAATGTTTGGATGTTTGCTTATTCACACCCTGCAATGTTTGGATGTTTGCTTATTCACACCCTACATTCAGCAGCCATATGTCTCCCCCTACTGTTTTCAGATGGTAATTTCCTGGCCATCGGATCACATGACAACTACATCTACATCTATGCTGTTTCTGAGAGTGGAAAGAAGTACAGCCGCGTTGGGAAGTGCTCAGTGAGTATTGCTCTTCCTCACTGGCAGAACACTTGGCTTTTAAAGGATCTTCTGTTCATAGATTTCTAATCAGATCTCACATGTGAGTGCTTGTATTGTGTTTCCCCGTGTTGTTTAGTCACATCTTATCAGCACCTCCAGCAAGTCTCATCAGCATATCCATCTTATCAGCATAGCCATAACTCTTTCTCTTTCTCTCTCTCTCTCTCTATCAGGGTCACTCCAGCTTCATTACACACCTGGATTGGTCAGTGGACTCCCAGTACCTTGTCTCCAATTCAGGGGACTATGAGATTCTGTACTGTAAGTACACACACACACAGGCACGCACACACACTCACACACACACACAGGCTCACATATAATCTCACTAGCAGTTTTCCCACTTACACAAATGTCTCTCATCCAGGCTAATATGAGGATGAAGTATGAACTCACGTGTGCTAATTGGACTGTCCTTGTTTGTCTTTGCCGATGCAGGGATTCCATCTGTTTGCAAGCAGGTGGTGAGTGTGGAGACCACCCGTGACATCCCATGGGCCTCTTACACCTGCACGCTGGGCTTCCATGTCTTCGGTGAGACTGCCACTGTGCCTGCACACTGAGGCTGCTAACAGCACACAGATTATGTTGGAAAGGGAACTGTTTATGTAGGGGCCAACTGACAAATTATCAAAATTCCCTGTAGGAGTTTCTCATCATATATATCAAACACAACTATATCTTCTAAATATGTAAACACAAATATCTTATAAATATGGCAAATATTTACTGTATTACTTGACTGGTGTTGTTCCAATCACAACACTGGTTTCTCGTGCGGCTTTACAGAGATAGGTTTTGGCTTTTCCACTGGAGATTGGGCGTTGACACTGATCTGCTTTTTCTCGGCCTCGCACTCTCTCTTTCTCTTTCTTTCTCTGTCTGTCTGTTTCTCTCTCTATCTGTCTGTCTGTCTTTCATTGTCCTGGAAGGACTCTGGCCCGAGGGCTCAGACGGCACAGACATCAATGCTGTGTGCAGGTCTCATGAGGGCAGGCTGCTCGTGACGGGGGATGACTTTGGGAAAGTCCATCTCTTTGCTTTCCCTTGCTCACAGTTTCGAGTAAGTAGCCCTGGCCCCTTCATCAGTACCTGATAGAGTTGGCTTACTGCCAATGGGCCTCCATCACCCCCATAGAGGCCCTCTGCTCATATGTGTTATGGAGACATTCAAAAAGAGCTTTATCCTATTTAATGAATTTGCATTAGTAGTAGTACTTACCCAACCACCTACCTGTGTTTTGTCCTCTCTCTGTCTCTCCCTCTATCATTAGGCACCAAGCCTTGTCTACGGTGGACACAGCAGTCATGTGACCAATGTCACGTTCCTGTTTGATGACAGTCACCTGGTGTCGACTGGCGGGAAGGACATGAGCATCATGCAGTGGCGCGTAATGTAAGGCTGAGCCTTCCGCCAAGCAAAGTGCACATATAGGATGACTCCCCCTAGCAGCACAGTAGGGAGTGCCCCAGGACTTTTCTCCTGCGCATGGATCAATGACAGGGGATAGGGTGGGGAAAAAAGACTTTCACAAAACCACTGGTGGATTATAATGGTTAAAGCAGGCATTGTCTATCGTTATAACTTCTTTTTTTCCTCTGTCATTTGGTTTCTATTGTTTGGATTTCACAACTCAGGAAACCTTAGTAGTTGAAGCAAAGCAAAGCAACAGACATAGAACTACATGTCTCCTTGGCTTCCAGGATGAAGGCTCCAGACTCTTTGACACCACCCCGCCTTGGAAAAAAAAAAATTCTATGAGGTGCAACCAACACACCTCTCTGAAATCACACCTGTGGAGATAAAATCCTACCACGTGTTGTACACATAGTGCAAGTCCTGCCCATGCCTTTGTAATTTTCAAAGATGTCTTGATTTCAAAGAACACTAGTTGTTTCAGGGGTTGGTCAAACCAAATATCCCAATGAAAGGGTGAAAAATGTTGTTTACGGTGGTGGAAAAAAGTGGTGAACAGTGCCACCACCTGGCTTCTTGAGGGATTGCAATATAGCCTGTGATTTTCCTTCAGTCCCACGCCCAAATCTGCACACATCACTTAGCTTCCTTTCTGCAAATAAATACCTTTAATGATCACAAATTAAACATTGATATTTCTGCTCATAATTCAAGCATGAAATGTTTTGTTTTCATCCACTAAATTAGAGGTTGTTCTTTGTTAGTTTTCCCCCCTCTGCACCCGTAGCTGTAATTAAACTGCTTTTGGTTGAATAAAACACAGAGGGATGTCCTCTGATTTAAGAATGCTTTATCACGAGGTAATTTCAACAACTTCTGAGGGATTTTGTTTTTGTAAATAGCTTTTATTTTATACAAGCCTTCATACTGAAATTAACATTTTTCCTGACCCCACCCATCCGTATATAAATCTTGTTTTGGCACCTTAGAACCACCCCACCACCACTTGGACGAATGTCACTGCATATTTGCCCTTACATTAACAAGGAAGTCTCAATCACCTCTTAAATTATGACAGAAGAGTAAAATATTAACACCACAAATAAACCCCCTACTGTAAGAGGATGAGTGGTCTTTTGTGCAAAGAAGTGCAGCTATAAAGCCTGCACCAAACACCGGCGTGTGCAAATTACAAGGGTTACTTTTTCTGATACAGTTGTCTGATGATCTGTGAAAGCATGCATACTGTACATTTAGTTGTAGCTTTTCCATGACATCACCATCAGATTCTTATTCACAAATCTCTGATGCGCATATTCTGATTAATTGAAGCTGTTGAAAGAGCTGTGGCTATGAGGGGTCCTTTGAAAGACTCAAATGATTGTGTAATGAAATTGATTTGACAAGGGTTTTCTCTGGGAAATAGACTTACAGGCATTTTGAATTTGATAAACTAAAGACTGATTGGTTTTTTGAGGGGTGAGAGACAATATGGATGAAGGATGCACTACTAATGAACATTAACACAGTCATTGTGTTTGACAGCAAAATAAAAATCATTAAAGTCATTCAACCTGAAACCCAAACTGTACGTCTTGTATTACCAAAATCTTTGGTATTTAAAACTGAAAGATATGTCTTACATTTTAAAACTGTAAATGCTACGCTTAAAATGCACTGATTCTATTTATTCAATGATCCATCAGTGCTGGGCAAAATATCCAGAATGACCCCAAAGTAGCCTAGCCTACAAAATAAAGGTAGGCTATATCAGTCAAATTATTCTCTAGGGACCGTCCAAAATCGTATTTCAACTCATATTCTCTCCATGACAGCATCCACGCAGTACACACACACACACACACACAGAGAGAGAGAGAAAGAGAGGCTTGGTTTGCGTAAGCATGTTCGTCACAAGTGGGCAGCACTGCGCCGGGCGCATGCTGTAGTGTATTCATCATAAATCTCGTAACCCAAACACAACTGCACAAGAGAATATGGCAACTAAGAAATCGGTGTCAGCAGCAGTTTTTCTCTGTTAATGCGGACGTGACCATGGCTAACGGAACATGGAACTGAGAGGCGCCAGATGTTGCGAGAAAGAGCCGAACATCAGATCATTTGAAAGGATCGAAAACATCCTGGAATCACTGCGTTGCCTTTCAGGGAGAGAAGAAGAAACCGTCGTGTGGTCTATCATTGCTTACAAATCTTGAATACTGCTGAAGGTGTGCTGTTTGATGCAGTGCGTACCCAAATCTGATACATTGATGAGAAGATAGCCTCGCGGCTGGAAACTGCTTTTGCGCCGATTTCATTCATTCGCCGATTCGAAGACGAACATGAGGTAGGCAACGCCAAGGCTTGTGTTTACAATGACACACCACACCAAGAATCAAAATGTGATTTCTTAGGATAGAGAATTAGGCATGATAGCGTAGGGGAAAAAACAGTCTTGGGGAGGATATGTATTAGGAAGGCTTTGGCTAGGAATATGTTGGTATTAAAATAAAAATCATTAAAATGCTTTGGCGACTGCAGCTGCACGCTATGGGGGGCGATTGTCTACTCTACACTGAACAAATCGGTCATCAATGAAATCCAGTAGCTTCTCATTTAAAACAGTAATGCAGTAGATGTAGCCAACACAACACCCTTCGCTTACCTGCTTACCTCTAACAGATTCTAAAGAAATATCACTATTTGGGCGACACTGCATGGTCAGTGGTCGAAGAAGGGAGGAGGAGATTGGGGTTCTGAAGTGGGGAGTGCCATGTTGTCATGGGAACATGACCACACAAATTGCTCTCTGTATTGTGAATGGGACTACTTTGACTATGCCAAAAGTGCACGCATCTCATCTCGGGCAACGAATCTCTTGTGCGTTTGAAAAAATGTGCAATCTTCTGTCTCAGCAAAGAGCGCCTTTGGCCGCTGTGTTTAAATGGTAGCCTGGGATGGGGGTCTCATAGGTTTTCTACGTGATTCTGCTTTGAGTTTTTCGTGTGTGTGTCTGAATATGCCTCAGGTATGTGAGGTCTTGCCCTGACCCACAGTTACGCAGCACATGATCTTTGGTATTGCATTAATACTTAAAATGACCTGCCAATTTTAGATGAGCTTTAGATGACTTGTCTCACATGTGGGCTTGACTTCTGTAAAAAGACTTTGCACTGTCACACAAGAATGCCTAATGTCATTCCATTGCAGACCTTTCTCAGAAACTCAGTTGGGTGGTGCCGTCACGATGCATGGTACATCCTGAAGGATTCTGCTGAATCTGCAGAGCTTACGTTCCTGTTTATAATTATCCTTCCTCATGAAACCCTATCTCTCAAAGACAAATGTCTGTCCTCCCCAGGAGAAGAAAACCATATCTTACTTCACCATGACACGGCAGCGTTCTGATAGGATTGTTGAGTCTGTCTAGACTCTAAGATAAAGAAAAGTGCCCCCAGCCCCAACCTTAACACCTCCACCACTGTTGTAGACTGTTCAAATAGGCACTGTTTGAAAAAATCTGTTGACGTACTTTCACTGATGGAATGTCATGTTCTCCATTTTCTGGTAATATTTATGAATGTGCCGACAGTGGGGGTTTGGGCTTTGAAGTAAGGCTCGAGTCCGGCCTGCCTTGCCAGATCCCTGCTCTTTCAATCGGGGCCAAAAGGAAGTCTTAAATTGTGAGGCCGGGCCTAGGTGACTCGCCATAGGAAACAGAGGAAGCCGTTCTCTGTTGAATGATTTATTCAACTACGAGTTTGAGCTGAGCTTCCCTTCAATGTGGTCTATTTATAGAGGTGTGTGTGTGTGTGAGAGAGAGCGAGACAGAGTGTGTGTGTGTGTGTGTGTTGGTGCAGAGGGTGGAATGAGGTGGAGTTGTGTGTGTGTGTTTGTGTGTCTGTGGGGGTAGTGTAGGTTTGGTGATTGTGTGTGCACGTTTGTGGGGAGGGTGGTGGGAAGGTATGGTTTTGGTGATTTTGTGTGTGCGTGTGTAGAGGGGCATTAGTGTTCCTGTGGTGCTGAGATGATTCTTGCTCTAGCCTAGCGGGCACAGCCACTAACCCCCTCCCTCACATGGGGCATGATTATTTCTCAGAGACTCCTGTGATGCAGAAGGATGCTTCAGAGTGCTTCTGCCTGTGTGATTCATCTGTCCGGAGAAAGTTACAGAGAAAAAGAGAACACTAATGTGTGTTTGTCTGTGTGCGTGCATGCGTGTGCCTGCAACCACTTCACTGTTTGTGTGGGTGTTTGTGTGTGTGTGTGTTAATGATTTATGATTTTCTGTCAGTCTGTATGTGTTTGTGTGCCTCAGTACCAAGTCACATGTGCAAAAGGAGGGAAAAAGATCCCCTGAGGTCTCAAAGGCAAAGACAGTGAAGTGTAAAGTTAACTTCATATTATAGCTTGCTTGTCCAGTTTGCTCGGTGCACATTAAACCAGCAGTGTTTTATTGCATTTTACATTACAAAATATACAATGTTTTATATTCATTCACTCTCATGTTGGCAATTTCTCATTGTGTCTGATTTTATCACCACAGGCAGTGGTCCCTGTAAATTTTCTAATGAGCTGATTGTTCCCATTAAAACAATCAGTTTGCAGCAATGAATATCTCATCTTGGGTGATTAACCTGTCAGTTGGCTGCTAAACAGATCTAGCCCCCGTTTCAGTTCCAAGTTTCCTGCTGACAGCTCATTTGAATGGATGGAGCTGATAGCGCAGCTGATGCTGCCTATATCCCCTTTGCCTGCTGGGACTGAGGGCCCAGAGTTAGCTGATTGGTTTACAGGCCAGGGGTGAACGGCACACACCATGCTTTTACTGGCCTTCCTGTCGCAAAGCAGCTTATCGATCTATGTTTACATCAGCCCGCCCCAGTCCGCTGCTGCTGCAGGAGGTGGAGGTGGAGGCGGCGGGGGGATGGGGTTGTGGGGGTGAGGATTTGTAGTCACAGATCCAGCCACTACACCTAGTCTGACCTCTTAAACAAGCGCACCTTAAATAGTGCTAGGCTTGTGCTTGGTCTTTTCAACAGGCTCAAATATAAATGAGAGGCAAGATGTAAACTCTTTGCAAACGACAGCTTTAGTTCGTGCTCAGGATACTTTCTTCATTGCCAGGACTTTATACCCTTTTTGTCATTTGAATAAGGGCCCTACAACTCCGAGTCGTATGGTTATCTGACTGGCTGTCGGTGTCTCAAGGTTTTTGCGGGGAGAGGCTTGTGTAGTCTCCCTTGAGGTCACAGAGACATATGTTCTACAAGAGCATACTACTCTCTATTTCACAGCCTGATAATCCTCTATGGATTCAGTGGATGCAAAGGATCTGACGCTACTGTATACTGTATATGCCCTGTTGCCCCCAGCAAGCTGTTAGTATTTTTCACTTAGTATTAAGAGTGTGTGAGTGTGTGTGTGCGTGCGTGCACACTTTTTTTCTGTATTATTGTATGGGTCTCTCTGTGGATGCATGCATACATATTAATACAAATTGAGTGCTTATATTATGTGGGTATATGCACATGCATATTATGTGAACAAAAAAGTGTGTGTGTGTGTGTGTGTGTGTGTGTAAGTACTTCTTGTGAGGGTTACTCCTCCAAGGCAGAAGAGACCGCCCTCGAATCCTTTCAGTGGATAAGAATGGGATGTGAGTGGAATAAGGTGACTGGTCCAGCTCTGTCACATGTTCTTCAGTCTGTGTCTCTCTCTCCCTCTCTCCCTCTCTCCCTCTTTCATTATCCTTCCCCTTTCTCTCTACTCACTCTTTCATCTGTGGTCTCTTCTTAACAAGCTGTCAGGTTTTTCCTCTACTATTCTTCTCTCATGTTGCCCAGATAGCTTCTAGAATGTGAGCTGTTTGACTTTTTTTTCTCCCCCTTCTCACGCTGAAGACGTTTGTCAAGTTTTTTTTTTATGTGAGAGGCACGAGGATGTAAGAAGAGATGTAGAGCGTGCCAGGTCTGTGCTGATTCTTCGCTCTTCTCGTCAAAAAGTTCCTTCACTTTTAGCGCGACGCTGCCAGGATCTGATTTCTTCGTTCTTCCTCCCTGTGTTTGGGCAAGAGCTGCTCCCAGCCATGTACTCGCTGGATGACTACGGGTAAGGAACCGGGGTTTTTGCATACCGTGGTTTTGACGGCTCCGCAGCGCATTGTTTCTGTGCCTCAGGGGATCTGCCGGTGAAACTATGCACCAGCAGCCCACTGCTTTTAGTGCCGGTGGAGAGGAAGTTCAGCGCTCTCCCTCCCTTCCTCTCTCTCTCTCTCTCTCTTTCTCTCTTTCTACTCTCTCTCTCACTCACTCTTACTCTCCATTCTCTCTTGTCTTAATTATTTTTTTACTCTCGCTAACTCTCCCTTGTTTGCTTCGTCCTGGGAGCTCCTAGATTACTGTTCCTCGCACACAGTTGCTTTATGTCTCTCTCTCTCTCACTCTTACTCTCTTCTTAATTATTTTCCTGTTTCACTCTTGTTCCCTGGTTGTCTGTCCTGGGAGCTCCAAGTTCACTGTTTCTAACACAGTTGTTTCATGCCTTGCCTTGTTGTTCCTTCTCTCTCTCTCTCTCTTTCTCTCACTGCCTCTCTCTCTCTCTCTCTCTCCCTCTGTGTCTGAGCTGAGAATGTCTGTTGCAGTCTGTGATTTGGGCAGCCAGCTGTTCTCTCAGAGGAGTGAGCCAATTCATCTGCTCTCACTTGCCGCTCTGGAAGAGGGGCTTCACATGAAGCTCTGACGCTCTGGGCGCCGAAAAGAGGAAAAGTAGGGGGGGGGGTCTTAATTCAGACTGAGGTGTTGGCACTCAGGTGGAGAAACAGTTACAGTTGCAGTTAGACCAGTTAGACTTTAAAAGCACTTACAAATGTTTTCGTTTAGACTGAATGGCTCATTGTGCTGTATCGGTGCTGAGGCTTCATAGTTTGGCAGTCCAGTTTTGGATTTGGCAAGAGGAAAGTGGAAAAAAACAGTCTTGTCAGTTAAGCAACAGAGGATGTAGAACAGTGAGTGGGAGAACGAGAGAGAGAGCGGGAGAGACGGAGGAGGTGGGAGGAGAGAGGGAGGAAGTGAGGAGAGGAAAAAAGACGGAGAAGGAGAATGGGGTGATGAAACAGGTCAAGGGTCCCCAGAAAGGTGTTTCCGAAAAAGGTAAAAAAAAGTCTTGTCAGACATGTGTCGGGAAGCCGTCTCTTCTCTCCTCAGGTCGAACGCTCCAGTGGCTCGTCCCCACAGCTGCATCACTGTGGCATGGCAGTGGCTGAGCGGAGCAGAGCGGAGGGGGACCAGGCCTATTTGGGTAATACTTCTTTCTGGGCCTGGTGGGCCGCCAAAAATACCACCAGCTGTGGCGCTCTCTGGGAAAGGGTTACTTGCTTACCGCTGACTGAGGGTGTGGGCACGAATCCGCTGACTTCATAATGAATGTGTGTGAGTGTGTTTCAGAAAGGTCTTTGGCTAGTGTGTAATTTGTTCATATGCTCAAACGTGTGTGTGTGTGTGTGTGTGTATGTGTGTGTGTGTGTTTCCATTGCCTGTAGCTGGCTATGTTTGTACCATAAGAAAGAGAAGCGATGGGAAAATGGTCTTCTGATGTTTGTGGCTCCTGCATTCATTCTGACGGGCCAGCAGTTCTTTGCTCTTGCTCTTGAGGACTGCTGCCATACAGTCTTGTGACAGTCTCTTTGAAGGCTCTCTTAATGGAAATCTCTCTCTTTTCTTTTCTGTTCTCCTACTCTTTCTCTCATGCATTTTGCCCATTTTTCTGCCTCCTCACCTCTCTTTTCGCATCTCCCTGTCTGTCTTTCGCATCTTTTTGTCTGTCTTTCTGTCTTTCCATCATTCTCTCTGTCCTGTCCTCTCACTCTCTTTCTTTCCCTCTCTCACTCTATCAGCTCCACTCTCCACCCACCCTGTTTGACCAGCTGTGGTTCAGCTACAGATATTCTGTCAGATAAGAGTGTCATTTCCCCAGTAGACATCCCAATCTCTTTCCCTCTCTCTCTCTCTCTCTCTATCTCTATCTATCTTGCTCTCGCTGTGGTTCATACAAATGGAGTGGGTTTCCTTTAAGGATAAAGATTAGTAGCAGGGAGAATCCTGTTGGGGTGGGGGATGGGCTGTCACCATGTGTCCACGCACAGTTCTCTTCCCATGGAGACGAGCAACTGAGTAATACCTGTCTTCAGCATCTCTGTTTCTCTCCCTTTTTTAACAGTATATATACCTTTGACCTTGGCCAACATTCATTCAAAGAGTTATACATTCCTTCAAGCTGAAAGGTGTGTCTACACTCAGTGTATGGATTTTTCTACTCTCCATGGAGAATGCCCTGAAGGAAATAAGATCAGGCTTGTACAAAAAGATCTTTGCCTCTCAAAATGGTGCTGTCAAAGTGGTATTCAGAAGCTGTAATGAAAGTGCTCCTTTGTGGTGGATGCATAGAGTACCTTCAAAAGAGATGGAGAGGAGGGAGATAACTCTATGTTGTGTGTGTGTGTGTGTGTGTGTGTGTGTGTGTGTGTGTCACATATATGTTCTGTGTGCTGTGTGCAGCAGGGACCCAGGGATTCCTGGAGCAGTGAACTGATAACATGTGTTAATTAAGAATGACATGAGGCTGGTGCCTCCCACAGCGCCATGATGCATGTCAGCACAGGGAACCGTGTGTGTGTGTGTGAGTGAGTGAGTGAGTGAGTGAGTAATGGTGCAACGGAGAGGGTGAACATGTGAATGTGTGCATGAATGCGTGTATGATTTTTTCATGTTTAAGTGTCATTCGGTTTTTGTATGTAAAGTTAACACTGAGGAGCAAACATTACAAAACTTGAATGACAACAGTCATAAACATCAATGAAGTGTCATTAATAATCATGAGACGTGTCATGTCTTTTTAATAACAGGCTCATGTCACTAATGTCACATGTAGACACCTTCAAATTCAGTGTTACCAAGAGTTGAAGGTGTGTTTACTGAGGGGTAAAATGATGAATGTATATATGAGCCACACTGTGAAACTAAGTTAGAGTGCCTTAGTGTACACACACAACACACACACACACACACACACAACCAAACACACCACAGAGGTGTGATGAGTGCTGTGTTTGTGTGAATGGCTTTTCACAGCTCCTGCTGAGAGGGTGGTGTTCATGGGTTTCTTGTTTACACACACACACACACCTGCACGCACACACACACACACAAAAGGTCAAAAGGTTGCAGCTGATATAAGCTCTAGCTCCTGCCTCATCACCATCACCACCATCAGCAGCAGCATTTACAGGAAACGCATTGTGTTCTGTGTTCTGTGTTCTGTGTTCTATGTTCTATGTTCTATGTGTGTGTGTGTGTGTGTTTGTGGGTCGTGACGAAGTATAAGTATCTTTCAGTGTATGTGAGCACGCATGGATTCACACTTACTTCGGGGCGAACATGTGATGTGTCAGCACTTTAAGTCCATGTTAGTCATTTATAGTCAGTTATAATGGCCATTACACCATAGAGAAACACTTTCCGAATATATATCTGTTTGCATGTTGCATCACATGTGTCTGCAGGTGATAGAGGAAGCTTCTACCCCACTCCTTCCCCACTTCCTTCTTCAGTGCTCACATGTAATGGGATGGAATGGCATGGCCTAGAGTGACATTCTGTGACCCCGAGATGCTCCACTGTCCTCTACATGACCTCTACATCTCTATATGACACACACACACACATACACACACACGGCCCCAAAGTCATCACTCTTAATGGCCACAGAGACAGTTCCTTTACCAGTGCTGCTGCATACATCAGCTGACTGGCCTTGCATGTGGTGTATTTAATGGCCCTGGCTAGAGGCAATAGGCACAGACTCAATCGATACGGTCCAGGGCCAGTATGGCTGTCATACAGCACATCCAGTGTGTCAATGCATAGGAGTCCACCAGCCACTGGCATAATGAAGGGTGTGTGTGTGTGTGCTTGTGTGCTTGTGTGTTTGTATGTATGTAGGTGGGGACGTACAGTGTGTTTGGTGGTGAGGGTGGTGGTTATGTGGGTGGGCGGGCGGGTGTTTGGAGTAGGGGGGACTTGTGTGTCAAATTGTCCACGCCCTTGGCCAGACCGGAAGAGGAGGATGCTGGGATTGGCCTTTGGGTGGGCTAACAGGCGGTTCCCATATCACAGCTGTGGTGGGGGGTTGGGAGTGTGTATATGTATGTTTGTCTGTGTGTGTGTGTCTGTGTGTGGAAGGGGGAGGCTGGCGGTGAGGTAATCCCCCTCCGGGGCAGTAAGCAGGACAGATGCACTCTGAGGGCAACCGGATCAGACACACATATACACACACACAAACACACACACACACACACACACACACACACAAACAGACGGAGACAAATCAGATGTGCTGTACAGTAGTAGCTCTCAGTTACAACCCTCTGTCTGACATCTGACGAGCCTCCCTACAGCTCTGCTTTGTGAACTGCCAGCCACTCAGACCAGCATCAGCCACTGGACTCACTAATGGGCCACCTTTAATGGAGTATTGCCTCGGATAGACAGAGAGATTGGGTTTGGGTTACCAGTTTTTGGATGATGACGAGTGAATGGCAACAGTGATAACAGCCAGTCAGACTTATTGAGATTTCCTAGACAAAGACTAGGTAGACAGGAGAGATAGACAGTGGCGGTTGTGTTTGGTGGCTTTCTCAAAGGGGAGAGAGATGGATAGGATGCATTTTCACCCTCAGCAGTTTCATCTCCCTCAGAGCTTCAGTGACTCTGGATTGCACGTCAGAGTGGGCTCCAAAGTCAGGTCAGTGTTTGCATTTAGCTTATGTATTGTGTGTGTGAGAGAGAGAGAGAGCAAGCATATTGATGGTTTAGCTAATAATTATGACAATTATTCATTTGTTACAGAACTCTTCTTCCTAGTTAACATACACATACATATTTTTTTCTACCATCATTGAGTTTAGGATGAATTGCAAAGTCACTCTGAGCAGCATTTTATAAATCCCCGTTTTATTCACTATTCTCAGGGATATGTCCTAATTTGAGTAGTTATAAGCCTTAAGAGATGTCAAGCCCAGGCTGAACTCTCACTCCAAAAGTACACACAAGAGCAGTCTCTTTTTGTCAACTCCATATCTGAGGAGAGCACAGCTTGAGGCTAGGTTGTGCCTCTCGGATGACTGCTTTCTTTATGAACACGGGTTGAGTGGTTTCTTGTTCTCCCAGCTATAAACCGTCACAGTAGACATCTTCCTATGTGTCCATTATGTAATTTCAGAGGCTCTTCATTAAAGGTACTAACCATATATACTAACTTCCATGTATTGTTAAAAATTGAATATATCAATTAAATTGAACATCAGTACATCAACATCAATTATTGTAATAGCTTAATTTAGAATGTATCATTTTCATATTTATTCATTACGCATTGGGAAGGCTGTATTTGAAACGGCATTGCCTTATTTTCATGTGAGACAGTTGTAATCATAAATGCAGTTTTCTTAGGTTATGTGGCATTATGCTAGGAATAACCTCTTCTCTTCTCAGTATATAGTTTTATAGTGATAGTGTTTTTTAGGTCAGTTTGAAGTAAGTACATTACATCCACTGGAATGAGAAATCACTGATCCATAGGGAGAGTGTCTGTGGTGTTATTGACTGCAATCTTTCTCTTTCATTTGGTCTTTCTCTCTCTCCCTGTGTCATCCTCTCTCTCTCTCTCTCTCTCTCTCTCTCTCTCTCTCTCTCAAACCTTCAGTAAAATCAGAAACATCTAGCCAAGCACATAAGCACATTCATTTAGCAGCAAGAAAATACCATTAGGGTCCTCCCCTGCGCTCTCTCCCCCATATCTCTCTCCACTGCACTTTGCACTCTTGCCCACTCTTATCTTTCTTATCCTTCTTCTTGCTTTCTATCACTTCTTCTCCCCGTCCACCCTTATGGGTTTATTGCAGGGCGGTCCATCCATTTCTCAGGGGTTTAAATGTTACAGTAGGATTTGAGGGCAGGGGTGGGGGGTTGCCAATGTAACATCCAGCATGAAAGTTAAGTGCTGGTCCATGTGGTGCATAGGATTGACTTAACGTGGCAGATTAAAATTTTATTGTGGTGGTGATTGTGATAAATGCTGCCAGCACAATGGCGATTTAAGGGATTTGCATCATCATGCACTGTACGTATGTGGGGAAAAATAATGCAGTGGAATGTTAATTCAAACGAATTCAGGCCTGCAATGCTAGTTTTTTACTAGTTTTGTGACGCGTGGATTTAACAGTTGTGTGTGATCTCTATTCCAGTGGAATTTATCTGCCATAGCCTACGCAGAATGTCCAGAAAAAATATATTTCAAAGAATTATTTATTATTTGTTAATGAACCAAATATCCATAAAGTATACTGATATCCATAAAGTATACTGATTCATAAAGGCATATCTAGAATGTATAATGCCTAATAATGATTGACATAGCAGGTCGAGAGAGAGAATTCCGTAGTAGTGTTTAGTAGTAGTGATTTGGCTCATTCTTTGAATGTATTTCCCTCTTAAAGTTAAGACAGGCCTTAACCACAAAGTGTTTCCACACAGACTTAGCATTTACATCAACCTTTCAGTCAGCCTCTGATCTGAGATTACAGGTCTGCTAAATTAGAGCCTGGTTAATTTAGACTTTACAGTAGAGGGAGTTAATGATCTTCCTGGAAGCCTTCACCATAATCCACCTCATGTCATGACTTTTTCTCCTCCCTACCTCTCTTTACTCCCGAATGATTACTGGACCAGAGATTTTAAAAAATGACAACAACAAAAAAAAGTGCATTAGCCAATAACCTGCCTCCAATCTCAGCTGACTGCTGCTATGTTTATAATAACAGGGGACGTTCATACTGCAGTTTAGCCCTCTTATCAGACATCATCACAGACTGCCTTTCCCTCAAAGGGAAAGATGTGGGAGTCCTTTTGTTGGGACTATATTTTTTTGGGATGTATTTTAGAGTACTTGAAATCTATGCTATATTCAGCTACACTTAAATGCCTGCATGACTGCTGCTTTTGTTCAGGTAGTACCAATACAAGACTCAGGGTATTAAAACCTGAGTTGTTTTTAAGGTGAGGTACACAATTCAAATGAGCAAATCTTTGATCTGTTGTGCACTGGCAAGGCATTTCTAGGGTGTTTCTCAACGATTCTTGAAGTGAAGTGGTTGGAAAAGTCCAGCAAACATCACTGTCTAGTCCAGCAGCAGAAGTGACAGAACACAGTGTTTCAGCCTCATTCACTACATCTTTGCAATGGGTATCTGTCAGAAACTGCCTTAGATTGGACTTGTTTTTGGATGCAGCCTTAATCATGTGTGGAGGATGAGATTGAGTCACAGTGTGTATGTGTGCGTGTGCGTGTGTGTGTGTGTGTGTGTGCGCGCATGTGGGGGAGAGAGAGCTGTGATGTTGTTGATGACTGAGTTTGGTGGGAGAGAGGCCAGTGGGCCATGTAAGGCGAGAGACGATAACATGCAGAAATGAGTGCAGAACTTGCAGGCAACCACACAGCTCCCCACCACTTGTTCTCCTACACAGTAGCCTATCAGAGAATGAGCACCACAAAGGGCAATTATAGTAACAACAAACATAGCTGAACTCATATGCCCAGAATAGGCTTTACTTTGGTCTACCTCATCTGGCTATATCAAAGAACAAATCTGTTTTGCTAAACCCTCTTGACTGAAAAAGGTCTCTAAATACGCCTGCTTTTACCATAAATGTCATTACCATTGTACAGCCACCATTGTACAGCCACAGGCTATTGTTTTTATATGTTTGGTATATAAAACATGCAGAATATTTGATGCTCGAGTTTCAAGACTAAATGCATAGAGTATATTTGACTACAGCAAGCACAGCACAGCACCAGATCTCCTCTGGTCCATGTAACTACATATAAGTGGGTAAAAGGGCCTTGGTGGTCAATGAAATATCCAGTAAGCAGACAGGCCATTTGTTCATGTGGTCAGACACTGAGGTGAGTCTGGCTTGTTCACAGACATTCTACTGACCCCACCACACTGCTGGAAACAATCAGACAGGCGAACAAAAGCCTCTGTTCCTGATGTCACACCGTAGCACTACACACACACACACACACACACACACACACACTGTTTTCTCTTTCTCAGTATTTGCCATAGCAAAACAGGCATAAGCTGATGACAGTCAATTGTGTAACTGTGTATTTGACTGCTACATGGAAACCTTTTTGTTGGTCAATACCTTTAGACCAGGTCCCTTCCTCAGCCCCTGTGTTGTGCATGAGACTGAACTGACACACGGTCAGACTAGCTCAGTCTCTAACCCTTCCCCCAGCCCTGTCACACTCAGTGCTAAAAAGCACTCAACTAATGGAGTTATTGCTAGGAGGTTGGGAGAGAAAGATGGAGGGAGAGAAAGAGAGAGAGAGAGAGAGAGAGAGAGATGGTGTTTCTGTATTCCTCTAGTATTCGTATTCAAAAGATAGATCTATTTGCTTTGAATGCATGGGCCTCAGTCATATAGGCTACAACACAGACCTCTTTATCACGGTTTGCCCATGAGGTTGATCTTACACAGCGATGCACTCTGTGGTTTCTCTCTCTCACTCACTCACTAATTCACTCACTCACACTCTCTCTCTCTCTCTCTCTCTCTCTCTCTCTCTCTCTCTCTCTCTCTCTCTCTCACACACACACACACACACACACACACACACACACACACACACACACACACACACACACACACACACACACACACACACACACACACAAACAGCATCCATCTCTGTCTCTGTTTCAATGACTTCCCAGTTAGACATCATATTCAGGAGCAGTCACTGAAGGCAGCCATTACATCAGCCTTGTTGGCTACTGGGGCAGTCCTTAGAAATGATCTTAATGGATTCAGCCATTTTTCATATTTTGCTTCCATATGAGTGATCACAGTGTTCCATCCCTCATGGCTCTCGAGTGTCATATGTTACTGTAATTGTTCAGCTCAGACAAAGACCCACGATAAAGACATTGCATTGCCTGGTTATGGAGCTGTCGCATACTTGCAAGGCCCTATGTGGTTTCACTTGGGGCATACTGTTTCAAACACACATTGTGCCTGCAACACTTTTATACTGCAAAGGGCTGAGCAGGTGTGACCCTTACAGTGTCAGCAGTGTCAGGCCATTTGTAGTCCTCTGTGCACTAGTTTAGTGAAGAGATGCAACCAGGGGCCCTAAATCAAGCACAAGCAGACCTATTGACTCCATCTGTGAATGCATGCATAAGATGGTCTCAGATGTATTAAGGCAATAAATGGTATATATAAAAATTTTATCCCATTATCCCATTCTGCAATTTTAACGATGTATGTAGGAAATATGTCATTTCAGGATTGTTGACAGTCAGATTAAGCTACCAAGAATTCTATGTGTAATTACTAATATCTCACGATGAATGCACAAAGCTGCAATCATTAACTATAATACTGTTCTTTAGAGAGACTGAAATGATGTGACTCTGCTCCAGAATCATTTTGCAGTGCAGTGAATAAACAAAAGGTCATACTGTCAGGCTCTTTCCCATGTGACAAGACTACCATAGAATTCCCAACATTTCAGATAAACCTCTAAACAAACAGCTTCAGTCCACTGGTGTAACTTCCTGTTGCCCTCAACCATGACCCTAGGTGAAATAGTCTGCAGAAATCATGTAGAAATCATGTGACGATCTCCTTACTGTTTGTTCGCACTGACAAATTCAGCGTAAAAATTATGTGTGGCTAGATGCCATTTGTTCCACTTCCTGCACAATGCTCTGTCTGCAAGAGTGGACTAGCTGAAGTAAGTCGCGCTGTCACTTCACAGCTGTCTGTTATAAGCCCGCTAGGCGGATAGCATGTTGTTTGTTTTTGCTCAGCATTGATCAGTCTCTTCCTCACCACCCTTTAGAGTTTCAGAACTTCTTTCATGCTGGAAGGCAGGCTCCATGCACACTGTCATATGGACCTTATTTTTAGGTGCACCTCCAACAACTCAGCACTGCAGCGTTGGCCTCCTCTACCAAAATCTGTGGTTAATGTGTGTTTAGAGAGACGGCGTGTTGTTTTATTTATGGCTTGATCGTGGAAAGTGCTTGTGCATTTTTAAAGGCCAAGTCTAGCATGGAGACTGACAGCGCTTGGCCTAGCAGTACCAGGGAGATCACAGACAGAAGCAGCCATTGCTCTCCTAGCACTAGGAACTGCTGAACCTTTAGCATAACACAAGTATACCATTTATGTTTTTATTTTGATGATATTTTAATGTATTTTTGGTGTATTTTTTTTCTTAGATTTTCACTTCTTAAGTAGGTAAAGCTTTTGTAGTTCAATGACTCAATGCTTCACCTCTATCAGTCACCTGGGACCTAGACCCATTTATTGTTACATACAACCCCATCCCCACTCAAATAGCTTGTCTACTCATCACTGGTGCGGCATATCGGTATGATACCAACAGTGACAGAGAGAATCAGCCGTAATGTGGCCATAAGGACTGCTCCAGCCAAAGTGGTTGTGGGTAGAGAGACTGAGAGATGAGGCTTGACAGAGGTGCAGATATTGGGATGGGATCTGTCAGACTCTGTCATGCTCTTTTTACTTCCCCTGCACCATGACCCAACACCTGGATGCTGTGACTCAGTCTGTTTACTCTGTTACAGCAGTATGTATAGTAGCCTAGCAGCTTGTACTACCCTGCTTTTTACCTGTGGCTCTGGCCAGGCTATCGTGACCGTAAAAGCATTTGTAGTTTCTGCTACTGACTACTACTGCATGCTGTTATAGCTTGAAGGTTTAACCAGCCATGTTAGTGTGTTATAAAGTAATTTGACTCCCCAACTACTATTTTGATGCTAGTGTTGCACGTTTGAGGAAGTGGCCCCTATAATGTTGCTGGTAACACTTTAGATTAGGGTATTCACCATTACCTAACAACTTATTACCATGCAAATTAATAACATACTAGCCATTTGTTAGTTATTACAAGTCACTTATTAATACCTTGTTCTGCTTGATGTTATTCTACCCATAGTAGATCATTAACTAGACTTTTTCCAATGTAGACTCCTAATTACTGCTTATTCATAGTAAGTAAGAGAGTTGTTAAATATGAATTCTGATCTCAGTACGCTTTGCTCAGAAAGGGGCTTAAGAGGTGGTAGTACAACAGGAACAGTTATTCTCAGGAACAGTTATCTTCAATCAAAAAGATGTAATTAGGACTTATTTGAACTCTATTAGGCACTTGTAGTTTTGGGTTTTGTTCCTATGACTAGATCTTTTCTTAATATTATAGAAGGAGAATAACTGTTCCTGTTGTACTACTGTTTAAAGCTCCATACTAACCAAGGCATATTAAGATCAATATGTGAATATGTGAACCCAAATCTTAAGTGTTACTATGTTGCTGTTAATTCACATCCTGCCACTCAGACATGGTGGATGTGTTGTTATATGTTGGTGTGGAGATAAAGGAGTCAAGATGATTGGTGGCATTGATGAGATAAGTGAGAGGACAAGAGCCATAGGAGTCATCTAGTTGTTGCATGATGTTGTGATCTCAGGAATTGACGTATATATAGGACAGAACATAAGGGCCTTATTTGTTCACACATGTACAGACACAGACACAGACACAGACAAAACACACACACACACACACACAGACACACTTGAACCAAAGGGGAAGTAAAACCAGTGTAACTTTTGAGCTATATGATGTTAAATACGCACACACACACACACGTAAACTAACACTTACTTGCCCACACCCACACCTTAATACACACAACCCACGGACACATTTATAAACACAATCCAGTTTTGCACATCCTGTGTGTGTGTGTGTGTGTGTGTGTGTGTGTGTGTGTGTGTGTGTGTGTGTGTGTAAATAATGCCCTGATGTTCTGTCCCCTGTTTAATTGATATTTAATCTAAAAGTGGTGAGGGAAGATTCTCCTTTTGAAGCAAAGTACTTTAAATATGCAAACCTCCAATACATTGTTCATTTTATTCTACACCTTTAAGATGATCCACCTTTATCATATAACCTGGTAGATCTAAAGGCAATTTCAGGGTGAGATTGTCAGAGTGAAACAGATTGTTTATGCTGTGCAAGTGACAATGAACAAAGCAAATTCTTTCATTTTATCTTTAGCTTTGAAATCTTACTAAAGACCCTGCTCTGTGCTCTGTCATAGAACTTCACATTTCCTGTGCTACTAAGCTTCCTCTCTGTGCAGAGAGTGTGTTGGTGGAGGGATAACTTAGCGTGTGTATATATACCTTCATTCAAGACATTCAACAGCCTCTTTCTGTACTGACCTGATGTTCTATGCAAAGGTTCACAGTGTTTTACGGTGAAATGTCAAGAAAAAGGTATGTTAGCATTCAGATGTGACAGCAGTTATATGTTGATAAGGTCATTCAAATTAAAATGTTCTTTTTGCTAGTTACTCAGTTGCTGCCTTGAACTGGTTTCACTGTTACTGTTACTGTAAGTTACTGTTTTTCAAGCGTTTCTACTGCTCAAATAATTTTAACAAAAGTGCTATAAGTTTAAAATCTCTGCAGGATACATAGTTGGCAGATGTTTGTTGTTTTTTTCTGAAAAAAATGGCTTTTTGGTGAAAAAAGAGGGTGTGGTGGGTGGTTGGTCTCTGTGGTGAGGAGCATTCTGGGGGGAGGGGGGGCTGTTTGCTTAAATTCATTCCACAGGGTCTCGGGACTACAGCGTGATGGCGGGTTTCAGACAGTTCAATCTCTAATCTAGACTGCGAGAGAGCAGCGAGCCACTGTGTACACATCTGGCCCCGAGCTGCGAGTTGCAGAGTTGAGCTCGAGATCTGAGTGCTTGAACACTCCCACCCCACTGCGTGGGAAAGGCACTGCCAGTGTGCCATGGCAGATGAATGAATGAATGGACAGTGAGGAGCAATTGGGAGGAATGATTAGAGGCTTAGACATCAGTCACTGACACTTGAAGGCTTTCTCAGTATAAGTATGCCAGCTGGCAAGTCAGTGTAGGGGAAGTGAAAAGATTGATCAGACCATCAAAAAGTGAACAGATTTCTAAATAAATGATTTGGTCTTATGCATGGTTCAGTTGATTCACTTTTCAAACCTTTGGTCAATCTATAATTATGTTTGTGGTAAGCAAAAGGGGCTGTTTGTTCTATGAATTACATCAGCCACAATCCCCCATCAGAAAATCTATGGTTAGAAAATCCACATATGGTCTTCAAGAGCCGTTACATCGAGTTATAAGAGTTCCCTTCAAGTTGCAACAGTCTGTGAATTTAACTGTGTGATGTATTATTTGCATTGACTAAATATAGAGGCACTTAATAGCTTAATAAAGGTTGTATTTGAAGCCTACATTTATAGTCTATAAAGTGTGCCACAGTGATCAACCTCAAACTCAACAGTACACAAAACCCATCTGCTCACATGAAATGATCACAAAAATCAGAAAACACACAGAAGAGTACTATTTGCAGTACCTTTCCTGGCTGCTGTAAAATTAGATAGCTGGTTCAGCGTGTTTTGTGTGATTATTTAAAGAAGGGCAGGAATTCAGACCCGTAATTAAATCCCTGTGTCTTTCATCAGCCTATCAGCAGGCTTGTGTCCCCCTGTGTCCCAGAACACTCTTGGAGTGCCTCATCACACTTCATGCCTCAAGGGTTTTGACTTTTGCTTAGCAATTTATTTATTCATTTTATGCATTTTTTAAAGATATTTTTGAGAGTTTTTGTCTTTATTGTGATAGGACAGTAGAGGGTTACAGGAAATTACAGAGAATGGTATGACGCCTTGCCCACAGAGCCAAGATGACCCCATGCCTTTATTTTTTATTGTATGCAATAACTATACTGTGGCATTTTTATTTCAGTCAATGTACTTTTTACAATCAGCCATGTCAGTCTGTAGCTTCATTTGTGTGTGTGTGTGTGTGTGTGTGTGTGTGCCATAGAGGTTTGGTTTTGGTATTGAGTCCAGACACTCAGTCTATTACTGTGTGGCCGACTTTCCATGTGCCAGCTGAGTGAGTTACTGCTGTCCAACTTATCAACATTCTGGAGTGCAGTTACATCTGAGTAGTAACACTTACAATCATGGCCCCCATCATATCCCTGATCCTTTCAACAACAGCGCAGGATACCACTCATGCCAAGTATCTTGGATGCTCACATGATGTATGAATACGTCATCTGCATACAGTGTTTCATGCTCATAGAATACTTGACCCCTGACCTTCGTCCTGACAGTTATTTTGTTTTGGCTCCACAGTGAACAGAGTATCTGCCAGGCCCGGGCTTCAGTCATGGTGTACGACGACACCAGCAAGAAGTGGGTCCCCATCAAACCTGGACAACAGGGCTTCAGTCGCATTAACATCTACCACAACACCACCAACAACACCTTCCGCGTGGTGGGTGTCAAGCTGCAGGACCAGCAGGTGGGACACACACACACACACACACACACACACATACACGATGTTTATTTACAAGCATATGTAGTTGTGTCACTCGCGGTGTTAACCACTGGTCAGAGAAGTGCTGAATTAAGAAAGAGTGGTGTTCTCGAGTAAATCTAAAGGTTGTGTTACTGAGTAAATCTAAGGGTGGTGTTACTGAGTAAATCTAAAGGTGGTGTTACTGAGTAAATCTAAGGGTGGCGTTATTGGGTAAATCTAAGGGTGGTGTTATTGATTAAATCTAAGGGTGGTGTTATTCGGTAAATCTAAGGGTGGTGTTCTCAGGTAAATCTAAAGGTGGTGTTATTGGGTAAATCTAAGGGTGGTGTTCTCAGGTAAATCTAAAGGTGGTGTTATTGGGTAAATCTAAGGGTGGTGTTCTCAGGTAAATCTAAAGGTGGTGTTATTGATTAAATCTAAAGGTGGTGTTATTGGGTAAATCTAAGGGTGGTGTTCTCGAGTAAATCTAAGCAGTGAAGCAAGTGAAGCATTCTCACGAAATGAGATTTTACTCTCTGTTCCCTTTTCTCTTACCCATCTTTCTCTGCCATCCTACATGTTTCTCTTTGTCCTTCGGCCTTTCACATTGGTTTCTGTTCCTCTCTACACTTTCTAATCCTCTCTTCTTCTTCTTCTTTCTTTTCTCCTCCTCCTTCTTCTTCTGTTCTTGTTGTCTTTCTATCAGGTTGTCATTAACTACTCCATAGTGAAGGGGCTCAAGTACAACCAGGCCACGCCAACTTTCCACCAGTGGCGCGATGCCCGGCAGGTCTACGGTCTCAACTTCGCCAGCAAGGAGGAGGCCACCACCTTCTCCAATGCCATGCTCTTTGCCCTCAACGTCCTGAACTCACAGGAAGCCGGTGAGTTCAGTGGAAATCTCTCACCTCCCTGTTGGCGAGTTCAGAATAACATCCCACCCTCCCTAATCCATGCCGGCCCTCTGGCCCCAATCCACTCTGGCCCACTTGGGTGGGAAATGAATAGAAGGTTAGACAGAAGTCAGCACATCAGTATTCAAATGAGCCAGACTAGGGGGTCCTCTTGTAGGCCTGTCTGTCATGAGAGCTGAAATGTGGAGCTTTTGCTTGGAGCTTGGCCTCACGTCTCTCTCTCGTCTCAGTGAGTTCCTACCCTGAGGTTTTTATTCAAATTCTCACGCTATGCAGTTCAGTGAAGTGTGTGCTGAAGGTGTACGTGTGTTTGTGTTTGTGTTGTGTGTGTGTGTCTGTGTGTGTCTGTGTGTGTGTGTGTGTGTGTGTGTCTGTGTGTGTCTGTGTGTGTGTTTGTGTGTGTGTGTGTGTGTGTGTGTGTTTGTGTGTGTGTGAGGTTTGTGGTGGTAATGAGGGGACTCCCATGGTTAATACTTCCCTCTGCTGGTGACTTGACTTGTAGGGGAATGAGGTGGATGCTGGGATCAGGATGGAATGAAAATATCTGTGGTGGTCTGTGCGGGGCCCTCTGTCTGAGGCAGTCAAAACGTGCATTAAAAGAGCGAATGAGGTGTTTTGACAGTGTGCAATTTTTGAATTCATTACACACTGTTTGGTAGCTAATTAAATAAGTAAATGGGGCATAAAAATTTTCACCATGCCATTTTATGACCTTTAAAAAGAATCAGTAAAACTAACATTGTATGCAATTAATTGTTACAAAAGTTCACTCTGATGTTATGATCCGAACACCTACAGCTGTTTTGTTAAACTTCTGCCATTAGAATTATAAGTAAAAAATCTGGCTTCAAAATCTCTGGAAGTGTCAAGTCCCCCATTGGTCTGTGGGTGGTTAGTGAGACAGACATGCCTGTTGCATGCCAGCCTTGGGGCATTAGTCCTTTATGCTCGTTCAAATGTAGATCTCGGTGGAGAAATGGCACTGGGGCCTCTCTGGTTACAGATTGCTGCTACTTATAAGTGTTTTTCAGGGGGCTCTGGTGACAGCCCCCTTTTTTTCCAGGCCTGCCATTGGTGCAGACACCAGCTAAAATATCCCTGGAGCCTGACTGTCTTAGACTGCCTATCTGTGCCCCCAAGGGCTTGAGTTTGGGGGGTGGGTGGGGAGCTGATCCTTTTTTTGGAGGGTATTGAGGGTGACGCCACTGCAAGTGTGTGTGCAGTGGAGGGTGGTCGTCGTCATGCAAACAAGAGGTCGTCCTACCCCGGAGGAGCGCAAGGTCCCACCTGCCTGTTGCATTCTCGTTCACGTACCTGTGACCTGACCTCACTATACCAAAACAGAGAAACCAAAAAAAAACAAAAAAACAGCCTAGCGCCTGGTTTATGCCAGCTCTGGTCTAATTTTTTTCCAGTTGTCTAGACTACTGCCCGACTGAAAATAACAGAGACCTAGGAAGGGGGGGAGGGTTCAACCTGAGATATAGGAGCTGGTGTTCAAGCAGCGGAGGTGCAATGTTTGGACCAGAGTTCTCTCCGAGGTTGATGCGACGGGTCAGCTCTGCAGTCATAACACTAAGCAGTAAGTTACTGTGTGGATGAGAAGCCTAGGTCTGGCATGCTGTTGGGCTTGGGAGAGGGGAGGGGGAAGTTCACAGCTAATGTGATGGATGACAGATGGATGCAGGGAGTCAGTGACCCCTACTGTACCAATTTGACTGTGTTGCATGGTGTTTACGAGTTCACAATGCAAATAAAAGACCCACTGGCACCATTGTTACTGTTATAAATGGGTGATGATGTTCTGGAAAGCTGGAACATGGTTTTTCACTGTGGAAAAGGGGTTGGTGTGTGTGTGTTTGTGTGTGGGTGTGTGGTGGGGTGCTCTTGTTATGGTATCAACTATCTCTGATTGGATGATGATAATGAGAATGAGTTGTGTTGTCAGGGTGAGGCGTGTTTCATTGTTCTCTCAGATTTGAGCTCTGCTTTTTCTGCCCCTTTCAAAGTGATTTTTGCAAGTGGTTTGAATGTCTCTGTGGTTATGCAATGACATGAGACTCATTTTCTGGCCCTTTCAGGCCATGATAGAATTTGTAGGTATTTTGGGTATTTTGTCTCTGTAATGTGTGTTGTTTATACTGTGGTCTGACCTGTGAAGAATCACCCAGGAATCAAAATGATACACAATGATTCTGTTACACAATGACAGTTGTGTAACAGAAATAGGACAAGCTTGTGGCTTTAAAATTCTTATTTGACACAGGGATCATTATGTCTCTCTCTGCGTGATTGAACACTTTCCATGGCAACAGGCACCTCACACCATCACCCAATCACCTCCAAACGTACCTAGATGTATTTGACTGTTGTTTGAGTCGGGAAAGAGGCACATGGATTGGTTGAAATGTCTTGATTAGCTTATCTCTTTTCTAAGTTTTGATTACATTTGTCCGCACAGTACCGTGGTGACCTAAAGTTATAATTATGTTCGACTGGGCAATAATAGTGAGTTTGTCTTTGTTAGAAAGTGAGGTGATGTGATCATTCAAACATCTTTGTCAAATCCAGTGCTACATCACAAAATGTGCAGATAAAAACTAAATGTTGTTTGCATTCTCACGTTAAAAAGTGTGAAAAAATCCCTAGTACTTCCCTGATTTCCCTTCTAAGCTACTTATTCTGCTAGTTACTTAGAATCTTGCTAGAAGACATTTAGCTTCCCTAATTACATCTCAGATTGTTACTTTTGTTTGAGTAAGAGAGTTGACTTGTATTTTAGACTTGTATTTTACCGGCCTTTTCTCACACAAGTATCTGTCCTTCTACTGAGTTTGGGAAGTACTTTTTTTAGTGTACTTTTGCCATCTGTGATAGAGATGGCCCAGGCCATAACACGAAGCTGAGTAGCTCAGCTAGTGGCATTTTTTTTTACTGATTTTGCTGCTCCATCTTTCAGCAGATCAATGGTCGTGTCGTGGTTTTCAGGATGCATAGGGAGCTTTTCCTTTGGTCTTTCAACATACTGTATTTAATAAAATGTTAACAAATGTAACCCAAGACGTAGCGCACAAGGAGGAGAACATACATTGTTACAATAATTTAGTATGGTGCCCAGTTTTTCTTTTGATCATGAGTGAATGAGTCATGTGTTCGATTCATTTTGTGTAAACAGGGTCTGTGGTTTAAATCACGGATGCTAGAGTCTGAAATGATCAGAGCTGAGGTATCTGCTAAGTGCTGGGAGCGTGGCCATGGCATTATTTGGCAGTGCTGCATGGTAGTGCTTCCACCACAGCTGTTACCCGACAATGACACACTAGGTCTTGGGAATCACAGATTCACACGTCTGTAAACAGCAAAGAGGACCGGGAGATAGCTGGCTGGGTAGCTGACACACACACATGCACATGCACAGGCACATACACTTGTACACACACACACACACACACACACACATTAGCACCTGGTGTGACTGCACAGCCGTGAAGATTACCATCACTTAGGAAGAAAGGACCAATGCCAACATGTGGACCCTTTGGCGGCATGTTCAAATAGATCCTGTGGTGCCACTAAAACGGAAAACTGTTTTGCCAAGGTTGGTGCGTGTGTGTGTGCGTGTGTGTGTGTGTGTGTGTGTCTTAGTTTTTGTGTACCAGGGAGGGGGTGGGGGAATGGTTGATGAGTAATACCCATTAGCCCTGATGACAGCGCTACAAGGCTAGAGGGCTTAGAATGTCACACACAAGGGGCTCCTTTATTTGCAGTGGCTGTTTGTAATCACAGGGTATCACATAGGCACACTAAAATATCTCAAACCCTTCTTTTTTTCAGTGTGGAATGATGTTTCAAAAATGACTGTTTGAAGTGTTTTCAGGAGCGTGTATCAAAGTATTGTCATACTTGTAACCAATACACTCCTCTTAGCTCAGGCACAGCTAAGAGCTGACTGTACTTTTCTGCCAGGTCCTTACACTGATGTGGCTGGCCGGCTTTGAACTGGATCTGCTGCTTATGGGCCAGGTCTGGCCCACTTCCATCTTGCAACTCATCCATCTCCGCTTGAGAGCAGAGATAGCCTCAGTTGAATTGAAATAATGAGAAAATGAATAAAACACAAGGAGGCCAAGTGGGCTGTCAAGAGCTCACTTTCTCCGAGGAGAGGCAGGGTAACAGTGTCCTGCTAAAGAAGCTTTATGCCACTGCATGCCTGCAGCCATCCAAACGGAAATAACACCCAGAGGTGCTCTAGTGTTACAGCCGACGCTGCCGTTTATTGGCTGCTATTTTGATAGGTTATATGTATTCTCCCTTGTTGACCCTTTTAATAGCACACCTAGAATAGTGCTCCTCCTCTAACCAAAATGAGCCAGAAGGGTCCTTCCCTCTATTGTGCAATAAGGTGTTAAAATGACACATAGGCAGGTCTTGTAGTCATCCATTTCTCATGTTCGAATGTCATCGACTTTAAGACCATTTCAAGAAGAGGACTGTTGTTCTGAATGAAACAAATGATAGAACTTATATTCATCTTTTCTCACAGTTTCATACAACAGCAGTTCCATTTTCACGCACCTTTAAAAGGCGCTATGTAAAGTTTATGGAATATTTTGGGTTCTGAATTATCTTGAGCTGAATTGCAGCTTTTACATTGGCTTGCACTGTATTGCATTTCTCTGTAATACAGAGGCCACATGTCAGAATATGACATTAAAGGAAAATTGGCCTTACACTAGTTGCTTTTACATACTACGTTTAGTGGATATCTGGATAACATTCAGTCGATATCCGGAGTTGGTCAGGTGTTTGACATCCGGAGTTGGTCAGGTGTTTGACATTACCTCAGTGCATTTGTGTGTTCATATTCTGTTGCTATTTCTATGTAATTTTTGGATGGTTTCACCTGAAAATACCATACAGCAGCTTTTAGACCAGAGGACTTCTCCTCAGAGAGATCTGACATTCATATTTTTCTCACATCTTCTTATGACACTGGCTCCATTATCTTACCTTTTTAAATTCAATTGTGTGTGTGTGTGTGTGTGTGTGTGTATGTGTGTGTAGTAACTTTCCTCAAAGAGACCCCAGCAGCATGATCTATAGGGTGTTTCCATCTGTCCCTCCTATGCTGATTGCAGGGCTGCTATCCAGCACTGGCAGCCCTAGAGGAATGGAGAGCTGGATGCTGATGTATTGAGGCCCTGGGCTGGAGAACAGTGCTTTCCCATAGCAGTAGGCCTGAGACAGTGATGATGGAGCTGGCCCTGGCAAAGAAGCAATCTCACTGCCCACTCCTCACTGTCGCATTGACGCTGGCGTGCAATTCTCCACAGAGGCGGTTGACAGCAACCCATTTTTTTACCCTCTCACGTGCTATTTAAGTTGGCGCTCTATAGCAGCTCATTGTGGTTAGTGTGGTAGTTGAGGGGACCTGCAGGGGATGCATGTCAGAAGTCAAGTTGAGTCTTCAGATGTGTTTATTGTTTATGACCAGAGCAAGCCAGCGTCACTGTAAACACAGCGGGTAAACAAACGTTTGTGCTTTAATGCTGTTTCTCCTCTAATGCTGAGCAGGATGAGACCGATAATCGTGTGAGTTTGGGCCTCTATGCAGCTCTACTTTCTGCAGCAGCAGCAGCAGGGCCAATTGCGTAACATTGCTTTGAGTTGGTAATTGCTGTGTAGTTATTTCTATTCCTGACCAAATCAAAGGCAACCAGTGAACAGAGAAGGCTGTTTTGTGTTCATCTCCGCCCTGTTTCTCTCTCTCTTTCTGTGTGTGTGTGTGAGTGTGTATTTGTGTGAACAAGTGGGTGTCTGAGTGTATATATGTGTGTATGTAAGCTTTTTTTTAGTTTGCTTGTGTGTGTGTGTGTGCATGTGCTTGTGTATGTGTTTCTGCAGTGGGCAGAAAGCTTTCTGGGTTTGGCTGGGAGGAGTCAGGAGTGCTGTGCAGTGGCTGTTTATTCTGGTCCCCGGCGGCTGCAAGTCGTCTTTCTCTGAGGTTTCCTGCCGAGATGCCTTTGGCTTTAATCACTGAGCTCTCATTAAAGAGAAAGCGTGGTCAAACTCAGCTTGTATCTGTGTGCTTGTATACATGTGTGTGTCTGTATGTGTGTGTGTGTGGCAGAGAACAAAAGTGCGTGTGCACGTGTGTGAAAGAGAGAGAGAGAGAGAGAGAGAGAGCAGAAAGAGAGTGCATGTGTTTGAAAGGGAATGAAAGAGAGATCATTGAGAAAAAATTGGGCCTGACGCACAACTCCCCTTTCTCTTGTGCTGTGTCATGTTCTCATTAGCGCTCTCTTGCAGTTTCTCCTGCGTGCAGAACAAGCCCTCCCATCTTTGGACGGCTCAGCTGTGCATGCAGAATTAATTAATTTCGAGGGATATTCCTTGACACTAAGCCAGACTTCTCTATGTAAGGCAATAGAGAAGAACTCTAATAAAAAGGCCAGCTTTTGTGCTTGTCTCACTGAATTTTGGATGTAGGTGTGTTTTATCCATAGGAGAAAACAAAGAGATGAAGATGTGCATGGAAATGACTTTGGCACAATGCATTGTGGGATGATTAGATGAGAGATGGGAAGAGGAGGAGACCAGGTAATGAAAGAAGCAGAGCTGTCAGTCCAAACTGATAAATGAGTCTGACATGGGAATCTGTCCTCTAGAGAGAGAGGGAGAGACAGAGAGAGAGATGCAGAGAAAGAGAGGTCGAGAAGGAAAAAGAGACCTGTGTGTCTGTAACATGAGAAAAGTGTTTACAGTGTACCAGTATCTGTATTCACAATTAGCAGTGTCTGACACAGTTCACAGTTAATAGTGCTGCAGTGTCACTAAGAGTGTTTATACATGAAGACTGGACCACTGGAAAAGATGAAATGCTGTGTAAGATGTGCTCTTGGCTGAGCTGATGTACAGTTGTCATGGTGAAAGGTCCAAGTGCACTGGCGTGCAAAGGAGGCTCACATGCACTCGGGACATTAAAGGGTGGCTCCTGGTGGTAAATCCTCTGAGTACACACCATGCCATGGCCACATTTGATGGGATTAAGCAAGTTGAAATGTAAAATGATGTGGCCGCCCGTGGAATGATGCTCCATTGTGCTCTTGTCTTCAGGTCCAGCTGTGCATCGCCAAAACGGTCCCGTCACAGATGACTCTGAAGCTCAGAGGAGGTAACCATTCGCTCAGTCTCTCTCTTTCTCTTTCTCTTTCTCTTTCTCTCTCTCTCTTTCTCTTTCTCTCTCTCTCTTTCTCTCATTCTCTGTTATTACTGATTGATAATAAATCCATCAGAGGACTTGGTAAACTCGATGTCTGTCTGCCTGCCCTGCCTGCCTCCTAGTCCCAGCTGTTTCAGTCGAGCCCCAAAGCTGTGCACAGAGCATCATGTTGTTCAGTGAAAAACAGGAAACATGACGGTTTACCCTGCAGATTATTTTTATAACAGTACCACCACAGTTGTTAAAAACAACTCAAAAATAAAACTCAAACAGATCCCACCCTTGTTTCTAATAATAAAAACAGGCCCCAAACACAGATTAACTGCAATGATCTCTATGGCTTATTACTGAAGCCTAAAAGATTACCATGTCTCTCAGTGACACTAGTTTAAGTGGATTTGGGGAGTGACCGTTAGTGCAGCACAGGATTGGCAGTGTTGGGAGACCAAAGGTTTTTTATTTCAGAGATTAAATTTGGAGTGTGACACGGCACCATGGTGTTCTCAGTTGTGTCAGGACATTTCTTGTTTCATTTGTTTAAGTGTACACACTATCAGTGTATAGATAGTGCACAAAACAATGTCTGGCTGTTTTGGCTACAGCAGGATTTTGTTTTTTAAATATCACCCACCCCCTAGTGGCCCAAAGTTGGAAAAGCAGTTTCCAAGAATTGGTCATCCATGAGATCATTGGCCTTGTCCTGAGCCTTCACATCTCACTGAGCATCAATAACACACACACACACACACACACACACACACACACACACACACACACACACACACACACACACACACTGACATGCCCACATAAATGCTGAGCCACAACACGCAAACACACTCAGACAGTCACGTGTAAACATACTCTTTAACACACACACACACACACGCGCGCACACACGTGCATCTGCTGCATCTTGTCCAGGAACATGTCCTGAGAGCATAAGTGAGCCTGAGTAGACTCTCTCCATTTCTCTCTCTGTCTTTTTCTTTCCTTTCCTTCCACTTTCTCTCTTATCTTCCTTTTATTCCTACTCATGCAGTTAATGTACACATCTGTGCTGTGTGTGTGTCTATGTGGGCGCACGTGCACACGTGCAAATTTGCATTTTTCCTTGCTCATGATTACGTGTGTGTGGGTGTGTGTGTGTGTGTGTGTTTATGCCACCCTCAGGCAGATGATGGAGCAGCATCAGATGCATGCTCAGATGGAGAGGGAGAGGGAGCGGCGGGCTGCCGGATCAGCAGGTAGGAGTGCTTGAGTGCTGAAGCAATGCCTCACTAACCAACCACCGAGTCTCTCTGACTCTCCAAAACAAGATGGCATCCTGTAGAGCTCACCCAAAGTCAACAACACTCATCCAAACTATACCCATTAAAATGACTTAAACTGGAAAATAGGCTGTAAGTATATTTTAATCCCTCCATTATACTAACAAATACTTCCAACAAGCTTGATATCATCCAGATGTGCACCTCTGTGGGGCGTGCTTGTGTGAGTTTGACAGCCACCACTTACAGTTGTGCCATTTTGTGTTTCATAAATCACCTGATGGATGAAAGCATTGTAGATTGTGGGCAAATGTTTTGTAAGCCTACTTGAAAACACTGAATGAATAAGGCCTCGGTTGGCAAACATCAAAACTGGAGTCTTACGGCAATTAAGAGGTGTACACAGCCTGCACATCCCAAGGAACAACCAGAACAGTGGGCTGAAAGACAAAGGCAATAAAATATCTTAAACACACTGCACAACGCTTCCAAGGTCATTAGCAGATGCTCAGTGCAAAGACAAGCATCAGTGTAGAGGCCAAAAAAGTACTCACAGGAGAGGATGGAGCACTCACACCAGGGCGAGCAGTGCTGTGCACTGTTGTTTGAAGTCGACACAGGTTGCATAAAAGACAGAGAGAGAGAGAGAAAGAAGCGCAGCATCTATCGAATCTTATGCTTTCAAACCTTATTTTTATTTCATTCTCCTTTTCGACTTCAGTTCTGATTTCACTTCTCATGCTTGTT
This sequence comes from Tenualosa thibaudeaui, assembly GCA_027481765.1. Taxonomy (NCBI): domain Eukaryota; kingdom Metazoa; phylum Chordata; class Actinopteri; order Clupeiformes; family Clupeidae; genus Tenualosa; species Tenualosa thibaudeaui. Next base: position 5,601,218 of record JAIFZK010000013.1, on the reverse strand, counting down.
CATGTATGTGACTCACCCCCACTGTGCTCAGCACAGGCTAACACAGACACACACGCGCCTCAACCCAAGGGCCTGAGTTTTCTATGGGAATGCGTGTGTGTGTGGTGTGGTGGTGGGAAAAGATACATGATTTCAAAACTACAACTTCATGCTGCTATTTTATGCCATGTTATGCCATATTGTAATCCACTGCTATTTTATGCCTTATCGTTGTTTGATTTTTCGTTTGTGGTTCAGGTTGGCTTCGTTTGAGTTTTGTCAGTGAGGGACTAGATGTGATTTTTCTTTGGGAAATCGCTGTGTGGTCCTGACCAGACTGATTAAAAGGAGAGCTGACTCCAACCTTCTGAGTTCTATTATGTCATTTCCTTTTTTGCTCTGCTCTTGATTTCATCATTTCTCACTCTTTTTTTCTCTTTTCTTTCTGTTGCATTTTTGTCGACCATTTCCACCTCCCTCTATTTGCTCCTCCTCTCTCTGCCTCCTTCTCCATCTGTGTATGCGTGTCTCTCTCCCTCCCTCCCTCCCTTTGTCTATTCCTCTGTGTGTGTGTGTGTGTGTGTGTGTCCCTCTGTGTTTAGTCTCCACCCTTCAGTTCAAAGTGTCTGGCGCTGGTGCTGCCGCCTCCTCTTCCTCCTCTCCCCCCCAGTCTGAGTGTGCCATCCCTCCTGATTACAGGCAGTACAGGGCCAACACCCTCCCCCCGGCCTACATCAGGGCCGTCTCCTCCACCTCCCCCCCTTCCTCCTGCTCCTCCTCAGCCTCCTCCCAGGAGCGGGATGGCGGCGGAGCGGGTGGTGGGTGTCAAGCGTGCGACTCCCCTCACCGGAAGGCCCAGCAGCAGCAGCTCTCGCAGCTCTCCACCTCGCTGGCCTCGGCTTTCATGCCCGTGCAGCCGGCCGTCGCCACTAACCAGGGTCGCAAGGTGCGCCAGATCCCCCTCTCCCCTCCGGCCGCGCGCCATGCGCCTCCTCAACTGCCCCCCCAGCAGCAGCAGCAGCACCCTGACTCCATCCCCCATCCCCACCCACTGCCACCCAAGCACGGCACCTGGTCGGCATCACATGCCGCCGCGCACATGTTTGCCCCGCTGCCCGCCTCCTCCTCCCCGCCCATGGCCTTGCCGGCCGTCAAGCAGGTATGCCCGCAGCCCGTGCTGCCAGTAGCCCTGCCTCTGCCACCCCTCAGCAACACCGGGGGCAGCAGCAGCAACGGGCGCAGTGGCAAGGGTGCCACCCCGTCGCCCCGTGACGGCCACCAGCACATCAACGGTGCGCCCCAAGACTACTACCCTACCCAGCAGCAGCACCCTCACCACCCTCACCACCCCCACCACCAGACACCCCCTCCGCCACCACCCATGGCCCCCCAGCTCTCTTATGCCCCCTGCTGCGAGGCAGTCTCCCAGCAGCTGCCCTCTCAAGTCCCAGGCCACCCGCCCCAATTCCCCTCTCCTTCGGCTTTCCTCCAGCAACAACAACAACAGCAGCAGCAGCCACCACCGCCGCCACAGCAAATGCACCCAGGGATGCCCCCCTACAGCAACACCTCTCCCTACTCTTACCCTCTCACCGAGGGGGCTTCTCCCAAGACGACACCCTCTCCCGTCTTTCAGGCTTCCCCACCTTATATGAGTAAGTATCAGAGTAGGTGGAGGGGGGGCGGGACCCATAGGATGACAGCTCGTAACTTTTTAATGAACTTGTGTTTATGTGTGTGTGTGTGTGTGTGTGTGTTGGGGGTTGGTACCAGCCCCCTGCAAAACAAAGCCAGTCTCTGTATATCCAGTGTAACAGGCCCAGCGACATGCTGCACATACATACAGGCTTCCCACATAAAACCAAACGAAACCCTTTTGACTAGCAAACAATGCAGCACTTATGTGTGTCAAGTGCACACTCACTCACTCATGCTCACTCAAGCACACCTGCCCCCCCCCCCGTGCGCGTGACACCTGCAACTTGTTAACTAAGACCTGCGGGCTTTGACTGCGTGTGTCTCAAAACTACGGTGGGAAACCAGCCCTGAAATTGCTGACAGTCTGTGCTGCTTTGCACTATAAAAGGAAAGGGAATCAATAGGGCTCTATGGTTTAGAGTTGCTTTAGCCTGCACATTTTAGCTTCCTGATCAGGTTTCAAATCAATGCAAATCTCGAAGTCGCTAACCTGGAATCTGAACACTGCTGAATGCAGCACAGTGTCGGGACGCTTTTCAAATTTGTTTCTCCTCTGTCAATTTTTTTTGTTTACATGTATGTGTTTACGTGTTTGTTTACGTGTTTCCAAAGCTACATTTGTGGACACAGCAGATTTGTGGCTGTCAGAGTGCTGTGGATTTATGTGTTACTGCGAATAACACAGACACACCCAGATAGTCAGTCTAGCTAGACATGTATGGCTGACCTAGTTAGGATGCAAGTCAGTAGCCTGTATAAATCCAGCACAGGTTGTAACACTAACCTGTCATCATAGCTCAGGAATCTATAGAACTTTTGAATGTCTCTCTTTCTCACACACACACACACACACACATACACCCTTTCTCTCTCTCTCTCTCTCTCCCTCTCTCTCTCTCTCTGTGCTGTAGGTCCTCCACTCCCTCCTGGGCACCCTGCCATGCAGCACCAGTCCTCAATGGCAGCACCCGCCACACCCCCTCCACCCCCAGCCCCAGCCGCAGCCCCCATGGCTCCCCCACCCCCGCCAGGTCCCCCGCCACCCAGTGTGGGCGCTCCCCCCGCCCCCCCTCCACTGCCAGCTGGTGGAGGTATGGGGGGTCAGAGCAAGGAGGCTGCCCCAGCCGGGCTGGCCGCGGCCTTGGCAGGAGCCAAGCTGCGCAAAGTGCAAAGGGTCAGTAGTGTCATGTCACATACATACACACACAGGCTTACACACCTTAAAGAACTACATAAGTTAGACTAAGTTTTTTGCAGTCTGGTATCACTAGACCATCCTCTAAGAGGGTCTGTAGGGCTTAAGTCTGCTGAAGTACTTGTAGTGCATGTTGAGTAGCATGCAGGCTTCACTCCTTTCTTGTAGTACTGCATGTACCCTACACAGGTAACACAGGTGTGGCACACATTTGCATGACGGGTGCGCTCAAGTTTGCTTAAGCCGTCTGCTTTTCAGGAGTGGAAGTTACAGCTGCCAGAATCCTAGTTCTGCGGCTTAAAGTCTTTTTTTATCATTAGGCATTGAGCAACACATGGAAATGTGATATTTTAAAATGACTGCATACAATGAATCTTTGAGGGCACTTTAAGTAGCTTTGTCTAGTGGTACATATTTTGTTTTCCAATGGTTTGAATGCTTATTGTGCAATTCTAGGTTGCAGATTTATCTTAAGAACCCACAGATGTGTGTGTAACTGACTTATGTAAATTTATACCATTAGTCAGCAAAGGTTGCAAATTTTTCTCTCTATGTTGAAACCGACAATAATGCTTTATCTGAAAACTCCAAGAGCAAAATCTTTTCCAATATTTTTCACTTCTGTATATTCTGGTAATTTTGGTGGAGCAAAGATTCTGTCTTACATCAAGGCAGCAAACCAACTGTGGGTTTTTCTGATGCCCTTGTAATGCCCTGTGTTCCCCATGTGTGTAGCCGGAGGAAGCCTCAGGCCCAGCGGGTGTCAAGAGTGAAGTCAACCGGTCGAGTGGCGGCAGTGGTGGTGGTGGTGAGGGGCTCATGCAGGAGATGAATGCCCTCTTGGCACGAAGGTCAGTTATTTAGACGGTCACTCCTCTTGCTAATGAAGGTCAGTTATTTAGACGGTCACTCCTCTTGCTAATGAAGGTCAGTTATTTAGACAGTCACTCCTCTTGCTAATGGAGTTAGCAGTTAGTAAGACGATATAGTCTGTCAGAATGTTAGACACTGCTAGAAAGCAGTGTTTATTAAATTTTAGATTTTAATTTATGAACACGGTGAAGGCATACTAGGGTTACTAAGCTTTCTTACATCTAGTGACGATTATCTAATTTATTCAGAAAAATTGCTTGTTTTTGATTCTGTTGACTGTTTCGATTTCTTTTTTCCAAAGGAGGAAAGCTTCAGAGAAACCTGATGAGGATAGCCAGAAGGTATGTTTCCATTTCTTTGCGTCAATGTCAGTGTTAATGTAACTCCTGTTTGTGGATATTGGATTCAAATTCGTATTCTTGTCTTGCAGGAAGAGACCAATGGCTCCCCCTCACTCATCACAAGAGGCTCTTCTCAACAAAACTCAACAGGTTGCTCATTCGGTGATTCAGAGTTAATCACATGATGATATCAATTACTCTGAAAGTAAATAAAGTAAATAGAAAGAAGTAAAGTAAATAGAAAGAAGTAAAGTAAATAGAAAGAAGAAAATATCAGTTACTCTGTTATTTCCCATCAGAGGCTAATAAAAAAAAAATTGGGAAAATTACCATATCATAATTGATGAAAGCTGTGTTTGAATAGTCACCTCTATCATTTAGTTTAAACTATTTCTATTAATATGAAATTCTGAAATGATGACTGTTGAATTCCTTGTGCATAATGTACTCATAATTACAACATTAGATTAGATGCAATAGATTGGAGATTTATTGATGAATGATTTTCACTCAGTCCCTGTACATGTCACTGTAGTGCATTAAACTCCCCTTGAATTAATCAGTCCACTGACAATGACGTCTCTGTCTTTCAGAACCTGTTAAAAAGCCATGGGATCGAGCCAACTCAACCGACAAATCTTCAGCTGTATCAAGGTAGCCAACTCATCATCTTGTGTCTGTCAGACCACTACATACAGTGCTTCTCCTGATACATACAGATATGCCGGTGTAGGCAGACTTACAGACAGACACAATAAAATTGTGTTTCATAGCAGCTAAGTAAGGTGAGCTGATAAGACACCCAAACATCCAATATTGATTCAGGGCTAGAGAGCCACTGGCTTGGAATCAGTTGCTATGGCTAAATGAATGGCCCGCTGCTTTGGGTGTTCAATAAAGGCCTTGGATCACAGAGGCACAGGTATGCACAGGGTTCTTCTCATGGACCCAAGTGAACACTGGGAAATGGTTAATGATTCAAATGCTTAAATATATACATGGTGTACGATCTAAATGATGAACATGACAAAGATACTGAAATTTATTTCTAAGTAGTCCACATGATAAAAAAGGAAACTCTCTTTACCTATTTTTACCCTCCTTGTTTTTTATCTTTTATTTGTGCTTGCTTCGTTCCAGTTGGTTGCATCTGTGTAGAATGACGCTCTGAAAGGAACACTATCTAAGAATCTCAGGCAGTCTAACCTTTTTCATAGTTCTGTTATCTTGATGGCCATTTTATTACCTCTACAGAGTCAAACCTGTTGGCACCAGCAGTGATGGAGATGCAACAGAATATGACAGAATGAAGCAGGTCTTGCTCTCTAACCTTATTTGTGTGTGTGTGTGTTATTGCTGGATACACAAAAATATGGATACTGTAAGTTACACACCAATAGTTCAATAGTTTGCTGTGTCTCAATATGTTTTTTTTTCTCAACAGGAGATTTTGGAGGAAGTAGTTCGTGAATTGCATAAGGTGAAAGATGAGATTATTGACGGTAAGTTTGCTGAGTCATTGTTACGGAATCATGGTTGACTACTATTGTGTAAGAATTCATTAATAAAAGAAAGAAATTAAGTGCAGGGTGTGTACAAGGGCAAGATGGGCAAGCCTGATACATGAAATGAACTGGAATATAATTTACAGGAAAATCTATTTGTCATTGACTATGTGTTTTTACTTTAATTTATTCCACATTAATAGTACAGCCATTTAAAATTCATTAAAAACCTGCAACAAATGTTGGCTTGCCATCTATGTATAGCTGTGTTTAGGACATCCTTGTTGTTCAGTATTTGTGCTAAAGGCTTGCCATCATCTTGTGTTAGCATGGCATGATTATGCACCTATCAAATGGCACAGATGGGGAACTACTGAAATCACGTACCTGTGTAGTGTCCTGTCAGTGTAATGAATCTAGCCTCTCTGTATCTCTATTATGTTACTGAATGGAGTTTATTTACAGTCAAGCTTTTCACACTTAATCCTGTAATGCACCATGATGACTTTGAGCTGCAATCAAATGCTGCCCTCCTCCCTTTATTTTGTGACATTTATTATTTTCTAAACTATATGGCATATATTTAAAAAGTAATATATTAATACAGTTGAAGTATAAAGTGAGATTCTCTTAATAGTAATTATGTTACTGTTATTCTATTATTGTACTTTACACATCATTTTGACATGGTCTCCCTTGCAGCCATTAGAAGAGAGGTGAACAGGTTGAGCTCAACATAATGCTCCTGGAATGTGCGCAGCGAACAGTAGGGGGGATGGAGCGAAAGACAGAAAGGAGAAGATGTGCCATGTTGGCAGGGAATGTTTCTGCAACATTTCTATCATGTCAGGGTTAGGGAGGGTTGCCACGAAGTTGAAGACATGTGCTCAACAGTAGCATCTGCTGAGCAAAAAAAAAAACAGCTGAGGAAGTGAAAAAAGAGGCATGATAAGAGAATGAGGGACAGGAAGACAAAAAGTAAAGTGAGTTCAGTGAATAAATGAATGAATGAATGAACGACTGGATGAATGGATGGTTGGGTGTAAAGATGAAGAGGGAGCTGAGAGGATGAGAGGAAACTCACACTGTATTTTATATTTTTCCTGTATTCAAAGATTAAGCCCAGTGTGTGGCCTGCTGCCCCATAGTCTGTCAAGTCTTACAGAAAAAAAACATATATGTATTAAATCTGGCAAAGCTATTTTGTTTTCTAAGTTTTTATTGTTTCATTGTTTTATTTGACATAAATATTACTGTTATAATAATTTTATTACACGTATAGATATAGAGAAAGTTGCACACCATCTATGTCAACCTTTTATATTTCATATTAGGTTCTTTATTCTTTGGGTTTTGATAAGCACAGGTAGGCCTCTGACCTCAGCAGGGTTTTCTAAAGAGATTTTATTTTTCTTTGCCAACAGATGTATAAGATCACTGGAGATTTTTTTTTTTTTAAGTTTGAACTTGAATTGGTTGTGTGAACTGAACTGGTTACTTTTTTGGGGCACTATGACCTTATGATGCATCAGTATGACCTTTGGTTTTGTATGTTTTGGTAATGTTTGGCTGGAAAGAAATGGTGAAAGATCAGGCCTTTCAATATATACCTTGAGTAGATTTTTCCTTGTTTTAAATGTTGATAAATGGGTTTGAACATATCTGATGGGCTCTTCTTTTTTGTTGTGCATCTCTGAAATATGCTGAGCATGTTCTTTGGAAAACATCTTCCCAAATATAATCAGTGACAATAGAAATTGATGTTTCAGTGTTTAACTTGCGCATGCCATGTCTGGGTTGCTATGTGGTTACTGGTCATGTGTCCAAATGGAAATGGGTGTGAATCGATCCCTGATTCAAGTGTAACTTTATCCCATTGTATGCTCTTGCCAGTCATCATAGCTCAGTGAAAAAGTACCATATTACACATGGTAAAGGTGAGTCTTTGTGTTGATGACAACTGCATGTGAACCAAGGAAAGTGCATGGCTGAAATGGCCTCAAGTTATATTGAGCTAAAACTGCCACCTTCAAAAGGCTGTTGAACTTGAGACATAGGCAGACTTAACCCTAAGTTGCTCTAGAGGAGATTGGCCCTGAACAATTGGTAGTTGCTTTGGATAAAAGCGTCTGCTAAATACATAAATATAAATAAATACACTTTGGGTGACGAAAAATGCTATAACAAACAGAAACAGTAGTCATTTGCAACACACGTACAGCAGAAAGACACTACAGTAATGGGGGGGGGGGGATCACCTTATCATCTCATCTCACAAGGGACCACATTAGAAATGATGTCTTGTCTATACATAATTTTTAATTAATTTACAAGTTGTTATTCATCTTTACATAAAAATCTAGCCAGTGAAATTAAATTGGTGCAAACAAGACAATTCTGTCATTAAAGTGTCTATAGAGAAAAAAAATACACAATGTGCTGCAGGAGGATCATAAATATTTCTTCTGAAACAACATGTAAAGAAATCTTCAAAGATGCCTAAGTGGAATTTTTACCCCCTGTAGCTCAGAGAATTATCCTCAGGCAGGTTTTGTGAATAAAACTGTAAACAGCTTAAAATCCAAATGGCATCCATTATAACTCAATAAGTTACAATGTCCATTTTATCTCCGCAATCCTCTGTGCCCACTTAGCACTGGTAGTACATAAACAAATCACTTTGAATTAGAATTACCTTCCAGTATCTGAAAGTTCTGTCAACATCAACTCCACTCTCCAAATTGAATGGATAAATGACTCGACCTAGCAAAATGTTTACTTTTTTCCCTTAGATGTTAGACTAGGAGGTTTCCCGTATGTGGATTATACTTAGACAACTTTCTCTTTTGGTCCAAGACTAGGCTAGGTACATGGAAAACCACCCTATGACTGCAAACATGGCTTGATTAACAAGTAATGTGTGAGCCTCAAACTGAGGCCAGTTATTAAGGAAAGGGACTCATTTCTCAAATGATTGGTTGTTCATTTGTGGAATAAAAATCATAATCCCACCGTAAATCACATTACACATATCTGAAATAGACCTGCGGTAACAGATAACTAAATGACACGGTTGATCAGCATCATTTGCACTCCTTGATGGGAGGTTAGTGCCTGGTTTATCTCTGTACAGGCCAACAGGAACCTGCCTGTGAGAGGGCAGAATCCTGTAGGATTATCCTGAGAAACAAGACAAACACGTTTGGAGAGCCCAACAGGAAAGTAAGTTTTTGGGTGTGTGTGAAAGAAAGAGAGAGAGAGAGAGAGCGTGCACGTGTGTGCGTGTTTTTGGGGTGGGGTGGGGTGGTTTGTGTTGGGTTGGGGTTCTCAAACTCCCCCCCTGGGCTGTAGCATTTATTTAACCTCGATTATGTGTGGGCAGGCAACACAAAAGAAACACAAACGGCTTTCACTATGCAACACTTGTTACTGGATAGGTCTCTTCATTCCTGTTTGACCAGCTTGTACTGACGCTTGATCCTAGCATAGGGGCCAATGCTGTCGTCGAACACAAAGTCCCACAGCACGCGTATCCACGATGTATGCTGGGGTAGCGTGTCATAGTACTCCGCTGCAATCTTCTTTACCTGCACAGAAACTGCTCATTAGACTCAACTCTCCATAAAGGCATATGGTAAAGGTACACTGCATAAAGGCTTCTGTTACAGGCCTGTCAGTGTTTTACCTAGGTTGTAAAATGTGATTTTGGTCTTGTTCTGTCTGCCATCTAGTGCATCTCTTATAAATTATGAAAAGCGGAACAGTGTCCTCCTTTGGTATGGGGAGCAGTCCTTGCACGTGTGAAGAACCATAAAGTTTAATGTGACATTTTAAAAGCAAATGTCAAATGAATGCTCAGGTTAAACAGAGGTGTCTCCCCTCAGGCAAGTCTAGAGGGAAAGGTTGTCTGTTCGCCGAGTGTATATATGTGGTTAATAAGTCACTGAGCTTTCTATCAATATCTGTGGTAAAAAAAAAAAAAAAAAACAGGAATCACAAAGCTTCCAACAGAAACATACCAGATCAAACAGTACAGATATGCCAGAGTATTCATGACAAAGAGGGAAACATTCCAACAAGTCTTGAAATATGACTAGCCATCACAAGCTAAGGTCAATTATTAAAAAAGCAAATATGAGTCATTGAGTTCTCCTTTCTATTCTACATAGGTTGCATTGCTCCAGCTATCTTTATGAAAGGGTAACTTCGGGCAGCCATGGCCTACTGGTTAGGGCTTCTGGTTTGTAACCGAGGGGTTGTTGGTTCAATCCCCAACCAGAGGAACATGGCTGTGCCCTTGAGCAAGGCACCTAACCCCTCACTGCTCCCCAGGAGCCACTATAGCAAGCAACCAACTGCTCAAGGTTAGTGTGTACTTCACTTCACTGTGTGTTTTACTTGTGTCTCACTAATTCGTAATCGAGTTAAATGCAGACACCCGCAACGATATTTCCCTCATGGGATCAAAAGAGTATATTTTAAGATAATTTCATTAATAAGATTATTTTTGACATTGACTTTGAAGATGCTTAGCAAACAAATGTATCAGGTGATGTGTACATAAATCTTTAAAAACATAATGTTTTGTTATGAAACAAAACTTGGTAAGCAATGCATATGTTTGGTTAGGTGACGGAAACCAAAAATATTAGTTAAGCCTGAAATTTTGATCGTTATCCCTCAAAATCTATTAAGGCCTCATCAGATGACAGGCTCATATAACACCCATCCTCTGAGTCATCTCTCATTATGCAAGAGATAGTTCTATCTCAAAGCTAAAAAGAGAATGTTTGTGGGGGTGGTAGACAAATCATGCAGATTGTTCTTTAGTTTCAAAGCATTTGACAAGAAGCACATTGGGCCTCATTCACCAATCCTAATAAGAATTTTCTTAAACTTGTTCCTAAGAGGGTTCCTGCATATGCTGTATAGTAACAGATAAGACAACATTGGTAAATGACAGAATCTTCGTGAAAATGCTTGTAGGGTGGGATTTAAAAAGTTCTTTGTGAAAACAGTTAGTAAACAGGGCTTATTTTGATTAGACAGAGGAACCAATAAGCCAACGAAATACTAAGCCCACAGTCTTAAGACACGAAGAGACAGAGAACTTACTAGTGGCAGTTTACTGCCAGGTATGCTGGGGAAGTCATGGTGCTCCATGTGGTAGCCCACGTTGAAAGTGATGAAGTTGAGGGGGCCATAGTACGAGTACGTCTCATGGCCCTTCAGGAACATGTAGTGCTCAGCGATGAAATGTCCAGAGATGGGGTGCAGGCCCATGCACAGGATGGAGCCTGCGACCAGGTAAACAATGGGCTTCAGGCCCCACAGGTAGTAGATTATGAAGTCCACCACAAACTGGACAAGTGCGTTCAGCATCTCCAGTCTGGTGACAGGCTTGGGGTTGACCACCAGGGGCCGCAGTGCATAGAAGAAGGGCTGGAAGAAGAGCCAGATCACTTTCCGCAGAGGTGTGGAGAAGAACCAGCCCTCCAAATCTGTGGGGATGTCAACGTCCAGGCCATCGCCACCCAGGTAGCGGTGATGGTCGATGTGGTACTTTTTGAAGGAGGCAGAGTATGGCAGGCCGATGGGGAGGTTGGCAAACATGGCGAACCAGCGGTTCAGGCGCGCCTGCTTGTTGCCAAAGGCAACGTTGTGGGAGATGTCGTGGATAGCTAGTGTGAGTGAGTGGTTGATGCAACCACCGAAGGCATAGGCCCAGAAAAACACCCATTTCCAGGGGAGGTCATGCACCATGTAACAGGCCAGAAGCTGTGTAAGGACCATTCCCGATACCACCCATTTCAGCTGGGGATCATGACCCATAAGAGACTTGATCTCAGGGTATTTAGCTGCCAATCAAACACAAAAGGCAACACAATTAAATCCATCTCACACAGGTTTAATTACATATCAATGTCAAGAAAATGTTTCCATTAAAGGGTTAGTCATGGGCTAGTGTCAAGAAAATGCTTCCAAGTACAAGCTATGACATCACTAATAGCTGCATCTTCACAATCTGTCTGCAACACTGTCTGTAAACTTCAATATTCAGCAACCGTATTATCTTTTCTCATCATGATCAGCTGGTAAATTCTGGGACTTCTGCCCCATTGACAGTGATTCAGTCTCACTGTTCTGAAAATGTCTTGGTTTAATGTACAGCTATGTCAGTGTTTCATATGACTCTGCTAAGCATCTCCAAAATAATGAATGATAACAATTCTGCTTCATTAGAAATCGAACACACTAGGGCAGAAGACAAGCATTGTATTAATAGTCTTTCACTGATTCAGCCACTCAATGGATGAAGAGGATCTGTAATCTCAGTAATTTAATCACCCGCTAATACTTTGGCCCTTGGGAGGGCAATATTCCTGGCAACATCCCAGAGTAACTAGGAGAAGTGTTGTTTTATACTTTGTTATTCTGCTAAAACCATATTTGCCCGAGTTGAAAAGTGATTCCCAGGAGTCTCATGAACATATACAAAAAAGTGACATTAAGTGAAATTATGGTTTTCCATTTTACTTTAGCCATGGTGCTGCTCAACAAGCAAGCAAGCGAGCGAGCAAGTATATACAAATGTCATCATGCAAATAGCTGTCATCATGCAAATCATGCTCATTCCATTGGGGGTGGCTACATGGTTTGGCAAGTGAATTAGAGAGTAGAAGACGCTTCGGATAAATTATGGCCTCACAAGTGTCAGAGCTCCTGACACTTGTTGCAATCCAGTTGACTCCAGTAAGAAATGGCTTGAAGCCATTGTTTTTCTCTTCTGCTTGCCTGTATGATCATTTGGTGTTCCCTCCCTACATTAATTATTCATGTGTCAATGCTGAAGTCCCTCTCTGCGCTCTGAACATCGAACATCGGTTATCCTGGGGAGCATTTTAGAGGTCTAACCTCAATAGCACAGGCTATTTATAGCAGAGTGATTTCAGAGACCATTCAGTTTTTCCCTTTATTGTCTGTTGGTGTGACCTCACTTTCCAGAAGATAAGACACTCCCTGTGGAATGATGCCATGGTAACGTTGACACCTTACGGTTGGATTCCCTGTTCAACAAGTAAGCAACAAGGTGATTCAAACATTGACAATTGTTCAACTGTCTCAAGCAAAAAAGGGTTTCCATAGATTGAATGCTGTGTTTTGAAGTGTTTCAGTAACCTACATCTATCTCTGGATACTTGTGAATAATCAGATCGTTTATTGTGTGTCTGAATGGCTAATAAGTAACCATAGCTCATAAAAGAGAGAGAATAACTGATCCTTCATGACTCACCCTCTCCATATCAACACAAGGGTGGGATAAAAAGAACCTTCAATCTATTAGCAATTATGAGGTAATTCTTCACATAGACATTTCTTCAGATTTCATATTCTAGTGATTTTTCTATTTTCTATTATATCTTATAAGTGGAGCTATAACCATCTCCTCTGAATAAAATCATCCAACCACCATGATGACCATTCAGAAAGCAAGAAACATAGAGGACTCAAGTACTATCAGTTAGGGGGGGGGGACAATTTAATTGTAATTTTAATTGTAAACTTAAATGTTTATGTAAAAATTGTCACTGATCTACCCATTGAGCCGACCAGTAATGTCAGAATGCAAATGCTTTTCTCTATTGTGCAACGTTAGAAATGTTACAACACCATGGTGACAAGAAACAGTCTAGGCACTGTCACACCCAGTGTTCTGCCAAGGATCTATCACCCCACCTGAGTTGTTTGGCTTCAGGGGCTACTGTGGGAAGTGACAAAAAAGCTATTAATGTTTAAAGAGCATTAAGGATGCAAAGCAACTCTTTGTAGACTACTGATTCACAGAGGAATAGTACTACAAAATGTTTGGTACCAAATGACTGGTAGGCTACATGGAAAAAGTCTCTATGGCTAAAAAAGTCTCTAGGCTATAGGCTCTGCAACATACACATCTTCAGGCCTCTTTAAGCAATGCACATCTGAAGATTTCCCTCTCACTTTGAAGAAATTCCCAAGCACTAGCAAACAAAACATAATTTAAGGTAGGCCTATGAAAGGTCACAGAAAACAGTGTGTCAGACTGAAATCTGTACAGACCTGACCCTCTTCTCTGGTCAGTGAGGTGTGAGTGTCACGCTATCCCCTGTCTGTGTGCCATTACGAACACCTTGTGTCCTGTTATTATCAAGGCTAAGCCTTTGTCAGGCGCACCTGCTGAGACGTTTTTGCCATTGTTTCGCCCGCAAGGAAGTCTTTTGTGTGTGTGATCATCTTACATATTCCAGGTACAATTCCCTGCCATCAGTTGTAGCCAGTTGTATCAGTTGAAATGCAGACCATTAACAAACTTTCTAAGACACATGTCACTATGTCTTGAAGCAACAGCCGTTGTTGTTGTTTGTATGATGGTATGACAGCCTATGCTACATTTATCCTATCTGTTGGCAACAGATTAAAATAGACCAAGGCTAAACGTCTAAAGTAAACGTCTAACACAGGCTAACGTTACTGGCGTGTTGAACAATGAACCCCTTGGAAATTGCTAGTAACAAGTTGTCTTCCCTGCTCAGTATTGCGCTCACATTAGGGAGCCTAACGTATGTTCTACCCATCTGCAGGGAAACAGGTGAATTACGCAAAGGGTATGTCCTCCTCATGAATGAAGTTGGCTAGAATCAAACGCGCGATGTATTCACGAAACTTTCAGAAGACAGAAAACAGCCAGACATACCCTATGTTACTTTTGACAAAAGAAAATCTTGGCAACTATCGCACAGTAAAATTCTGGCTCAGAAGTATTTTCACCTGCGAGTCAACACTTACCTAGAATTTCTTTTCTTCGCGAAGTATGCGGCTGTTCACTATAGACCCATTCAAAGTCCCAGCGTCCACTTGCTTTACCCATCTCGTCACTGTGTCGGCTGCAGAGTGTGCAGGCTACCTTATCTTATAAAGTACCTCTCTTTAGGATGACACACCCTCGGGTAGGCAGGTGTGACGGAGCCACTCCCAGAGTGAAATGGCATGAGGTCCGGTTAAACAACCTTAAAGTACACCGTAACCGTATATATACTCAGCACCATCATTAATTCCATGATCCTTAACCCATTTTGCGAGTTGCCTTTTTTCTTGGGTTTAAATCAATGAGCATATGTGAGCTAATAAATTGACTTTTCTGTTAAAAATTTGTCGTTTTAGTTAGAGGTGAGAGTAGACTTAGCCTTTTTTTCAAGTCTGTGGGTCCAGTCCACACCAGAAATTTGAGCGTGCACTCATACGAGCGCTTTCAGACTAGAGGAGATAACTGATTGAGCTTTTCTCACGCTCGAATGTGTGCGCCCTAACCAGTCTCGCGAGAACATGTAAACAGGCCATAGTGTCGACGGGAGTTCGTGTGGGACGGACGGAGAGAGTTGAGTTTGTGTTGCCGAAGAAGAGGAGGAACGGTAGCCAAGGAATAGGAGAGGGGGAAAGAACACACGTTGGTGTAAGTGAGAGCAATATAATATTTCCAACATGGCATCAGGAGACACGCTGTATATCGAGGCCGACGGTTCAGAGATGCCTGCGGAGATAGTTGAATTGCACGAAATTGAAGTGGAAACGATAGAGACAACTGTGGTCGGTGGAGACGACGACGAACACCAGCCTATGATCGCTTTGCAGCCTCTAGTCACTGATGATCCAAATCATGTTCATCACCATCAAGAGGTGATTTTAGTTCAAACTCGAGAGGAGGTAGTTGGTGGGGACGATTCAGATCTACGAGCGGACGACGATTTCGAGGACCAAATTCTTATACCAGTTCCAGTCCCTGCTGCTGAAGAGGAATATATCGAGCAGACCCTGGTGACTGTTGCAGGAAAAAGCGCTGTGGGCCGGATGAAGAAGGGGGGTGGCGGCAGCGGCAAGAAAGCTGGTAAAAAGAGTTACTTGGCTGCAGCTGAAGCAAGTAGTAGAAAATGGGAGCAGAAACAGGTTCAAATAAAGACTCTGGAAGGAGAATTTTCCGTTACGATGTGGGCATCAGGTGAGTTCAAGTGACTGGAACAAGTGTCTTCTATCAATGCATTGTTCTCAGTGCTTTCAAAGAGGGCCGTGTGCGGGCGTTGTCCTTTTGGAACGGCATAGTGCTTGTAAGATAGGGCAATACTGGGCTAATTATTATATCAAAAACATCTCTGAATGTAGACCCGATTGAAATGTTTTTGTTTTGAAGGGAAGCCATGTTTTTAAGCATTGATGGGCGCCGCCATATTCCCCCAGACCAGTATGGCGGCCCGAAAAAATGGCGTTGATGCGGCCGGGGAAGATGGCGGCCAGAGCGGGAGGCAGTGAACCACTGCTGGCTCGAGGAGTAGGCCGCAATGGCGCAGTTAGTCATAACGTTACTTGCGAGATTCATTAGCTACCGCTGAACCACATATGGCTCAACAAGGAGAGGGACGTCGTACAAATAAAGTAGATAGCCTTAGCATTTATGAAAGCAGTGTAAACCTTTTTGAGTCGTAATCTTAGAACTTTCACCTCCAGGAAATACGTGCATTTTTATTCTCGTATTAATTTGTTAAACCATTTGCGACGTTAACTTCATAACACTGGAGTTCATTAGCGAACATCTAGCCAGAAAGCCAGGACTTGCCACATGGTATACATTTGCCGAACTGGTCGTAACCAATTGCGGGCGTTATGACAAATAAAGTTGTGAAATGAGACCAAATTGTGGCATCTCGTGGTTGTGTGTTTCGCCAAAATCACTTGGAGTGATGCTTGCCTGCAACACCAGCGAGCTAACGCAGCTAACGTTAATAAGTGCTAGCGTTAGAACCAGACATTCAGAAATAAAAAGTGACCAAGTAACATTATGGTAAATGCGACGGACCTCACGTTGACTTGCCAATCGCAAGTACCCTACATTCCGTTTTCTGTGTCTGCTCATGCTGATACTGTTGGAAAGGTGGAATAAATTCCGCGCGCCGATGTGTGTTTAGCAACGTTACCATTGACGTGAGAATTCAAACTTGTGTTGAAAGTGTATGTAAATGGATGTTAAATTCACATGCTCTTTACTCCGAAATAACTCATGAAAAAACACGCCTTAAAGATGTTAACTTTGAAAGTTAATACGAGGAGTCTTAATATTAGCTAGCTGACTTCGTGATGCAACAGGGCAAAATATGTCCTGTTTGCTTATGCATTGCCAACTGGGTTACTGACCCATTTGATGTTTCTCCTCTGTGTGACGCTATTCAACACAGGCAAGGCTGACTGAAACCTCTTAAATTAATGCACTCTTTCTATGCTTAATTTGTTTTTCTTCAGTGATTGAGTGACTGCTCGTCGTTTTTCAAACGGTCTTGAGAGTTCATGTGAATAAGTGATTCAACAGATTTAAGATATGAATGATAAGTTTGCTTTTTAGCATTACCAACAGATATCTGTCTTTGAGCAGTAGGCTAAAGTCAGATAAATATGGTTGCCCTATATCTGGAGAATACTATTCCCTTTTGTAGCACTTGTATGTGCACAGAAATGTAATCTGGAGAACTGTTGCTGTTGTGTCATCCAACAGTACATCAACAAGGTTATTCTATTTGCGGTGTTTGTTATTGACCCGTGTCCTCCTGAATGCCGTCCTTTCAAATGCAGGTTTGACTGTAGCACCCTCCGGGTAATGTTAAAAGCAAGAAGCTGACGTTGAATGTTTAAGTGTAAACAGTTGTGTTTGACAGGCAGTTGATTAAAAGATAAACTGAGTGGTTTTTAACCTCAGAACCAAATGCCTCACTATCTCAGTCTTTGTTTTTGGAGTACAATGTGCAATTGTTAGTTGACAAGATCACATAAAAATGAAGGCACTCTGTTGTACACACAGTTTGGCTTTTGACATTTTTTGTCTGGAAAAATGCTAGGTGTGTATGGGGAGGGGGTCATTTAGCATGTTGTTGAAACTTCAAAGGTGGCCTTTTTACTCCACCTGGTACACTATGCTTTTGATTGACTTATGCAGCACAGTCTTCTTGCCACAGTGGTTGATCTGTTTCAATGCGGTGTGAGAGACGGGGGCTGTTAATAGCACTCCTCTGATTTGACTTCAGTAGAGGCTTTTTTGCACGCTTGAACATGACTGCACTGGCTCTATTTATATTTAACCAGTATTTTTTGTCCCTCATGCCCTTTTAATCACAGATGACAAGAAGGACATTGACCATGAGACTGTGGTGGAGGAACAGATCATCGGGGAGAATTCCCCTCCAGACTATTCAGAGTACATGACGGGGAAAAAGCTCCCACCTGGGGGAATACCTGGGATTGACCTGTCCGATCCCAAACAGCTGGCAGAGTTTGCTAGGTAAGCATCACACAAGTAGCATCATACATGGGATGGCACTGGGTTTTGGTCACCTTTTGTGATGTAATGTTTTTAAATGACACCGCTGTGAGGTTCACACACTTTTGATTGCATATACCAGTTGTAAAACAGTGAGTGTAATTGGCAATTTATAGATGGCAATTTAAGATGGCACAGTTTACAAACCTGTGATAAATTCACGGGATGGTCTTGACATTACAAATGGCAGAAAATCATGAAAAACTATAAATCTTTAAATGAAATGGAACAGTGTTGTAACTTGTGTGTGTTTTCATGCAGAATGAAGCCACGGAAAATCAAGGAAGATGATGCACCCAGGACAATAGCTTGTCCACACAAAGTAAGTGTCTTACTGTCGATTTGTAACAGGGCCAAGCAGTATTTTTTAAGAAATTTAAACAGAACACACTTTTTCATACATTCTTGGAGCTATTGACTGAATCCCCATGTCTGCCATAACCCCCACCCCCCCCACCAAAAAAAAAAAAAAAACTAAACTGCCAGTTTATTGAAGTTTAGGGTAAGGGGTCCTTGGAATTAACTGAGCTACCAATCCATCTAATGACGACATTTGGCTTTTGCCATTATATCTTGTCTGGAGTCACTGTCACTTTTGCCATTCTAGCAAAAGTGTAAACTTCCCTGTCTGCTTAGACAGTTGGATTAATCAACCTTTTGCCACCAGGTGGCCCTTTTGAGTAACCCCTTGACAGTAACAATAATATTGTTGGTGCTAATGTGAAGTGACCATGTGTGAGACTTGTCTGTTTTGCTTTTTCCTCCCAGGGTTGTACCAAAATGTTCAGGGATAACTCGGCCATGCGGAAGCACTTGCACACTCACGGGCCGCGTGTGCATGTCTGTGCAGAGTGTGGCAAGGCCTTCGTGGAAAGCTCCAAACTGAAGCGCCACCAGCTTGTTCATACTGGGGAGAAGCCTTTCCAGGTGAGTCACTGTTCAGTGTACATGAATTCTTTTAGTTAGCACTGTTAGCCAACGCTCATGTGAAGAAAGGAAACTTTATAGCAACGATAAGTACTACCTTTTCAAAGAAAGCACCACAAAACAGTATAACTAGACAATGATGGCTCTGACAATTAAAGACACACTAGGCAAAGTTTTTAGGTTAATTTACTGGTTTCGTAGTCGCTTTGATGATTAAATGACTCATTACGGGGTGAATGAAGGCTCTCTCAGCGACCTCTAGTGTGGATTCTGTGGTACACTTGCAGGATCTGAAACACCTACCGAGAGGAAATTAAACTGAAACTGGGTGAAACAGAGGAGGTCATGAATTGACATAAGAGTTGATAAATTCATTCAAATAGTAAACAGGTCTTTACTTGTGTAAGTCATATGAGGCCCTGGGGTTGCAAATACCTGGGAATCAGTGGTTCATTAATTGCTGAACTTTGGTAATGTACAGTTGTACAGTGGTATTTTAAATTTAGGGTGCCAGGGCTCATTGGTTTTGCTCTTTCACATGACTACATATTGAGTTGAACTAAATGTAACAATGTATTATTCATGTTTCAGTTCCATTGATGCTATTATCTGTTTCCTCTGTCCCCTTTTAGTGTACGTTTGAAGGTTGTGGAAAGCGGTTCTCTTTGGACTTTAATCTCCGGACACACGTGCGCATCCACACTGGAGACCGGCCCTATGTTTGCCCCTTTGACGGCTGCAACAAGAAGTTTGCCCAGTCCACTAACCTTAAGTCACACATCCTAACACACGCCAAAGCTAAAAACAACCAGTGAGCCCTGTGCGGCTTAGAACAATGGACCCTTTGTATATTGTTTCTAGGATGAAAAACAAACAAACAAACAAAACAGAGTGAATACCATGACAGACTTTTTGGTAAGAACAGAGGCGAGAAGGATACATACTGCAGATGACTTAGCCAGTCCCTCACCTCCTTCAGAGAAAAGTGAAAAAAGAGGAAGGCGTCACTTTTTTTCCTTTTTAAGGAACCACCTGGTTTTGAAAGTTTCTTCTTGTGAAGATGTGAAACTCTGGGACCTGCGTCTACAGTTGAGCTATTGCCACTGCAGCACCCAAAGAGAAGTTTGCGCTCATGTGTTGTTAATTCTTTTGTGCAAATCATCAGAAAGAAACAAAATGAATTGCTTTTTTAAAAGTCAAACTTATTTGTTTTAAAGTGTGCATATTGTACACTTATTTTTGACCTTATACGTAGTCATGTTATGTGCGTGCGTATGTGTGTGTGCGTGTGTGTATGTGTGTGTGATCCCCAGAAATTTAGTATTTTTAGAATTTGCAGTTCTTGCAGTTCTGTTTTTTTCCTGTAAAGAGGATATTATAATTATTGTTATTGTTGTCATCATATATATAATTTGTGTGGGGGGGTATCCTTTCAGGTTTCCTTTTGTATAATTGCAGCACACAGTTGATTTCTCAATCATGTAGATACTAGAAATGTGAAATAGTGTTAAACCTATTAAAACCATTTTATCTCTTAAGTTATCCTAATGTTAATAGCAGATGCAAAAAAGTTTATGTCCATCACTGAAAGTCCTGTTTATTTTTTTGTCTTTATTAGGAACCAACCTGAAAACAATCTGGGGTGTTTTTGCATAGTCAGAATGTATTGTACAACTTGATTAACCCTTGTTGATATAAACATCCCCCTGTACAATGGTGACCAGTAATAATAAAACTGAGGTCCCTATTTTGAGTTAGTAGTCACTATGGTTGTTGGGATAGAATTGAAGTCATTGTGTTTGCTTGCATGGAACTCAGCAGATGTGGTTGTAACAAACTTGTAAAAAAAATGTTCACAGTAGGACGGTGAAGCAATAACAAGCAGACCAATACATTCATATAAAGTAAGTCAGGGATATACATACTGATGTACTAGGAGCATGCACACATTTGTATGTATTGCAGAAGAGTGGGCCATCACATAATGAGGGTTTTAATAATCTCCAAAGGTCAGGTGGAGGACAGACATGAGCAGCATGGAAGCAGTGGGTAAGTAGGCTGGGTGTGATGCATCACCAGCCTCATTTAGTTGAAAATGAGCTGATGGATAGGATTGAGCGGTGGGAACCAGATGTTTTCAATTTTTAACTTTCCTCTAACAGCACCACCCAGTGGAGATAAACAGTGGTAGTTGAAATTAGTTTTAAGGGGGGGGGCAGTCAAACTATTCAACTTTTTAATGCCGCTTTTTAATGTCTTAAAATGATGTAGTTAATCGCAATTAATAGCAAAATTAAGGAATTAATAAACACCTCTTTACATAGACAGAACAGAAATCTCAGTCTCTTATTATTTGATGTGACAATGAACCAACTTTCCTCCATTTGTCCTTGCCAGAACTCTTGAGTTTAGCTGCTCTAGCTCCTTAAAACTTCCCCTGAGGATGATGGGCACAACACTACTGGCTCTCCAACTTTGGGCACCAAACCCCGTCTGATTATGGAGGTCTACACAGAAGCTCAGGACAAGGCCATGAAAATATTAGTAGAGAATTGCAGCAAAGGTATTAAACTGATAATGAGCAACAGGGCCAGAGAGTTGAAGCAAGCTGTCCTTTGGGAAGGTAGGGAGATGAGGAGAGGCCTTATGAGGAGGTGGATGGTGAGGCAGATGGTCGTTGTGCGTAGAGCCAGTTCACTACGGTAAAGACTCCACTGAGGATGAGGGAGGAGACAGTACAGCCATGAGACTCTCCATCACCAGGGACTCGCTGAGAGTCGTATACAATGCTGACCATCACAGAATGATGAAGTTTGATGAGATCACAGAAGAAGCACAGGAGGAGCGATTGACTCTCAAGATGCACACCATTACACACCAGAACAGCTGAGTTATGAAGACTCAAATGGCCAGCATCGCAGAAAAAGTGACTTAAACACATTTTGTTGTTTTGTTAATCTCTGAAAGCATTAAATACAGGTAGCATACATTACTCTTGATAGTACTGATATGGGCAGAGTTGACTAATCATCTTGTTGTGTGATCATTTTTTTTCTGGTTGACTTGTTTCATACCTGAGATGAGATTATTCGATCTATCCTAATTTTCCTGTTTGCAGATTAAAGTTCTTCAGATACCTGTGAGAGAGGCTCCCAAGGAGAGCAGGATCTCCACCGATCAGAGTGCTCCTACACTGGCCCTGCCATCATGGGACCCTCCCCTAAACCCACCCCTTTTGGGAGCATTTGCTCCTTTGCCTCCCATCCAGTGCAAGATCATGCAGGAGGACCTAGAGGGCAGCTCATGCGAGATGGAAGCAGAACAGGTGAGAGAACACTCAAACGTCAGAGATGCATTTGATCCACATTAGGTAGGCCTATCGACCAGAGACTGATGCAGCTGAAGGAAAAAGGGAGTAAAAACCTGGCAGCAACAACCTAGTGGTCATCAAATATTTTTTTCTTTCATTCTCTGAATGTAGCCATATTTATGGTCAAAGTGAGGTATCCCAGGATAAAAGGAAAAACATAAGCACAAGGAAGAGGCGAGACTCAATAATGAAATGATCTCTGAATGTGCTGCAGGGAAAAGGAACAATAAAGGTGTTTCCGACATATATTAACCTTACCATAAAACAGTAAGTAACTTTTTTTAGCCAAATGGAAAAAAACCTCAGGAAAATAGGTTCGATCTCAAGTCGAACCATCCTTCAGCCTGGCCCTAAGATTTCTTAGTTCATCCTTCTAGCACTTCTTGGTCCATGTCCCTCTCCTCCATACTTCTGCTCCTCTAGTTCTTCCATCTCTGTCTCGTATTGTCCTACAATATGATCCATACCAAGTCCTTATCTTTTCTGCAAAGGTAAAATGATGCGAAGTGTCTTAACATTTGCCAATGTGAGAGGACAATTGGCAGAATAGTGTCAATAGAAGAAACAGTACTAGCCAACAGACTGAAAAATGGATGTCATATTTTTTTAAATTCATGACATGACCATACTTTGTTGGAAACTCTTCAGGTTTGTTAAACTGAAGTAATTCATGCATGTGCAGAAGTGATGTCAACAATTCAAGTTAGTCACAACCACCCCATGACCCCAATGAAGACATTTCACATGTTAAAATACAATCATTTTATTTTTATTTGTGCAGCAGAAAAATCTGAAAACCAAGAACACTTAAAATATTGCATCACTATAAAGATAAGGACAACTGATTGGTGATTAACTAATTTACCGTGTAGAGATATTGCCATCGTTTTACCTTGTATTTAAAATGACTGATAAATATGACTGTAGACTGAAGACTTTTGGGGCTAAAACATCAGTAGTCTTTCACGATTAAAAAAAAAAAAACAAAGGCAGGAAAAAAAAACATCCTGAAGAGGTGCATGCATACACTAGTCCTTGAAATAAAAACAAGCAACACCTCTCAAAACCCAAATGAAAATCTTATTACTGGATACTTATTAGTGCAAGAATGCAATTTAATTCTTAAAATTCCATCATTCTTCAACCTGAGATAAATGTTTAAAAGGGGTTTCTTTGATATCTGCTTTATGCTTTTCATTGTTGTACAACTATATCAACAGAGCTGGTAAAATGACAAGTAACAAGTAGTTACTTCACAGGTAATGGCTCAGTGCTTCTCTTTCTGAGGGAAACTGAAGTTGAGGTTTTGTGGAGCCCAGTCAGACTTGGGTCTGTGGACTGGGTGGGTGGGTGGGCACACAGAGGAGGGTCAAACAGAGCTCTGGGTTTGAGCCCTGGTGGGGTGGGGGAGGCTGTCACTTAATCCAGCAGTAGAGCCAATAGTGCTGGATAGTTGGGGGTTCCCCAACCCGTGACGGGGTCCCACGACGGAGCAGCACAGAAACCTTGCCCACTCACTTTCTCGTCAAAACAGCTCATGTGACATCCCTCAGTGACCTGACAGACACAGCAGTGGCATCATTATGGAACATCACTCCCACAGATGAGAAAATCAGACTCAAGAATACTGTCTGAGAATTAGACAGAATATGAATATGAATCTGTGGTAGCCTATTTGAATCGAAACTGCATATTAAAGTATCCGACTGTTTATGTATGGGTAAGGTTAGAATGTAGAGCTGACAAAAGTGTTTTCTGAGTTTCGTTTGTAGACGCATCAAAAACTATTTTAAGTACAGAGTGATATAGTGTATATGAAACTGGCGGGCATGATTCGGCCATGCCTTGATGTCTTGCTGCCACCAAACATTCTCTTCAAAGGCAGCATTTTTTCCGTTTTGGACACAGCTATGGTGTGAGAGGCCCCACTGATATGCTTCCAACAACAGCTGACTTCATAAGCATTATAAGTGCAGCGAGCTTGGTCCACTTACATCAAACAGGCCGCTTCCCTGCAACTTGTACAAGCGTGGGTTGAGGAAGCCAAGAGGGGGAAGGCCTTTCAAGAAGCGCTGATCATTAATGAGTGACAACATTCCTCCAACCACTGGTGTTGAGGCCTGGGGGAAGAAGGGGATGAATCACAGGACATGAAAGAGCGCATGGGTGAGAGACAGTGAGCAAAAGAGATATATATATAGTTTTTTGTTACCGAAGTTCCAGACACCCATGGAATGGGCACTCGGTTGGAGACGATCCAGTAGTTGTCGGAGAGGGCAGCGATGTCTGGATAGGCCCGTCCACTGGTATTAAAGTATGTTTTGGGAGGGAGAGCCTTCGTACTATTCAAATAGGAGTTCACAGCACTGGCCTGCAAACAGGAAAACAAATGTGTAGAACAGTAAAACAATGAGAAAATTCTGGGTTATCACACACAAAATAATCCTACAAACTGCCAGCAGCCTAAAAGCATACCTGGTAATCAGGCATGCCAAACACATTGCTAAAGCCGCCTCCACTGATGAAGTCCGTGACCTCATAGGTGAGCTTGAACGGGTTCTTGAATGAGGTTCCACCCACAGTGGTTACATAGGGACTGCAGGGAACACAGAAGAAAGGGCAAAACAACTGGGTCACAAGATACAGTGGGAATGAGAAAACTGTCAAATCAGTTTCACACATTTAGGTTGGATTTCCATGAGTCAGTTAATGCTGGCATTTGTAAATACCTATTACAACACATCTGAGGGATCTGTGGCTATGAATACAATCTAGAATGGCTCGGTGCTCACCTTGATGCAGGAAAATTAGGCCTGAAACAATTCTCTTTAGTGAGGTGCCTACAGCCAGCTCCACTGTCACCTGAGCAAACACAAAGCAGCAAAATAAACATGCCTGATGAACTCCATACTTTCCAATCAAAATGGGTAGCCTATTCTACACTGGTAGAATGTCTATTTAAAACGGTATTAATGTAATTGTAGAGGACAAACTCTATAAAGGACTATTTCAAAATTTGGCTATTTATTAAAACATATATTTTATTAAGGACAAGGTCATTTTATTCTAGTAGCACATTTTAAACAACATTAGTTGAGCCAAAGTGCTTTACATATTAAAAAGAAAGAAACTGAATTCACCTGATGCAAAAAGCAAGGAAAGGCCTCGAAGTCCAGCCTTCATGAACTCATTGTTGATGCGCTGCATGTAGGCAGTGGACAGGGTGTCCTCATCGTCTCCGTAGCTGATGGTGTGGACCCAGGGAACCGAGGTCATGTTGCTAAGCAGCACCAGCCACTGGAGAAAGGGCTCCTGCGTCTCATGGCGCCCTGGCAGAAGGACAAAATTGTTTTGGGAAAGTTTTTCCCTCCTTCATAAACAATGACACTTTTTTTTTTTTTTTTTAAAAAGGTGCCCTGCCACACAAAACTGTTTTAATCTTGTTTTTTAAATATGATGGGTCTATATGAGTTTGAGTTATATGGTGTATGGTGAAAATATAATAAAATCTTTGCAGCCTGCAAAAGCCAATGGAAAGAAATAAACAGAGAAATCAGGCCAATTTGAAAAGTTGATCAAATTTACACTAGATAGACTAAGCTTGAGTGCATTTTGAGCTGCATTATCGCCCAATCCATGCTCTCCTGTATTTGATTAGTCCCGCCCCGCGGTGACCGTGAAATATAGATAACAGGCCAAACAGCAATGTCTCATTTTTAGTATGCTGAATAACAGGAGGTTTGGGACAAATGGCTGAATTTCTGAAGAAGTCCCTTATTATTTCTGTGTCCAACACATTTAGAAAAGATTGAACTTATCAACTTTGGCGAATACAATGGGTTTTGTATGTTTTAACCTGTTGTTGTAACAGTAACCTTGCAATGACAAAGCAGTTATCTGGTTATGTTGGCTAGTGTGAAACCTTTCACATTACAAACCTACCGTTACAAAGTGCCTGTTTACAGTCTCCAAGCAATTGGTGGATATGCTCATTATAGTCTATGTCTTTATTTGTTTCCTCTGAAGTATTCCAACACTTGCTTCCCTTTCAATTCTGACATTAAAGAACTAATGTACATAGTTGACATGCCTTGCAATGCTGTCATGCTACAGCTACAAATCAGAGCACAGCTCATTATCATATGTAGAAAAAAACAAGGCGCTTTACACTACGGCTTTTTGAATATGTTGCATATAGCGTTGTTAAGATCTTGCACTTTTAAAGTTTTCAGCCCAATGAAAGTTACATACCATCTTTGGAGACCTCAGACAACAATTTGAAATTGCAACAAAATGTAACAGTATAAGATTATAGCATTTGCTCTTTCAGATGCTTTTGAACTCTTATTCTAAAAACATATGGCTTATACCACAACAGTTTTAAATAGTGTTGTTGCATTTGGCAAAACTTGACAGTGCAGGAGCAGTTTTAAAAGGATTGATTTTTTTTGACAAATCTAGGCCTACTGTGTTAAAAAAAAAATACAGTTTGTTTCACATAACTATTAATAACCAATATTCATTTTGCTTGGAAAAGTGTTTTGACAGATTGATGTAATGCGTCATGTAGGCTAATTTGTCACTAATGTTATACTGGTGGGAGTTTCTCCCAATATGACAAATTTATACTTACACAGAAATACATACACAGAAATACAATTCACGGACCCCCTGCCAACCTGCTGCAGACCCCTGTGGGTCCCTGGACCCCAGTTTGAGAACCAGTGCTTTAAAGGTGGTACAAAGGTCATGTTGAATTCACCAGACAAGAGACCTCTCCAAAAACAGCTTTATATAAGCTTTGAAAAACAGAAACACACAAAGCACCACACAAAGCATACTATGCAACAAAGTCAGCACACACGAGTGCACACGCACAGTCACACACACGGGCACGCACACATTATCGCCTACCTGGATTGGTGAAGACCCATGTGGAGATATTGGCCCCTGTACTCATGATGTATTCAATGTCCAGACTTGCCTCAAGACCAGCCTTGCCCCCGCCTTGGGTGCCCACAACACGGTCCACTGCAGAGAGGTGTTTGAATCCTGACCCAAAAAGGCTCATGAACTCAGCCAGGTCTGCTGGGTGGTAATACTGCTCCAGGAACTGTTCCAAGAGTTAGAAGGACGGGGGCAAAGACTTATCAGATTTTTAGCTAACTTCCCTTCCGGCCAAGTTCCTATCAGATTTTTTGCAACTTAGAAAAAAATCTGCAAATAAGGGTAAGACCAAGATACAGTACATATATATCAAACCCAAGTAAAGGCAAGCTGCAGCTTAAATGTTATCTGTAAAATCCTACGGTTAGTATATTCAGGAAATAATTCTCCTCCATGAGCACAATTCTCCCTCACAAGCACCATATGTTGTTCATTCAGACCTTCAGACGTGTCTGTAACAAGTGAGTAGTAGTACCAAAACTGTACATGGGTAACACAATGACTAGACATTACATAAAGTCAGTCATGTATCTAAACAATGACCGGGCCATTACCAAGATAAAGACAGCCATAGCATGCATTGTTTCCTGTTAAACCTATAATTTATCTGCAATTATGTATCCCACAATTAAAACCTGCAATAGTCTGCATTAACTCAGTGACCATAGATAGTGTCTGGCTTCATACCTGTGCCACAGCCTGGCTGTTATTGGTTGCAGACCCCACATCAGATGTGCTGAGGTTGTAGCGAGCTCTGATTACAGCAGGGGTCACTCCCAGGTGGAACGTTCCTGCTACTCGCCTTCTCTTACTCCAGGATTTACCTACTTCCTGTTTTTTGGGTGGGAAGCGATGAAGTCCACCCACTGGAGGAGGAAAGGTGAAGATTAGTTAAACACCTGGGACATAAGGAAATCAGAGCAACCTGGAAGTATTGTGGTCCACCTCTGAGACAGAGCGAGAAAGATCTGAAATATAACAAACCAGCTAAATGTAAGAAACAGACGCACCAAAGTCCAGGTGCTGGGACACATCCTCATGGACAGAGTACTGGGACACTGATCTCAACAGGAACTGGTTCTCTCTGCTGTAGCGATGAAATGTGCTGCCTGGAAGTAGTGTCTCTGCAACACTACGATGAGGAAGAGAATTATAGGAAGACTTTTACTACTTGGCTGCATTACTTCCCCATTTCTTTCTTTGTACAGTCATTCCCAACATTGTCTAAACCATGTGATAAAAGGGGAATATATTTTAGTACATATACTAATGTAGTTCAGCACATTTTCATTATTCTGACATACTTCTTTTGAACATTATTTTGCACATTAATCGTGTATAATTGGGTCTAATCTATGACCACAAGCCAGACCCCAGCCTGGGTGCCTGTGGGCACCTGACCCATTTATGGTACAGGTGCTGTAACTAGAGGTGCCACAGAGCCATGCATATCCTTATGACGCTATCACAGGTCAACAGTTACAGCATCTCCTTCAAGTGTCTTCTTTAAGACTAGGATAATGTAATTTCAGGTTGAGGCTATTAGCCAGTACAATGAGGAAGAAGGGGCTCTAAACACATAGTCACAGTTTTCAAAAAAAAAAAAAAAAAGTGCCTTACTCAACAGTCATGACACACTGCAGGAAGTCCTGGGTGATGACCGTGTGACAGTCGTGCACCCCGTGACTCTGCAGCCAGTGGCCCACCACCTTCTGAGTCAGCCTGCCTGGCTGGACCAGCTGAGTCACTTCAGTCAGGTCCAAGAACTTACCTATAGAGAATGGGAGAGAGAGGAAGGATGAGAAACAATTCTCAGACCATTAGTGTGGAAATAAGTCAAGAGATGGTAAGTGTGTGCATGAAAGAAGACAGAGAGGCGAGGGGGTGGAGTTGTGGTTAAAAGGCTCCATCACTGGACAAAGACAGATATGAGGAAGTCAGAGAGAGAGAATCACTGCTTTAGGGGGATTAATACCATATGCTGCTGAGTCAGGGTCCGATAACCTGTCCAGCAGAACTTTCATTAGATCCACATTCTGCTGCCTCAGGGCAAACGTCAGCTCCACCTCCTCAGCTGGGTCTGCTCTGCCAACAAGAGTCCACCCTTCAGGGACCCTGTGAAGAGCAGAAAGATGGAAGCAGTGCTAAGATCTGTCCTGATAAGCAAGTAAAATATGCCTGGGTAATTTAGCAGTTCAGCTGCTGTAGAGGAGGCACACTATACATGACTATATGTAAATACTTTCCTACCTAGTCTTAGGCATAGAAATGTCAACAAAGCTACATTTTACTTGCGTGGGTCGTGCACTTTGTTTGGTAAGATCATGACTTGGTTAAATCGGGACAAAAAATGCAAAAGCATTTCTGGCACTAAACTAGCTGTAGAAATTAGGTAAACGGGCACACAAAGTAAACAGCACACAAGTGAATTGTAATATGTTTTGTGTTACTACCATTGCATTTCAAATAAGGATACAGAAACACTACATAGTCTACACACAAACACACCGGGCACGACTGGTTATTAAGTTAATTAGTTATGGATCAACTTACGATGTGTCTTGATCAGTCTCCAAAGGCCCGCCCCAGACGAGCGCGAGACATAATAGCGCGTAGGTGAGTAACCTGGAAATTGACAGGATTTGTTTACGAGTAATTGATTAGTGTTCAAATGGAAAGCAATCTAACAATCCGGTGTATTGGGTAACAAGTTACTGAGCGCATTTGAATTGCGGTGACCTTCAAACCAAAGAACTAATCCAGGAGTCGAAAAATTTGCAGAAAAGTTGCACAAGTCAAGATGTGACGAACCGTTTTCCTTTTGTTTGCAACTTCATACACAACAAACATTACACCCAATGCACTTGACGTGCACTACATGAAAGCGAGACAACACTGAATGTATCGCATAAAATTATAAAACGCTTTGACTTTAATGATACTCACAAAAGCCACATTGCCGTGTTGTAATGCTGCCCGGAGTGCAATGTCAAGATATTCTACATGAGGTTAATTTTGACTGTCGTTATTAGTCATGTGATTGCTCACATGACACGTCAGCTGAGGGATGTACGGGCAAGTGGGGAAATGTAGTGAAATTTTCAAGTGAGACGTGACACTATCGAAGTGAATACGAGCTGTACTTTCCTCATCGTTTTTTAAATCTAAATAACCTCTGCTGCAGTTTCAGTATCCTCTACGAGCGAACAGTAGTACCAGACAACAGAGCCGCATCGTACAATGCAATAATATAACAACATATTTCGGGATAATCAAATAAAAAATCAACGTCCTTGCAACTTGTGTAATTTTCCTTTCTTGAAACTTGATTTGAATAGTAGCCTAAAGAAAGCAATGTCAATAATCAATCTGAAGAGGATAAAATCTTAAAATCAAAGGAAAAACACACCAGCCTGACTAAAATCATTTATTGCATTAAAGTCCGTTTAGAAAACGCTTTTAAAAAAGATCAGTTAGAGAGAAAAAAATAAGGTTTGATCCATAAAGATTCAAAAACATATATACATCTATATTTTTTAAAAAATTGTATTTTAAGAATCCGAAAAATAGTAGTCCTCCTCTTCACTTCCTTCATCAGATAGAGAGGGAGCTTCTTTCTCAGAAAACATTTTCCACACAACAAAGGAGTCATCTTCAGCTGGGGAGAAAGCAACCACACATATGAATATACCTTTTCGGCACACTTGCTCATACCGTATATCAATATTGCAGTTTTATTTAACGTACCGACACGCGTCTTCTCTGTCTGCCTCACAGAGGGAGAAGGGGAGTAGTTCTTCTCTGACTGTAAACAAATATAAGGGTTTTAAAACTGTGTCTACTGTACCTGTAAAACTGGACTACCTTTACATTCACAATAAATGACATAAGTAAAGTTTACCAGACAATGTCTGGTGCCAATGTGCCAATGTAATCTGATCTTTAGCATACCATGCAACATTTATCATATCATATAATCTGATTATGAAAATACTATACATTTTGCACATGCCGTTTCAAAGTCTGTTTCAAAGTATTATTTCCATGCAAAGGCTGGAAGCAGTGTCTTGTGTGTTGCACACTCTAAACCCTCACAGGCCTACCTTTGGAGTAGCCTTGGCACCTCTCCCTTTTCCCCTCTTCATTTTGTTTTGGAAGTGGAAGACATACTTGTCATTGTCATTTCTTTCAGGAGAGTAGGAGAAAATAGCCATTAAAAAGAGCCACATAGACACTGGTAAGATATGATTGTGTAATATGTGATACTCCAGGGTATGACATTCAATTTATGCTTTATAATACCCTTTGTTATGCAGTATGTAGTAAGAAGTCTGTTTGCACATAATTTTGCACAAACAGACCATTGGTTGACATAGGAAAGATGTATAGCTGTACCTGTTGATAGTTGGGAACATGCCAGGACTGATGTGCAAACACTTTGGAGTCTTGACCCCTACAAACATGCTAGAACTTGGAGTCTGAGGGTTGGTCAGCTGACCCAGGGGATCCCCATCTCCCCCATCCGAAAATGTGGGCAACTTCATTTCCAACCGCAAGATGAAAAGTAATGGATCAGTACAGAAAACAGTGCACCAACCAATATAATGCATGGCCAATGTGTAATATCTCTGTAACAATGCCTACATCACTATGCTGATGTGAGCTCCACAGTTAAATACCTTCTTGATTCTCTTTTGCATAGGCGAGCTGCTGAAAACATCATCGTGATCATCTTTGGGCAGGTGATCCAAGACATTGCGGATCTGCTGTTTCCTTCTCAGTGTGCCAGCTTTGGCTGTTATCTGGGGTGCCTCTTTGACTGCACAAAACAGGTAATTTCCAGGTACATGGCATCAGTGCAGTTTAGGCATGTGGAACAGAACAAAATGTGTTTTTAAAAATAATTGCAGCATAAAAATAATAGAAAAAGAAATAGCACATAAGTATTATTTATAATGTGTCAGCAACCAAGGAGACTAGACGGCAAACCACTGAATGCAGGCACTGAAATAGTCGAAAACCTTGAATTCAGATAAATCAAAAAACATGTTTGAAAAAATAGGAGCTCTCACAATGCAGTGTTTGCCAGTACCTGCTTCCTCATTGGCCTGAGGCTGCTGCTTCTGTCTAGTCCTGGGACGAGAGTTGCCATTCGGTTTCTGTGCAGAATACTGCTCTTGGCACTCCTCTGGAGAACGAGTGCCCACCTCCATGGCAACATTTATCCAGAAGGTGGGAGAGTACTTGGGCAAAGAATTGATGGCCCTGAGAAGAGAACGGGTGTATCAGCATAAACGAATGTAATAATTACTTATATCCAAGCCAAATGTACTTCATGCATGCATCTTGTGAAGCCTACACTGCTGTGGTCCATTTAACTTTTACTATTAATACACAAAATGTTGTATAAAAGGGTGCTTTTTCTTCAATAGGATGCAAACCCTAAGAGTTACCTCTAGTAATCAGGTACATACTGTAACAGGTAAGTATTTATGAGGTCAAATATCTTTTTAGCTTGGATTAAGAGGACAGAGTAAATTCCAACACTTTGCTGAGAACAAGCATTCACTGGTAAACTGAAAGGCAGTCACACTGAAATCCTCATAACATGAGAGGATTAATTAATTCAAGGATATAAAGATATTTGTTGCCACATACACAGAAATCCTTGGTGTAAGACAGCAAAATAGTGAAATTGCAGTTGTATGTGCATAACTTACTTGTGAAGTTTCTGTAGCTCTTGATCAGTCCACTTGCTGTTGTCAGCTTCTTCTGTAGTCTCTTTAATATTAGTTCCCTTCTTGCCTCTGGGTTTCCTCTTCTGTGAGACGCTGTCCTTATCAGACATAAAGTCCTCACTGGAGATATCTGCAGCAGTGTCCTCTGAGGCCTGTGGTTTCTTTTTGCGACCTCCTCTCCTTGCTCTGGACTTGGGTGGCCCCATCACTTGCAGCTCTATGTCAGTGGGTGACTGAGAGGCCACGGGGGTTGGAGGTTTGGCAGTCCTCTTGGTGCGCTTTGTATCTTGGGTCTTTGTGTTGGAGGAGCACTGTTGCTCCACGGAGGCTGGTCTTCGCCCTCTCGGTCGACTGGGAGGAGTAAGGCCCTCTGAGCTGCTCCTGGTCTTGGACCTTGTGCGGGAACGAGTTTGTGAACCAAGGTGTGCGGTCTGGTCTGCGTCCTCTAAGAGCACCAGCGTGTTTTTTGGCAGTCGTCCGCGGTGGCGAGATTTCATTTGACCCTCACCCTCGCCGTGAGAAGCTAGGGCATGTTCTTCTATTTGGTCAGTTGGGGGCGAGGCACTGGCAGACCTCCTGCTGCTTCTCCTGGGCGGCACCCACTGCTCATTCTCCATAGGGTGGCGCTCCTGTCGTGCCTGGGGAACTGCAAAGGGGGAATTCTCCTGGGTTTGGGACAGAGTCCTGTCCCTCGTGGACTGCCATCTTGACCGCTGATGAGGCTTGGCCTTCCTTATCAACCTCGTCTCACCCTCCTCTTGATTAGACACACTTGAACATGTTTCTGTTTGACACACAAACAGGTATTGAAATATCCTGATGTTTCTAAATGATTATGATACAATAAAATATAATGGTGCCACATTACCT
The DNA here is from genome assembly GCA_027481765.1 of Tenualosa thibaudeaui. Lineage (NCBI taxonomy): Eukaryota > Metazoa > Chordata > Actinopteri > Clupeiformes > Clupeidae > Tenualosa > Tenualosa thibaudeaui. Next base: position 5,567,384 of record JAIFZK010000013.1, on the reverse strand, counting down.
TTTATAGTAACCGCAGCCTTTTTTGCGCTTTGATCTTGCTGAGGCCTTTTTTCTGCTTCTGTGGATGTTGGCTGTGTTGAGTAGAGTTAACAGTCATCAGTTCTGCAATTACTTCATCCTGTCCTTACATGCAAATAGTCATGAGCAAAACTTGGCAAAACTTTTTTAATGAAAATGCTAGTATGCATGTGTGTATGTATGTATGTATGTACGTATGCATCTGATTACATAATTGGGCAAAACGGAATTAAAAACAAAAAAACCTAAAGGCATCACAGCAATAACCTTGAAATAGCTCCATTATTTCAACACTGAAAGTGTCTTCTTAGGAGCCATGTGAATTATACAGATTATACACACAAATATCAATAAACAACAGAGATGGCCACAGCACAAGCCACTTCACTGTGGAGAGTTCACTAGATATTTCAGTCACACACCGGCTGCACTATGGAGTAGTCCTCAAGAACAGTGACATTCAGGTCCTTGTCCACAACAACCCGGCCCCCCCTCCAATACTCCAGAGGGGGTTTGATGAGACGGCCGCTGCGGGAGACCTTCTGACTGTCTCCTTGTGAACTCTCAGGTGGGGTTGCGTCTGAAAGACAACAACAGAGCAAGTCCCACAGAGCAAGAATCACTGCAGAATCACTGCTGCAAGATGGTTATAGAGGCATGCGGTAATACCATGCCTACTACTAGACCTATACATACTGCACCATGTTGAAAAATCAAACCACATCAAAGGAAAAGTAGGCCAAATTATCTGTTCCTTCCAAATGATTGCATTCCATATTGTTAGCAAGCATATAGGAAATGCATGTCAACTCTACTTACATGCAAGCTTAGGGGTTATTGGCTTCTTTTCCTTGGTCTCTTTCTGAGGCAGTTTCTTTTGCTTTGAAGGCACAAATGTTTCACGACTCTCGTTCTGACTTAGACTATTACAAGAACACAAATACAAATCAATCTCCTTGGATACATCAAGGCAAACAAGAATCATACACACACATCAGCAAGAGCAAATGTAATATCCTCTAATGATTTAACCATATCCACAATCACAAACAGGTAATTTTATTTAACCAACCACTGGTCAGGCAGACTCAATGACAAGACGCAAGACAACATACCCCTTTGATTCCAAATATGTGTTGAGATACTTTTTCCACATCTGTGGAAAGCCATACAGAAACTTTTTCAGGAACCACTGAGGTAATTCTGCAAAGAGAAAGAACATACTAATGGTAACAATTTGTTCAATAGACATAGGAAACCATGTTGGAAACCCCACATTATACACTTCCCATGTAAAAACAAAGTAGTGCAACCTTCTATTGAAACTAGAACCAAAAAACTTCATTTTATTCCCTTCCAGTGGTGGGGCGGATGTACATGGGGAAGGGGTTCAAGTTATTATTATTATTATTATATTAATATTATCTCCACCAAGGAGGCTATGTTTTTGCTGCCATTGTCTGTCTGTCCGTTTGGCTGTGTGCAAAATAACTCGAAAAGTACTGCATGGATTTGGATGAAATTTTCAGACAATGTGGGTATTAGGATAAGGAACACCATGTGGAATTTGTATTGCGTCAGTGGCCCTATATCGCCTTGGTAGAGGTTTTTAGTTGTTGTTGTTTCCAAGTGATGCTATTGACATAATATAGTATATGAAAAAAATCTACTAACCAGATGGCAAATGCGTTGACATTTTCCCGATGAGGATGTAAGTGCTGCCAGATACTGTTTTCAGTACATTGCTTGTAATGCGTTCAACTATACTGTTGCTGTGCCAGAGCACTTTGTTGTCACTGAAATGGTAAAGTCAGTCAAAGAAACAGACTAAGCAAACTAGAGCTGATACCAAGGACACAATTTCTTTCTCATTATACAGCAATTACATACAAAACATAAAGATGTCTTTACACTTATGTAAGACAGAAATAACTTGGGGTTTGGCTTCTTTGCATCGCCACAATAGAACCGCAAAAATGGCGTACCGTGTAGCATACCAAAGTAATAACAATAATATTAATAAAATCTCCAGTGGTATGACTCAATGCTCAAATATAACATTACATTTGTTGTTCATTCAAAAATAAATAAATAATTGCTGAGTGAGAGAGAAGTAAATGAAACCATGAAATAAATATTACACAGACTGTGATACCTCTAATGTATTCGACTAACATGTTTGTCCAAAGTAATCCACTGCACAAGATACAATCATTCTGTCAGTGTACTCTATGTGCATCAAAACCTTAATGTTGCACCAGCCCTATCAATTGAGTTATATGTATGTATATATGGGGAATAAATAAATAAAACACACATAGTTCAAAAGCTTCAACTCAACTTACACTCGCTTTCCATCAACATAAAGTTTGGAGTCGCTCAGCTTCAAGACCCAGTTCTTGAGCTGAATGCCCTCTATCTGTACAGGAAAAATAAAAAAGGGTTCAGTTACTCTTCAAAAAATGAATAGCATCAGCAAAAACAAAATAACCTCCCCCTGGGTCACTGTCAACTCACCATCCTTGGGTCATGGTTCTCAGGGTTATCCTTGAGCTCAAGTTTTGTTCTCTGCTTTTGAGGGATGGCGAGACGTGGTGAGCCCAGCAGCATGGAGTCATCCAAACACTGAGGTTGAGCAGGAGCACCAGTTCGAGGGGAGAAATCGACACACTTTCCTTTGTCTAATTTTGGCAAAGCAATGGGGTTTACATTCTCGGTTTGACCAGCAAACACTGACTTGTCACTGCAGGCTGCATCCATGCTGTTATGATGTGTTTCATCCATAGCCAGATCTGTGAAGGACTCAATTGCCTTGACATTTTCTAATGAAAACCAAAGCAATGGCAAATATCAGCAGAGGGAATTAAACTGTGTGCTCACTAGTGTACAACTGACTTTGTTCAGCAGACTCCTTAAGCAAGTATGATCTAGCCTATTTTTAAACTCATGAGATGGACCACCCCAAATTGAACACATCTTAAGAAACAAACTTCAGGTAAAACCAAAACAATTTTGACAGCATGAGTATAAATACACTTTAGAAAGACTTATTTGCAATGATACCTTTGTTTTCAAAAGTTTTGCTCAACAATTTAGCTTTAACAGGTCGCCTCTCTTCTTTTTTCATCATGGCAAATATTTTCGCTGGAGAATGCATGACTGGTAGCCTTTGCAACAGAACATAGCATCCTGTAATTGACAAAGAAATATTCAATACTGATAATTACGGAAAATAACAATGTATGCACACACAGCATGTCAGTGACTCACCATCCCGAGAGACATCCAAATTGTCAGCTGCTGTATGCCCATCACCATCGGCAACTTTTGGTTCTACCGACACCGTACTTTCAGCTGGAGCTGATCGGCTGATTACCCTGGTACCACCATACCCACCATGCAACACTACATCTGTCTCCCTATCACTCGCCTCAGATGCTGAAGACTCTCCCGGAGAATTGGGTGGAGAAAGGGTAAATGCATCTGTATCATCCACGGAGGATGGGAATTGGTCGACATCCATATTTTCTAAGTCCATTTTAGGTCGTAAGATTCCGTGTGCTGGCATCAGGTCTTCATATACGACTTTGCTCTTGAAGGGGGTGTTTTGATGCGACACTTTGGCTTTCATTCTTGCAAAGATCTTTATCGGAGATTCGCATTGACTGAAGCGGGTGGCTCTGAGAGCAGCTACTCGATGGACAGAGGTTTCCCCACATGATTCTTTTCTGTTATCGGCAATACAGCTGAGCGCACAAGAGAGGTCTGGACTTGCATCTTCGCGGGCTGTGGAGTTGAACACTTCTTTTCCATGTAACGTTCCCAGTCGCAATGAAGACTGTCTGTTACCATCAAGAGAAACGCCTTTCAGTTTGACCTCGAAGTCTTTCACAGGAGTGTGTTGTGGCAGACGTCCATAATAGGCCGGGTCATGGCCCCGGTAAATATTGCATTTAGACGGAGATAAAAACATAGTTGGTAATTTAAACTTGCTGAGATCTAAGAAGACGGGTACAATGTCTTCTTCGAGGCGACCAAGTTAATTATAACCAAATAAACTAACGCAAATTTGGTAGGAACATAACTACATTAGATTAGCTAACTAGCAAGATCTATTTGTCAGCAACACAGAAATTAGGAGCTAACAAACCATGTCCATCTAAACCAACTCAAAATCCGCGTATCTAACATTTGTAGACAAATACTTAACTATTATTAGCTGGATGTTAGCTAGATGCAAGGCTAGCTAGCAAAACCGCAACTACCACTTTAGGCTAAATCCTAGCTCGACTATTTAAAATCGTCTCGGAAGATCTGACTGAAGTTAAATGTGTCTATCTAAACAGCTTTCTAAATTCTAAATAAAACGTAATTTTGCTGGGTTAGTCGCATAGCTAACAACCCTATGACAATGGTGGAACTACCGTAAACGTTTAAAATTTTCCGCGGATATGTTTTGATTATGTCACTTCCTGAATGGCTGTGTCATCAAAATGCGTCAAGCACTGTTTTGGTTGTAGTACCATAAGCACGTGTGTGTTCATTTTGGGTTTAATTGCTAAACAATGCGCGACAAAATGTAACCCAATGCTCCAACATCCTTGCCAATAACCAGTATCGTGTCTGTACAATTCAATTCCGCACTTTAAAAAGGTCTGGGCCATGTCTGCTTTGCGTTTACCTGCCGAACTATGGATGGAAGTTTTCAAGTATCTGTCAAAGTCTGACAAAATTAACGTTCGCTCTTGCTGCAAGTGTTTCAAGCGTCTGGTCGATCATCGTTCTCTTTGGAAGGACGAATATATTGTGCTTCGTAGAGTCAGGTCTTGTAAACCTAGTTTCTGGAAGACATTACGATGCAGAATGCTGACCAATGTCTTCGTGGACGATGCAGATGAAAAAGAATGGCAAGAAATCGTCACCTCTCTTCCATGGCTCAGGTCTGTTACGGTACAGTTGTCAAGAGTCAACACGGATGTGCTGACTATTTTACACAGTTTGAAGGAGCTGAAAACGTTGGTCATCCGCATATTATGCCCCAACCCATCTGACCTGGCCAAGAGCTTGGCTTTGCTGCCACAGCTCGAGCATCTCTCTGTGTGTTTCCAAAAGGTGGACCCCACCAGGTCAGAAAGTATGCGTGCCATAGGTCAACTATGCAACCTGACTTCCCTAAGTCTTCACGAGGGTACTGGACTTTATCCTATTCCCAAACAGACTTTCCATGCAGTATTGAGGAGCTTACCCAAACTTAAACATCTCTCTCTGAGAATATATCATTGTATCTCCCTCCCTGATGACTACTTCAATTATTCTGGAATCGCTTTGGATTCACCAGGTGAGTCATTTACATTTACATTTAGGAATTTAGCAGACGCTTTTATCCAAAGGGACTTACAAAAGAGCTACAACACAATGAAAGAACAAACAAGGGGTGCATATTGCTAACATAGAAACTGCACCATTTTAAGTTGAAAGTGCAATAGTGCAGAGAAATTAAATTGTTAAGTGCATTCTCAAAGTTTACGCCAGGAGATATTCTTGGAAGAGCTGGGTCTTCACGAGTTTCTTGAAGGTGGAGAGGGTATCAGTTGATCTGGTAGCACGTGGGAGGTCATTCCACCAGCGCGGAACCAGATATGAGAAGAGTCTGGATTGACCTGCACAAGGTGTTGGCCATGCTAGAGGGCGTTCCTTAGAGGAGTGAAGCGGTCGTCGGGTGACGTAGGGCTTCAGGAGAGAATTCAGGTATATGGGAGCAGAGCCATCATTCACCCTGAAAGCCATCATTTCCCTATGTTGAATAGGGAAAAATGGCATGACCGAGCCACAGAGGCAACGTGATCTGCAAAGGTCAGTTGGTCATCAATCATGACACCTAGGTTTCTTGCCACTTTGGTGGGAGAAACAGACAGGGAGTCGATCTTGATGCTGATGTCGTGATGTATGGCTTGTTTGGCTGGGAGGATCAGCAGTTCAGTTTTTGAGAGATTTAGTTGGAGGTGGTGTCCTTTCATCCATGCAGATATATCAGAGAGACAGTCCTAGATCCGTGTTGACACTGTGGAGTCATCAGGCAGAAAGGACAGATAGAGCTGGGTCTGAAAATGTGTGTTTAGGAATCAACATTTTTTTTCACTTCAGGAAAAAACAAATCTGTTGATATTTATGTAAAAATATCCTTTGCTGCCAGGAGTATTGTAATCATATCAGACTCTTCCTTTCTCTATCTAGGCCTACATCATGGGAACAATAGGCCCTCTCTCACAAGCCTTGAGCTGCTGAACTACTGTGATCCTGTTTTGCCAGCAGAGGCTCTGGAGTATCTCCCCTTTCTGGAAAACCTCACAGTGAAATACAGTCGCAAGGAAACAGGACACAGTTGCCTGAGGGCATGGCTGAAGAGTCTCAGTCACCTCACTGAACTATCTGTGAAAAGTGAGTCACTGAGACAAAGATCTGCACTCATAGTGGTTCAAATAAAGCAACGATGTTGTCATGGCCTTAGCTGTGGTTAAGATTTCAAGAGTTTAATGTGTTTAAAGTGGTCATTATATTCTTGTGTGCCTCAAAAGGGGTTTAGGAAATATTCAAGGTCTGTTATTAGTTAACCACGCTATCATTTATAAACATGCAAAATGAATAATTATTTTCAATTAATTTAAATCTAATAATGACATTCTGCTTTAATTAAACTCTTCCAGATGGACATCCATTCTGTGGCTTTGCAGACCTTTTGCCAGAGACTTTGAGAACTCTGTCACTAACTGGTATGAGCGTGAGCCCAGGGGCTATTACAGTAGCTGCAAAGAAAGTGCCAGACCTACAACACTTACGCTTTGACCCATTTGAGTTAAATGGTGACAAGACAGTAGTTGAGATCCCAAGGCTTTTCCCACAGTTGCAGACTCTAAAAGTCAGGTGAGAATTACAATTGAAATAAGAATAAGAAGTTTCTTCTGTCAGATAAGGTTGTTGCTGTACTGTCTCAGATTATGTTGAAACCTGTGTGTCATGAGTGGGTCCTAAAACCCAAATCTTTGTCATTTTTTCTACTATGTTAGATCACACAATATACCTGAGAGGGACTTCTTGAGGCTTGGAGAGATGCGGCAGCTGAAGCGTCTGGTGATTCTGGATGCTGGTCTTGGACACTGCCCCATTTCTTCCGATCTGCTCCATAAATTTCAGGTCCTGACAGACTGCAGAATCCAAGTGGTTCTGTCAGGAGAGGCAATAGCTCATACAGGCTGCATTTGTGACCAGTAATGACCAAAGTATCTCCCAGTGTTTCTGGAAAAAATCTACTTTTGCTAAATATGTTTTTTGTATGTTTCCTGATGTTTGAAACCAGTAATTGTTCAGCTGCAGCCCTCTGCTAATTGTGTAATTAAACACATTTATATTTATTTACTAATATAAGTTTGTTTTTTTATGTCAGAAAATTTTAGCAAAAAGGGACATTGAGCAAGATTGTATGCTGCTTTTAGGCTAATTTACCAGCTTCATAGTCACTTTGATGGTTAAATAACTCGTGGAGTGAATGAAGGTTCTCTTGGACCACCCAACGGCCTCTTTGCAAATTTACTGCACTTGCAAGATGCCCTGCTGGACAAAACCGAAAGTATCTAACTTTTGAACCTTATAAAGTTGCGTTAACTACCTTTTCTGCCATCAGCTTCACTGGTTCATATTCTTTGGTTGGCAAAGAAATCTACATATATAGGTGAGAATAACGGTGGTGCAAGTTACAGAAAACTGTCAGGGGAGCATAGTTTAAAAAAACGTTTTGACTTGCCTGGTGTACCTCTAAATTAACTGTAACATGAAACATTGGGTACTGGGTCATCATAAGTCATCATCAGCTGGATATAGTCATTTTATTTCCCTCCACTCCCACTCAAATGCAAGCCTGCAGAGTCTAATACAAACAACCCCTAGAGGGCACTATTCTCCCATGAAACATCACCTAACTTGGCCAACTGCACCCCATCCCCCTTCTGTTTATGATGTCGGCTCAGCTGCACCCTTCGCTCCTTCCCGTGCACAAATCTTATCCCCATTGAAATTATCAGCTAAAATTCTCATTTGTAGTGGCTTGTTCTTAGCTGATCTCTAATGTCAAATTGCCCATGAAATGACTTACTGTTTTATACACATTATACAACATATGTAGGTTATACACCTGCATAGTAAGTCAATCCATTTCCCCTTGGAAAATAAACAGATACACAGTAATATGATACTCTTACTGTGGGTAAAATCCTTTTGTCCACTGTATTATGTACACAATTGATCTACAACACATGTGGCAGGAGGATTGTTTTGGCTGCAACAATGAACTAAACATGCTGATCGGGAGCTATTGCTGTCACAAACACTGCAAACAGTTTAGGGAGACAATTATTTTACAACCCAAGATAAGCAAGGCTAAGAGCTAAGAGTCGACCACAAATGGATGTGATTTTAATTGAATCAACCCATACTCACAGTACACCCACTCCTGAGTGTTGATGTCATCTGCACACCCTTGAATTGCTCACACTGCTTATAGACCAGACCCATCTAAATTTCTAGGCTATCATCTGCAGCAAGATTGTTTCAATTACAGAGAAATAATTAAGAGTAGTACAAGAATACAGCTATGTCCACATTTCCTTTTCTTCACCATATGCTTTTTTAAAAAAGCTGTATCTTATTCATCCAAGAGGTTTTACTTTATCCACAACTCCACGACTAGAACAATGTTCATAGTTCAGGGTTTGTGGAGTGTGTTCTTCTGCATCTATGTGGATTGCTGGTAGTTGAGGTTGTCAAACAATGAACAGTTCACAATGTGCTAAATCCAAGACCTTACCATCTTCCATTTTCATATTCTAGAAAGATCCTGGGTGGTGTGCAGTTATCATTAAAAAAGAGTCTCCCAACAGCTTGCCTGTAGCTAAAAGAGTGTGATAAGACATTAAGACAGAGTTATTAGAGAGAGAGAGAGTGCAAGAGCACTTGCAGGGAGGAGAATTCTGAAATGTTTTGACATCAGCAGAGGATGCTTTATTCAAGCTGCCTCGTGTCAAAGAGACAGCACAGGAGACACTCCTAATGAGACCGAAGCTAAGCTAGAACTAAAAGTTGTCTAACTAGATCACAATTAATTTTGGGCCGGTGCCAGGGGAGCGCTATGCTCCATGAAAGGCCTAGTGTTCTCATGTCGAGTAGAGAGAAGTAAGAAGCGTGAGTCTGTGTGAGGGGAAAGTGAGTAGAGCAGCTTCATCCCCTAAGGCTGAGAGCAAGTGGATATCACAGGTGTGTGCATGTAGATTTCTTACATGGCCCTGTTATCTCAAAGAGAGACATTAAGATGAATGTTTCCTCCTCCCTCACCTATATTGTTACCTACCTTACATTTGTATGTTTACGTTTGCTTAAGTTCGCCTCCCCAAAGAGCCTTATGTCATCCTAGATACTTTACAGCAATATTCTCTGTACATGACTTCAAAGTAATTATTTGGAATTTCAAAGGATGGGTTCATATGTAGATAGGCATGATCAAGGTCTTGCATCAACAGACACAACTGATTTCGTAGCCATACAATAGATGGCATGGAACTCTGGCATCATTCTGAGAAATGTTTTTTAAACATGTTGGCTTTGTGTTGCCCAATATTACACCAGGCATGCAGTTTTGTTGTCTCCCGTGAGAACTTCATGGGTTTATTGAAAGTGTAAGAGTCCACCAGTTACCAAGGTCAGCACATTCATCATCACACACAAGAGGGGAAAGACAACGAAAACAAACGCTGATACTGGAGAGAGAGAGAGAGAGAGAAAACCCAGTGGACTGCTGTATGTAGAGGTGATCCATGTGTGACCACGCTGACCTGCTACTGTTCCTAGATTTCAGGGGGCAAGAGTGGATGGGGGTTTGGAAGGTGTGCGAGTGGGAGGAGGATTTTGGGGCTCCGAGGTAAAGACCTTTACCCTCAAAGTCATCATTGTCATGGGCTCAAGAGGGCCCTTTCCAGATATCAGTCAGATTCACTGAAGCACAAGCACAGCAACTAACAGAAATAATATCACACACAGCAAAATGCATTCACTTACCCAAGAACCCTGTATCTTATTCAGAGCTCTTATGTTTCATTTTCTATTTTCATGGTAATGCTAGGAAAAAACATTTTACTTTTACATTACATTTTTGAGAGGCAGTTACCAGAAAATAAAAGAGAGAAAAGAGCCATCTGAACAGGCTGTCACAGTGTGTGTTGCCTCAAGTATGTCTTTGCCGGAGAAATAATAACCCTCAATAAAGGGCAAGAAATAAGAGGTCATAATGAAAAGAAACCTACATTGGAGCAAAAGAAAGTTTCAAAGTAGTACTTGATGATAGGCCATTGGCCATAAAGCACAACAGGTGGTAAACACATTTTCTCAAGGTTACGCTCCAGTGCTTGTGAATCCAGTTGAGGTGCATTTATTTTTAGTGGATGATTACAGAAGCCCTTCATTTGGTCTAAGTGGACAAGTTTGAAGCAAACTTAATGCAAAAATCACGGTGACTTCCGGTGAAGAATCTCAGGTAAAAAAAAAACAACAAAACACTAAAGTAAACTTATTTTAAGTACCCTTAGAGCACTTCCAAAATAAACGTTTAAGTGCTCTATTTTCAAGTTTTTTTTTGTATTAAAAATAGTCTTTAAAACTTCTCATGATAAACTAAAGTGTATATTAGTACAATTGAACATACTATTAAACACACCATTAAAATAAACTAAAATGCAGTTTCAGCATACACATTTTTATTTGCTTAAAAATACTCTTAATTTACACTCTGTGTGCATTTAAAAATATATATATATATATATATATATTTATTTAATATAAACCTTTAGATACACCGGAGTATGTAAGAAACACTTTTGTAGTATGCTAAAACCCATAACAATGTTTTTTACAAAGCATTTCAAATACAATATCCAATAAATTAGGACTACATTCCTAATGTGTTCAGAGTGTATTAACAATAACCTAAACGCTGTATTAGCATAGTGTACTTCAAGTGCATTTCAATAGGAATTCAAAACAGTACAGTTGTTTAAGTATGTCTTTATTAGCACTAAGGACATGTTATCAACAGAAGGAAAGGAAATGACACTTTTAATATATCATGAGTACATTGCAGTATATTTTATGTGGGTGGAAGTATAAACTGTAAAGCATGCTACTGTTAAAGTACACAAATGTTCTTAATTTACTTTTGGCATGTTTTTAAATTAGCCTTTCATGCAGTTTTTTATGCACTTGAAATGTTTAAGAAACTGTTGTAGTATGCCAAAAACATATTGTAATTTATTTATTTAGTGTTACATTTGTTTCAGAGAAGTTTGAGATGCAGATATTTTGGTCATTTTTCCCCACTTTGTGTTTGTGACGCTCATTAGCTGCTAACTGTGTTGGGGATAACGCATTACAAAGAAACACACTGTAGTTTCATAAAATGTTTGGGAATGTAATAACGTAACACATTACAATTCAAATTTCAATAACCTACATTTACATTTTCTAGACTATAGTAACAGGCTTTTGCACAACGGAATCACGTCTAACCTATTAGGCCTGAATGAACCGATCTGTATAAGCCTGAGGAACAAGGCAGCACTGTTTTAGTTACTAGATCAAACATGCCTAAACTAGTCGCCAGGATTGTTATGAGAGAAATGGAGGCGAGAAGACATGAGCAAAAGCACAGGGATATTTGGTAATTGGAATATTCACATTATTTTCAATTTATTGCACAAGAAATTTAATAAATAAAGATGAAAAGCTGTTCCCAATGTCAAATTCATTTTACCCATGCATACAATTAGGCAATAGTTGGTTAAGCCTACTGTCATGTCTGTCATTTACAAATAATTTTGATATTTACTTTGTATTTTCTTAAAAACATCAGCTTAGAATTGTATCACACAGATTTGTTTCTTCCTGTTAATGTAGCCCACCACCTTGGGCACAAATGCTTCTGACTGTTGTAATTAAGTGTCATTCAGGTTGCCACTGTTTGGGATGCAGACATTACAGAAAAACGAATGACACTTAATGATAACTGTCATAAACATTAATGTGTCATTAATGTTCATGATATATGTCATGTCATGTTTATGACAGGCACGTCACTCTTATGTAGACACCTTTAAATAAAGTGTTATCAAACATACTATACATGAATTGTATGTCTTCGCTCAAAGCACACACACAAACAATGCACTAACAAAACACTCATGTACATATCTAGGGCAGTATACTTCATTGCTTGCACACTGTTAATGTACTAATAATCATATACACTTAATCATATACACTTAAGCTCAATTAGCTTAAAATATACTTTGTACTTTTAATTAGTATGCTTGAATTGTATTTACTGGAAATTAATATAAATTCAACTAAGAAGGCTATAGAAATGAATAAAAGAGAATGTTTGTATAGAACACCCAAATCCCACTTTCAAATAATGCACTAACAACATACTCATGTATATATCTAGGGTAGTATATTTCATCTTAGTAAACTAAAGACCAGTTTAAGTATAAGCACAGATTAGTGTACTACTAATAATGTACATTTTAGATAATATACTCACAATTAGTGTATTAGTTAGTTAATTAGTATCTTTTTCAGGAAATCAGTTTAAACTAAACTTTGGAATAGTACATAGAAGTCTTCTAAAAACAACTTCAAAGTATTCAAAGCAGACTTAATTTTTGGAAAAGCACTCTTTATTTCAACATACCAAAAGTTCTTAGAATTTAGTATATTTTTTATGAATACACTGAAGTTCTACTAAAACAAATACTGTATATTTATAGTGTATAACATTTACACTTTAAATTAGCACAAAAAAATCTCAATATACTAAAAACCTACTTGTTGGTTTTAAAGTACATTTTTAATCTAAAGTTTTTTGGTAAAATGTTTTTTTTTTTCTTTCAGGGGGGTCTTTCACCAATTCCCTTTCACCAATCCAATTACACTAGCCTGGACCCAGTCACATCCTAGCAAATTATAAATGTACTCTGCAGTTCCATCTGATGACAAGCCAGCTACAGCCCATTCTGAATCAACAAATGCTTTTGCATGGGGAGAGCTTTATAAGCCTGGTGGACCAGATTTTTTCACTTCGCTTAATTTTGCGTAAAGAACCGGGACACTCTCAATAGGCATACAGGCACTTTGCTGTTGGTAGGCACTTTGAACTTTAAACCTATTGGTTCTTCCTCCAGTTTCTGTTCACTGATTGGTTGCTAGAGTTGAAGGAACTGAATTTCTAGGAGAGTAGCCTGGTAGTTCTGTAATGAAATACAATACTGAGCGAAGGTACGTTGATGGTGCTAGCCTGGCTAGGGTTTTAAATGATTCACCACCAATAAGGATGTCTACATGACTGTCTACAATCAATGTCTACTTTCATAAAACCCTCATTTACACAGACGATGCATGAAGAATTTTTATAACATGTTAATGCTTTCACTTTTTACACCTCTGGAATTTTTACACCCCTGGAACCTCTTCTCCAGACCCACTCTCAGTCTCAACATGTGATCTGGGTTTCCCCAGACAGGCTACTTTCACCACAGTAGCCTCCCTCCATTTTCCTTCTATCATGGCAGCAGTGCCAGGAGGGAAGACTGATGGGCACGGGGATGTCAGATGTCATTGGGTATTACCTAAAGGGGAATGCAGTGTCCCACACAGTCATATCTACTCAATATGCAATCAGTGTAGGTGGGTGCCAATTCAGCTCATGAATTAAGATATTGACTTAGCCAACTGGCAGGTACCTTAGGGCTAGTAGCCTAGTTTCAGGCCTGGAGATGGATCACGGGTTGAGGCAGGTACCTATCCCTCTCTCCGGGTTCCTATTGACAGCTGACAACAAATCCAAGCATCCTAAGAAAAAAATACTCAGGAGAATTCAATTCCATGAATAGCTTTCTCTATATAAACACACGCTAAGAGCACCGGTTGCAAAAAATGGCTGCAGATGGATTTCCAATTTATTAGATCCAACCATTTAGAGTGGTGTGCTTGCAAGTAATTAATTACAAGAGTTAAATAGAGATGTTCTGTCATGTTGTGAAGTCCGTGTTGTACATTCCTATTGTTAGTGGCTAAGGCAATGCTTAGATCATCTAATTACACACAGCAACATATTGTTTGAATTATTTGAATTGACACCCCATTTATAGGCCTAATCTCTTCGTCATATGTGAATTAGTTAGTATGTCCATGTATGTTTCCTGCATATTCATATAAGTACCAGATACACATATGAAACATATATTTTAAAATATAGCAAAAATAGCCACTTTCAGAAACAATCTCAGATATAAAGTTCAAATATATGTACTGTATGTCTTATTATTTATTAAGCTTGTACATACAGTATGCCATATTGTCATACATTGTAATGACTTCCATGATGGTAATTGCTTTGCTTTAACTTTAAATTTACTGTAAATTTGTCAAAGAGGGTTACAGTCTTGAAGAAATCTTCAACCAGAACTGAGCCAATCAAGGACATTACTCAGGAGGATAATGACAGATGAGATTAAAGTCATTTATTGTTTCTATGAAGGTGGATTATGGGCCTAATGTAAACAGAGCAGACAACATAAAAACCATCTTGTGCGCCATAGTGGCAATTTGCATGGTGTATCTGCAGCTGCATTTTTCAGGCCCAGATGATAAAGACACCAGTAAGGCTGAGGAGAAGGAGACTACAGATAACTATGCTTTATTGTTCTGTCACACGCTAGTTAATAGATGCCATTGCCAAGGTTCAAGATGCAGGACCTGTGTATTTATCATTCGTGTTGTTGCAGAACTTCTGTTTGTGTCTCTGTGATTCACTGTTAACCTTTCTTCCACTAAGCAAAGCAGACAATAAACTACAAAGAAGAATGAAGAACAAACATCTTTGTTTCCTCAAGGGCAGACAGTACACTATGTGTTTGAGTGTGAATACTGTATTATATTCTATTTTGATAGTATGCTTGTGGAGGAGTGATATAAATAAGCCATTATGATTATGATTATGTTTTCTGCTATTGTCACTAGATTACACAACTTAATTTACACTAACTATTTTTTCCCTTTTATATTCCCTTGCTATCATTCTCTTTGTACCCTGTGGCAGCACTGGACATCACATCTAAGTTTGGAAACAATGCCGTAGTGAAGAACTCACAGTCTGCATCGAGCAATACAAGCCAGTACCAATCAGCAACATGGTTTATGAATGAGATACTCCTGTGTGGCTGTGTTTGTCTCTAGGGATTGCCCATAATATGACTTCAGAATCCACTCATATTGCTGAGCTTTAGACACCTGCTGACATGATTGATTGCTGTTCTTTGAGGATTCTCCCAGGGACGGGGCGTTTCGGCATAGACACAAACTGCGAGAAATGGAACAACCAGCCAATTAATATGCCTCTAGGCATATTAAAGCTCCTAGAAAAAACATAAACAAAAGTATTTCAGTTTTAGCACCCCAGTGATGTATCAGTTTCCACTAGTAAGCTTTTCATCTAAATATGATTTTATGCAACTGGGAAAGCAATTCAAACTGAAACGCCACTCAAGTTTTAATCCAAATCAAAACAAAGATACCAGAACAAACCTGATTACTTTTAGTGACAGAGCACGTAATCGCTGAGGCACACACATGACTAGCAGCTCCAACTAAAGCCCATTCTTTGTCCAAAAGTCAAGATGATTTCTACTGGACATGCACTAGATTCATGGGACAGATCATTAATAGTCACTGCTGAAGGAAACTGAAAAATAAACGCTAAGGGACTAAAACTGCATGATCAAGTGATATCATTAGGCTACCCAACAGCAGTATGGAGTACATTCAGCGTGTGAGCCAGTGGACAATGAACAAGGCTGTGCTGATGAAGTAATTCTTCACTCTGAGTGCGAGTCACTGGGTGTGCTGTGTTGACATTTTAACAGACCCTTCACTAGGCATTTTATGGCTCACTCTTCTGTTGCTATATTCCACTGATTATCAGTCTTTTCCTTTGTCATATCCCTCTGATTCATCTAGATTTTTCTGTCCCAAACAGTCCTTGTTTAACTCAGCTCCTGGAGCTAGGAAAAATGTGTTAAAACAGAAAAGAAAAGAAATGAAAAGAAGACAAAAGAAAAAGAAAGGAGATAGCTTGGCCAAGAGCCTTAAAAAATGACAGTTGAGCATAGAAAATGGCTAGTTCGAGTAAACAGCTTCTGTATTCTTATCAGAAAGCAATTTGTTCCCATGCTGAGATAAAGTCCGAGTACTCCATCATTATGAAATGCCTGTCTGCACACGGTGACACGGGGTTTGAGGAAGGGATACTGCAGCAGAGAAAGAGAGAGATAGACAGAGAGAGGGGAAGTGAAAAAATAGAGTGTAGAGATTGCCTTGTGGGCATCTTAGAAAAGAAATCTGGTGCACCGTAACAGGGTTGCGCTTCAGTAGCTTATTGTAGACATCGTGGGTGCATCTTCGCTCCTGAAAGGTCCGTAGCGAGCACCACAATGAACACCGTCAAGTGACAGCAATACCTGCCAGGAAACAAAATGGCTTCCGGTGGCTTTACAGGGATCTATCAACTGATATGAACTCCTGCTAGCCTTCAGAATAGAGGGTTTGGCGACAGGCCGGTATTTACAGAGGAGCGAGAGCACACTGTGTACAGTGAAGAGGCTGTGTGACTGAAATGGTGTATTAATACGGCACGGTTCACATCTTGAAGCTTATGACACACACCTAATAGCACACATTTTATGTTCCTCCAGCCAGCTGTTTTACCTTCTAACAGATGCTTGGGTCAGGCACAGCCAATTACGAGCTATTGTGGAGGAGTTACAAATGCCTGGTAGGAACAATCTGCTGTTTTTCTTTTCCCATCCATGTCAAACTCTGTATGACAAAGCCACCACTTTAGATGCAGGTGTTTATCTTGCCAACAGATCCATCCTACAACAGCCCATCCACAGCATTTTTTTCCCTATTGCTGTAGTAGCTCATTGCATTTAAAAGAATGGCCATGTGTGTGTGTCATTACTTACCCAGAGCAAAGTGTTACAGCTTCCCAAAATAAGACACTGAGCTATTGGTCATGAGGCAGGAATTCCTCCAACAAAGGACAGAGGACAGAAATAGCCAACATAGTCATACAAATGTTACTGTTCGCTAGGGGAGCCCTCCTGCAGAGTGGCCTAGGGTAGTGGATCTGTATGTGAGATAGATACACTAGGCCAAACATGGCCCCAGCACACTCAGCAATGGCTAATGTCCGTCCTAATTACAGCACCGTTGCCTTGAAATGAATCTGTTTGATGTATTGTCAAACACTTGGCAAGTGTCCACTTCTTTAATTGGATAATTTGTGGCAATATGGCTTGTTATCCAAAATGTTACAATGTAAAAGAGTCTCCTGACCCATCTCTTGACAATTTAATTACGCCGAAGATTGAAAAGTTATGTCGCGACATGCATTTTCAGGCAGCAGTGAATCGGATGTGGGTTTTGTCTGTTAGGCAAAAGACAAGTATACGAACAATACAATCACCCAGGCACACACACAAATATCCCAGGAGTGATGACTGTTTTTCAATTTCAGGCATCTGGGAGAACAAACTCTTGGGATCTTTCCTCTTCGATTTGCAGTGGAAAGAAGATGGTGTGACCTAAATGCACAAATCTCTAGTTTAACACTTGACGCAGATAATCTGTCTTTTAAATAAATATTGCACTCAGTGCTGCATGCTCCCTCTACCTTGGTGGTTGATAATACAAATCAGAGGGACTAGCCTGCGAGAGCTCAGATTTAAGTGCTATCTCTGATGTCCGAGGTTTAACCTGTGGATTAGGCGCCTCTCTGCTATCGTGTTATGGATTAAATTTATCTACCATGGCTGTTTATGCATTCCACCTCATGTCTCCTTTCATCACTGATCCCCACCCCCACCACAACATGCACACACACACCACCCTTAGCTCCTGCACTCCTCGCATCCCCAACAACCCCAGCACAGACAGCTCTCTGATATGCCTCTGATATTAGTAGTGTGTTATTTGAGACTCAGCTATTCATTATTTATCTTATCTACTCTCTCTAACTGCAATCTATTGGCCCATCTCTCTCCGTGAAGTTTACTTTTCCACATTCTTCTTTTATTGCTTTGTTACTACTGTTATTCAGAGTCTCATTCATTTATTCATTCATTCATTCAAGGACTGCTTGTGTTACCTTAGTGAGGAAATCTAGCTGCAGTGTAATTCAGTTTGGACTTAGTGGCTTAAAGGAACACTGTGTAGTGTAGTAAACAGTTCCTGCGTTCTGGGCAACCATTAAGTGCGTAGGGGGCTTCCAATATATCTAGGTCATGCTCTTACCTGTGACAGCAATGTTACTTGTTCCGGAACTCACAGTGCATATTGGCCATTACAGAGACTTTATTTCCTTCATTGCACATTAGCGTAGCATTCCAATATTTCCCATTATTGTTAGGTAAAATAACTAGAGTTCTTTTAAGAAGATACAGCTGTTATACAGCAGTCAACATGATCAATAAATGATGTTGATAAATGATGTTGATAAAATATTGCTATATCTTTTGACAGTATTGTAAATCAGATTATATACACTTACAGTATGGACATAACGGTGTAATGTCATGACTTCGCACCTTAGTGTGAATACAACTGAATACAACTGAATCATTACATGTATTATTGACTACTGAATGTATGCACTTCAATGGGAGGGAGTACATGGAGAACTATAGGATTTCTTCTCAGACTTGTCTTTGTTAAGCAGAACCTTTTGGCAATCCCTGAGGCCATTGCAGCTCTTGCACAAGGCCACAGGAAGATGAAAGAACTTCCCAGATGTACATACACTCACATGTCTGTGCCCACACACAAACACATACAGGTGTGAACAGTTTGAAGTGTTGGTGTGGGATGTCATCAGGGCTCGTCTTCCTACACTAAATACATGAAAGTCCTTAACGAGGTTATACATACTGCATGTGTATGTTGATATGGGACTATGTGTGTGAGTGTGTGAGTGATGTTTGTTGCTCAGTGTTGTTGAGGTGGGGCAGACAGGAGCAGTGATGGCAGAACTCCATAAGACCATTCTTATTTTATAAGTTGCTTAAAGCATTGACATGTAAACTATGAATTAATAATGGTTTTTCTTTGCTTGGATTCTAATGGCCTGCTCCAGAGAGACCTGACAGAGAAACTGACAGATTTAATGACCAAGTCCCCTTTATGAATAAAACACAGCATGAACAAAAGCTTTTAAATAGCATTTTACATTCCTGCTTTTCCATACACACATCATGGGCAACACAGAGATATGGTCAATTTACAAGCACTGAAGCATTTGATTTCTAATAATCTTTTTTAGAATTATTAAACAAATCAGAACAAGCAGAGACATGAGTTACGAATGAAAAGAAAAACTTTTATTGTTATATGGCAGGAATTAATTTCAGCTTTTTCAGAAAAGAGAATGCATGAAATGGAATGGCAATAAGCATAGCTTTGAAAAGGCCAACATGAGCTCCAACAAAGGGACATATTGAACTGGTCTTTACAAGTCATATTCTGCTTCATATTTCTGCTTGCAATGGGTGATTGTGTGTCCATTTCTGTGCTCCGTTTGGCCGTAAATGCTGTGAGCTCTCTCATTCAGAACACATTGCAAGGTCAACGGGGCAAAGAGAAGCTTATACATCATAGATGCAACTACAAACACGGCATGGAAACGCGCACAAACACATCAGGAGGAAGATCTGGGCAGAAAGTCACGCAAAGAGATCTCAAGACAGATAACGACCCCTCTTTAAACAGATAAAAATGAATTCTTAATTCATTACTGTCAGAGATCACATTCTGTTTAAAAAGAGAGCTTTGGCTTCTACATGCTGTTATACGCAGCTTCAGACATGCAAGGCTATTTTTTGAGAAAAATCACTGCAGCTCTGCAAGTATATTCTTTTGAAATTAAAGTCTACAAAGAGATAAACTGGATAAGTATCAAGAGAGCATATGTAGTAAATGATGAATCAGATGATGAGGACCATGTTTACTTCTAAACATCAAATTGACTTTTGGACATTTTTGGGATTAAATTAACTCATTACTGAGTGCACTTTCTGTCTGCAATTTTAATGCATTACAGGTCATTCTTATATCATTCTTTGGAGGTACTTGGAGCAGGGGTTGGGGGCATTTTGTTCAGTTAGACTGCCCTTTTAAAACAGGATTGTTCAGATAGTTCAGACATTTTAACTGCCATGACATTTGAGTAAATAACCCTATTCTTAATCAGAAACAAGAGACAAATTCACATTTGCTCCCTTTTCATTCCTGGGTTGATGTCTGACTCACAAAATGCGGTTGGACCCTCTCACAGACACTCAGTATGGTTACATGCACATTTAAAATTGAGCTATTCGCAATAACCAAGCTAATGTTTTAAGTGGAGTATCTCAGTAATCTGAGTATAGATGCATCAGAAGAAAATTACTGACAAATTATTGATCAAACTGCATTTGACTCCGCTGCAGTAGATGGCGATATACTTCACGTTTCTGCCAGCCTGACGATACAGGCGAAAAACTAAAAATAAGCAATATAAACACAGCATATCAGGTAGATGTTGAACCATGTTGAGTTTGAGGACTATGAGGATATTTGTAGATACTGTACTTCACTTTTGATTGTTTTGCACATGAGATCTATGTTGTTGTTATACCTCCATGTCTCTGTCACTTCCGAAGGGAGAGTGCCCTTTGGCCTAGGCCAATCAATAGCTTGGCTAACTGGGGTTGTCTTATTCATAAAGAGAAATTCAATTTCCTAACCAAATTATCTGGGTGTGGGCTCAATTATGAGTAGTCCAGTTCGGTTAGATTTCAGGTGGACTAAGATGTATACATGTATTTTAAAAGTTCAGTTTTAGCCGGACTAAGGGAATAATTCAACTTTCTCATAGTCCATATAAATGTACTGACAACATGACAAATGATAAAGTATTAGGTTTGCACACTCAAATAGCTATGGGACCTCGACTCTTCAGTCTACATGCAGAGAAGGAGAGAAGAGGAAGGAGAAGGAACTGTGTCTCTGAAAGGTAATGAACTGCATACATCTCAGATTAAAAACAACATTACAAAAAAAATAAAGTTAAAAAGGACTTCAAAGATAGATGGCCCTTGCTTTGACTATTATTTTTCTTGCTTATAGATACCAGAATGCACAGGGCCAACGAGGGTTAAATGTTTACGGTAGTCATTTTTGCCTTCAGTTTGTAAGCACATTACCAGACTCACTTCATCAGTCCAAAAAATATTTACACGTTGTGAAGAGGAGCCCTATCCACATCCTCTGTGTTTCTTCCCTCATGACAATTTACACACCCCATATCTCACACTGAGCACCGAAGTGCTTTGTCAGGACAGCCGTCATATAAATCTCATTGGGCATTCTAACAGCCATGCTGTTGAGAGTAACACTGTGCACACGTACACACAGACCTCCACCCACTCCCCCTGCACCCGACATGGGATCAGGGAGAGAGAGAGAGAGAGAGAGAGAAAGAAAGAGGGAGAGAGAGCAAGAAAGGCAATCCGTCTCCAGACTGCCGCTGGCTAGGAGCGTCCGAATCGGAGCTCTGGCGCTCCAGTTCAGCGAAAGTCTCGGCATCTGTGGCTGCGGGATCCGGATCGGCCGGCACCAGCCATCACTCAACGCTCCATTCAGCCCTCAGTGGGGGGATTTGGTAGGGGAGAGGCGTACGTGAAGGCCGGGTGTTTGTTAGAGTGAGAGTGTGTGTGTGTGTTGTGGTGTGGTGTGTGTGAAGGGGGGGGGGGGGGGGGGTGGAGTTTGCAGCAGGCAGCACTAAGTCACCACAGACTAATGACACTGTCAGAGCCAGAACAATCTGCATTCATCATTTCTTATCTGGCGGGTGAGAGAGCCGGCCGATGCCGGTCAGATGCATCTCCGCCACGCTGCCGGGGTCAAGGACTGTATGATTGAGTCTGCTGGGTGAGTGGCTGTGTGGAGGGAGGGATAGAGGCCTGGCTGATACCATAGAAACTGTTTCTCCCTCACTGCCTCTTCTGCTGACCCCACTCAACAATCAAGGCAAACCAAAATGGACATACAAATACATGCAGTCTGAGCCACTGTGTTAGAATATGAATGTGCATTGCACTGTATAGCATGAGTGATCATTCTAGACAAAACAGATATATGGCTTAGATTCCATGGTGTGGATAGATAAATCCTTTAGTTTAAAACGTGCACATGCTGCAACAGAAGAACTGCAGTAGAAGCTTGTCTGTTGTTTACACATATTCATAGCAATTCAGTCCCACGCAAACTTAGAAGAAACTTAACACTGAGAATTGTCACACAGACAATGACACATGCTTAGAAACACACACACACACACACACACTCTTCCTCAGGGCCATAACACAATGAAAGCCAATTTCACCTCAGCTCATTTGTCCATTTCTTTGATCGTGTGTGCCCGGGGCAGCAAATTTGTCCTTGTCGGCTTGGGGTGTGTGTGTGTGTGTGTGTGTGTGTGTGTGTGTGTGTGTGTGTGTGTGAGAGGGGGGCGGGGGGGTGGTTGATGGTTGGGGTTGGCTGGGCAGAGGATGGGGAGATGGGGAGGACTTCTTTTCATTCTAAACATCCTCTTTTCACTGACTTTCTGCCGACTCACTCACTCAATGGGCCTGACCTTATTTGGCGTCTCTCTCCATCAGGGGAATGAATGAGAAACGCCACCAGTGCTGAACTGACGGGGTGGGGGCCAGTGCATTGACTCCAGCTCCAACACACACATATACACACACACACACGTGCACGCACACACACACACACACGCCTAGCTAAGGCACTATAAATACAGGCCATAATGAAACGCAACTAAGCATAGCCCTGTGGCTTGGCTTCATGACTCCCCCCATGACAGCCCATTAACGATATGAATGAAGCCTCCTTTGTCCTGTCGCTCTCTCTCTCCCTCCCCTTCTATCTTTCCCTCTCTTTCTCTTGTCCTTTTCTCTCTCTCTGTCTTTCACTTTGTTCACTTAGTCACTCTCTCAGTCTCTTCCTTTCTCTCCCTCTCTTTTTGCCTACTCTTTTTTCCTCACCTGTCTCTGAGGTTGTTTCACTCACTGTGACATCTCCACATCCTCTATTTGTTAGGCGGCGATGAACAGATGGCCCGTGCTTTCAAAAAAAAGAAAGAAAGAAAAAAGAGTCAGATGGAAAAAAGGAAAAAAAGACAGCAGTGAATCAAGCCGTCAGGGGAGACGGAATGTTCTAGCATACTTAAGGAGTACCCCTCTCTCTCTGTCTCTTTCTCACTGTCTCTTTTCCTCTCACATGCTCTCCTTCTCTCCCTCCCTCTCTCTTTCTCTCTCAGATGTTGCTCCTTCACTGTCATGTGGGCACTGAGGAGGTCTCGGCGTGTCCACCTGTCTCAGCGTCCCGACAGCCACCCTGCTTATCGCTCTCCCCTCATCAGCTATCAATGACAGCAGCCGCATCCCGCTCCCAGGCCAACCCTCAGAACAGCCTCAGGCATGCAGAGGAATCGCACAAGACAGGAACAAAAAAATGGCATTGGGAAAGAATAACAAGAGGAAAAGGAGGGGAAAGAAAGAGAGAAAGAACAAATGAAAAAGAACTGAAGAAAGAGTGAGAAAAAGTGCTACTGACGCCAGCGTCTTGGGCCTCCTGAATGAGCTGGTAATTAGATGAGACTGCCGTGGAGTGTTGTGGTGTGGGTGGTGCTGGGGCAGAAGGAGTGGAGCAGTAGTGTTGTGGGGGGATAAACAGGTGGTGGTGGTGGGGGTGGGGGGGGGGGCGTTGACATTGAGGAGGTGAGCGTGGCCGTTATCACACACATGCAGGCACAAGAGAATGCTCTGATGGGTAGCGGTGCACGAAGAGGCTCTCACAAGCTCAGGATGCTGAGGAGACGTTCAGCAGTCGGCAGCTTTTTTTGATAGAAATATGGAAGCCTTTGGAGATACTGTATAATACATTTACAGAGTGCTGTAGTTTGTGTGTGTGTGTGTGTGTGTTTTTAAGCAGACTAATTCCCCACTCTTTTGCGAGCCTCTCTTGGGCATTCATAAGGAGTCCTCCAAAACAAACTACATTAGGCACATCTGCAGCATTAAAAAAAGTCTGCCAAAGTGTTTCCCTCTGCAGCCCTGGACGAGTTCCTGTATGGAAAAACGATTCATTATCCTCATGCGCCGAGCAACTCATCACAGACATCACACCAACCACAGCCTTTTACAGCACTTCACAGTGGACCTATTTTAAGACCACGACAAAAAAGAAAAAAGAAAACGACATCCCGAAAAAAGACATCAATCACTATAATCTCAGCATTCAGTCACAAAACCAGGGTAATTTCTTGTTCGACTTGATTCTCACTTACACGCTCTCTCTCCCCTTTCTCTCTCCATCTTTCTCCCTCTCTCTCCATCTCTGTCTTTCTGTTCTCTATCTCTCTAATAAACAGGCTCCTTTGTTAAAGCATGGCTGAGAAGAGGCCGACACTACAGTGAGTGAAGATAAGGGGACTGATATAAGTGGGTGTCCTATTCTCACTCTCACCTCTCTTGGTCCAAATTTCTCTCTCTCTCTCTCTCTCTCTCTCTCTCTCATCCATCCTCTCATCCCATCTCTTGTCCACTAATAAGCCAGACTGAAAGGGCTTCCTGACGAAACTTCCTGCCCTGCGATTGGATCACTGAAAGCCCCTGTGCCTCTCTCTTTCTCTCTCTCTCTCTCTCTCTCTCCAGACAGCCCGCTGCTGTCAGTGTGACGCTGTCCACTTAATTGGATTTGCCACAGGACACAGAAAAAAGACGAGGAGGTGGAGGAGATAGAGGAGGCGGTGGTTGAGGAGGAAGGAGGGTTATGGGGGGGGATGGGGGGGATTGAGGCGGGGTTTTTTACGGCGAGTCACCACAACCCAATCCTTGCTCCCCAGGCAGACATGCCCTCTCTCTGGCTTGGCAAGAAGCACGTCGCCATCTCTGTTTACGTGTTGGCTGTCAAAACAGCATCCTCGCTTCCCTCATGAACAGAGGAGAGGAGTCTGATTGGTTGCTTAGAGTGATCACTGATGAAGCGCGGCAGAGGCCTTCAGGCCTGACTGATGACTTGCTTTGTTTTGGTGAAAGTACACAGAGAGGAAGAAAGGAAGAAAATGTGAGGGAGAAAAGGAAGAAAGAAAGTGTGTGTGAGAGAGAGAGGGTAAAACAGACGTGCAGGCATACTATGGAAGAGAGAATGAAAGAAGAAACATTCCCCAGGGGAAAGAAAGAACGAGAAAGAGAGAAAGAAAGAAAAAGAGACCACACTGAACTGACCAAAAAAGCCTAATTGAGTTTTTCAAAGCCATGCAGCCTCATCTTCAGAAGCAGAAAAGGCAGCAGCTGCAGCAGCTGAGGAAGCGGACTGGAGACAGAGCCAGGCCACCATGTCAGCACTGTCAGGAAACATGTCCTCAAAATACACACACACACTTCATCTTAGTGCTGATTCACCCTCTTTCATTACTGGGCACAGCCTTCATCTCCAGCAGTGGACACACACACACACATACGCACACAAAGACAGACTGCTTGAGCACCATGGATTACTAAGGGCCAACATACTACTGCAAGTATAAAAGGCATGCCTGTGTCTTTGATGAGCTGCTGAATGCATTCTGCTTGAAGTGCACAGTGATGTGGGTCCAGCTGGGGAAAAGTCTTGATTTAATTTGACAGCCCTGCAACTGTCATACAGCGACTGAGTAACTAGACCGCCACCACCCCTCCTCTGTCAAGACTGACTTTTGCCAGGCTTGTTCCCCTGTCCTGAAATCAGTGTTAACCACCTTTGTATGAATCTGAGCTTTTTTTTTTGGGGGGGGGGGGGGGGGAGTCAAGGGGGGGGGGGAGGGTTCATTCTTTTTTTCATTCTTAGCCAAGGTCTTTAATATCCAGTAGGGGTGCTTGTGTAAGAATGAGGGTGAGGGGGATGATCAATCAGGGTGCTGCACTGCCCGAGCTTTGAGGTGGTGGAAGCCCTTTGGTCGGAGGAGGAAAAAAAAGAACAGAGAAGCCTTGACTCTCAGGGCATCCGCGTTTCAGGGAAAGGTCAAGGTGAGCTGTGTCATTAGCTTTGATATGTAGCTTTAGCAACAACGTGTGGCTGACAGAAGTAAATTCTTTGGCTTTGAAAGTGGAGAAGCTGTAAGAGACGTCCCTGTCCTGTGGTTGGGATGAGGACATGCTATGTTCGCTGAACAGGCACCAGGGAATTCCACTGAGCCAATTTCCACTGGAACACACAGTTGAAAGAAAAAGCTGAGCAGTGTTCTGTCACATACAGAGAAAAAGACGACCAGTAGAAAATGAACTTTTTGTGCCCACTGTGAACCGGTCAAGGGTGAGAATCTTTAGAAGACAGCTGGATATCACTGATTGTGGCATCTTCTGTTTCATGTTCTGTCTCTCTTTTTTCCCCCCTCTTTTCTCTGTCTTTCTCTCTCTTTCTTTCTTTATTTCTTTCTTCTTCCTCTCTCTCTCCCAGTCCTCCTCATGCTCCACTCAGATGATGGCCTCAAATGATAGCGCCTAGTGGCTTAATCCTCACTGCCACACAGCCACTCAAAATGCCCTTCTCCAAAGTGACAGAATCACAGGTCAAAATCAAACAACCTGTCTTATACAGGTCCCCCACATTTCTCTCTTTCTCTCTCTCTCTCTCTCTCTCTGTCCATCTCTACCTCTCTGTCAAAAGCCTGAGATTAGACCCATACAAATATGAAAGTGAAAGTCCAAAGGTTCCTCTTCCTCTCACCTGCACACACCTAAGCAGGGCGCAGCATGGCAGTGCAGGTTTCCCCCCACACAAGGCTTGTGTAGCACAGGCCTACATAGAGCGCTCTCTGTCAGGAGCCCCTCTTTTGTGCTCATTTGATCTTTGTTTTCAAAGAGGCGCCTCTCTCACATCTAAAACATATAGCAAACAGTGCAGTATTCGGATGAAGATGTCCACACACATGTACACACACAAACAAACAGAAACACATACATACACACACAGAAGACAAAGCTTGAGAGAAGGAGGGCTTGAAACACACACACACACACACACAAATAGAAACACATACATACACACACTGAAGATAAAGCTTGAGAGAAGGAGGGCTTGAAACACACACACATACACGCACACAAGTTTGTTGTTTGGCTGACTACAACCACGAAATGTCAGCCTCTGTTGAAGAGCAAAGCAGAGGCTTCTTCAGAGGAGAGGAGAGGAGAGTAGAGGAAGGCTCCCCGGTGGAAGGAACTGTGAGCCTCCAGTGGGAGACATCACAGACACAGCCGACTTCAGAGAGGCCAGACTCTAATTGAACCACATGACTCCTCAGCACTCGCAGAGAAAGAAGAGGCAGAAGAGAAAAAAAGAGATAGAGCTTGACAATTACACTTCCAGTTTTGCCTTTTGATTTTATTCTATCCTCCTACACATATAGTCAAGTAACTGTCATTGACATGTAAGACCTCTGTATTCTATATTCTTTTGGCCTCTTTGACCCACCCTTGCAAATAGCAAACAGCAAAGGTAGATATCTTACATGCATAAAGAATGATTGTGGATTGAAGAATTATGGAAGGGGAGATTTACACAGTGACATTAGTAATTGATATGTCTGCAGACAATCTCTTTTTGGCTTGAATGGATTATTTCCAGTTGTTCAAGCTAGTAATTCAATGGAGTTTGGGAACTTTCTAAGAAAGCTGTGCTAAATGTTTTGAAAAACTATGTGAAAAATGTGTGAAATGAAAGAAATGGGTTAACACAACTGGATGTGCTGGGTTCTGCTGTGCTAAGAAAGTGAAGATGAAGATAAAGTGGATCTCAGTTTCACTAAGAGCTTCTTAGCAATCAAGAAAAACTGTATTTCATTTGCTCTGTGCACCAGACAGTCTGCTGTTACGAAACTGAAAATGCTGTGAACCAGTCAACAGTGAACTACTGCAGTGTTTTGTTTCTATTCTTTTTTCCTGATTAAAATTATTTCCCAATTAACTATTTCTCAACTGTTGGAGAATGGCAATCATGACTTTAATGACAACCTTTCTCTCTGCAAGTGTTATGATCCTCTGACTAAGTCTCTAGTGTTATTACTGAATCATATGAAAGTCAGGGCGCAGTAGACTTCTGCAGTGATGAATATGTAACAGGGGAGTAATTGGATGGGACTAAGAGAGGGTGGTAAGGCATGCCTCCCTGGAGTAATAGCAAATGCTTTTGACATCTCTCCTGAAAAAAACTTCTGTGCCTCACTCACCTGAGTTCTCTCTTAACATCAGATTTGTCAAATCTGACTCTGTGCAAACATGGTACAACCCAGATGTAGTGAAAAGAAAAATGGAGTTAGTTTTGTATTTAATACTATGAAACTATTGTGTAAAATAGCTTTATACATTGAAATTATTGAGTTTAAATAATTACGTTGCTCTGAAGGATAAAATCATAATTTTCGAGTTAGTGATAAACTTTGTGTCTACTTAATTACAATTGAGGTGGGGTATGTTGATGCACCAATGTCTTGACTTTGATGTAGAACAGTGTTTTTACTGCCCAAAAGATCAGGAAATAGCATACCAAAACATGTTACATTGTATTTGGACTATACAAGACATTTTTGAGTTCCCTTACATACAGACACATCAGACTTCTTGGTCCAGATATAACAGTGTGGATTTAAAAATACAGCAGCTGCTATACAAAGGCCAGTGAGAGCAAGAGACTCTGCCCAAACTCCACAGGAGCTCTCTGCTAAAGAGGAGGCCTCCCTGCCGAGAGCTGCCACACTATTTATTCACACATTGATCATCCCCCCATCATCTGATCATGGGCCTGTAGCGAAATTCACCTTAGTCCTGCAGCGCTCTGATCATCTGGCGGCCAACGGCCCGATGACATTGTCCATATGAATCATAGCCATGCTTTAACTGGACGTCGAACATGCTGACTCCACTTAGGCAGGACATAGAAATGGAGAGGAGAGGAGAGGAGAGGAGAGGAGGAATGATGGCCTGCCTACGAATAACAGATGGCCCTCCAGGCCTGGTTAGCTTATGGATTTTGTAGACTTTGTTGTTGCCCAAGGTTTGAGACAGGGCGCAGTGTGCCGCCCTAACCAGCGCCTTTTCATTTAGCTGCTTGAGAGTCTGGAGGATTAATGATGGCTGGTTGCATTTCAAGAGTAACCATTCAACCTAAACAGAAAGACAAGGCAGGTTTAACTATTATTACACTGAACAATTTTCTGTGCAATATATTCCAGGACCCTGCTAATACTCATGTGAATACATAGGCTGCTGTTAAAATTGCAGACATAAAAATCATTTGACGCATTAGAAATGTATTGCTTACCATCACTGAAGGCTGACAAATACATGTCTACGCACACTTGGCTTACATTAGTGTAATGAAGTGGGCAACTCACTTCTTTTAGCCGCTATTATAGCCACAGAGCTGATGGTCTTATTTTTCTTGCATATTAGATGTGGATTATGGATTAAAAGACTCTGGCAACTTACAACATGTTTATTAAAAGTCATAATGTTCATATGTAGATGTATATATGACCCTGGTTATAATACTGCAGTCACTGATGTTATGAATTAGCAATATGTGCATTATACGTGATGGGCCTACTGTGAACTGCTGTCTGTAGCATTTGGTTTTACAACATTTTATGGTTATAATTATGATAATCAGCTATACAGGCTATAAAATAAAGCATCATAGGAAATTATCAGTATATTAAACGTGCAGATATACAGTCAAAATCTCTCAGGGGTTTTAAAGACTTAATAGAGGTTATTATATTTCAAACACATGTATGATCATCGTAGGAACCTTGATCTACTACAGGGATGACCACAACAACATACCAATATACTTGTGAATTCTCACAATATCATTTAACACACACACACACTCACACACTTACACAAACACAAATCAAAAACTCATTTTAATATGATCTATTGTGGCTATTAACTCCAACCACATTAAATCTCCCTTTTTTTCCTTTTAACATGATAAATAAGGATCTGGTCCCAACAAGGTACCTGTCTAGCTCCAATTACACACCATATTACTGTATTGGAAGGCAGTGGAGATACTTGCCCTTTAGTTTCCTACATTAAGATGTGCGTTTTCTTGGGGAAGATGTCACCAGTGACAAATGGGCTCCCCATTTTGGACCCTCAGACAATAAATTAGAAACAATAATGCAAGGCACTTACAACATAACCTAATGGAGGGGCTGAAATCATCTCCAGAATCTGAAACTCAAGGGCAAAGGGTGTATGAATGCAGTGAATGGAGAGAGGATTAAGGACATTGCAAGATGTTGAGTTTGGGAATGAATGGCCCTGCATTAGCTGATAAAGGTGACCACTGCACTGTTTGTCGTCATAAACGTGGAAAAAGAGAAAGAGAAATTTTGACATAGTGAGCCACGAAAATAAAGAATTTGTGTGTCTGTTCAAGGGTTCAATTTACAGCTGTTACTGTGGGTTATGGAGTGTATGTGAATATGTATATGGTGTGATTTCAGAAATGGCTGGTTATCAACAACCTTTCTGCTCATGAGGAGAAGGCTACTGGAGACGTCTGATAGGAATATAAGATTAGATGCTAACTCATCAATATGAACTTTGTAAAGAATTATGCAAGCTCTAATGAATTCTTACAGCAGCCACATGCAAGCTAATGAAGATGAATCTCTCACAGTGCGCTTGTGTACACAATTCACACATCGCCAGTGGACACTGTCTAGCCTTGCTATCAAACAATGGCAATCAGCTGAGTGTTCAGAGACAACGGCAACCTTTAGCAGCATTTCTGTACAAGAAATTATGAGTTTGTTTTTCCTCAGAAAAAATGTGCGGCTAACTATTACGTTTCATATTCTTGCAGTTACGACATTTGCTGGCATCATGAGATTCAACACTTTGATCTATGGATCTGTATAAATACCGTGGTGGAAGACCATAAAACCATGTTTGTGGCCTAAGCTTAAGACTCACACACACATACACACATACACACACACACACACACACTCCTTGCAGATGCTGCAGATTTTCTTGCTGCTACACTGATGGCATAAATGAGTAGGTTGGGGATCATATGAGGACCAAAAGTTCAAAGAATTATAATCTATTTTTGATGAGCCTTCATCTTTCGGGATCCCTGTGGCGAAGACTCCTCAGCCCCTGCTCAAGCATGGGGAGAGGCCTTTGTAGGGATTAGACCGAACTCTCTTCCACCTCTTCCCCAAATTTTTATGTTTCTTTTTATTATTATTTCTCCTCGCTGTTTGTGTGTGTGTGTGTGTGTGTGTGTGTGTGTGTGTGTGTGTGCGCGCGCACTGCATGTTGTGAGGGCTGATGGTTTGGTGGTTTATGGCTTCAGTATGCAACTTTGAGAGCTTGGAGAGAATAGTGGGAAATGAAAAAATCTTTTTTTCCCCTCAACACTGGTTGCAAAGATTTCTGCGTGACTCATGAATACTGACATGCTCATAACATGTCCTTTGCAGCCAGATCCTCATTATTAGATAGCTCTCAGGGATGCTATTGACTAAAAAATATAGCCGTTTCTAAACTGCCCTTTGGCGAAATTGACAAAAATAGCCTTTTCTCAAACTGCTCTTGGGCGCAATTTACAAAAATAGCTTCTTCAAAAATCTGTCGTCAGCACATGACTCTACCATGATTTATGGTGTCTTTTTTGGTGGTGGTTGGGGGGTAATTCTAGTTTTTGTCCTTTCTTGTAGCCTACTTGAACACGGCTATGTTCAAAGCGTGTGCTCTGCATCCAGATCTGGCTTGGTGTTGTACCTGGAGTGTTGCAAGCTTCGTCACTCCCATTAGTTCTGCTGTGACTCATGCTAGCAGCTCAGCCATGGGTGGAAGATAAGTGCAAAGTCTGAATGAGTAACAACATACTAACACTCATACACACAGTCACAAACACACACACACACACACACACACACAGACATACACACAGAGAGCCACACACATACACACACATATGCAAATACACATTCATATTGAAACAAATTCTAATTATGCCCTGAGGTAACTTTTGTCAATGTGTAAATGATTCTCAATATTCTAAAAATCTCATAGTACATCTTTCTTGACTTTCTTATTTGTGTGTTTGTGTGTGTGTGTGTGTGTGTGTGTGTGTGTGTGTGTGTCTCCTCATCCAAA
The DNA here is from genome assembly GCA_027481765.1 of Tenualosa thibaudeaui. NCBI lineage: Eukaryota > Metazoa > Chordata > Actinopteri > Clupeiformes > Clupeidae > Tenualosa > Tenualosa thibaudeaui. The sequence goes on along the minus strand of JAIFZK010000013.1, from coordinate 5,534,949 downwards.
AACATGATGCTCTCCACTTGCCGTCCCACTCCTCATCTCTCATGAGGGTGTCTCAGATGCATGAGCAACACTATCATCATTGACATGAATAAGACATGCACCTGGAAAAACAGCTCTTGGCATCTATCTCTCTCTTTCTCTATCTGCTTTCTCTGCATTACATCTCTCACTGTATCTCTTACTTTTTTCCTTTTTTAATTCTCTAGCTTCCATTTTCTGTCATCCTTTTTTTTCTTGATCCTTTCTTCTGTTCCTCTACCTAGACAGGAGTAATGTACGCATGTGCACACCCCTGTTCTCTCCCCTCGCCTCCCATTTCCACCAGACACCTCTGTGCCCCTGTGGTGGACACTAATGGTTGACAGAGTGTCCATGTCGACGCATAGCCCCATCGCATCAGTGTATCCCCCCCCCCCCACACACACACACACCATACCACCCCACCTCAGCCCATCACAAATCACAGAGCAGCAAAGACTGGGGCCATTGCCAGAGCGTGACATCACTCTGCTTACCTCCAAACACAGTGTCACTCTCTCTTTCTCTCTCTCTCTCTTTGCCTCCTTCCCTCCCTCGCTCTCACCTAAAAGGACAGGAGCTATTATTGGCTAAATGAGGCAGCCCTGTTTATTTTGGAGGCCTTGTTGGACAGGGGCTGAGAGGTCTGAGAGGGCTGTAAGTGGACTGTATTAGGGGTCAGTTTTCTTCACCCCACAACATGCTCATTAAGATGGAATGGAAATGTGGGAAAATGCTCTCCACTTGGATGGATTTTTTTTTTTTAATGTTTAGTAAGTTTAACATAGAGCGACGCTTCTGGCTGAAAATCATGTACAGAGCAATGTGGCAGTTATGTGAGTCTTTGCACTCTTGGAGTGATTCAGGAATCTTTGGGCTCTCATTCCATTACAGCTGTCTCTATATGAGTTGCATGATCCACTCCTACACCACTATTTTAACCAGTTTTTCAATCAGGTAATATTAGTATGCTGCATGTGCTTCAAGTAGACAGTGTATGCATAAATTGCAGACAAATCACCTTTAGACACAAACCTCAAAGCCACAGTTTTGGGAGAGTCCATGCATACATTCATACATGCATTTCCTGTCGTAGGTAGAGATGAGGGAAAGTTAGATGTGAATACCATAACTGCTACATTTGGCCAGGGGGTCAGATTTACTCCAACATGTGTGATGGGTTGGTCATGTACCATGTTGCTCTTTTTCATCCAGTGTTCATGAAAATCAGACTGGTGGTCATAACCTAATCCTGCCCACTAACAGATGGACCAATGTACAGAAACCACATTGGATAGTAAATATCTTTGCAATCATCATCATCATCACCATCATCTTCTTTCTGATACAATGTCTTTTGTCTTGCTTATTAAACTGAAAAACAAAAATGGCCGCCCCCTTACCTGTGATTTGCTCCATTCTTTTCAAAGTCTGATTACCCCACGGGGAGATGTTTTGTTTCAGCAGTACTGGCAAAATCAAAGAGCTGTTCCAGAAGGAATCGATTTCTTTGTGGTCTTTATCTCCAACAAAAGCTGCTAAAAGCAGCTTATGGAGGACTGCTTTGGATTACTTGTTAATTGCAATCAGTGCCATGAAAGTACTTCAAAGTGCACAAAACCATGTAGGTGTTTCATGGGCTTTCACATTGTTAATTCAATGAGAGCGAGAGAACTTTCTCATTCACTTTAGATCTGTTGGCTTTGGCACATGTGGAAACATAATTAAATGGAATGCAACCATGCTGATGCAAGTCAGGTTTCCGATTAGCAAGAGCCATGGTTAAGACACCATCAAGTTCACCGTCTGTACATCTAGTCTATTTGTTATCATGAGAAAACCAATTCTCACACCGGTTATTAACAAATGACTCATTGAATGAATGACTAAAAACACAACCTTACTTTAACCGATCCAGGCCTGAGTGACCATTTCCTAAGACAAGAAAGATTTCTAAGATTTCTTCTTCATCAGAAATGATGAAAACGGCCTTGAAAAGATGTCTCCTCATGCAAAAGAAGATATTGCAACAGGAATGCTCCTGTTACTTCCTGTTTGGCAGGCATGCTGGGAGTAGTGTTTCTTCACGGTTTATTAAATACAAAATGTGTTTGTGTGGTGTGACTGTTCTGTCTGCTCTGTTTATGTGCATATGGTCATTGCATTCTTAATGTAGACAGTTTTAACCAATGTTATAAGTGTAGCCACCATTGTGTTATTGACTATGTCTTTCTGTGTCTATCCGTTCATGTACTACCATTCAATATACTTATCTGTTTAAATCTAAATTATTGCAGCAAAGCTAATAAACATTTGTTAGTGCTAAAAATCAACTCTCTGCCTGCTTTTGTCACTATATATACATATATATGGGTAATCATTCAATGCATATTTGCATCACTAATGGAGGTTATTTGTATTACCATTGCCACACATTTTTTTTTCTAATAGTGCTAGGCTTTTTTTTACAAATACAAAACAACATACAGCTCATTCTGTCTTACATATAATCAAAACAAAAAAATACATGTAAACATTCTGCACTATATTCATTTATACAATTTGACAAACATATTGATTTGACTAAAAGCATCTGGAAGGCAATCAGCTCTAGCTGCAATGCAATAGAATGTGCCCACAGCATGATGGCCAGTGTGGAAATGGACTCACAAATGTAGTGCATTTCCAATTTGGCTGGGTGTGAACAGAAGCATTTTAACCCCATGTTGTAAGGCCACATTTAGTCATTTCAGCTGCACAATTGGGCTGCCAGGAGAACCTTGACCAAAAAGCCAGCCTTTGTTTGAGACCATAAACAGCCATTGCTCTAGCCAGCTAATTGTTTGTCCAGCACAGCTGTTTCAAATGTTAGTATTGTTAGGCTAGGCTCTGGCATTCCAGAAACCATCAGAAAGCCATGATGTGCCCACTGTTGACATCTCAATCAAATGTAGGAGGGGATGTAATGTGGGGGTTTGGATTGCTGGGCCATGTGACTGGTAGAATGAAATCCAGGTGAAGAACACTGATTTCACTTACCTATGGGTGTTGGAGTAGGATATCAGCCTCTTTTTCCATGTTTGGTAAATCTGAATTTAATTTGTAGTTTGGCATCTAGATTGTCCAGCGACTTTGAATTAGCTTGGACAATCTTAGTCAACAGGGAATATGTTTTCCGTAGAAGTTTTGTTACTGTGGCTGAATACAAGATTAAATTTAGGTATAGGTTACTGCAGGCTTCAGAAGTAAATTACAGATCACACTGAATGGAAAACTAAATGAGAAATTTATTTATTCATGATAATCCATTATAATCATCATTGGGGACTGTTCAAATCATATCATAGAAGAGACGAGGATACTTACAGTTTACAAAATATGTTGAATAGTTGACAGGTAGGTAATAGGTACCTCCATTTTTCTAAGGTGTACCATGTTGAAGATGTAGAAAGTGATCTCTGGTCTAAGTCTTACTTTCTGGGTCAAATGAAACCATTTAGATTTTTATGAGAAAGATCATTTAGAGCAGTTTGCTGGTAAAGTTAAGTGCTGTGGGAAAACTTGACTGTGTTGAAAATTCCTTGTGTTATCTCTTTGAAATATGCAAAACACACCAGATTATAAAATGCCATCCTGTCCGTTTTTTTCATCTGCCTTCAAAACAAGACAACACTGATGTCTTTCGAGTGATCACAGATACAGTCAAATACAAAGCAATGCCCAAAGGAAACAAAGCATAGAGACAGAATATAAACCCAACTTCATATCTCATGTCAAATTAATGAACACATGCAAAGAAAGCCACACAGTACCTGGAAAGCATTTTTTATTGAACACAGACGTAAAACGCTTCTCTTCCTTGAATAGTAGCTTGTCTGGGAACGGTCCTCATCAGGAAAGAGGTTCAAACTTAGCAAAGATGAATTACTTGTGTTGGTGTGTGTGTGTATGTGTGTCTGTTTTTGTGTGTCTGTGTGTGTGAGACTGGAATTTACATTTTGTGCTTTCTGTAAGAATCTTCAAAAAAATGTGATAGAACTCTAATAGAACCCTCTCAATGAGGATATTTACCAAATATATTTGCATATGATCTTATATTTTCATTTTTTTCTTTCTATATATTATATATTCATAATAGTATATCATAAATATATTTGATAATACTGTAATAAGGGGTAATGGTGAATACATGTCTGAAGAGGGCAAAGAATTCTATTGTCTGGAATCAAAATACCTTTTCTGGGGAGGGATGTCAATAAATCAGGGGGGAAAATAAAAATGTATGAATGAGCAATAAGGAGCGATTAAAAGATATTTGTTTTACAATACATTTCCAAAAACCCGCTGGTTAAGGTAACTGATGGCCTTAGGCAGCTCAGAGTTCTTGTGTAAAAACACAGTCACCTTCACAAGAGTAATAAAATATCTTTTGTTGTTATCACCACTGTTGTAATAGTCCCCATAGAAGGATCTCGAAATCCTTATCACCATCACTCAAAGCTTCCTTTATGGTCCTTCTTTGTCAGTCTTGCAGTCTGTGTTTTTTTTTTTTTGTTTTTTTTTGTTTGTTTGTTTTTTTTTCTGCAGAACTGTCTTTTTAGTTTATTGGTATTTTTAAACATTATGAGTCTCTGTGAAAGTCAGAGAAGGCTCCCAAAGTCCGACAACCCTCCTCTCAGAGTGTCTTTTCATCCAAAGATAATCCATCAGGTCCCAGAGGTTTCTTATCACTGCAGTAAGGTGTAGTCTCCACTCTCACCCCTGGAAAAGCACCAAAGTGTGTGTGTCCCTCCCTCACTCCCATGCTCTCTCACTTGGACTCTACCATGTAATGGGGGTGCATGGCTGCTTACTTGCATGCCCAACAGTGTTGGTTTGAGTATGCTCAAATCAGATCAGCCAAGGTCAGTGTTGTATTTGTCAGAGGGTGAATTGTAAAAAGTCTGGGCTCAGTAGGGGATGAGGACATTTATCTCATTTGTTATGAAGTCATTCCAAAGTAGAACAAATTTACAAAATCAACAGTGATGTTACAATAATATTGTAATATGCCCTAACAATGAATCCCACTTTATAAACACTTAATAAATGTTTTATAATCGCTTGCTTTTTTCTTCGCTCTCTCTCTCTGCTGTAGCGGAGTAGCCCAGTAGTTGAGTTGTGTCACTACATTTATGGTTCTCTCATAAAGGTCTAAAGGCACTTAATATGATGGTAGACAGCAGCTTCCCTTGTCCCTGGGTGACGGGTCTCTAGTACCAGGAGACTAGGAGGGCATAGGCCTACGCTCTGCCCCTCGCAAAAGAGCCACACTTCGGACCTGTCGCACTGGCACAACCTTGAGTGGCACAGTTTCTTATTCACTGGGCAACCTGTGGACTAGGGCTGAGGGAGGAAATAGAGGAGGAGGGGGAGGTTGACATTCAAGTTTCTATTTTTTCCCTCTCCCTTCATTTCCCCCTCTTTACCTCTCCGCACATGTTTTTATGCCTTTCATTGAGACAGGCAAGAAATGAAAGGTCAAGTCAATGATTTGTATCGGGAAAAGGTGTTAATCTTGTCTGTTGCAAGCTAAGGGGGAGAGTGCCAAGAGAGGGCCGAACTTGAACAAATCTGTATCTACCTATAAATGGCAAAGAAAACAACAGACTATTAAGTGCTGGACTGCACTGCAACACAATGTAGCTCGACAACTTGCAAGCACACACAATTACACACACATATGTGACCCTAATGTAAGGCTATGATTGGCCAGAACCAAAAGAACCACCACCCAAACTCGACCCCCCCAAAAAAGGTTTGTTTCAAGTGATTGATAAAGCACGATTTGAATATCCCTTTTGAATGTGATATTGTACTTTGACGGATAACCTTGTTGTCTGACAGGCCTGTCAAACATGATATCAGACTGTAATTGTCACCACATCAAATGCGTTTCCTCTGTCATACAGTACAGTTGTAAACATGAAGGCAGTACGACGTGTAGATGCCCGAGAAGTGTTTAAAATGAGCAATGACATCTCAACACTAGTGTAGCGCTTCTTATGGGACGAACATTGGGTAATCACCAGAAGAGAAGTTACGATATTCATTTGCATCCTTCCAGATATGTCAACAACCTTAAAATTTCAAGCATTCAAAAGAAAAAAAGAACACAACATCACTGCTACACTATTTTCTCTGCTGTGATCTTCCATGGCTGTCATTTTAGCAATTCCCGTGACTGTCAATTTAGCAGGGGCCGCATGGAAAAAGAGCACACTTGAGCATGGCTTTGGGAGATGGACTAGACATTTTTCCCCATCGCTGTCTGACTCTCACTGCTCTTATTTCCAGAGAATGCCATAGATAGGGCTGCAAACAACCAACACAAGAAACTGAAAACATTTTCACACGAGGAAGAAGCGTGAAAACAAAAACAAAAAAACCCCGAAAACAAAACAAAAATACTCTAATGTCCTTGTGCTTCAGAGAGATGATCTTATCCTGTTTGCAGTCATGCTCGCTACAGGATCTGGGCACAGCCTAGTTTTGTTTTAGTTTTTTTGTTTTGTTCTGTTTTGTCCTGACAGTGTGGTTTTGTTGATAACCATCTCCTCTCTCTTTTTTCTCCTCAGATATATATTGTAGATTTATCGTTCTTGTTCTGTATTCACCCTTTCGTATGGGCCACAGAGAAAGCCATGCTGCAGCTTGATGTTTCTCCTCTATAGACCGGATGAATCTTTGGTAGTTTTGTTTGGACAGTTCCACATCTGCCGAGTTCCAGTCCCCCACCCCCGTGCCCCAATAACACCCCTCTCCCTCCTAGCTCTTCCTCCCTCGCTTCAGTGTCGGACGCCTCAGGAGTGTAAACTCTCCCCCGGAAGGTCACCTTCGAAGTCCCATGACCACGAGGAGCAGAGCAACACACAGCTGCCATATATGCCTACCGATGGGTGAGGCGGAGGACCTCAAATCTGCAGGGGAGAAAAAGAAAAAAAAAAAAAAAGGCAAAGTGAGCCACACTTCAAATAAGACGCTAATAAGCTTCGTGCCTCACAGAAGAGGGCAATCAAGCAAAACTGACATTAAAAGCACAATGGTGTTTGATTAAACGCAAATCTTTTTGTTTTTGCTGACGAGGCAATTGGAAGGAGAACAAAAAGGTTGGACTTTGTTGCCGTGCCAGCACAAAAAAAACAACAAAAAAGAAACAACAATGCTGTATTCCATTTCTAAACGGTCTAATTAACATGAGTCGCTTTCAAAGATTTATGGTCTTTGGTGCTAGCGGCCTTGAATGGCATATTTTTAAATGACAGCAAGATAGGAAACAAGCTTTATTAGTCTGTATTTCCATACACTACCACATTTTGACAATCAAATCAATGAGGTGCATTTCCTACTTGCAAAATTGCTCAGAACAAATGTGCTATTTCCAAGCAACACTTTATAAAAGTGAATGATCACAGACCACATACGGTTACTATTCAACAATAATTGAAAACAATCAGAAAGTCAGTAATTGTTGAATTATTTATTTTTTCCTTTAAAGTGCAATTAGGAAAATCTGCAATGCATACAGAGTGGCTCAATGTTAGTAATTAGCAGATCTACTCCATTACATTGGCCGTGTTGATGAGCTTGTTTGCTTGAGTAGCCAGTGATGGCCTAAACAGTTCTGATCAATCTTGCACAGTGGCATCTGCATGCCGTAAACAAGCCAGGCTAATTAGTTGCTTACTGTATGGTGCTTAGATACATTTGCCCCCCCTCACAGTTCACAGTTGCCGCTAGAACGCACACAGTACTTACCATTCTACTGCTCTCAGTAAATACATATTTAACTTGTTAGTCGAAACTCAGCCAATGTATTTTTTAAAAGGATTATGCTATTTCTCAAAAGTCAGGTGGTCACCTTAATTTGTTCTGTTGATTAATGCAATAACAATGAGTTAAAATGGTACTTGATAAACATATACTCACTGCTATTGGGAGGTGGGTCTCGACATTCTCCCTCTTCAATCGCCACGTCATCTATGGCAATGTCTCCTTCAATGCCATTGCCACGTACCCCCTCTATTACAATCTGAAAGAAAGAGAGAGAGAGAGAGTGAAAATACAACATAGGCAGTCTTTAAATTAAAAAAGGCCATATTTATGTCCTTCTCAATCAAATCTTGATCCCCTGTGCGACACAATCAAATTAAAGACTGAGTTTGATGTTTCCCATTAAACTGACTGACCACTGTGTGCCCACTGTGTTCCACTGTTTGCCCTTAATGACTGTTCAGTACAATCCAAGGTACAAAGCAACTCTCACAAGTGGCTTGTTTATTTACCTTTTTTGTTGTTGTTTTGGCAGATGAAGATGTTTAACTCAAGGCTACTGCACACATATTGAAAGCCATAAAAGAGAAGCACACATCCTTTTTTAAAGACCATGGCAGGGGGAGATGCTTTCGTCTGCTCGTAGACGCTACTGCACTTTCTTAGTGACTTTGAGAGTTTGCTTGTGAGGAAGATGATAAGCTTGAATGGCTCTCTCGAGTGCATTATCTTTGACTTTGTGTAATTTATGGCGTTGGGAGAGGGTCCGGCAGATGGGTGTGATTTATTCTGGCTCTCCAAAGGCGCTCTCTCTGTCTCTGTCTCTCTCTCTTTTTCTCTCTCTCCAATCTTTCCTCCACCCTCCCATAAAAATAGAGGGGTAATCATTTTGTAACACTAAAAAGGGAATCAATGGGAAGACTGATCGATAGAGCCACGGCAGAATCCCTCTCTAGGGAAAAGGCCAGACTGTCTTGCCTTAAGCTATTTTGAAAAAGAACGATCCCAGAGGGTCGGGTTTGAATGTACAAAACTAGGTAGATATAATACAAACTATTTGGCCCACAACCTAACCCAGTCAAGTCATTTTCTTGCTTAGAACTGACTGCACAGAATGTATGTTTAATAAACTTGATGCCACAAGTTGAGATGACTCAGCAAAAAAAAAAAAGATTTCCCTGGGCTATGTATTCATTAGTCCATTAGTCTTTGTTTGACAACGAGACCTGTTGTGCCAGTGTGCAGTCTCAGAGCAGAGAGCTCACCTGGAAGGCTGACTTTGGGTGGATGTTGACCCGTGCCTGCCTCCAGCGCTCGCCCTGGTTCCCACTGAGGGTCCACACAGATGCGTCCGGCCCCGTCTGGCCCTTCTGCCGCAGGTACACATTCAGAGTTCCTGCCAATGCAAGAGGAATAAAAGAGGCTTAGTCTGGGGAACACACAGGGGCTAAGGAATGAAGAGGAACACCATGGCCATTCAGTGCCATCAGAAGATTGTTTAAGCAAAAGGTCAACATTCACTAACATGCAAGGAACTTTTTGAAAAGATATTTTCACAGGAGTGTCTTCAGGCTCAACTTATTTTGAGGCTACTCATCAGTCATAACACAATAAAGTAGAGACTTTAACAGCTTTTCCCACCAGATGGTAGGGTGAGTTTATTGAATGCCTAAGGTTAGCTAAATGTCTGTCTAGAGGCAGCTGAGCAAAAAAGTGTTTATGCCCGTAACTGCAGTGGTTTACAGAATAGTTTCGGGGTGCTTTAAATATTAACCATGACAAGTAAGGTTTTCTGCCTGCTGTAGCCTCAAGCTAAAGTAGCAGTGCAATGATGGCTCTAAGGATATTGAATGGCCTGCCACACGGCATTTGCTCTCCTGATGTTCAATATTTGTGTTAAAAAGCTATTTTTATGGAGTGGCATATGTTCAAACCTCTTAGGATCCATTTTGCTTTCATTTCAGTGTCCAGCAGTGTTTTAATGCTGTCATGTAGGGGCAATCATTCTGTTTTTAATACTGTACCCATATATATTTTTGTCCCATTTGAATTTCCTGTTCATTTTGTCATTACGTTTTCCCTTTTTCACTCTAAATAAATCGTTTAAGGGTCTCTCTCTTTTTTATTTTTATTTTTTAAACTATGTCCAGGTTTTCATCCTGTCTGATTTGCTGTGCATAGCGGTAGTTATTTATATGCTCTTGGACAAGACCTCAAAGCAATTCCAAAATAATAGCCTGACCCTCCTTCTAACAGCATGCAAGAATACCCACTAAGTGAAATAAAGAGCCAGTGCACACCCATAGCAGGGGAGGCTCATAGCGTATGCCATACTTGTCTACGTGCGGTGCTGTGCCTCGCCTCATGTTAAAAAACGACTAAATCATTATTAGCATGCAAGCTGACGGAGACACGAGCTGCTAAGAGATATGGAAGTGCTCCGCCACACTCCGCAGCCTGACAGAAACAATCTCAATTTTCCACGGATGCAGTCAACTCCTGCGCCCCCCCCCCACACCCCCTCCATTACCATTCTCATTCTCTCTCTCTCTATCCCCCCTTCCACCCATTCCCCCTCCCCTCTTACTCTCCTCCCAATCCCCACTTCGCTCATGTCTCAACGCCTGGCAAATGAGGAGGCACGGCGGAGGCAGCGGGAGCGGCGGTGGGACGTGTTCCTGACATGGCAAAGCAAAGCGCACAGTCATGCTCAGATGAGCGGCGGCCCTCTGGAGGGGGGGGGGGGGGACTAGAGGATGAGATGGGAGGGAGGATCAAATGACTACAAAGGGGAAAACCTGACAAATGCCTCCTCTCCTCTCTCTCTCTCTTTCTCCCTTTTCTACTGCCACTCTGTAGTTCTATCCAACCAAACACAATAAAAATAAGGAAAAAGGAAAAGAAAAAAGAAGAAAAAGGTCATAAAAAAGTCATAAAACAAAACGAAACCTGAAATCAGCTGAGTGTTATTGTAACCTCTGTTGCTTATGTGTGTGTGTGAGTGCAAGAGTGTGGGGCCCCATATGCTTGAATGGATGATGCTTTTTGATTTGTGAAATGTTGACCTCTGACATCCTCGCTCCACATCCCTCCTCCACCTCCAACATCACCCCCACCCTAAAATCATGTAGTCTGAACTTGGCTTTAGGCCTTGGCTGCTGTTGCTGACTCTGTCTGTGCATCTGTGTGCTTTGTCCTGGATAGCTGTTGCACAGCATAAAATTGCCACTGCAGCAGCACCGTCCCTTAGGTCAGCGAGGTCTACACTCCCTCCTCCTGAGCGTCTTTGGGGCCACAGCCAAGACACAGGGTTGACAAAAGAGGAGCTTACAAAAATAACTGTGCTCGAGACAGAACCCTGTCAGAAGGGGTGGGGTGGTGTGGGGTGGAGGTTGGTGCAGGGCAGGGGGGGTGGGGAGAGGTGCAAATGTAGCCTTTGCTGGACAAGGTCACACTGGGCTCTGTCCAGCTAGTCCAAATAAGAAAAGGTTATTTAAAGAGGTCAGAGACGAGGTCTGTTTCTCTTACAGTCTGTTAGAACAGCCTATTGGGGGGAGGTAGGCCAATACTGCAGCCTGCTTTTGAGGAATCTTGATGGATACTGTACAGTATGTTCATGGGATCAATTAGTGGCTCGGTTAAGCATTCTGTTAAAATATTCCATTTAATCACAGGTACAGGTCTACTGCCCAAGAAGTCCTGGTAAAAGTCTGGCCAGAGTTCATTTCTTGATACTTCTCCTCATCTCCCTCTCTATCTGTCCCAGCTTCACTTTCTGCCTGACCTTTACAGTCCAATCAATAGAGAACACCAGTGACCCCTTGCACACAAACAGCTTTGTGTTGCAGGAATGTCTGTATGCCTGTATGTTTCAAACTAAAACCACTTTTGAACAATCACTTTTGATTAAAGCCAATCACCTGGCTCAGCTTTCATAACCAATTACCTCAATCTGAGATTGGGCTTGGTCTGGATACCTAGCTGTCATCTCCCACTTCTCTGAGGTGGGATCAACAAATGTAGATCAAAATGCTTTTGCTGGCTGTTTCTTGATTTCGGGTTTAAAGCCCACCTCCATCACGTTTTTTCTCCTATCTAGGCAAATGTAAAGAAACTGCAAGTAGGCCTGGTAGCCATACCAAGTTGCAGGGCAAAATCAAATCCCTAGCAGGTCAGGATGGGTTTTCCCAGGCTGTCTAACACCCACTTTCAAAGTAAAACTAAACACGGCCCGGCACTTACCTATATGCTTGCCATACATATGGTAGTAGAAACTGAAGCAGTAGGTGGGGTTGGTGGTGACCGTCCCATAGGGGTTTTTGGGAGCCACGCTGAAGGAGGGGCTCAGCAGTCGGGCTTTGTCCCCATTGACACGTGGACGAGATGTCTCGATGTACATGTAAAAACCTGCAGTGGAGAGAAATATCATCATTAAACTATGAATCTCCCTAAGCCTCTTATGGAAAAAGCATCACGGCCATCAAGGGGAGGATTTCAAATTGAACAACGATATCTTCGGGATATGTGATCAACACACTCACTCCATGTGTATGTGCTTGTGTGTATTTGTGTTTTTCGCAGTCGCCTCACTATAGAGAATGATGCATAATTTATGACATTAGCAATCACGACACATGCCTCCCAACACAAACAAATGTGTCCCTTGAGGAGATCTGCCCATTAATTAGTTTATTTTTATGGATCTTTATATATAATTTTAATGAGTGTGAATGGACAACAGATGTGTCTGTCTCTCTCTCTGCAATCTGCCATGTCTATTTTTTCTTGGTCACTGTATCTCCTACTGGCAGACTCTCCCAGGCCTCAAATTCCACATTTCTGACATTTGCTGAGCGGAGAGGAGGCCGAAGCGCAGGGCTTGTGCTCAGCAGTGCCACAGATCTGTCCATCAGCATTGACACGCTCTTGAGCTGGTCTATGGAGACAGGAGGCACCAGGGCCACGGCGACAGAAATGAGAAATTACAGCACTTTCCGTCTGGAGACCGAGAGGCCAGGAGGAGAGAGAGACAAGACTTCAAAAACCCACTTTTACACTGCCCTTCAGTCTTACTCTTGTGCTTGGGAAGTGATGGTTCTCATTTCTTAGATTCAAGGTGATTCCATTTGTCTAAATTCATAGATGGTTTACAAAGAAGCAATTCTGAAAACATTGTGAACTCTCAGTGGTGGTAATCTGTGATTAAATATGAGAAATGCTTTCTGCAGGAAATGAGTGGCACATTTGAGGGGCACAACAGTGGCACACTGTGAAATTGACTGAAAATCACTGTTTGGCAAAACTTTTCAAGCTTTCATCATCATGTTTTACATTATGCACATTGTTTGGACCCATCTGTCTATTAGAACAGGGAAAAAACATCATATCAACTATGCAACTGAGATAGACTAATGCACTCTGCCCCAAGGATATTATTCTGAATTGGAGATCACTTTGCTGAGCTCAAAATGTCACTTAATTGATTTTTTTTAATACAACAATGTTCTCTGGTGCAAAGGTGTTATATTCGGTCTGACTCATCAAGAGGCGAGAGTGTCAGCAATCCATTAGGCCCTTGAGTCGTCAATATCATTTTCACTGTGAGTTAAAAACAGACACAGAAAAACAGTCAAACTGAAATCAATGCAAACTGCCCTGAATGAAGCTCCTGCGATAGACATGGCTATCAATGGCCACCATCGGCGATACAGGTTGGGGTGTGACAGAAAAACACCAATAATGTCTATCACTCTTGAAACTCAAGAGGTGAAAAATAAACTGTGTTTGTGTAAGTCAGGCTAACAAACTGCTGGAAATGTCTTTATGGATAGCTGTAGTGCGTCCAATCGAAAGGGAAACTCATCTATTCATCAGCCGCAGTCACAGTAGTGCATCATGTCTGGCGCACCGGAAACTGATAGCATCGTGCCTTGGTAAAAATTCATTATTATTTCCCCCAGCCTTGCTAGTCCTCATTCCTCTCCATTATAAAGGGGAGAAGGAAGAGAGAGAGTGGCTTTGAGAGTCAACATCTGCCTCTAAAAAACAAATCAAAACAAAAAAACACAGAATGGGAATCTGAGAAACATGAGGAACTGAATCTGCTGTGACGAATTCCGATGGGAATCTCAGGACATATTCATAAGTTCAACTATGCTACTCTTGGTAGGAGATAACATCCATCAATTCCACACCAGGGCTTACTGCCAACTGAAGAAAAGACTGAACTCAGCAAAACAAATGTGAGGATCTCTTTTAAAGGGAGGGGAAAGTCCTACTCACAAGAATGGCAGGTCAAGCTGCTCATAATTAGAGCTTCTGTAATGATCTCAAGACTCCCAATTATTCTTCAACATGTTTTTTGTTTCTGTAGCCATCTTTAGACTTGTGTTTGTTTACTGAGAGCATAAATGCTGTTTTCTTTGATACTGCAAGTGTGCCTCTTCTGGTCCAAGACATTTGCAATGTGGGGTTAGGACTAAGGCTAGGCCTAAAAAAAGATGGTCCAGCTTAAAATGAGTCAGTTCTGGTCTCTATGACAAGCCTTTCTTTCAGTATCAAAGGAAAGTATTTTTTTTTAAAACAGGTTTTTCTGAAATGGTAGCACTTCATTCACAGATGGGGGGGATAAGATGTTTTTATGATTTAGTACATTACAACCTTGGCACGTATGGGTATGTGTGTGTGTGTGCTTATGTGTGTGTGTATGTGTGTGTCTGAGAGTGAGTGAGAGAGAGATGCTCCTCTTGGGAGAACACTGTGCCGATGAGTGTTCTTAACCTGGTGCAGCCTGCTGCTGCTGCTGCTACTGAGTGAGTGAGTTGCCGGTCATTTAGACATGTTTACAGTTTAAATGTGTCCATCAGTGCATTTTCTGCTGTGGCCCCTTGGCCTTCCCACTCTAATGCTCCCGCCAAAAACAGCACTTCCAAGATCACACTCTAACTCCCTATAAACTAGCCCCTATGCCATGCTACAGCAGAGACCAACTCACCATTGCACGCATTTGCGGCTGTTCAGTTGCTTCCTGAACCTCTTAAGTCACTTTGTTGTTAATACACACAGGCAGTCACGAGGATTTTGCACAACAGCCACACACACACACACACACATCAGTGCCATGGCTTAAAGTCTAATTATGTAAATAATCAATTATTGCATTTTGGTCTAGTCAAATCAACTAATGTCATCCTCCAACGATGCTTTGATTAAAGCACAATGCAGTACACACAACGGATATGGATAGTTCCATTTCAATTACTTTGCACTGTAATTACAAATTGAATTTATTTAATCTGTGGCCCAGCACCTGGTACTAAGCAGATTTAGACAAATGCCACCCTGTAAGCTCGCCACATAACAGTGTTGGCATGGATTCAAGACATGGCTACATTAAAAAAAAGAGCTTGTTAATATTTGCAACCATACAGGCGTTTTTTTTTTAAATAATGATAATAATAATAATAATTTTTAAAAAGCGTGACAGGGGTCAGTCAAAGTACAGGCAGATGGTGAGGAACAGGTAGGACAGCGGACATCCTGCTGAGCCTCAGACCTCCTGTAGGGATTTTAAATAGTGCCACAGCACTTCTCTTAACCCCAATCAAACACACTCGGCCTTCATGATCACACCAAGGGCTTGATCAGAGTAGAGAAGTGTGTTAGGATGGAACTGTGGCAGGATATTACAGCAGCAAGCCAGATGGTACAATAAAAAAGGAAGAGACACAGAGACACATGTCGGAACTAAATGTTTTAGGAATGCACTCAAATTATGCTTGTAATCATTCTGATTGATCTGACATTTGTTATTTAATCACTTCCTGTAAAAGAATACATGTGACACATTTGACACGGTTTGTCACACACTGCTCACCCGGTTGGAAACACTCTTAGATCCTATCTCAGAGCTAGGGAAACATTTCTGTCCACTGGTAATTTTAAGTTCCCCAGTGCACCCCTCTCACATGGTATCCACCAGGGCCGTGTCCTAGGTCCCCTGCTCTTTATTATCTACATCCTCCCTCTTGGTCCTATTTTTATGTCAGTATGTATTACATTTTCACTGCTATGAAACTGCTTAAGACACACAAATCTATATGGAAACAAAGGCCTCCTACGCACTCCCCCCCTCCAATCTTGTCACTTGCCTAAATGGCATTAGCAACTGGATGACCCATAACTTTCTTAAACTCAATCATAACAAGACTGCACCACCAGTGTTGCTTAAGAAGATACAGTCCCAGTTTTCCATTCCCAGCTATTTCACCACCTCTCTCCTGAGAAGTCAAACACCTGGGCGTCATAAATGATTCTACACTGGTCTTCAACTTATATCAAAAATCGTCATCTCAAAACATTTGTAAACTCCACCCCTCACTTAGCTTCACCACTGCTGGGACTCTCATTCAGGCCTTCATAACCTCCAGACTTGACTCCTGTAACACCCTGCTCTTTGGTGTATCGGTAAAGAGATTACCATGACTATAATATATACAAAATTCAGCAGCTAGAGTTCTCTCGTACCCTGGTATTTTATTGTACAGTGTCCTTGAGTTTTATTGTACGGTGTCCTTGAGCTACTTGAAAGGTGTTTTAAATGAAATCTATTATTATTATTATTATTATTATTATTATTATTAGTGTGTGTGTGCACACATGTTTGTTAAGGGGGGGCATCTGACCTTGTTTGGAGCCAGTGCGGTCACTGCTGGGGCCGGTGTTGGGGGTGTACTTAGTGTCCCGTGTGGCTGCACTGTGCCGGGTCCAGTCAAACTCCTCTGTCTTGTCCTGAGTGAACATGCAGATGGGCTCCTCCTCGAAGCTGCAGTGGAACTTGTCTAGAGGGAAGCAGTGGATTTGGAAGAAAAAACATCCAGGGTATTAACCTAACACATTTACCCAACCTGAATGTCTCCCACATAAACTCAAATAGTTGCGAAGGCTTCCCTTTACGGAGACGGAGCTGCTAGATTTAGGCGGCCCTAACAGATGTGATTTTTCCATAGTAATTAACCTGGGGACTGTAAGTGTGTATCTGTGCAGGTTGGCTCTATACCACATCACTGCAGATTTGTGGGCGTGCAGGTTTTTAGTGAGTGATTCTGCCCGACAGGTATATCAGGTGGGATAACAAACTATGCCGGTTTTGCAGTTGCTTTTGACTATGCATGACATACAAATCGCCGTCGGACTCCTGACTCCACAACTGAAGCCAGGCCAACATAACTCCCTCCACCCGGCAGGATTTGCATTGCTAATTCTCCTTGCATAAATCATCCAATTCAATTAAAATGGTCAACATTACATTTGCACTTCTTTCAATTAGCTATCTGCATGATCCGATTCCTTAGGCAAGTTAACGTGCCGCCCATCATCTAAATAACAGAAATTACAAAAATGTCTAGTTAATGGTTTAGTATTTCAATAGAACAGAACAGAGGAAAAAAAGACTCATACTTACTCCAGTGGGGGTTGACAGGAGCTGTGGATCAAACAGCAGACAGAAAATAAAAAGATTTGATTAACACTACAGTGGTAGAAGCCATGGGAGGGCTATTGTCAATGGCCTATTACTAGAATATTACAAAGGCCAGAGGGGAAATATCACAGAGCCTGTGTTTGCCCCTCAAGTCTAATCTGAATGAGAACAAGTGAGTAGAGGGCATCTGAACCATTAGGGAGCAAGGGCTAGAGAGAGAGAGAGCTAGGGAGAGAACAAAAAGAAAAAGAGATGGAGAGAATAAAAGAGAGAAAATACAATAAGATTAGATTTCCAAAAAGGGAAGAAGACAGGGAGAGAGAAGTGTGTGTGTGTGTGTGTGTGTGTTTGTGTTTGTGCGTGTGTGTCTGTGTGTGTGTGTGAGAGAGAGAGAGAGAGAGAGAAACTTATGTGTGTGTGAGAGAGAGAGAGAGAAACTCAAGTGTGTGTGTGTGTGTGTGAGAGAGAGAGAGAGAGAGAGATGTAGAGTTAGAAAAATTTATAACAGGAAAGGGGGGACATAAAAGGGGAGGAGAAATGGTGATGGTGAAAGAGAAAGAAATTACAGATAAAAGAGCCAGAGAGACAGGCAGAAAGAGAGAGAGAGCGAGAGAGAGCATGAGAGGGAGGTAGTGAGGAAGAAAGTCACGGTGCCTGAGATTGTAAGAATAGCAAGATGTTTGTGGCTCTCGCTCGGAATCTACGCTGTTGTGCAGCACAATGGCGAGGTGAAGCACATTGACCTGCATCTTTCATTAATTCAGCTCAAGCCCACAGATCTGCTCGCAGCAGCCACAGGCATCTGCTCAGCCCTCACAGGACTCCACGCCAACAGCACTTAAGAAGAGGCAAAAATGGATGTGTGTACACAGTGAGGGGGATAAGGTGATGTGGGGGTTGGCTGAAATTGATCCCAACTCGGCACAGCACGCCATAAAGCATAAACTAATTGGCCTGAAAAGTTTGTGCAACACACAATTCAAGCAGTTGTTGTTGTTGTTGTTGTTTTGCTTTTCTTGTCATTGGGAGGGAGCTTATGTGATGGCGGCGTCTATTGTTAACT
Source organism: Tenualosa thibaudeaui (assembly GCA_027481765.1). Classification (NCBI taxonomy): domain Eukaryota; kingdom Metazoa; phylum Chordata; class Actinopteri; order Clupeiformes; family Clupeidae; genus Tenualosa; species Tenualosa thibaudeaui. The sequence goes on along the minus strand of JAIFZK010000013.1, from coordinate 5,516,575 downwards.
GGTGCAAAGCAAATGCTCACAGCTCCGACAGCCGTGTTTTTATTGGCCCACATTTAACAAAACAACAGAGCATAAAAATATCCATCATTTAGCAAAGAAAGTGGCAAGAGATGTCTGATTCCAGGCTCCAAGAACATCCAATAAATAAAGACTACTCTGCCATACTGTGGCTGGTGGTATTATAATTTTAACGTTCCGCTGAATTATTCATCGTAAGATAGGTGCTGTTTCCTTATTCCCAGGGTCAGTGGTGGCTCATCCAAAAGGTTCATGGCTCGACCAACCCCTTTACTGTGAAATATTCATACGAATCCAATCAATCATTCATTAACAAATGCTATTCTGAATGGATAGTTCTTCTAAGGGTCCCATTCTCTGTTATATTTCACAGTGCCTTTACCATTCCATGTGCACGACAGGCTGGAATGATTAACTAAAGGGAAAATGAATACTAATGCAGACATTACTAACACTAAGATCGTATTTGCATGGGACTGACTGCACAATATCATTGTCAACGTGACTTGTGCCAATGAAGCCTTGATAGACACCGATTTGACGCTGACAATCAAAACCAAATTGGCCAAATGTGATAACAAAACAGCAGATGTTGAGGAGGGATGGATGACAAAAGTGTCTCCAAATCATGATGGCGGCGTGCTCTGTGATGCGGTTATTAGGCATGACACACACACACACACACACACAATGACAAAAACAGCTTGAGAGAGAGATGGGAAGAAAGACAGACAAATATGAACGGAGAAGAATGGCAGAGGGATTCATAGGAATTTTGGCAGAGGGAGAATGCAGAATGCATTCAAAAAGAGCAAGGCAACATAAACCAGCAGAGAAGAAAAAGTACATCAATATCACAAGGAGTTTATTATTTATTTAGCATTGACTATGAATAATCCTTAGATCCACAAATAATATGTAACTAAATATCTACTTGTACACTTGAAAGTGCCTAAATTAATTGTATGAGCATGAATCCAACGCTCAATAAACTTTTGTGTGTGTTTGTGGCTCTATCTCTGTGTGTGTATGTGTGCGTGCGTGTATGTGTATGTGTACATGTATGTCTGTGTATGTGTCTGTGTGTGTCTATGTGTCTGAGTGTCTGTGTGTGTGCTGGTATTTGTTTTCATTTTTCCAATATAGCATTCTAGGAAGCAATTAGACATGTGAGGTTAGCCTTCTCTCCCCCGTAAAGCACCCAGCTGTTTGCACTCTGACTGACTGAGGAGGAGAGGCCTGCTTGCCTGGGCTCACAGAAACAGATGTTGCCTATTTGGAAACATGCGCAGCATTAGTGCATCCTCTAATTGATAGGCTCTCTGTGCTCCCTCCCTCTCTCTTTCTCTCTCTCTTTCTGGCATTCTCTCTCCTTCTTCTATTCCCTCCATCCTCCTCCACCTCTAGCTGTCTGTCTCTCATTCATTGTCCTCCACCTCTTCCACTTGCTCTCGTTCTATATCTCTCTCTCTCACTCACTTCCTCTCTCTTCCTTCACTCTCTCTCTCCCCCTCCTTCCTCGCTCTCTCTGCCTGGAAGATCACAATTAGAGAGAGAGATTCATGGAGGCTAAGGCATTAGGTAAACATCATTAAATACACATGAAAACATAAACACACGCACACACACTTACACAAAACTACTCAGTGGTGCATTTATCTATGCACAAAACACTGACCTCTGGGGATTGTTTTTGCCTGAGTATTCTCTCCATATTGAAGCTTAGAGAATGGAAATGAATCAGGCATATAGTGAGCATATGCTGGGTGCACGCTGACTTCTCCTGACCTGTTTGGGGCCCAGCAAATGGCCTGATTTTCATTCTGTGACAGCCCGACACACTGCAATATTTATGGAAGGGTTAGGAGAGTCAGGGGTCCAAGAGAGCAGCCCAACAAACAGACCGTGACTCAGAACTAGACGGTTCTAAATGAACGGACAAGGCCAAGTGACCCTGTCTTTAGACCGTGGGTCAGAGCCAAGGGTTTGAGCAGAGTAGGGAAGACCACCTGAGCCTCGTGAATTTAATTTACAGCACAGAATATGCCGGAAGGAATTCTAAAAACGTGTCTATCTGAGCCAATAAGACTAATACTAGAGTAAAGGTTTAGAATTCAAATCAGGTCTGATCTGACATAAACTAGCAACCCCTGAATAAAATCCCAACTGCCATTGATTTGTATTCAGGGATTGTATTGACAGGAGATAGGGGTGTTTGTAAAACACTCCAAGATGACGAGTAAATGAATCTGGCATCTAATTTAATATGAGCTTCAAGTGATTAAGGACTCTGATATGCTGCGAGCCCAGGCAAGCACTAAACGAGCCGTAGATCTCTGATCGATAGCAACCCAAGCATGAAGTACTGTTATTTGCACATAAATAATGATCAACATCCAAATCATTGCGTGCTTCATCTTTAGAGGAATGTCAATGGAGTTACCATGGAAGCCATCCAAATGGGGACTGTGTAAGGGCAATTTGCAAACTTTATATGCTGAGCTGCCGCTTTATTCTGCCATGCTAAATGAGTGATCGAGTCTCGGGCGCCTCAGCACCTCTTGCCAATCCACCTGGCAGCACTCATCCTGGGCCATGAATCTGAACGTCAGTCCACAGTGGCTAACGTCCCCCTCCACCACACACACGCACACACACCACACACACACGCATATCCCTCTCCCTACTTTTGCAACTCATTTTTTTTCTCCCTCAGCCTTGTCCCAGGTTGTAGCTGCGCGCTCTTTTGAAATATAGCATCAATTAAGTGCAAGCAGAACAGCTGTCCAAGTCAAATGGCACAATGAGAGCACTTAGAAGAATGGCTGGCAAAAGACAGTGGAAAGTGGTAGCAAGAGGGGGGAAAAAAACACTAGTAATACAACTGAGTGCTCCAGCGCTTATTGTAGAGTCTGATTGCACGAATGACATAGCTGTACCTGTATTCTGACTGCACTGGTAGTTTTACGTAGCAATAGTCCACTACCTAGCACCGTGGAGGACCGAGCCAATGGGGGACAAGCGAAACAAAATCTCTTCACAAAAGCTCTTTTATGTCCCTAAGCACAATAAATGCAATTTCTTCCTGCACAACATAACATTGCGCTATACCACCCCTTCCTCCCCAACTCCCCTAAGGCTATTACATCCAATTAAAATGTATTAAGTCAAAGCAACAAAGCGCATTCTTTGGGAGGTCGGAAGGTTTCGTAGGATAACAACACCCCAGTTGCAGATGGTGCTTTCACACGAGCCTAGAGGCAGAATGATTTAAACATGGACAGCAGAAGAGGAGAGAAGGAGTGAGTCTGAGGAAAGAAGAGGGTGGGAGGGGTGTGTGTAAAAAACAACCCAGTAGGCAGTGCTGGGCATTGGGACCCTCTTGTTTGTATCTCTGGCTTCCACTGAATGAATGTGAGGCTGAGGTTCTGCGGAGCTCCCTGCAAGGGAGCGCCTATCTAGCAGGTGCACACACCACCATCTCTGCAGGTGCCTTCCGCAGTGAAAAGAAAATGTGTTCTTTTCACTCACTTTCCACGCAACATGGAAAAGACCAGTTATAAGTGGTGGGCATTCTCTTTCATGAATAGGGCCAGGATGAATACTTGGGGAATGTGGGCCTTATAGTACGGAGTGATTCAGCAGTTGGCATTTACAGTAAAGGGCTCGAGTCTATAGCGGCACACTCCCTCAGATATCAACCATTCTTTGTTGGCACTGAGAACTGCCATGGTGGTGATGGATGGTGGTGGTTACCAGTTTTGTGTGTAACATGCTGACATTGGCAATGAATGGGGACTAGAGAGACGGGAGGTGGCACACAAACACACTGATGTTATCCTCTTTCTTCATGCTCCGCAGCTAGTCGTCTCAGCTCTCCGCTGCAGGGGGGGAGACAGGAGTCGGCGACGGTGATGGCTCCTGATGGCTATCGGCTGGGAGTGGCAGCGGTGGCGGCAAACGGCGCGCTATCAAACAGATCATCGCAGGCAAATGCGAAAAGTAATGCTGGCGCACGCACGAGTGCGTGTTTGTCCGCACGTTCGCGTGTACTCGACTGTGCGAGCGTGTGTTTGCGAGTGTGTTGTCTCTCTGCACTGAGCAGCTAAGTGTGTGAGTGAAAAGGTGAGCAAGTGAGCGAGCGATTAAGCTGAGTGAGTGAGTGAGCGGGCAAGCGAGGTGGGGATAGCTCACCTTTTTTTTCTATTAGTCACAGTCTTTTGAAAAGCAGGCACTAAAAATTAAACTGCTGCTGCTTTGTGGAGAGGATGTTCCTGCCACGCCACCGGTGATGGGAGGGGAGTGTGTTTGTCTGCGGCCGAGCCACTCAGCCTGAACCGCCATCGAGGGCAGCCGAGCGTTTTAGACCTGTCTGAGAGGCTGCTACTGGTGCTTGTCTTTCATCTGATTGGGGCATATAAAAGGAGGAGAGGTGGTGGTGGTGGTAGTGGGGAGGAGGGGGCAAGGGGGTGGCTGGGTGACTGGCAGTAAACAGGTCCACTTATTCTTAAATGCATGGGACTGTTTCTGCTGGGATACTGCAATGGCAGATGCTAATATTCCTCTATGTAGATAAATGATGACTTCAGAGTCTATGGGAATGAACAAAAAATGGTTCTGTGTTCATTATCCAAAGACATGGGTTGTCGTATCTGCCTGGCTGTCATTAATGTTGTGGTTTGATATTGAGGTGGTGTGTGTATTTACAAACCTTCCTCTTTTCTGCTGTCCAAAATGAGTGGGGATTAATGACTCAGACAGATTCTTGTGATTTACGCAACCAGCAGGGGTCTCTGTAGCCTAAATAATAAGGCCAGCAAGAGCGCAAGGAGAGGCCCAGGCCCAACATGCCTGTTTGCTTGTTTGTTTATTTATTTATTCTTATTTTTAATTTATTTCTTACCAGTGTCGAGTGATGATGGGAGTTGGCCCTGCCATCAGGGCCCATCTCTCAGAGGGGGTAATATCCCGGTGAAGAATTCCAAGGCCCCTCAACATAAAACACTTACTTGTGGAGGACACTACCCATGCCTCCCCACACACACATCCATCTTGTGTCAGTCCTCATAAGAGGCACAACATCACGGAAGACCCTTGGGCGCCAGCCGTGAAATGATAATATAAAAAGACATACAGACAGACATAGGCCTCTCGCACTCTCTCTGGTTGTCCGTTCATCAGAATGTGCATTAACTGCCTCTTTCCCTGAATCTCTATATGGTCTCTCCACCCCCCACCCCCCGCCTCCTTTTCTCTCTCTTTCTCTTTCACCGAGGTGCTCTGATGCCTGGGTGTAGTGAGAGACCACCTGGTGGGAAGCAAGGGAGTGAATGAGAGGAAGATGAAGAGATGGAGAGAGGGAGCGAGGGAATGATAGAGCCAGGAAGCTGAGCGCAGGGCCTCTCTGCTTGTGCATGCCTGCCACGTGCCGTTTCGTGATTTAGAGCCTCACCTTAAACTACGGCATCAAAAATGCACTACAGGGAGGCCCGGCCAGGACAACCTGTGTGTTTTTATATTCCTCGCTATCGGGGTTTGATAGACGGCAGGCTTTAAAAAACCAAAGGAATATACAGTGTTCAACTAACCCTTTTGATATTTTACGGTGGGGAGGCTAAGCCCGGGGACTTGTCATTGAACTGTTAGGATGAGGACTTCATTGAGTGAATATGAAGTGTAATGTACCGATGGAATATGCGAAGGACAAAGTAGAATTTAAAAAGTAATTTTTTTTTCCATGTCTGAGGGGAAAAAAATATCTATCTGAAGGACAAACTCATGATGAGAAATTTGCATTGAGTCTATGCAGATTTAAAGGCTCAATAAACACAGTTTTCCTTTGGCTGGTGCAAAATAAAACATGAAGTGGGCAAATTCAGCTATAGCACATAATGCTTACATTAAACAACAGACATGCCAATACATTAACATGAAAGCTACTTGCAACTGGTGGTAGCTGTCATTCAAGCAGCCTAAGATGGACTGAATTAATTAATGTATATCTAGCAACTGAGTTCTGCTCGTTCCTGCCATGTTATATGGGTATGGTGAGGTTGGTGAAGTGGCATCATTGGCAGCTAAACCAGCAGTGCTAAACTAGTACTGTAGACAAAAACCATAGTTGCACTGACACAGCGATGCTGGAAGTGGCTGAGGACTCACCACTGTAGCGTATGATTCGCTCGGTGGAGTCGCCCTCTCCGAAGCGTGTGATGGGCGTGAGGCGCACCTGATAGGCCTCTGGCTTGACCAGCTCAGTCAGGTTGTATGTCAGGAGCTGGCCCCGCTCAATATTGCCCTCCTGCTGGATCTCCTGCTCCCACCACTGCTGCTGCCCAGTCTGGATACACACACACACACACACACAGACACACACACACAGAAAAACAAAACAAGCATTTAGTTCGCTTTCAACAGTACCTTGATTCACACACTCCAATCCCTCTTAAGCCTTCAGGTGTGTGTGTGTGTGTGTGTGTGTGTGTGTGTGTGTGGCAGCTGTGCCTCTGTAAAACTGTCTCGTCTCTCTGTCAAAGCGAATGACCAGGAAGGTCAGTCATTCTTGGTCAGCTCCTTGTGTCCTCACATTCTCCTGCCTGACTCATTTCCCTCCACAGGAGTGGAAGAAGAAGAAGAGGAGGAGGAAGAGAAAAAAACAAACTGAGTCAATCTCTTTGTAATTATCTGGCAAAGACCTTGTTAGTTCACCACAGCCCTTGGCAGATGGCAAAATCATGCTGTCCATCAGATTTAATCAACGGCAAGGCACACAAACACCGACTGCTAACGCGCTCGCTCTCCGCTCAGTGTCCAAAGAGTGGTGTGGAGTGAAACCAAAGTAAACAGGTAAGGAAGCCTATCCAAACGCAGGAGGAAGAACGTGATTAATAGAAAATGTCACCCAGAGAGGTAAAAAAAAAGAAGACGATTTTTCACTTGAGCTGGGACGGGTTGCACATATTGATACCTGCTGTCAGGAGAGAACCCAGGGGGAATCTCCTGTGATTTGTATTCGCTGCCAGCTCTGTGACACCAGACGCCCTTTCCTCTGCCTCCAACGTAAGGCTTGTGACACTTTAGAAAGAGCGCAGATCATTTTGACTCAACTCTGAGCTCTTCCATCCTCTCGTTCCTTCTCTCTCTCTCTCTCTCTCTCTATCTCTCTTTCACTTTGCATACTCAGGCTCTGCATCAAAAAGCAACTAGTAGGACAAACTTTAAATTAATTCCACAACCTTCAAATTAAAAAAGTAACTTTCGACATGAGCGGAATATACATTTACACATGCACCCCTCCTCCCCGACACGCCTACACACACAGAAATACATACACACGCGCGCACACACACACACACACACACACACATGCACCCCCCCCCCCCCGACACGCCTACACATATAGAAATACATACACACGCACACACACACACATGCACATCCCCCCAACACGTCTACACACACAGAAATACATACACACATGCACACACACACACATGCACCCCCCCCCCAACACGCCTACACACACAGAAATACATACACACGTGCACACACACACACACACATGCACACCCACCCGACACGCCTACACACACAGAAATACATACACGCGTGCACACACACACATGCACACCCACCCGACACGCCTACACACACAGAAATACATACACTGGCGCGCACACACACACACCTATTGGCACATACAGATACACACATACAGATACAAACTCTCTCTCTCTCCCTCACACACAGACACGCATAAACTACAGGTTTAACAACTGTTAACGAGCAGAAGTTATAACAATTAAGTTGTTCATGAAAGAAAAATCAAACAAGCTCTTTTGACTTGACCCAGAGTGAGAGAGAGAGAATAAGAGAGACACGTATGGGGTGAAATTGATTTTGACTGAGTACTCTACCCTCTGAGCAGGCATCGGCACCTCCCCAAACACACACACACACACCTTCCGTGATTAGCTTTTTAAACACTTTGAGAGCTAAGTTGATTCAGTCAGTTCAATATGGAGAAGTCAATTTATCCTTCCAGCGCAAGCTGAAGGAGTCATTTTGAAACATAAGTAGGTTCAGGCCTGATGATGTCTCATTCATTTTTTTTCTTTCTTTTTAAAAATGTGATTTTCATAAGCCTCAAAACCTGGCTACATCTAATTAAAATCCTGCTTTTCCCATTCCCAGCTGTGCTTCTCTAAGGGACTGGGGTGTGTGTGTGTGTGTGTGTGTGTGGCATAAACAGCTCTACAGCAGACGAGTGATGGCTTGAACCCAAAAAAGAGGACAAGACGATCATTCTAGCCACTGCATCCCCAACACAAAAACATCCACTAAAGAATTTGAGGAAGGAAGACGGAAACAACATCTGAGATGGGCATTTGAAAGCAAATAGGTATGTAAGTGGCTTGCTATTTTAAAAAAAAATGTTGACACTTAAAAATATTGTTAAACACTCCTACCTTGGGTCGACACTTGTATGTTTATTTATTTATTTCGAGGCGGACGTTTCAAAAGCCGGGGTGCATTAATTGTGGACGTTTAGCACGACTCATTCGACAGCCCCGGGAGATAAACAAGCCATGGCTGCACATAATTGGTAAACAGTGTTGTGTAATGGATGTTGATCTTGGCGGTGCCAATATTTCCCAGGGGTGCATGCAGAGTGGCAAGCTTTCAGGGACTCCAGTGCGCTGTCAAACAAGTAACTTTTGGCCTTGCCAGAGTTGAATAAAAGATGATTGGTGGCAGTGATGGAGGGGATGAGGGGATGAAGTTGGCTCAAGAGAGAGAGAATGAGAGAGAAAGAGTGAAAGAGAGAGAGAGAAAGGAGAGAGAGAGCGAAGTCCTGAGTAGCTGCCAGTTCCCCCATCAGGGTACCTCTCTAGCTTGGCTAATGAGATTTCCATCTCAGGATACAATTACTGTTTATTGCTTTGGTGAGATTTCTAATTCGAAGCCTGCAGATCTTCGGAAAGGAAAGTGCTGCCCTGGAACCCAAAAAGAGGGAGGAACAGGAGCGGAAGGAAGTAGAGGATAAAGGAAAGAGAGGGGGAGAGAGAGAGAGATAGAGAGGCAAAATAATATATATCGTCAAGCAGCAAGAGCAGCCTGGAGACTAGGGCATTATGAGAGCACCATTGGGGAGGTCTCTGAGCTCATTGGTGAGGGCCTCCTTCTCTGAAGCATGGATCAATACAGATAACACAGACAGTGATGCTCCACGAGTCAGGAGTTTGGCCCACACACACCTCTCCCCTTTGTGTTCAAAGGACGGGTAAATAACCATTGCACCTGACGCCTTCACCCCACTGGCTTTCACCTTGAAGGCACTGACCATTGTCAGTTCTCGGACGCCACAAGTTTTGGTCCAAGATAGACTTTGTTTATTTATCTATTTATTTATTTATTGGATGGGAAAGCGCAAACAGCTCTGCTTATTCATGCAGTTTTAGCAGAGCTGCAGGTGACTCGGGGGAGCTGGCGCATCTCTTCCGCAGAAAAAGGCTCCTCCAGCACTCGCTCCTCAACCTGAGTCCAGGAGGACCCGTCCAATCTCTCTTCAGTCCACCAGCACATGCTCCGAAGCCAGAGCAGGGAGGGAGGAGGAGAGAGATAGAGGGAGGGATAGAGAGCAAATCCAGTAAAAGAGAGAGAGAGAAAGAGGACAGAGGTGAGTTTTTTTGATAGCAGCTGGGAAAAGAAGAAAATCGAGAGAAAGGAGTAAGTCAGAGAGACGAGTGGTTTAAAAGATGGTAGTAGGGGAGACAAGGGAGAGAGAGGGAGCGAGGGAGAGAGAGAAGAGAGAAAGAAAAAAGACAAAGCAAAAGAGCACAGGAAAGACACAGTGAAGAAGACACAGCAAAGCACAGACCCAGAGAATGGGAAGAGTTACAAAAATGAAGGCGAGAAAAAGAGAGAAGAAAGAAAAGAGACAAAAAAAGGAGAGAATGAGCGAGGAGATGTATACAGGACGAGGACTGTGCATTGGAATGGAAATGGTGGTCATTATATGCACATTACACAAATGGAGTGTCCAGCCATTATGAAGAGAAGGTAGATTAGATCATGGGCATCCATACCATCTCACAACAGCCACAGAATGCGACATTTATGGCACTGCTTGATGAAAATGAGGTTGCATATTGGATTATTCAAATGCTAAGAAGGGGAGTAGAGAATGTGTGTGCTCTGGAGAGAGAGAGAAAAAAAGAGAGAGAGAGAGAGAGAGAGAGAGAGACGGAGAGGCCATTCCTTTACCGCTCGCTGCAGAGGGCTATGTTCTTCATCACTAAAGGAATGGCAGAATAAAAATCTAAAAGATAAATCATGGCCGCGAGCATTTCCCTTGAGGGCGGGACAAACCTGCACACAGACTCACACACACACACGCAGAGAGAGAGAGAGAGAGAGAGAGAGAGAGAGAGAGAGAGAGAGAGAGAGAGAGAGAGTCGTCGCCACACATAACTGATGGGATGATGTAGTAGGAATGAGGAGAAATTCTGCAGTTGAAAAATGGAGAGTAAACAAAGATAGGGCAAAGATGTGTGTGTATGTGTGTGTGTATGTGTGTGTGTGCGTGTGTATGTGTGTGAGTGGGTGGGTGTGAGCGGGTATGTGTGTACAAGTGTGCATGTGTGCACACATCTGCTGAAAGTGTGTGATAGTGCATGTATATGTGTTTGTGTGTACCAAGATAAGACGCAAGGACGTGTAGTTCCATTCTGCCTCTCTCTCTCTCTCTCTCTCTCACACACACACACACATATGCCTTAAGGAAATGAAATCTAAAATGCCATAAAGAAAGTGAGCAAAAAAGCCAAGCAGCTTCAGCATCTTCCGTGGGCCCGGCGCCAAAGGCATTCTCTGGGGGTCGCACACAAGTGGAGCATTATTAAATTTGTAGAATATAATTTTCATCAACTCCTCATTATCATAGCCTGAGTAGAACTTGCGGCATAGTTAAGACTTTGACGGCCAGTTCAGCCGCTCCACTCTACATTTTTCGCCTGCCTTCTCTCTTCCGCCCCCTCATCTCTGACGCACACACTCTTCCCCACCCGACTGCCTCCATCAATCAAACATTTTGATCCAAATTTCTAGATTATGCCTTTGTCATGGATAATACATTTCTTTTAGATACATATACACAGGTGCGTATCTGACTACTTATTTATTGCACTGCTGTCTTGCATTTAAAAGTTTATTTATATATTTATTTAACTTTTTTTTTTTTTTTACACTTGGACTGATGAGTCTTTAGTGCAGGGCCACCAAACCTGACATTTCCCTGCTTACCACAATGACCTTTATTCAAATACCAGCACCTGGAGGATGTGTTGTTTGTTGGTTCATCTCGACTGCAGGCCATGCAGAGCAGTGGAGCAGTAGAGCAAGTATGTGTGTGTGTGTGTGGAGGGGGAATTGGGCTGGGGAAACATAAACAGCAGCCTGGACAATTGGTTCAGAGTTTGAGCACTTTGATCAACAAATCAGTGAATTTTTACCCTGTGGCTTACAGAGGGATGGTGCTAGATGGATTTTTCTCTATTTCTCTATTTCTCTTTCTGCAGGGCACCCAAACTAAAAATTCCCTGCATCATATATCAGAGGAGGATAAAACAGTAATCTGCAACAGCCATGACCCCATAAGCAGATTTTTATTAGGCCGTCCTTTCCTGCCTCCCCGCCCTTCTGATAAAGGGAATAAACCAGCTCAGTCCCACAGACACCAGGAAAAGGTCAGTGGAAGATGGTCCATTCATCGCAATGCAAGCAAATGCACACACACACACACACCAGTCTACATTTGCACATGCAATCACATAATCACTGAGTCACTCAATGAACCTCCAGCAACTGCTCAAGAGTCAAGGAAATGCAAGCGGAGATAGTGAGGGGGGGAGGGGAGAGGTAGAGACAGAATGGCCCATGGAAAGAGGCACAAACAAAAGGGAAAAACTTGAGTTGAAAAAGAAGAATGACTTTCTGTGCCCAAGTACTTTTCCCCCTCTCTTCATTTCGCTCAGCCTTTTGTATTCTGCTATGTATGTTGCCGGTTGGAGGTAAAATGCCTTGTTGCTATAGCAACCAGTCTCACTTCTCATTCATGTCATCGTTCTGCAAATCTTGTCGTATAAAGAGAAAGAGAGACAGAGAGAGGAAGAGAGGAATAGAGAGAGATAGATAGAGAGAGAGGAGAGCCATTCCTTCTCATGTTAATTTCTCTTCTCACCTCCTATGCAATTGCATATGGGGCTCCAGGCCTTGTTTGATCTGACTGAGGGGTGTACTGGGATAGCTGAGGCTGGTTTGCGTGTGAGAGTGTGTGTGTGTATGGGGGGGATTAAATTTATTCTGAGTAAATAATAACCTAGTTAGAATTCAGTCCAAGGCCTCACTAGGGGTAAACATATTGCTTAATAATTCACATCACACTGATTCAGTTTGAGAATTAACCCCCCCCAACCTTCACTTAACAGTCATGACTGCGATGACTGCAACAAAGTTGGTACAATGTCGGCAATACAGCTCCCTTTTTCAAATGAGTATTTGCATTTGAATCTGCATTTGTCTGCACACTCACATACACACACACACACACACAACATACATATGCAAACACACACACACACACACACATACACAGACACACACACACACACACACACGTGTGCTGTTTGACTTCCAGACCTTGTTTGATGGTCCAACAGTATCGATCTAGAGGAATGTGCTCAGCTTACAAAGCTCCCCCTTGCCATGCCCAGTGCTGCTGATCTGGTGGTGGTGGTGGTGGTGGTGGAGTCAACAGTGACTATGGAAGCAGTGGCGGCAGCAGCAGCAGCAGCAGGCTCTGAAACGTGAGCCCTCCCCCGTGCAATTTGTTTGCGCTCTTGTAAAGCCCTGGCCAGCTTTTGTACGGCCCCTCGGCGGAGACGGAGCAAACGTTTCAAAAGCTGCCCACTGGCACCAAAGGGCTTCTCACAAGACTGATTCTGTGATAAAGTGCAAAAAGGGGGTCAGAAGAGAGAATGAGAGAGAGAGAGAGAGAATGCGAGAGGGAGAGAAAGAGAGAAAAATGGAGAATGGCGAGAGAGAAAGAGAGAGAGAGAGAGGGCTAGAGAGCTAGAGTGGCTCATTGGTAAGAAGCGCTTCATGACACCGATCAGCTGTTCTCCTCGAGCCCTCAGGACTGCCGCAGCTCTGAGGCGCGGACTCGAAAAAGTGCACCTTTTGATTTTGGAGGGCTTTTGTGCCTGGACAGTGAAGTGGGCCTCACTTGTGTCCTGTCTGCTCAATTGCCCGCTGGGACATGCGGTGACAAGTAGGGGCATTTGACCGTGAAGCTTCCGTGAGGCACACCGAGCAGTGATGGCAGGCCACAGGAGGTGGTGCAGACCAGGGGGAGGTGGCGTGAGAGGTGTGTGTGTGATAGGATTCACTTGGTTTATCAGCAGCTAATGTCTACAATAAAGGAAAATGACTGGAAACAAACCCAAAAAAATAAACACTGCAAACTAAAAGAGTCTATTTAAATCCTGCTGAGTAATTTAATATGAGGTGTTAAAAATATATACTAAAAATGCTAATTCTCTTTTGCTCTGGCTGACGGTGTGTGTATGTGTCTGTGAGTGTTGGCAAGGGCGGCATGTTTGTATGTGTGTGTGTGTGTGTGTGTGTGTGCGTGTGCGTGTGTCTGTGCGTGCATTTTGGCAAGGGTGGCATGTTTGTGCATGTCTGTATGTGTGAGTACATGTGTGTGTGTGTGTGTGTGTGTGTGTGAGTGTGTGTGTGTACTTGTGTGCATGACAAAGAATGAAAGAGAGAGAGAGACTGAGCAAAAAAAGAGCGAGAGAATAAGAAAAGGAAGAAGCCACCAGGGAGGAAATTACGAGGACAAACAGTATGGGGTGCAGGAACAACAGAGGAAGCATGAGAGGCAGTGATTAGATAAGGGCACCCCGTAGCTCAGCCCCCTCACTGGGGCTGAGTGATGACGGACCTCACGGCCACATGGAGCCCACGGCCCACTACCAGTAGCACAAGAGTGGGAAGAGAGGAGAGCGGGTGGGGGGAGGGGGGAGGGCAAACAGAGGGAAAAAGGGGAGAGGGGGAAGAGAAGAGATGGATACAGTGGAACAGAGGATGGGGGGCAGTTGTGATGAGAGGAGGAGAAGAAGGGGGAAACAGGAACAGTGGAGTTTAGTGTGAGAGAACAGCAGGAGAGCATATAACAGACGAGTGGGAGACGGAGAGACATGTGAGAGAAGGGAAGGGAAGAGGAGAGAAGAGAGCTTGAGTGAAGGACTACAGGGAAAACAAGGGGGGAGTGATGTGTCTAGAAGAGAGATGAGAAAAGTATATCAGGAAAAAGAGGAGAGCAGGGAGGGGCAGAGAAGTGAGGATTAGTTGAAAAAGGAAATTAAATGATAGATGAGGGGAGGAGAAGAAAAGAGAGAAGAGAACAAGAGGAAGATAGAAATTGGAAAAAGGTAAGAGAAATGGGACAAGTAACAGGAATGAGCTGCCACTAGCATGTCTATGCATGTCTATCTAGGTACATACAATACATGTACTGTACCAACCAGTCTGTTTCAGCACTGTTCAGCGCACACACACACATTTACATTTATGCATTTAGCAGACTTACAGCTTCTCAACTATCAATTGTTCAGGGAAAAGTCTCCCCAAGAGCAATTTAGGGTTAAGTGCACACACACATACACACACAAGCACTCGCAGATACAAATACACACACAAACAGAAACTCTCAGACACACACATACATGTGCACACATGCACAAACACACACACACACTTGCACACACACACACACACACATCCTAAAACTCTCACGAAGACAGGTAGCATGTGTGTGTGTCCTTAACCACTCCCTCTCAACCACGAGACACATGCGCACTCCCTGCCCTCTGTGTGTGCCCGTCGCTAAATTTGGAAAAATCGACAGCAAAACTATGTGGGCCGTGAGACACAACACCATCACCACCCCCACCCGCACCACCAGCGGCCGCACCACCTCCACTCATTGCCCCACCCTGCCTGTGCTGCAACAGCCGGGCGGTATGATGACACAGTTACGACGCCATTGCAACAGCAAAATAAAACACTTCTCTCTCTCTCTCCCTGTCTGTCTGTCTGTCTGTCTCTCTGGAGGAGACAAATCTAGGTCTGATCGCCTGGATGTGATCAGTGGGCCGTTAGATATCAAAGATCTAGTCCGTCCTGGGCAATTTGTTGTGGGCACATTTACGCAGAGCAACCAGAGCATGGAGTGTGAGTGTATATTTGTGTGTGTGTGTTTGTGAGTGTCTGTGTGGACACATGCCAGTTGGATAGGCCAACCAGCACGCAGCAATCCAATGAGCTAATTTAAAAAAAAAGAAAAAAAAAACTTTTCGGAACTGGATTTCGGAGGCAAATCAAAACAATGGGACAGGCGTTGATACAATGAGGAACAATTGGGGGACTTTTTCATGCTTAATGCCTCATACTGTAACGAGTGATAGTTTTACCGCTCGCCAAAGAAACTGTTTGTTTTCCATAATTAGATTCCATTTGGGAACGAGGGAAACGCTAAATATTCCATCACATGGATTCTCCGTTCTTGTTTGCCAGTGCCTTTTCCATGCCTATCAAAGTAAACAAAGTTGGTTTGGATAGAATGAATGAGAACTTTCAGCTGCTTGATTCACTCTCTCTTTCTCTCTCTCTCTCTCCACTATTGCAGAGGAATCTGTTAGCCAGAGATAGCAGTTGAAACAATATCATTAAAAGATATTCAATCCCCATTTAAAGTGAACTCTACAATCCCCTCTCCTAATTACAGAGTGATTGTTCATGAAATATTCAAAGGCACCATATCCCTGTCTATGAATGTGAACTTCCATACGCTCGGCAGCAGACAATACTCAGTGTGGTATAAATTAAGTTAAAGACCTTGTCTACATTATATATCGCACAGTCATGGCCAGCTTTGCCGGGAAGACCCTAAGAAAACTGTGCATGCTGAAGGATTTAGCTCTGTGGCAATTAAGCAGTAGACTGTTGCTTTTCTATTCCAGCTGAAAGACGTTGGATGTGTGGTGTTGAGGGTCTGAGATCCTACTTTGATTTTTATCATTGTTAAATTTAGCTTAATCACAGCAAGTAGCGGGGTATCGCTTATGAAAACCAATGCATCTGGGGCTTTAACGAGGTTATTAAAAAGTTTGAGTAAGGGGCAGGATAATTAATCTGTTGGAGGAGAAAAATAAAGGACACACACATAGCACAGATTGCACAAATATTACATCAGGTTGATCCCCCTCTTTCCCCTTCCCCCCAACCTTAATTTGTATTTAAAATGTTAATTGAGCAGAGATCCAATACTACCTGCAATCACCAGACATCTTCATAATGTCACAGTATTGTCGATAAAAGCTATCTGAGACTTGTATTTCTCACACTTTCTCTTCTCTGCATGAACTGCAGACATGTTTAGAGCTCTCAGAACTAGCTAATTCACATGTAAATGATAATGTCATCCCACCCAACATCCATTCACACACTGCACCACCAGTGTCTGATTAGCCATCAAAAGCATTTGCACAGCAGTGGTGTGTTTAAATACACACACGTCACACACACACAGACACACGCACATATCCTCCTGAACTGCACCCAGTAAAACTAAACTAATCTGGTGGATTACTCTTCTTATACGGCAGCCTATTACCACTTCCTGTGTAAAAGTGATTCGCTGTTGGCAATCAGCTGCTTTTCAGATGTGTCGTGAGTGTGGAAGAGCATCAGCAAATGCTGATTACAGCATCCCTGCTTCAGACTGGGGGAATAACAGGAATCTAGAAGACCACTCAGTCGCACGACTGTTAATCAGGGAGCACAAGAAATCTGATTGTAGAGGGCTAACAGACGGCTGAAATTTGCTATTGCGACCATAGAGAAGAGTATTTCTTTTTGTAAACTTCTCCTTCATATGTTTTTAAAATGTCTATGTCTGCGTCTTTTTATCACTCCCTGTCTTTATCCTTCTCTCGGTCTGTGTCTCTCTAACCTGCGCTGATCTCTGAATGATTTTGGTGCAGGATAAGCTGGCAAACACATGCAATTTCACTTACACTTAGTATTTCTGTGAATGTGACAATAAACAACCTTGAATCCCCTCTCTCTTTCTCATTTGTCTTCGTTTCTCTTCTCTCTCGCTCTTGTTTGTCTTCGTCTCTTCTCTCTTTCTTACACACACACACACACACACACACACACATGGTCTCTCGCTGTGTGAGTGAGGAGACATGGCTTCAGCACCACGGACAGCGGCCAGCTGTCCTCCACCACACCAAGCCTCTCCATCACACCCCACTGGCCTGCCACTCTTTATTACAGCCTCGGCCGCCGCACAGACCTGCTGCCCCCCCTCACATCTGCTCACCCGCGGCAAGGTCACCTGCATGGCCACAAGACCGGACAGGATCACTAAAAGCCCAGGCAGGGTAAGAGTGTGCTCAACTCAGCTTGAAATCCTTTACAGGAACTTTAAAATGAAAGGTATGTGTCTTCCCAAATGTGCAGACTCTTTCCAAATGAACAAACTGTGCAGTGTATGTACCTTAAGTGGAGCAGAAACCGTCTTGGCTATTATATTTTCTATTCGCTTTTATCCTATTTCTTTTATTTAGCCGGATCAATTTTCTACCAAACTGCGAGTCTATAATGGTGAGCTTATGTACGTCATGTAAGAAATAATGGGAGTATGCGCCAGCCAAATTACCTTTCTGGAGTTCCAGGATAAGTATAGCAAAACCAGGAAAGCTAAAACAAACTACTAGCAGCTGCATAGTACTTCCAAGCAGAATACTTTATCACGACTTAGTTTATTTATGCTTTGAACACGAGTTCTTCCCATGGAGCTCATTGCTATTCTTTTCCATAGTGTGAGACAGAGACAAATAGGAAGAAGAGGGTCAAACTGGAGAGAAGCTTCCTAAAAGAGACGCTGAGAGTTGCAGAGGTCTTGCGGATAGCTGGATTAGGGATTATGGATTAGGGATTATAACTGCTGGGCAGCGAGGTCTTCACAGACACACACACACACACACACAGCCTCCTGGCCCAGGACCTTAGGTCTCACCTTCACAGCTGGATCTGACCTGTAGCCCCACTGCTAAATCAACTGAGCTGCCAGCACACATGGATGTTTTCGTCTGTTTTGTGTCACATCACATACTTACTGGCAGAGAGGGAAGGACAGAAAGATGGAATGACAGAGAGAGAGAAGGAGAGAGAGAGAGAGGGAGAGAGAGAATGCAAATATTGAAGGACAGAGCAGGCTGAAAAGAATAAAAATAAAAAATAAAATAAAAAAATAAATAAAAAAATAAGAAATGCACAGCAGACGTAAGAAAGTGCAAAACCCCAAACAAGGAGAGCAGGCAGAAAAGAAGAGCAAGCGTGAAAAACAGAGATGGTAAAAAATAACAGAGAGGGGGTGAGTATAAACAGAAGACTAAGACTCTGACCTAACATGCACATTTATATCACATTTATAATCATATATATAATCACATTAATAGCTCCACAGAGCTCTCTCCTGATTTGACCTTTGACCTCACAACTCTCACTCCATTGACCATTGACACATTGAACACAAATGCAATCTAATAAGTAACGATTAAGGCCTCTTCACACCAAGAACGATAACTATAACTATAATGACAAATAAATAATGAATGTATGCGTATGTAGTAATAATAATAATAATAATAATAATATAATTAAAAGTACATTTAACAGGAGGAAGAAATTCTAGTCGTAACAGATACTTTTATAATTGTGACTGATCAATTTTCCAGGTATGTGATGTGGGTGTGTATACTGAACTGGACATTTCCTCTAAACTTAATAGGCTCAAATGTCCAATGCCAACATTGTCACTGTTATATAAACCCATCAACATACATTTTCTTAGTGTATAATATATTCTATTAATAA
Source organism: Tenualosa thibaudeaui (assembly GCA_027481765.1). Classification (NCBI taxonomy): domain Eukaryota; kingdom Metazoa; phylum Chordata; class Actinopteri; order Clupeiformes; family Clupeidae; genus Tenualosa; species Tenualosa thibaudeaui. Next base: position 5,497,543 of record JAIFZK010000013.1, on the reverse strand, counting down.
TGATTTTATTGTGTGCAGAATGCATTTTTTCCCATTTAGAGATCCATTAATCAGGGTCTATATTCTCCCGTATCTTCTCCAGTGACATACTTACATTTTTGCTATTATTTATCATTCTCTAGATTGTACTACTTACATGATTTAGTTTAGATTAGTTAATTCATTTGAGCACAGAGTAATGTTCAGCATGTTCGTTAATCAGCATGGATGGAAATATTGTTATAGTTACAGTTATCCCCTCCTCCTAAGTCCTCCTCTACACTGAAGATAATTGTTAACTAGCACTAACCAGTACCCGATATTAAACTCATTATATTAAACCCCTGACATACTCTAACCCCAGCACTTGCCCAATTATTTAAAGCAAACCCTATTTGTGTCCATTGCTCCACGCTGGGACTGCATCTCAGTGCCTTCTTTAACCCTAAACCTAAACCCTTAGACTTGAGGCTGGTTCATGCCAACTGAGTCTTCAAGGGTATATAGGAGGGACATTGTGATTCAGTCACTGTTTCTGATCAAGTGATCAACAGATCTGTGAATGCTGCCAGTGCTTGGCTCCAATCTGCTCCTTCTCTCCTGAATGTTTAGGTCTTTATCAGTAACTGTTATTGTGTCATACCTTACTGTAGTGTGGCTTCGGAGCCAAGCACCTGCCAAATGAATAAATGTAAATGTAACTCTTCCAAAAAGACAACAAACAGAGACGGAGAGAGTGGAGATAAAGTGAAGAGAGGCAGGGAGCGGGGAAAAGAAGTGGTTTGTAAAAAACGAAGTCAGACACTCAAGCGAAAGAGACAGAAGACGAGTGCGAAACATTTGCACAGGAGAGATATGGAGTGAGAGACAGACAGACACGAAGAACGGAGGTGAGTGGCTCTTTGACGAACACAGAAGAAGCTGATAGAGTCCTCCACCGCCCCAAACACACCTGATGTCCCCCGTTGTCCTCCCTCACTCATTCCTCTATAGCCCAGCAAGGGGCCAGGGGCCAAACTGACAGGTGAGTGGCTGAAGCGGAGTGATGGATGAGTGGAGAGGGAGGAAGCACTGTGTGGAACAAGAATGAGTGAAAGAGTATGGCAGCCACACCAGGGGCCTCTGCATGCTGGAGGGAGAGGAGAGTGTATGAGTGTGTGAGTGTGTGTGTGTGTGTGTGGGGGGGTGGTGGTGGATGAAAAGGAGTCAGGCAAGAATGTGACCCATTAAAGTTGGAGTGCTTCCTGATGGCGAGAGCACAGGCAGAAGGCAACGCCTGACAAGCCAAGACTGGAATGGAGGAATGGAGGCTGGGCCAAATGGGACAGATGCTGACATTCACACACACACACACACACACAGACATACAGACATACACACATGCACACACGCATGCACATGCACATACACACACACACACACACACGCGCACAAGCACTCGCACAAACATACAATACTCACACAAACACACACACAACAACACACACACACACACATTCATTCCATTAGAAAGACACATGCATAAACACACACATGAATACAAAAGACTCACACAGAGCACTCATAAACATGGTTGAGCATGCACCGGCATCCATACTGGGAATAAATTCACAGATACGCATGCGTGCAAAAATGAAGAAATGCACAGAATGACAAGAGCACACATTACACAAGATATATTGAGAAACATCACATGGACATTAGGACATAGGAGTCAAGCCACAGAACATACATGTTATATACACACACAAACTCACACACACACACCTACACCCATATACGGTACATAAACATGCAAACATACACACCTACACACTAACACACACACACCCACATACACACACTTCACACTTTCCAAAACACACACACTCATGTGGGCTGCTAACCTCTGCTCCATCCCACCCACCCTCCTGATTTCCTCCCGTAAAGCTTATCTTATTTGGGCAGCCCTCTCCCCCTGGGCACTGCTGTTAATTAGTTTTCTGCCCTCTTCCCCTGTTTTCCCGGCCTTCTCTCTCCCTCCCTCTCTCTTCCTCCCTCCCTCCTTCTCACTCTCTCCTCCTCTCCTTTCGCTGCGCGTCTGCAGAGCCAGGTGTGTTCACTGAAGTTCCCTCTTCAAAGAGGAGAAGGATGCACCTTCGACAGCCACAGCCACATCTGACAGTGAGGGGGCCAGGCGCCGGTGGCTGCTTACGGACGATTTGGATGAAGGCCGCCGACGCACACTGAGGGAGGAAACATCCCAAATAGCCCAAGTTCCTATTGCATATATTGGTGTGTTGCTATGTGCAATATGCCTGCATAAATTACTTATGAAATGTAAACAGTGAAATGAATTTGTAGCCTGCTCAGACAAAACTCACTGTACCACTGTAACCTTGCTTCATGGTAAAAATTCTCCAAAATAAGTCATGTATAGTTTACATGGTATACATTTATATTCCCTCTATACTTGCACTTTGAAGCTTTCTGAAGTGTTGCATTGCACCTGCGTTGTCCAGCTGTACCTATATGTTAATGTATAGGTAATGGTATGGATGACTACAAAGAGGGCTTGTATGAGAACAAAGTTGAATTGTTTCGGACTTTGTCTCTATTGCTGTCTCCCTCCCCCTGCATGGACTGACAGAAATCTGTGGTTTGGATGCCAGAGAGCATGCCTGTCGGTCGGTTCTTTTTTTTTTTCTACCTTCCAACGACTACAAAGGTTTGATTTGAAAACCTTTCAAATCTTTTAGCATTCGGCTGAAAATCAGCACAGACACAGGGGAGAGAAAAAGAGAGAGAAAATGAGCAAGAGAGAGAGAGAGAGAGAGAGGGAGAGAGCAGGAGAAGGAAAAAGAGAGATACTTCAGAGGATTCCATTGACACCCGTGGGCTTCGTCTACCAACTCATTTCATTATTTATCACAATGCGCAATACTCCCCACGCACCATTGCTTTCAGAGTCAGGCACACCTCACTCACTCTCACACACGCTCTCCAACCCCCCCCCGCCCATCTCTCTCTCTCTCTCACTCTCTCACACACTCTCTCTGTCTCTTTCTCTAACCCCCCACCCCCGGCTCCATTCAACTGAAAATGCTTTGTGCGAGAGCGGGTGAAAATCTATATGGTGAGCTGTGCATGAACTGCACCATTCAGCCTTGGCTCAACTCACTCTGTTGCACCTGTTCCGGTGGAAAACACAGACTGTAAGCATGGCCGCCCACAAGTGCCGCCATTCCCCCAAAATGGTCCTCCTTTCTAATTGCTCCTGTGTCTGTGACTGTGTGTATGTGTGTGAAAGAGAGAGAGAGAGAGAGAGAGAGAGAGAGTGTGTGTGTGTTTGTGAGTGAGAGAAACAGTGAATGAAAGAGAGTAAGTGAGTAAGAGATAGCTAGATGTGTCCCAAAAAAAAAAAAAAGGCAACAAATCTAGAATGTTCTCTCGTGTGCCAAAACTTGTGGCTCTTGTTGACTTTGAAACGCCGGTGGGCGGCCACTCCCAATGACAAACCTGACAAGGAATAAATCACTCGGCGTGATGTCATTAGAAGTGGCCGCCGACTCCATCGCTCCAGCTGAGCGCCGCTTGTCTGTGACGGACAGGCGGTGACGGGGTGCCGCCGCACCACTTCGCGTCGCGTCGCATGGCGCGCCACACACTGCACCGCACCACACCGTGCCCGCCTGTCTGCCTGCCCGTCACCCAGAGGGGCGGCAGAGGCGTCTGAAGAGCAGCGGCAGGCTTCTCCACGTGCCCACCACACCCCCATCCTATCCCACCTCACCCCACTCCCCACTCCTCCCGTGAAGCCTGACAGTTCCGTGGCCCCAGCTGCAGTTTGGGAACGCAACATGCAGCGACAAAACACAGCTAAATATACCTCTGGCAGCCATTTTGTTGTGCAGCACGTGTTTTGTGATTGACAGTGAAAAAGATTACAGATGCTGTCATATGGAGAGAAGCTTTGTAGCGGATGACAGACTGAAGTGTTCAACTGGTATAAACTTTGAAATCTATTTTTACTATTTCAAAAAAACAAACAAAAAAAAATTGTTAATGAATGTGACACAAAGGTCATGACTGGCAATCATGATCAACTATCTTGAGTTGTCTTCCATCAAATTAGCTTTCGCTTGGTGACAATCTTGTATTTCCCATTTCCTTTGGCTTCATTTGGAAAGGGCTGGGCAGAGTTGGCAAGAGCCCAGCCTGTCTATCTGAGAGCACTTGCATGACAGCATTGAGTAGTACTCTCTCAGAGCTCCAGGAGAGGAGGAGGAGAAGAAGAGGAAGAAGAAAAAAAACATAAAATAAATACACCTCAACTGCTAACTTTATCAACTCCTTTGCACAGAGCTCAGCTTTTCACCACCGTCCAGCAAAGTGGCTGCAGAAGGCTGGCAATCTAATAAGCTCTGCCGCAGACTCGGTTATAGATATTGTAGCTTCGCATCGAGTTATGAGAACCTCCATGCACGCGGTGCTCCAGGTACGAGGAGCCGGCTCTTAAAATTGCTGCTCGCAGACAATCTCACAAATCAGGTTTCTGCTACAGTAGCCCAGGATTTATCCAATAGACACCAGGGGCAAGACAGCTCTGGTGTGGAACATGCCACTAAGACAATGTGAACAACAGAAGCAGAGCCCAGAGATGATTTCCTGGAAAGAGTATGATGCACTTAAATCTGGGGGAAAAGCTAAAGTTTTTTTTTCCTGGAAGTGAGCAGATGTGGATTGAGTACCTAACATTAGCCCTATTACATTATTTATGGGAGGCAGAGACAAGTGCAATTACTGTGCTGCTAAGGTAACATGCAGTACCATCTGGTATTTGTATAGAAAGTGGAGAACAACCCCCCCCCCACACACACACACACACACACTCCTCCCCATGCAAAAATATGATGCTGTTGCAATTTTCTGTTCTTGTGCTATGGTTATTGCAATGATGCATCTAAGAAAATGCTTCCTGGCTGACACGATAGACGGAAACCATAAGTGCAAATCAAAGTATTCTTGTGCACACAATATTTCCGAATACTGCGCCCACTCCATAGGGTTATTCTCCTTTACTCAACTATATTTTATATGAATTTAAATCCTTGGCGTGAAGTCGTGCGGCAAAGGGTATTTCCTAGTCCCACTTCATCTTCATCATCGGTCTACAAATACAAAAACGCAGCCATGCAAAGGTCTGCTGGGGGAGAGAGGAAGAACAAAAAAAAACTGCACAAGAGCAAACTCTTGTTGGCCGGTGTCACACTGTAAATGGACACTCACTCACCTGCCTGATCCCCAGTCTGTAGGCCTTGATGCGGTCCACTGATCCTGGGTTCATTTGGGTCCACTGAAGCTTGAAGCCGTACACCCGTGGCCTGTTCTGCCAGAGTGCTCCGTAGGTGTCGTAATAGAACTCCGGTGCATAGGCCTTACCTGCAAAAATAAATATATATACATATATATGTAAGAATCAAAACAAAAAAATACTAAAGTTTTATGAATATTTCAAAATATGAATATGTCTTGATTAGTGTTGTCAGGTGTCTTAGCTTCGTGCTGACACCAGACTGAACTCTTATTATTTTAGCATGAATTGCTAATAAGCATCCTATGATTCATGACAGCTTTTTTTTATTTTTGAACTGAACTGTCCCATTTGTGTCGGAGCGAACCTTGTTTATGCCATGTGTGCAAATGTGTTTTTCGCTTGTCGCGCTAAAAAGCACTGTCACATTGCCTGTTTGATGACAGGGGGACTGAAAGTATTAAAAAGACCCTTTTTAAAGGGTTGAGGAAATTAACTGATTTTCTGGTGGCGAGTGCTAGCTGGTCTGACTCTTTGGCAGAGGTCAAATGGTTGAGTAATTGAAGAGACAATGGAGAGATTTGGAGAATGTGATTAAAAGAAAAGTCACTTGGAAAGCATTCGTGTGAGAGGGGGAGGGCAAAAAAATATATATTTAAAAAGCTGAAAAGACCCATCTTTAACAGCAGTTCAAAGGAAACACGGACACAAAACAAGCATCTAAAGAGGTCTCTTCTATGAACTTGGGAACTGACAGCAATTGAATGTGGGGAAGAAAAAAAAAACGGCTAAGCACGAAAGGCTGTCCATTTCTTGTCAAAGTGAAAGAAAAAAAGGACCCTGCAGTTGCTGAGACTGAACGAAAAACAACAAGATGGAAGCCTTTTAAAATGCTCATTAGAAGCGAAAGGCAAGCAGGATAATGTGCATGCAGACACAAACATGAGAGAACGGCTCCATCACCGGGAGACTGTAACTCACATGCCAGAGTGGCTTGGGAGACACGTGTGTGTGTATGTGTGTGTGTGTGTGTGTGTGTGTGTGTGTGTGGTTGATTGAGAGGTTTTGCTAGGGGTGGGGGAGGGGTAGAGACAGGAACACCACGCAGGATGGCAGGAGAGAGGAAATTTACAATTGGTCTGTCCACATGTGAATAAGTGCCAGCTTGAGTGGCGTGTCAAGGTTGGGGAGGAGGAGGACAGGGGAGGGAGGAGGGGATACAGGTTAGAGACACTGAGGAGAGAAATGAACAGAGGCAGAGAGAGAGAAAGAGAGAGAGAAAGGGGGGAGCGAGAGAGAGAGAGAGAGAGAGTGAAGGGATGGGGTGTGTGAGAATGAAAATAGCTATGGAGATATGCACATCCATATCCTGTGTGTGAATAAACCGGGAGAGATTTACGTAAATACATACAAACATACACAGACAGACAGATATATGAATCCATAGGCTGATAGAAATCAGATAGAAAAACACAGAAATACTAGGTAGATGTACAGATGTGCTGAGAGAGAGGAGGAGAGAAATGTGCTGATATGTGCAGCCGTGAGATTAATCCTGTCACCTGCGGCTGGTTTAGTGGACGCTTATTAACGAGGGGAATCTACAGGCCCAGCTAATAGGCCGCCCACTTGGAGTAAAGCTGGCATATAAAACCATGGGATGGTGGTGAGGCAGTGTGGGAGGGGAGGGGACATTTTCCCAGGGTTGGAGAACCATGGCTCTGCTGTCAGCCCATCACACCACAGGATGCTACCCCTGCAGATGATTGGGGGATTGAGAGTGTGTGTGTGCATGTGTGTGTGTGTGTGTGTGTGTGTGTGTGTGTGTGCATGAGATCTAGCGTGGCACTAGGTGCCCAGGCAATCATGTCTCGTCAGGCTCACTGGTCACTGGAGCACCAGCAGGGCAATCTCCTCCAACACGTCTGTCATTGCGGCCCCAGCCTGGGCCAAAGCTTTTATAATGCCGACGGGGAATGAGAGCGAGGGTCACATGATCGGCACTCATGCCTCTAATCAATCATTTAAAGACTTCTATCTGCTGATTAAAAGAGTGGAATCAGGCGCGCCACCAGGAGTGAGCTTGGAGCTGGGTAGCCGAGGTGAAATCCTCCAGCCAGCGATGGGCCTTTAATAATGATAAGATTGCCTACCCTTGTGCTCTCTCCCGTCCAAAGCTAAATTGCTTCGGAATTGGCCAACTGTTGTTGGAGCATGCCTGTAAATCATATAATGTTGGTTGGGACGGGGTCCAGAGCTGATGGGCTTTTTTGGTGTGTGTGTGTATGTGTGGTATGTGTGTGTGTGTGTGTGTTGGGGGAGGGGGAGGGGGGGGGCTCAACACAGGATCCCCCCCAAAGCAACTCAGCAGAAACGATGGAGAGCAACCCATACATGTAGACTTTAATAATCAGATTACTGTGTGGAGCCTGATTGACTGCAGGAGACGAACCGACTGCTCGATATGGCCTCAGAATGAGGATCGCGCCAACTACCATGGCAACAAGCCTGGCTCATTGGTGATGATGTGGTTAGGGGCACAGGGGTTAACCACCCCGGAGACCCATTCTCACAGCTGACTGGGTTGAATGATCTTTTTCTCTCTGCCATGCTGAAGACTATGTTTAAATCTGAACTCTAATATCACATTAGAATAGCATTACATTTGCAGAGAAATATTTGATTGTGAAATTGTGAAGTTTTATTGTCTAGACTGACTAGTTTGAAATGCGAATAGTGTGACAAATGTAATGAGAATGAGGCTTGTTACAGCAACTGAGACATCTTGATTTGGTTCCAGTCAGATATCTTTCAACATGGATGGTGTTGGGTTCTATTTAAAGAGCCCTTATTTGAAGCGACGAAGGACCGTAGGGGAAACGGAAAATGGTTCTACCACATTCATAGCTAAAATGATTCAAGCTGAATGGGCTCAGGAGGAGCCATGGCAGATTGCGAGACACCCATCATTCAGCGTTGCTCATCACAAACCATGGGAGCAAACATCAAGCAGATTGGAAGGGGGTGAGACATGCCCTCTTCTTCATGACAGGTAGCTTGACGGAGGCAGCTTGACGGACCAAGAGGATGCCTGTCATGTTAGACATGTGCGCAGTTGTAAGCATGTTTGTTTGCATGTGTCAGCATGTGTGTGTGTGAGTGCAAATGTGTGTGTGTGGGGGAGTGATTGCATCTATCTGCATGGAACTTCATCAGCTGACGGAGGCACACACTGTCCATCTTCAAACAGCAGAAGTGAAAAAGCCTCTGCTCTGTCTTATACTTAACCAACACACACACACTGTCTTGCCATGAATATTTCATCTCAAAGTCCAGCTGTCACCCTAACAAGCAGTCAGTCACAGGCGCAGTGAGGCGACACTGGGGCCACTCGCCAGCAACACACATACACACACATCTCTCACAGACATCACACGCATTTCCCCAGTCAGAGGGTTCACTCCATGTGACACACACACACACACACACACACACACACACACAAACACAGACATCTCCAGTCAAGAGATTCACTCCTGACTTAACCTTCATCTCTGACGAAGCTGTCAAAAAAGTACATATACACACACAGAAATACACACACACACACACACACAGAGTCACAAAAGAAGCTGCCTGACGGGAAAAATGACCAGCGTGCATATGAGAGCGACGTGCTCACCCGGATAGGGCAGCAGCGATCAGCAAAGATTCAGTGATTCCTTTTTGTCAGTGAGGCCCTGTGCCTACTCCTGCGTGTATGTGAATCACGTGGACGTGATGGCCCCAGACACCTAAAAGTTAATGCCTCGGAGCCAGACTGTTTGCTGTGCTAGCTGTCAGCCATCCATCTTTAGGACCCGTAAAAAGTAATGGCTATACATGTGTTTAACAGGGACACACGGACACACACACACAGAGCGGGAGAGAGTAAGGGAAAGAAAAAGAAAAGAAAGAGAGGGGGGAAAGAGAAAGAAAGAGAAAGGATGGAGAAAGGGATTGATACAGATACAAATGAGAAGAGAGCGATTGAGAAAGAGAGAGACAGAGAGAGAGAGGGCAGTTTTTGTTCTGATGGGTGAGTTTTATATTGGCTGGGCTTTTGGTGGAAAAAGACAACACATGTGTGTGTGCGTGTGTGTGTCTGAGTGTAGTGTAGGGTAGTGTGTGTAGTGCAGTGTGTGTGTGTGATATAATCCTCTTTTATGCCTGCTGAGCAGCAGAGGAAATTGTCAATGCAAATTATATGATTAGTGGCGAAACATCTCCAAGAATAACCTAAGCCTCAGAAGCAGGTAGATCATATTCAGCTTCTCCTCCTCAGCACTCATTGCTACCGGGTGGCTCATCAACTATCTGTGATGTATGGCCTGAATGTTAAACAACAAAAAAAAACCTCAGAAATCTCACAGGAGTCAAAAACGACTTGCGAAAAACAACAAAAGCGGGCCAAACGACGATGCAGGCAACTTGCAACTTACGCCGTGGCACAGAATGAAAGACGAGCCTCGCTCTCAAACACTGACTGAGCCAATTGTTCCGGGTGACAAGGCAATGCATTTCTAGCCTTGCCAGTACAGGTGAGAAGCAGCCAATCCCAAAATGTCCACGCTCTGAACCGTTAAGCCAATCTAGGGCAGCACAAGTAGTATCGCTGTCTTTGGTTCACGTCGAACACTGACAACATGAAGAGACATGGTTAAACAGGAGAGCGATTAAATGTAACATTTTCCGACATTTTTTTGCAAGTACGTCCTTCAAAGTCTTCTACAACTGCCACCAATTTTCACATCCTATTCTTCAACATCAAATGTATGTATCAAACTGTATAGTGTTTTGTCTTTTCAGTGGGCAAAACAATTGCTTTTTGTGCTTGCATAAAAAGCAGTTAATTAGATTTGCGCAAGCCTTGTGTTTATCGACAGTGACAAGGACATCACCCTGAAGCATTTGACCAAAACTGTGCAATTAAAATTCTAAGACGAAAGAAGGGGAGAGAGAAGGAGGAGGGGAAAAGTGAAGCTGCGACGGGGAGTGATATCTGAAATCAGGAACACAAAGAATGGCACAGAGGATGGGAACGGACTAGGCGGGTCAAAAGCAGATTCATTAAAATGCTGTTGTACCCCTCTAATTAATTACCAATTCTTTGCCCATTCACAAGCCTGTTCTTTAACTTTCCAAAGAGTGAAATGTGAGCTCCAGGCTCCTTCAAGACCATCTGTAATTATACAAGCCAGAGGAAGAAACAATAGAACATTCCGGGTGACATACAAACAAATACAACATGGCACTTTTAAAATGGGGGGGTGGAAAGTCATTTTAGAGGAGTCAATTTCATTAGAAGGCACCTATTGTCAGTGTAATAAAATATATTTATTTACAGAGCCATTGACTGCACACTTCACACATAGAGTGCAATATTCTAGTAATGTTGAATATTCAATATTCAATAAACAGCAACACTTACGACACTGAGAACATCATTCAGCAGACACATAAAAAAGAGATGATCAATAACACATAGATCTCGAAATAAACATCATATTAGCCACTGTGCTTTTTACTCCATTATCAGTACAGACTATGTAATATTCACTAAGCAGCTGGACGGCAGTAAAGGCACTGAATTTAAAGTAAAGAACTGCAATGTTAAACATGCTCTATGTAATAATTAAACTATATGCGTAGCCTGTGCCCTCCATCCTGGCAGTGCTATTGTATGCCCATGGGTACTGCTGTAAAAGAGATGGCAGCGCTGCCAGGGTTTCTAGGCACATCCATTGAAGGCTGGGAGCACTGCATTGACGGTGACCTTTATGACATGTCAATGATGGTGCTGGAATCCTGAGATCCTATCCATCCTGGGCTGGCTGTCAGAGCTACGTGCCAGGAATGCCCGCCGAGAGACCCAGTGCCAGAGGCCTTGGACAGTATGCCATGCATATGATATACTAAGCTCTGTCCGAGAATGCTAACGCTTTAAGACAAAAACAACAACAACAACAACAAAAAAATAATAATAAGAGCCTGCCCAGAACTGTCAGCAATGGCAGTCTTTTCATGATTGCATCAAACTGCACCTAAGAGAGAAAGTGGGTGTGTAAGGTCAATAAAGAAACATAAGCAAATAATGTAAACAAAATAAACTGATCACTATTTTGCTTCGTTTCTTATGGGAAAAGGCATTCGTGCCGCATGGTATTTTAGCTTCGACTGTGTCCAGTTGTCTCTTGATGACACGTCAGTGAGATAACAGCAGTCATGAGCTGTCATGCAGGGTTTTTGCTCTTCGGTGCGGTGACGCATTCTGGCCTGTTGCGTGCTGGCGATGACATGACACGCAGCTCTAAGCAAAGATGCACCGAGAGTTGCCTGCTCCACATTGTCAGCGGTTAGCGGATGTCAAAACAAACAAATCACACCATGTCGCTGACTCATCCTTACAAGACTCACGACGATCCCAGCAATCGATACCATTCTCATGCCATTCCAAGATGATTTTCATGGCCGAGTGAAACCGTTTAACGTTTACCTTCCACTCCCCTTGCTTTCTTGTCAGCCCTATTGTTTGGGAAAGTTGCTTGTATAAAATGTCATAATAAACTGGCACTGCAATCGTGTTTACAAAACCTCACATGAACTGCGACGCTTCCTAAAGGCATTTGCTCTAATTTGATAATTTGACTGTAAGACATTTTACAGTCACGACATTGACAATATACGGCATCAATAGATGTGCCAGGGACAAGTAAAAACAACTGAACTGTGACGAACACAACACATCAAGCGTGCGGCAACCCTCCGAAGTTAAGCCTAATTGCAGTGTGGTGAAAACGCTGTGACTGTCTCGCTTGACCTTCACTATAAATACCGCAGGTGATATGTTCCCAGACACAGGAAGTGGCCATGTGGTTCAGCCTGAGTGTTCAGTCTGTCTCAAACAGCCTCATCAACACTTGCTGTGTTATCTGCCTTGTCTTTTCACACCGTGGCTGCATGATGTAAACCACTCAATTAACTCAACTGCAGTTTTTGAGTTAAAGTTCTATAAATGTGCATGTCAACTCCACAGTGCTCCACAGAAGACACAACACATTAAGTTCTATCCAAAGCCAAATGGGACTGAACAGCAATAAATTCAATGGTGCTTGGAGACCGAAAAGGCAACATCAAATTCACATCCTAGTTAAATGCAGTCTATATCAATCAATCTCCCACAGCACTACACAGAATTCTGCAACAAGTTGGATACTTCCAAAAGCTGGACAATCTCCCACACCCGGCCTGGGTCTAGATAAACGACTCGAATGCAATAACAATGAAATCCACTCAAAAGTATCAATCAATCCAAAACGGAACTGTTGGTTAACCACCAGAAACCCAAATATAGAAAAAAAAATGCAAAAAACATTTTCAATCTTTGAGATGTTATGCATAAATGAGCTTTTTTGTATTGACTGCCCCTCAAGATGAAGGCAAATTGCTTCAATGAATATAAGCAACAAACGATCAGATCAATGCTAAGGTCATAAGGTCAACCCTATAAGTACAGATGCTAGAAACACATGTATCTTTGCATCAATATACTGCATGATATCATATATGGCCAATGTTACATGATACATTTGAATAAAACTTGCGTGCTGAATTTTACATACCACATGCTAGCAATGTAAACGTGCAGTTTGCTGAGTTTTACATTTGATTGAAACAATGTACACTATTCTAAACTTGGTAAACTAGCAACATAGATCTAATAGCAATCTCAGGTGTCGAAATGCATCAGAGTTATTTTGCCAGCACACTAACTGCATGACCTTGCTTAATGGTACCAGACACAAGCCAGCCTATCTTCCAAGGTCACGGCCCACAGACCCTCTCACCTGTGACCAGGAAGGTGCAGCGTCCGGCCCCGGCCTCGTTGGTGATGTCACAGGTGTACTCGCCGTAGCCTTCACGGTTGAGCGCACGCACATGGTACTCTGTCTCGTCACGCTGATTGAAATCACCCACGGTGAGCAGGCGTGTGCCCAGCTTCCACTCGTACTTGAGCACACGGGAGGGGTGCGCCCGCAACACACGGCACGTCAGGGTGAAGGCACGGCCCAGGCCCTGCCGTATCTCAGTGTAGATGGGCTCCACAGCCGGAGGGTCTAAGTGAAAGAGAGAGAGAAAGAGAGAGAGAAATAGAGAGAAAGAGAGAGAGAGGGTCATCAGAGAGGCAAGTCACAAAAGGGAGGACTGAAAGGGGGGGGGGGGGGTAAAAAAGGTACTTTGACTTTGTTGAGTTGCAGGAGGTTCCCTTGTCAAAAGTAGGGAACTTCTTTGGTGCCATGCTGAAAGCATTTTGATGTCAAGGCTTTATGGAAAGGTTGGAGAGAGGACATGGGTCTATCCAGTTCCATTTCTACAGGCCGATCAAAACCAACATCTTATCTGATCATTTCTCTCATAGAATATAAACAAGATATAACTTTAGCTTAGGTTTGGAAGGCTTAAAAGTTTACTATAATCACCCTTCTGACATGAAGTCCTAATTATAGTAAACACTTTTAATGCACAGTTGTTATCTTGATGCAAAATTGTGCATCCTTTTGTCATCTAGGGTTAGGGGTTCATCTCATTGCATACTTATCAAATTAAACTCACACAGTTTAACAGACTGGCATGGGAACAGTGCTATTTAAAAGTGCTGGCAATTAAATAAATACATAACCAAAATTGGAGAAATAGCAGGAGGACATGAATCTTTCAGATCTCTCATTAAATATGAAAACCACAGCCAAGGCAAAAAAAGAGAAAGAGAGGGAGAGCTTGTGAGAGAGAGAGAAAGAGCGAGAGATAGAGATAGATAGATAGATAGAGAGAGAGAAAGAGTTGAGGGGAAAGAATTTGCAGCCCCACTGGGTGCTTATCTCAACATATTTTGGTAATCTTAAGATAAAAAAACTCATCGCAGTGCTGCAAGATGCCCCCGGCTGCAAGATCAAGAAGAAACAAGCCGTCAACTCTGACTACCGACAACTGATAAAAAAGAAGAAGAAGAAAATTCCAAAATAAATAAATAAACTGTGAATAAACACTGCTTGAGAGTCATTCTAATACAACTAATGTTCCTTTCCCCCTGCCTATTCTTCACCGGATTCAGCTTTTATGCTCAGGTTTTTGTGTGTTTCGCCTAATCAAAGAGGCTAAGCGCACTGAACAGCTTTGTATTCCTGAAGGAGCAATCCTTCCTTGAGGCCAGTTGGAAACAAGGCATTCCACATGCTGCTCCTAATGCTCTCTGTGACACCAGGTTCTCACGGTGAGGCACCCCCTTTCCTCATGCAGCGTTGGTTTTATTTTGGTCTGCAAGCTTTTTGGCTTCATTTTAGAACCATATTAGTGTCTGTATTGCTAAGATAAAACAGGCTTTATGGACACACTAAGAGAGAATCCCACTATAAAACGCAACATCAGAAATGATTTCTTATACTGCTATATTCTGAAATACTTTACTTCATCAAGGATCTGTTAATTAATCCATTATTTATCAGTAAGTAACTTAATTATAGTCTTATTATAAATAACATTATTATACGTTATAGTAATTATTATAAGTAACTGTATAATAATAAGTCAATATAAATTATAAGTATATGTAAATACATGAATTATCTATGAGTAAAGTAGCAATTACAGTTGTCTATTGCATGTGTAGTCTTCATGGCCTCTACAAAAAGGTTGCTGGCATCCTGTACTTCTTCACATTTTCAATGTAGCAGAGAAAGATACAGCAGAAAGATTAGTAAGATTAAATTCTCAGCTTCACTTTAACCACTGACCATTACAATGTCAACATGTAGTATCTTCTATACATAATAGTACGCTGAACAAGGTCAACATGTAGTATCTACTCTACATCATAGTACGCTGAACAATGATCAGTGTTGATATGAAGCTCAAGTGTATTTCAAATCAGAGCCGTTCACTGCTTTTGGCCACTCAACAGACCACAACTTTGAAAGGAGAACAAACTCTAAAGAAACAAACTTTATAACGACCACAAAAGCAAGAAATACCAGTAGATAGACAGTAAGAAATATATAGAACCATAGACGGATAGAGAGACAGACAGATAGAATGAGACAGAGACAGAACTTGCTGAATTATTTGGCCCAGTGTGTGCGTTACTACTCGGTGCTTGTGTCAGCTGTGGCGGTGGCACACTGCTGAAGTGTGGGGCCCACTGGGGCTGCGCTGGAGCCATCCGGCAGAGATGGGAGAGAGAGAGAGAGAGAGAGGAGAGTGTGGCTCTCCCTGTGCAGCCACGCAACATTACCCCTCATTACACTCTCAGCTCAGCCACAGCAGACATCTACACACCACACACACACACCCCACACACAACCACACACACACTTGTGAATACAGCGCTACTCAGAGTGATACATGTTTCTCTGTGTTCCACGCAGTTAGGACAAGTTCCTGCTAGACTCCAATTCTTCTTTTCCACCCCTTGTTCTTTAGTCATTCTGGAAAACGAGACAAAGAGCACTGTTTCCAAATAAAGGTTCCCACATGGAGAAGTGTAATATTAGTAATCACGAACTAAAAGGTCAGACTGGTATTTTATTAGGGGGTACTGATCCTACAAACTTGTATCTGAGGCCTTGAGTAATTACATTCAGTCTCTCACATACTGTATGGATGCACACAAGAAATGTCTCTTTTAGCCAAACATGATCCCTTTAGTTCTGTAGAGCTAGCTTTTGGTTCATAGACAAAATATCATCTTTCTTTGAGAAAAAAAAACAATACCAAACCACAACCCATTAATCATTGAAAGATCAAATGCAATATTACATTAAACAGCCCCGTGCAAAATATGTCAGACAGCCATCTCACTGCAACACTGATGGGCCTGGATAAGTTGCCTATAAATTATAAATCTGCTCAGGCTATTATGGTCATTAATCATGGGACGGTTGTCTGGGCAACCATTAGCGATTTGCTGTAGAGGAGGAGAACTTTTCCCACATTGCTGAATTAGGTTTTGTGCCATCTGAAAAAGGTCCTTTGTAAATGTTATGCCTTGAATCTAATAGGGCAGCAACATTCTTTCTTTCATCTGCTCTGAATTGGATTATTGTGAGATTATAGTTATTTATTTATTTTTTTGGCAAGGAAGGAAAAAGACAAACAAACTGACTCTAATAGTTTGGCACGTTTGCCATGCTTCCCTCTCAGACTGATTTCAAGGCTTCTGTATGTGATCATTTGTACCACACCCCCCCCCCCCAACCCCCTTTAAAAAAAAAAAACCCACCTTCATCACTTTCTCTCTATTAGACGATGATGTGGTGGATAAAATGAAAGGGAGGCAAGAGGGAGAGAGATAGAGAGGGAGAGGGAGAGAGGGAGAGAGAGAGAGAGAGAGCAGGAAGGATGAGTGAGTGTCTGGCTGGCTTGTGTCAGCTCTTGCTGCACAGACTGATGGATTGATAGCATCTGCTGGATCAGCAGGCTAGTTTACTTTCCTCTGAAAACACTTTCCGCAGAGGCCCTATACTAGGTGTGTGTGACTCTACTCTAACACACACACACACAAACATACACACACGCATGCATGCAAGCACACACGCACGCACACGCGTACGCGTACGCGCACGCACACACACATTCCAATAACAAACATCATTAAACCGATGATCTGAATGGGAGACGTACTGAATCCTGAGCAACGTGTTCCCCGACCGAGGTGTTCAGTTCGGTGTGAAGATTGAATTTTCACAGCCAATGAGGCGTGCCATGCCACATATTGTCATTCTGAATTTCACGGACCGCTCGCCAAAATTGAACGGAACGGAAGTTGAGTATTTGGTGGCTGAATGAGGCTGTTATAGACTCAAGATGAGAGTTTGTATGTGTGAGTGTGCGTTTGTGTGTATTTGTGTGCGCATGCATGTGTGTGTGTGTGTGTGTGTGTGGCTGGGGGCATGTGCATATGTGTGCACGTTAGTCTGCATATCTGTGTGTATATGTGTGTGTGTGTGTGTGTGTGTGTGTGTGTGTGCGCGCACGTGTGTGTGTGTGTGCTACTCTGCATTCGAGGAGTGGGTTGTTAGACTCTCTCTCTCTGCAAAAGGCTTCATCTGCACCAATCTGGACTCAGCGGGAGAGAGAGGTTTGCTATGCTCAAAAACAATATGGCCCCTTTCCCCAAATCCTATCTTACCACATCTCTCTGAATATTATCCTTCTGTGGAGAACAACAGGAGAAACCACTCTACTTTAGAAAACTCAGAAAAAGAGAGAAAGAGCGAGAGAGAGAAAAAAAGTAGAATGAAAGAAAGGGAAAGAGACAGACATAGATAGATAGATGGATAGAGAGAGAAAGAGAGAGACAGAGAGACAGAAAAAGACAGACAAACTATATAGATGCCTCATGCTTATTTCATGCTGGGAGCTTTGCTTAAAGCACTCGGCCGTGTACAGAAATCCCTCCTCTTCTTTCCTCCAACCAAATCCACCATCAGTCACAGTCTGGAGTGGACGGAGAGTGTGACAAAAAAAAGTGACAAAAAGCAAAAAAGAAAGAATAAAAGTAACTCCACACGCATTTTAAACAGCTTGCCCGCACACTGCCACAAAGGGAGCTATAATAACCACCATTATCCATCGTTGTCATATAGGGGGCCTTGTTGGTGGGTGACATTGCAACATGTAGTGACGGGAGACTGGGGGTGATGGGGAGGATGGCGAGGGGGCAAAATATGTGTTTGCCCAGAATAAGTGTGTGTGCATGTGTGTCATGTGTGTGTGCATGTGTGCGTGTGTGTGTGCATGTGTGCGTCTGTGTGTGTGTGCACACATGGGGAGGGTTACACAGAGTTTCGTCAACCCAGACTGGATGAGCGGCTGAGCTGCGCTGACGTGGCAAGGGGGCATATGCATTTTTCATATGTCTTTGCCTCTGTGCCTGGAAGAGGTGGGGCTCTGTGCGCTCGCACTCCTAAAGTACAAAGCGCTCGTGTTATTTACCACTTTTGTAGCACAAAATGTCTCAATTACACCTGGGAGGGGTGGAGCAGATGGAGAAGGGGCTTTTTGAAGGGGGTGGGGTGTGTAGGTGAGTGTGGGGTGAGGGGGTAAGGGAGTATGGGGTGGAGATGGGGTTGGGGGTTTGTGGGTGGAAGTAAGTGGAGAAGGAAGGAGTGTTGACGTGTCGGAGAGGATGTCGGGGAAGGCTCAGCGCGTGTTTGCTCGCCTGACAAGTTCACTCGGAGAGTGTCACCGAGTGAGCGCGAAAACAAAATGACAAACTGTAGCCTGTGTTTGCGTATAATACTAGGGTGTCAGGACAGATAATAGAAGGTGTATATCCACTATGGAGAGAGAGAGAGAGAGAGAGAGAGAGAGACAGAGAGAGAGAGACAGAAGGGAAACAATGCAAAATAAAAGCACACATGGAAGTAGTGTGCTAGGTTGGAGAGAAACAACAACAAAAAACACACACACACCCACACACACACACGGTAGTAGCGTGTTGCATCCCCACCACGCCATGGGACTACTCCACTAGCGTGCAGTGCATGAATGGGTGACGGCACTTTGAAATTTTGTGCCTTACTTCAGTGTGTATGTGTGTGTGTGTGTGTAATGAAAGAATTCTTCTTTTACATAAATGAATACTAGTGGGGATAAATTAGCTCTCTACTAATTAGGCTGGCAGCCAGCTTTGAATGCCATGCTTAGTGAACAGCCTGAATGAAACACTGGCATTGTGTCAGGAGTAGTCAGCGCCCCTCGTCCTTCTCGCTAGGGGAGCGGTCTTCAATACCCACTGTCCAGCCTGCCTAGTCCTCCAGTTAATCAGAGCACCAAATTTATCACCTTGCCATGAGGGGTGTGTCTCTCTCTGTAACTTGCTCTCTTTCCATCTCACTGGTCTCTCATCCTCTTCTTTCATTCTCCTTTCTCCCCTTTCTTTCTCTCCCTCTCTATCTTCTCTAACATACCCTCGTTGTCTCTCTCTCTCTCTCTATCTACTTGTCTCTCTCATCTCATTTTAATCTCGCCATTTCAATATGCTCTCCACAAACCCTCTCCACCAAAAAGGAGCCCGGTTTCAAACGCTCATTAAAACCTATGGTGTCATAGTCATGCGGCTTACATCACCATGCCTTAGATCACGCTTTTCCCCAAGAAGTAATTACTTATTACCAGGAGAGAAAGAGTTCAACTAAATGAGGCTCTACAACCGATAATAATTGCCGGTCCGCTTCCAAAGGAGAACAGATGAAGCTCTGCTAGCCCAGTCCTTTTCATCCACCCCCAGCTCTGCCAACTTCCCATCAGCCTTTGCCACAGACGACAGGTCACAAGCCTGATGTCTATAGAGAGATCATACTTATGAGCATAAAGCTACTCATTTCTGTACTGTAAAGAGAGAGAAAGAGAGAGAGGGATGCCGTTATCAATCACAGTCTTTGTAAATTGAGGGGAGTGCAATCGTGGCTTTAATGAATGGAATAATTTTAAGTGAAACACACACACACACACAGAGACAGACAGAGTGCCTTCTCCATTTTTTGTTGCCTGGCTAATTATGTTCCCAATGGTATGACTTTATGTCAATGGATCAGCATGTATAGCATTCAAGTAAGGCGATTTTTAGAGAAGGCCATTTTCCAGATGGCACGTCAGATCACCTTCTCTTGCACTACTGATACTTCCAATATGAGTGATTGCATTGCCCAAAACTGATCTAAGAACTATTGGATAGCCTTTTGATCCAGACATTTTGCGCGCTCTCTTTCTCATTAATCCTTGTGGAAAAAAAAGATTTTCAGACCCATCAGGCTGTGGCCGTTTGGTAGTGCACTAAGGACATCAGTTACGGTGTTAAAAGAAATGTCACACTCTAATGAGACAGAATCATTGCACTGGAGATCAAGACAGTGAGACATGGCAAGAGAGTGGAGAGAGGGATGGAGAGAGAGGGAAGGGCAAAAACGGGATGGGGGGATTTGTGTGTATGTGTGTGTATATGTGTGTGTGCGTGTGTATGTGTGTGTGTGGTGTGTGTCTCAGGGAGTCAGAGCGTTGTCAGAGCACTGAGAGCAGTGCTCCAGAACATAATGACAATACATGATCATGTGACTCTCCAGCCTTATTCTCTTGCTCTTTCTCTCTAGCTGTCTCCATCTATCCCTCCATTCCTCCATCTCTCCCTATTCCCTTTCTCTACCCTGCTCCCACCTCACCCCTGCAAAGCTTTCAAACGCAGGTGAAAAAGTGACAAGTGCGCCAATTGACCTTTGCAGGGTGACGCAGTTATGCACACCCCACCACACACACACACACACTCGACACAACTGATGAAGTTGAAATTCCTTTGTCAGTACCAGGTCTCCGTGGCGACGATGACCACCTAGGGACACCACCGACAGGGCAATCGACTGCTCCCCCCGCCCACGACCAACCAAGAGTCATGAGGTATCCGTTTTGCCATTGAAGAAGAGTTTGCCAAGAGACATGTGCCCAGCCAATGAACGCAATTAACCCCCAGTGGGGTAAAGGTGGTGGTGGAATCAGAGGGTCGTCTGGTGAGAGATTGGGGTGGTGGGGGGGATTAGTGAACTCGTGCAGGGTAAGACTGCAGCAGGGACACTCTCCAGAGGGCCAGCGCTTTAATTGGGTTCAAGTGAATTACCTGAGCACTCTCAATTAAAGTCCCTCTCGATCTGCACCCTGGCAAGTTCGTTATCTGTTTCTCTGTCATAATCAGTTGGCATCAAGCTAGCCACAGAGGCCTAATTGGTCACGTGTTCTTTTATGCATTCCTTGTTTGTCTTATCAAGGTTGATAACATCCGATACCTTTGCATTATATCTTAATTGAACACTGTATTGTCTAATTTATTAGTAACAATACATTGCTATTATTATAATTAGTGGTGGTAGCACCTTTTCAGAAACTAACTGAATGTCTCTGTCATTTGAATGTAGAAATGTTTCTCTGAATTCTCTATATCTCAGTTTAGTACCTAATTCTGTTCCCTGCCTTCTGCTTCAACACATTTAGAGGTTGCAGAACCCGGACTGAATCACTGTTATACATTCAGGACAAGCACCAGGCAAACGTTTCCCAGGCAAACTCCTCTGTTTTGCAAGCTGTGGTCATTAGAAAAGCTTGTGGTGCTGGTGTATTCTCTTGAACTCTCCTGCAGTTCAGAGGCTCCGGGTGACGCCACAGAAAGCAAACGACAGGAGGGCTTTGGGGAAAATCATCTCTAAATGGGGACAACGAGAGTGTGGGGATCACAGACGAATCTGGGAGCTTTGAGTACAAGGGGGCTTCCTGGGTGGATGAGACGAGAGGGGTGAGGGGTGGTGGGGCTGGCCGGCCTTGTCTGGAGCTGTTACCAGCAACCCTTCTATACCTCCTCAGAAACAGAGCTCAGCCATCAGCAGCAGAGAACAGCACCACACAGAGGTTGGAGGGACTTCTAGGGACTGGGGCTGCATATAGTTGTGCACTGGGTAGGTAGTTAACAGATGGCTCACAGGCATTTAGATGGCCACTTAGTGCTCATAGTAAATGTGTGTGTTGGTGTGTGTGTGTGTGTGTAGGATGAGGGAGGAAGCAGTTGTGGGACACTGCTGTTTTAATTTCTTTACCAATATAACAGGGCAATGCCTACCTAAAGCCCTTCTGCTCTGGTGAGAAATCCAAAGCAATCGCTCTTTCTCTCTCTCTTCCAGTAGGTGAAAATATATCTTCCCTCTTTTCCTCCACCCTTACTCCTCTTTCTCTCATTCCCTCTACCTTTCACCCCACTCTCTTCTGAGTCACTCTCTCCCTCTATCCATCTCTCTCTCTTTCTCCCTTCCCCCACCCTCTCTCTCTCTCCTGCACAGCGCTGTTCAGCTGTCACAGATATCAGCACACATTATCCTGTGGCATACATCTGAGCCTGGCCCTTCAGCGTGCCCAGATTGCTGTGCTCAGGATTACCACCAACCCCTCATCATCGCAGCCCTGCTTCATTCTACACACACACACACACACACACACACACACACACACACACACACACACACATACACATACACAAAAACATACACATCCTCTCTTTTTTTCACATAAATAAGCACACACTCACACACACACACACACACACACACACGTCACTGCAATCACGGTCTCTGGCACAGGGGAAATGAGTGGGAGTGAACCAGAGGCGGAGGCTAAAAGGGAAGAGGGAGTTTTGTGACACAAGCGAAGAAGGATGGCATAAGTGTATGGCTACATTGACAGTGGGTTTAGAGAAGTGTGTGTGTGTGAGTGTGTGTGTGTGTGTGTGTGTGTGTGTGTAAGAGAGAGATTGGTGGGGGTGATAGTGGTGAGTCATCACAGCCTGAGATTCTCTCTCTCTCTCTCCACATACACACACATAATAATGAACACACACACACACACACACACACACAGACAACACGCACATGCACACAAGCAAAACTGGACATTCTTCTATTCTACAAATGGCTATGGCATGCCCAGCTCTCTCTGCATGCCCAGCGCTCTCTCTCTCTCTCTGTCTCTCTGCCTCCAGTCATCCTATTACAGGGTCCATGAAAATAATAGGAGGGGTTATATGTGGTGGGCGATGGATGGAGAGAAAAAAAGAGACAGAGAGAGAGAGAGAGAGCCCCCTCTGCAGTTATAGCTGCAATTCTGTTCTGTCCAAAGACAAACACGTATTGCCTGAAGCCCAGAGAGACAGGAACACATTAAGGGGACGGGGCTTGGGGAGAAAAAGGAAGCACGTATATACATGTTAGATAACGTGCTTCATGACAGAAGAGTATGGGATTATGGTATTAGACCTTAAGCCCATGCAAGCTGTACACACTTCCGTAGTATCCACAAATCTGGGTTATAAAGACATAGGGATTTTTTTCGGTTTATTTTTTTATTTTTGGGGGGGATGGGGGGTGGAATGGCATATTTATGACATCGAGGAATGTTTTAATGATTAGCATTCCCCTAAATGGCTAATCAGTGTGTTTCTGTGCTAGTGCCCACTGCTGTCGGGAAAAAACATTGGGCGTCTTGGCCCATGTACGGCATGTTCGGGGAAATGTGCTGCTGAATATTGCATGACATAAATGCACCATTCCGGGGGCCTCTGCTTTATCCAGTTCGCTATTACCTCAAGCGACTGGAGTCGGGAAGAAAGAGTGAGAGAAAGAGAAAGAGAAAAAGAGAGAGAGAAAGCAAGTGAGAGAGAGAGTAAGAGTGGGAGAGGGAAAGAGAGGTACATTGGAACAGAGAAGACGAGGAGAGAAGAAAGGGAAAAAAAAAAAGTCCTCCGCTCTGGGTGACCTTGAGATGGTAGCGAGAGACATAATGAGAGATGTGAATCATGACCAACTGCCCAGCAACCGCTATTGAGGCCCTCGTCGGTGCTAAAATAAAAATAACATAAATTTTAGAGCCTTACATTCTGTGGGGTTTCTTTATCCTGGAAAATAATGGAGACAAATGCTCTGCTTTGGCTGTTCCAGTTTGTAGAAAAAAGAGAGAGCTAGAGAAAGAGCTTCAGAGAAAAAGAGAGAGGGAGAGAGAAGGAGAGAAAGCAAACATCTCATTTGCAGTCCGCAAGCTGTTAGCGATAGACGCTAGCGTGGAATGGTAAAATCAAACCGGCTCTCAAGCGCTTGGTCATGGCTTCCTGCGGTTACCCGCCACTGTACTGCGTGCAGCGTGTGCAAATACAACTCCACACTTGAGGTGACGGTGGGGGGCGGTGACAGGTTGTGGGTTTGGTGATGGTGGTTGTTTGTTGTTGTTGTCGCGGTTGTTTTTGTCGGTGGCGGTGGCGGTGGTGATGCTGGTGGTGGTGGTAGGCAGAGGGTGGGGGGGTCTGTATTTGTGAGATCAGAGCCTCCTCCACCTCGCTCGTCACCCTGCTGACATCTTGCTGATACTCTTTCCCTGCTATTTCCATAGCAACAATGGAGCAGACAGCCTGTCGAGTTGGATGGCTCGCTTATCTGTCTGTGCTTTAAGTCACTCTGAGACACACGCAGCAGAGAGGAGAGTCAAAGGCTGGGCTGGACTAGACTGGTGTGGGTTGGGTTGGGCTGGGCTAAACTGGTGTGGGTTGGGTTGGGCTAGAGGTGTGGGCTGGGTTGTGCTGGGTTAGACTAGGGCTGGATTAGACTAGTGTGGGTTGGGCTGGGTTAGACTGGGATGGCGTAGGGCTGGAGTAGACTGGGATGGTTGGGGCTGGGTCAGACTGGGGTGAGTTAGGTTGGGCTGGCTTAGAAGACTGGTGTGGGTTAGGAAGGGCTGGGGTGCTATGGAGGTGGTTACTGTAAGTTAGGTCTGTCGTCTGTATCTCAGTGCCACAACCACTGTGGCTCAGGGGCTCACTTGTTTAGAGGGTGAACAGAAGGTCTGCCTGCCTGTCTGACTGTTCTTGCTGTCTGCTATCTGCCACCATCTTTATGTTGTGAATCCCCACACCCATCATTATGTGACAAAGCTTATGTTCTCTCTAACCTCCCTCTATCTCTCTTCCTCTCTCTCCCTCTCTCTCTCCCACTATATTCTGAGAGTGTACTGAAGGGCCACTGGGGTGACATCCATTGGCCAAATGCTGCTCTGAGTCGTACAACATCTTGCATGCACACACACAAACACACACACACACACAAACAACACACATACAGAGAGAGAGACAGAGAGATCCACCTAACACCTTCTGAATAACAAGTTAAGCCGACAATTCTGAAAACTTAAACCAAGTTGAAGGTCCCTCTTCCGCTCCCTCTTTCCTTCTCTCCCTCTCTCCTCTCATCCTCTCTTTTCTTCCCATCCTTCGCTCTTCCACTTGAAATGCATATAACTGAACTGACTGTGTCTAACAAATCTTGGCTAACCTAACCTCATCTAAATGCACTCCCTCAACTTGATGAGCTGACATTATGTGCTATGGATTTAGCGAGCAAAGAACTGCGCACACACCCACACACACATATACACACACACACACACATATACACACACACACACGTCCCTCTTCTCACCCTGCTAGGGTGCATTCACAACTCGTAAGAGGAGAGGGAACACAATCTTCCATGTCTGTCTCACATGCCATTTGGGTGTCACTGCATGAAAGCCCTGTCAAACAATCTGTCTCTAGCATGTAGCGACAATACGGAATTCATTACATTGCATTAACCTCTGCACTTGCGCAAATTGAATCCTGCAGTCTTAATGATTAGCAGGAGCTAAAGGATCGTCCGTACACATAGTGCACCGAGGCTGTGGGTAATTATAACTAATGATGTCCCTGTACTCTCTCATTTTCATACTGTATTTCCCTCAGAAAAAGCCAATGGTGCAGCTCTCTCTGTCGAACTTATGAAAATATGAAGTGCCCAGCTTCCTACAGCCACCCACTAATTGGATCCTTTATGGGAGACACATTAGGAAGTGTGACATACACACACACTTACACACCTATGCACACATGTGCACATGCACACACACACACAGTACACACATATAATAAAAACAAACATTTGAATTTCAGTTCACAACTACAGTGAATATGCATTTTTTTTTCAGGGTATCTTGCAAGTTCGGCCAAGTTATATAATGAGCCAAGTGAGGCAAGTCCCCGTCTATAGCCAAACATACAAATGCAAATACACACACACACACAGTTACACTTACATTGCACTATGAGCTCCACAATGGCTTCTCTGGGCTTGACGTTGAAGCCGTTGTATTGGCTGGTCTGACAGCGGTACTGGCCGCTCATCTCGCGCGAGACGTTGACGATGCGCAGCACGCCGTCATAGCTCTCTACCTGCATGCTGCCGTCAGGCATGGCCGCCTCTTTGTCCGCCCGCGACCACAGGATGATGGGCTTGGGCTTGCCCGACACCAGGCACTGCAGCTCCACTGTGTCCCCTTCCTGTGTCACCAGCGGAGACTTCCCCCGTGGAACAGTCAGGTTGGGAGGAACTAGAGATCAAAAGAGACAGAGAGAGAGAGAGAGAGAGAGAGAAAATAAAGACAAAACAAGGTTAAGCACAACACCAAAGTGACTCAATTTCATTCGCACTCCAAAAGAGATAAAAGCAACTTCAGCTTGTTAAACGAGTGTTATACTCTCCCCAACTCTCATGGAAATATCCAGTCATTTCGCCAGAGTTGCAAGATAACGATCCAGCAAACTTATACACAGTCCATCAATACTCTACTGGGATTAAACTCCTTCATCATGCTAGCAGAGAGAGCAAACAGCTTATGGTCCAAAGCTACAGATGCTGCTACAGTAAAAAGGCTTTTTAAAAAGGAAGAAATACGGCTTGGTTGCTAAAGATTTAGCCGGGAGTTTGCAGGTCTTCAGCCTAATGGCAGCCACAGCATAGGGTGGCAGGTAATAGGGTTGGCAATCTTTCCCCATAAAGTGATTCTGCACACCAGATGGTGCAATCCTTGAGCGGTAGAAGTACCATTATTGAGAATGAGGTCTTTAAAGTTGAGGAGAAAAGTGAAAAACCAGGAGGATGAGTTATTGGATGTTGTTGTTGCTGCTGCCACTGCAGCTGTGCTTTGTCTCAAAAGGTCCTGCGTTGTTGTTGTGTGGAAAGGGAAGGGTTTTTGGCCTCTGTGTTTGACGCTTTCCAGAAGGCTGAGTAGTTTAGTGCCAAGTGTCTAGACTGGGTGACATGTAAGCACGTTGTTGCGACAAAAATAATGAGCTTGAGCACATTGTATGCAGAAAGGAGTTAAGAGATCTGCATTGGTGTTGCAACAGGGAAGCCTGTGTTTATTGCAACAGGGCTGCGTCTCATTACAGCTGGTTACACGTGCTGCACACTGAAGTGTCTGTGTTAGTGTGAAACAGTGGGTGTGAGTTTAAATGTGACATGTTGTAATGCCTGTGTTTGTGTGGAGCCATGGTATGTGCTAATGTAAGTTACTGTAGCGTGTGTGTGTGTGTGTGTGTGCGCTCCTGAGGTGCTGTGGAGTGTCTGGAGGGAACAGTGCCTTATGGTGGGAGACTCCCCAAGACACATTGAGGTCATGAGACTAGGGGTGGTTTAGGCATTCATGTACCACCCGCTTTATAAATAGAGCAGGCAGGACAAGAGAAGGTACTAGTTCATCACACTGCAACTTCAAAACAAAACACACACAAACATAAACATAAACACACACACACACAGCAGCAGCAGCAACACCTGCTTTTCTAAAGATAGACGGCAGTTTGGTGCAGAGACGTGTTACAATAAACATGAGCCTTTTGTTCTATGTATAGCACACCTCCCACGCCTTTCTCCAGACCACGGCAAGAAGCAGTGGCTAGCACGCAACCACTGCACACTCTGCTCCACATACACTTGTCACCACAGGCGCCCCCTTCCAACAACCCCTTCCAACGTACACACACACACACATACACACACAGACACACACACACACAAACCCTCGTCCCCTGGAGGCTAACGGCATCTTCGTCTGTTTGGACAAGTGCCCACGAGCAATTTAAACATGTAAGTGTCAGAGTGCCTTACGCACTACATGAGGCCCCGCTAATGCGAGGCCTCTGAAACATGTTTGTGTCTGAGTGATTATAAACTGCCCCACTTCACCATGGAGAAATAAATTTTAAAAAAGCCCTCGGATGGAGAATGCTTTACAGTGCCCCGGGGTTTCAGGCGGGGAGGGGAGGAGGGGGGGAGTCCTAAGCATGAAGCTGAGCTCTGGATTTTACAATATGGGGACAAAGCCTTAATGCTCCTTTTATCGTTCCCACTGTAATGAATATTGCTCCATTTGGGATTGAATGGTGGCGCCTGGCACCAAAACACAGTGAAACTATACAAAGTGATTTGCGACAAGCTACAAAAACCACCTTTCCTTGAGATCAAGCAAGTCTAGAAGGTTCTCCAAAGGACCATTAGGAAATTAAATGGTAAACAGTGACCAGTCCGGTGGTGCTCCAACAGGGGCCAAATGAAGACTTACTAAGGCTTATGCAAGTATTTGGGGACCTCTCCTCTGTCTTCGACGGGCCTACAAGCGGAGGGGAAAGGGGTCGGCTGAGGGTGGGAGAGGCTCCCAGGGATCTGTGTTCATTTCCAGGTCAATAAAAATTACCATTCCTTCTGCAGAGCCCAGAAACAAACACAAGCACAAGAGGCAAAGTGGATCTTTTTAAATATATATATATATATATATATATATATATATATATATATATATATATATATATATATATATATGATCTTACATTAGAGGCTTTAATGTATTTCTACCCTTTCTGCTTGAGGAGTTTATAGATTTTTGTATTGCTGTTATTCCTTGAGTCTTTCTTATAGAGGCTAACCTACAGGCTCAAACATCTTAAAATAAATTACAGATATGACATCGTAATCATCCTAGTGTTTATGCCAAATGTTCTTCTTTCACAAGTTTTAGTGTTACAAATGTACAAGGACGTTGCATGTATGCACATGGTGCTCCGTGGCACATAAATTGAAACAAGCCATTTATTGGCGAGAACGGTAATAAATTTTGTTATTGTAAACTTCTGCTACCTCGCAATAAATAATGATTAGGGTTTTTGGCATAGTGTTGTAACATCCCACAAACCATTAGAAACCCATCCACCTCAATTAGTTTCTATTTAGGTGGGGACGCATGGATGAGCAACAATTAATAATGATTTAGCGGGAATACACTGGTCTTTACATCTGCCCTGTGTGCTGCTGGAACCCCAGCCAAAAGCTCAGCCTCACAGTGCAGAGGACATGGGAGGCTGTGCCAGATCCAATTCCTCTGTGGAGCCTTACTCTGTGTCCTTATGAAGACACCTTTAGAATTACACGGGCTAATTAAATGCTTTGTCGTCTTCTGTGGTAAATAGATGCAGGTTGATACAATGTTGATGCAGCTTAGGAGCTTGCATGTGCCTCTTTATTCACATTCTGTCTTTGCATGTGAGAATGGCCACACTGATCAGTAAAATACATGTAAAGAGTTGCACTTACTGTATGTCATATCACATATATTGCACCCATAAGAAATGGAGCATAAAGTGATTTGTTCTCAGGCCTTGTCTGCCACTGTGTGCCTTTCAAACCTCATGAGCTGTACTGCAGGTGACTGGAGCCAAGATTAACACCAATCGCCAGCTCACATGCGTGGTAATTCATGTGCAGCATGCTTTAATGGGAGGCAGTTTAGAGTGAGAGAGTGTGTTTTAGCATGCCGAACATTTCCAGGACGTTCAGCCACAGGCATGGATGCTGCAGGTGCAGTAATTTATCATCTGAAATGCAAAAGAACTAACACCCCCCCCATCCTGCCTGGGCAGGATAGACACACTAACCTTTTCCTTAACAGCTGAATATGCTAAGACGTTCCACCACAGAGACACAGGCATGAATAAGTAGTCGATTTTTTTAATCTGTTCTTGTTCTTCTTTCAGTTCATCATCAGCATTTGCAAATTTATACATTCCTAACTCTGCAGTCAAGGTTAAGAGAGAAATCTGCTGTCTTAGTGCATTGTTATAGCAGTAACACACTGTTCTAGTGTAGAGGTCCTAGACTGCTATGTCCTAGACTACAAAAGTGGTGTCAAATTATTAGTTTCACTGTTAATCTGCTGAGAGTGCATGTTACTTTGAGTTAACCATAAAAACATTAACAGGGGACATTTCCTTTTGTCCACCTCTGGACATCAATAGACCTGGCTGCATAGACAACATCTGGATGGCCGAGACTCACCTGTGGTGGATGAGATGTTGACGTCGATGCTGATCTCAGGGATGCCGCCATTCCTCAGCGACGCCATACAGGTATATGTGCCAAAGTCGGTGAACTTGAGGTCAATGATGTCCAGGTTAGTGGTCCCGGGTGCCACTTCCGGGTCGGTCTGCGTGATGACCATGCGTTCGGAGCTGCGAAGCGGGCGCCCGTTCTTCAGCCAGCTGAACTGCAGTTCATCTGGCGGTGTGGCCTCCACCTGGCACGAGATCTTCACCTCGCGTCCAATCTGGATGTTGTCGTCATTGTGGTATGGGTCGGGCGTGATCCAGAAACGACCCTTCTTCAGGGCTGGGTGTCGGGAAAGGAGGGGGTGTGGGAGAAGAATGTGAGAAGAAAAGTGTGAGAAGAAAAAAGACAGAAAGAGATAGAAAAAGAAGAGAGAGTTCCTGAATAGTTTAGTTTTACTTTCACCACTGATTTACTCATTTCCTCCTAATAACTACATACTTTTCACTGAACAAATGCTGCTATTTGCCCACAAAACATGAAGATACGTGTGTGTAGGTATCTGCAAAGATGTACAACAACGGCACTGTTGAGAAACAAGTAGATGGGGAAAAGGATAGAGTTAGTCAGTCAGAAAGACAGAAGACAGATAAAGGAAGAGAGGGTGAGAGAGAGAGAAAGGGAATCAGGTGAAGCCAGTTAAACGGTGGTTGACCTGTGCATAGGAAACAGATTTGGGTCAAAGGTGCTACGCCGGACTGGACTGGTTGAAGATTTAAAGGCTACTGGCTACTGAACATGTCCGTTCACAAGGACAAATGTCAAACCAGGGTAGAAATTCCGAGGGGTCACATTCCAGGACAACAAGCACATTTTCCAGCACACTGCTCGGTCCCAAGGTCAATGTTTTGCGCTCAGTCAGTGTCTTTGACAGTTTTATAGTGAAATGCCTTTACACAGCTCTAGCACCATTCTAAATGCCTACTCATAAATGTCTTCTTACAACATGTGATCATGACTGAACAGCAGAGAATGAGTTAAATACTGAGGCCATTATCCCAAATCTCCAGCCAGTATGCTCAAGGTCTCATCCTCTCATGGGGTCTTTGCTTCGGCCAACCTCTTTTCGCTCCAGGGGGAGTCATACAGACTTTGCAAGCAAGCAGCTTTGTGGAGAGGGAAATAGAGAGAGAGAGAGAGAAAGAGAGAGAGAGAGAGAGAGAGAGAGAAGCCTTACAAATAAAATTTATTTTAATTATACCTGACATTTAACACAGTAAGGAGAAATGAAGAGTATATGCTCTCACAGCAGTTCTTTGTTCACAGCAGTTCTCTGCACTGTTCCTCTATATAGAGTTTAGAATGATTAAAGAGAGTCAGCAACAGTGGATGCAGATAGTGATGAACAAATTGGATGGAAGGTCGCCGAAGACTCCAATTCTTCTAACTCTTCATCAGAGCGGAAAAAAAAGATGAGGACCATAATCCTGAGATCACCTCTTGGCGAAAAGAAAAAAGAAAAGGGGGAAAAAAAACTCGAAGGGACTAGCGGATGACTGCTCAGTGAACCGCACACTCGGTGTAACCGCACAGTCTCCCCGGCAGACGGACAGACAGAGCACGATAATACAACTGCATTATATTTGAAGAATTGCGCCGAGCTGTAATCAAATGTCTATTAGCTTGCAGAAAAAGGTGTATGAGGAATATGATTTCATTGGTCTGCTGTTGGACTTTGTTTATTTGTGTTTATTTTATTTTTTTTGCAATTACTTTCCATTGATTTTGTCTGTTTTGTAGCTATATGCATGATGATAGAATATTAAAAAGAAAACAAGAAAATGAAGAATAGTGTACCTTTGGAGAGTCTTGGGAGCTGTGGCATTTCTTGCCCTTGTTATCCGTTTGTGTGCACAAGATGACAGTGTAGCCTCAATGGACTTGAATTTGGCTTGGGCCATTATTGCAGTGCACAATACATGTTCCAGAACCAAATCTATCAATGCTGTTCCACCATAATTTTTACCATTATGATGGTGAAATGCATGCTATCCACAGACAAAGAGATGGGGATTCATCTATAGTTTTGGTTCTATCAGGAAAACAATTCCTTTCAGTTCTATTTATATGCTTTGCTATACACACTTCATTCAATGCCTTGGAATCCTAGTCTACTATGTTCTCATTATCTCTCGTTTTACTGTAGTAACTTAATATCATCATGGAGTCTGGAGTTGTGGCTTCATTGCCTGTGTTTTGGATCAATACCAGGCCATCAAGCATGTTGCCATGCTTTTGTGCAAATATTTCTACACAGATGGCTGTTAACAGTAATCCAAGTGTGTTAAAACACCCAGAACACCACACCAAATGACTGTATGACTGCAGCCACCCTCCAGTGTCAAATCCAGTGTCTTCCTACAGGAGAAGAATCACACACACACACACACACACACGCACAAAGCCTGATTGGATGTTCGGCACGAGTCGACCCTATCAAGAAAACCCATTCCTTGGCTTGTAACGGCACACAAGGCAATTACGGGGCTTCGAAAACGTCTTTAGCCTCGAAAATGGGCCGTCACAAATTGAACTATTAGTAATGCCGTGTTTAAGAAATGGTGTTTGAAAAAAGAATCTGTGTAGAATCCCCCTCCCAACATCCCTTTAAAGTGGTACGAGCGGGGGTGGGGGCAAAAAGGAAATGAATTTCAACTCCGTCTCAGTTCACGATGCTCCACATTGCCAGGATTAAAGATATATGTGCTCCGGCTGACAACCCCTTCACTTGTCAGTTCCAAAGCAGCACACCCCTGCATTTACAGAAATGACAATCTACATAAGAAATTCACATTCAGTCCTTCTCAGTATTAATGACATGACATGACATTTCATGTCGGTGTGACATGAGGATCCATCATGCCAGGTAATATGTAACTTCTTACGGGCGAGTTGATTAGGGCTGCCGTGTTAACCCTAGACGCACACATAATGTTAGCATCCCTGGATATAAAAATAGTCATCTCACAGTCTTGGCAAATTAATGGGGCAATGAGGAACTATGACACCCTCCAGGCATGAGCTTTGAGAATGCCACTGATGTTTCAGGGGAAAGAAATCGAAGGCATCTCTCAACACACTCACATGTGTGCATGCACATTCACAAACACAAAAGATGAACACACAGATATACCTACACACATGGGTGCAAGTGCTCACATGCAGACCAAGGTACACACACACTCACACACACACACAGGACACCATATAGCCTTCAACAAGAATGAAATAAACATGGTACAAAAGCAATAAAGCCCTGTCAATCATTTGGCCCAGCAGTAGTGTCAAGGCTGTCAGGGGGGTGATTTGAGATGTGGACCAGCAGAAGGAGAGGAGAGGAGAGAGGCAAGGAATGGAGAGGAATACACAGGAGAGCAGAAGAGAGAGAAAGAGATGAGGAGAAGAGAAGAGAACAGAGAGGAGGTGAGGAGAGTGAAGGGGAGGAGAAGAGAGGAGAGGAAAGGCTCTAGTCTGCTGTGCCTCCTCTACTACAGAGTGGTACAATCTGCTCCCCTGTCCTGCTGATTCAAAGCGAGGCAGCCAGCCTACTAGAGATGAATCACTGATAGAGGAGTATGCCTTGCACCCACAGTGGTGACTGGGTCAATAGAAAACAGTGGGTAGGTTGGCAAACCTGCACTGAATGCTAGAAACCTGACCAAACTACTTTTCTACATTGCAGGAGATATGAAGGTTGCCAACGGGAGAGAACCTTTATTATGTCTCCTTAGCCTACATTTAAAGTGCTACTCGTCATGACCTAATGTTTCTGTGGTTAGCAGCTCCTCATGGAGCAAGAGGACGAAAGACATGGGATTTAAAGTAAACAGCAAGGGTCCAACATGTGGTCATGTTTTGAAAATTGATTGGATTTTAATGGAGACACTGTCAAAGTTTAGACCCTACTGGTTTAAACCCTGCCTGGGAAACCTGCCAACAGATTAACAGATGCCTCAAGTTTTCAAGAAGTGCTATATTTGCCTCAAGAAGTGCTATATTTATTTGTGTAATGAGCCTGTGACGGTCGTCTTGTCACGTATTTTTACGCCTAATGCACACAGGCGGCCTCTTTAAAGCTTCTTAAAAGGCGTGGCAGGCACACCTGAGTAGCGGATGAGTAGCGCCAGTACTCAGTAAAACCTGGCAACACATACCTGCAAAAATTGACCACGGGGGGGTGGAAACCATAAAGTGCAGTTCATCACAACAGGGCTTCACCCACCCCAAAGTGTGCCAGGCCATTAACACGACAAATGCACTTCAGCTCATCATTACCACTTTCTGCTTTACAGTCTTGGTCATCTTTAAAGTGCAGTGAAGGTTTGTCTCAACCGCCACCATGTAGAATGGTATAGAGAGCTGTCTCGACCATCACTGAATGTAGGTCTGTTTTTTTTTTTCATTTTCGTCTCAATATTCATCACATTCTCTCGAGCTTTGCAGGTCACGGTGCGCAGTGATGGAGAACGTAATCTACATTTAGGCATCTCCGGTGTCTTCCCCTTCCTCTCACGGGATTCAGAGACAGACGACCTCGTCCGTTGGCAAGTGTCTGGACTGTCCCTCTGTCCCTCGTGGTTTTAAGGGCATGGACATTAGGAACGAGAGCGCCTTGTGAGTGCCGTTGTTCCATCCCTTGTGCCCCGCACGGAAAACTAATTTTCCGTTCATTTATGGAGATGCGATGCACGGCGAGTGGAATAAATAATTTAAAAAACAAATCTGATGTGAGCTGATTAACATGCAGCTTAACATGCAGGCAGAAAACGTTGGCAGCCTAAGTTTCTTTTCAGCGTGGGCCAGCAAAGTTACACTGGCGACTCAGAAATTCGAGGCTCTGTAAATCCGATTGCTTCGGTTTGGAAAAAAATAAGAAACCCAAACATAAATCAGGTCATGTTACTTTCAGAGGTTTGTTACATTAAAAGAACCCTCCTAGGTTTGGCAAATATGTCCAAGGCATATTTGTGACTTAATCAATGCAGTAATTGATCTGAAATGGCGAGAGTCTCGTCGGATAACCCCATAAAAACCTGGCGAGGTGTAATGCTTGCGAATTCAATCCTCTCACATCAGCTGGTCCATTATCAGAAAGGGGGATTACAGGCACGCAATTATAGAGTGACAAGCTGCGCTATCCTCACTCCGAGGGGGGGATAAAACTGTCGCACTCAGGTTGCAACTTCGTGTGGGTGGTGGTGGCTGCTGCTTGATGCTGATTTCTTAATCTTCTGCCGCAGCAGAGTCTAGGCCCATGCCTCTCACTCATAACTCCTCGAAATTGAGGTGTCGAGAGCGTCGAGAAGAGGCCTCCTAACTTTTTTTTTGCCAAGGGAGAAAGATGATGGCGTCCTGCTGAGCCTGATGACACAAGCAGAAGGGCACCGTTTTCAAAATTGCCACGAGCAGAGTGGCTCAGTTCATGGACTACTGACACCGCCTGAAGCTAGGTCACTGCTGGCTATGTTTTGATGATGATAATGGCGATGATGATGTCGGGCGAGACTGTACTATTAAGGGTGAATAGATTAGAGGATAGGTGGGAAACCCTTGTGATACCTGTACAACAATACCAGCCATAAACATACACACATATACGTATAACATATATAGTGCATACAAAAACATATACAGTGTAACCTACACAAAGTAGTCTATGTCAGAGTGCTCCATGTCAGGTGGATCGAAAATAGGTTTGCTCCACACAACACATCCTTGCTGGTGATCATTTCTGTGCACAAGCCCCACAAGGGAATATGGGGTAAAAAAAAAAGACAAGGCTCTACTCGACAGACAGGGACTAGTCTCATATTGTGGAGGGTACCTCGTCTTGTGAGAATGAGGTCACCAGGGGTCGCACCAAACAATGGACTCTCAGCAGTTCTTAGCGGCAGTGCTCTCCAGAGTGGAAACCTGTATAGGCTACTTATCAGGTCGGTGCTCCTCATTATCAGATAGAAAACATGATGCATCACTGTGTGTTTCAGAGACAAACACTGTCTCACAACGAATCTGCAAGTAATCAATAACATAGGGCTAGGAGATTCCTTTGCTTGATAGCACAAACACATTGGAGCAAATTGTGTTGCCAGAAGACTGATTTCCAGAATGCAGTCTCACTGTAAATTAAGTAGAATATTATTCTCAGGTACTTGATGCTCTCTTATAGAATTTTACAACACATTTATCTACATCATTTAGCGACACAGATACATGTAGTGTGTGTGTGTGTGTGTGTGTGTGTGTGTGTGTGTGTGTGTTCTGTTTTGCTGAGTGCACTTGGGTCCAGATTGAAGGGAGGTTGACAATTCAATGCTGAGGGGAAAATGGCCACTTAGCGAAAGAAAAAAATGAGCAGGTTTAATATATTACCCCCACCACCCCATCCCGCCTGCTTTCGTTGCCTCTCCAGAAAAAAAAAACAAACAAAAAAAAAACTAGACAGGAGATGATATTTGTAAATAAATGAAGGCATGCGCTTTCTCAGGCAGTTTGCAGGCTCAGCAAACCTAAACACCCAGCTTCCCACACCTCGACCACCACCACCACCACCCAAAACCCCTTCACCCTCCCTGCTGCCAGCTCCACCCCCTCACCCCGCCCATCGCCTTTATAAATAAGTTATAAAGCACATGCGTCAGGTTATTTTTCCCCGGCCCCCACACCACACCACACCGCACTGTACCACAGCACAGAGGAGCCCTTGCACACAGCCCGAATAATCTTCTCAGGATGTCTGATGCTTTTACTGCCAAAGCTCAATACTGCGTGATGGCTCGAGTGGCTGGGGTTTATTTTATTGATGATGTTGCTGCCAGGGGGAGGCTTACATCTGTCAGGGAGGGCTGGCTCACAGGGGAAACACACATGGGGGAGGCCAGGGATGCTACCTGAAAGCCTAAGGGGAATGAAGAGTCCTTACTTTCAAACTTACTTCCTTCTCCTCTCCCAGTACCTCCATTCCCTTAGTGTCGTGTCAAGGTTATGCAAGACTGTGTAGCAGAGCTAATCAAACTTTAAAGCAAGAAATAAGGATGACTGAAAAGAATCCTTCAACTAATGAGCTAATACCTAAAAGCCATAATGATAGTTCAGTTCCAAATTTCTAGCATGCTAGAGTAACAGTAGCCAGCTAGCCAGCCTCCTTCTCCTCAAGTGTGTATTGGTGACAGATGCTAACACCTCTATGTTTCAGCCTCCCTGAGAGCATGTCCATCTCCCAGTGTGACATAGCCTAGTGCAAATCGCAGAGTAATGCAAGTTACACTAGGCCAGTGGGAAAGACAAATGTTTCTTTTCTGAGTTTATCTGAGTTTTAAAAGATTATACCAAAAGTACTCACTCACTTTGAAATCACTTCAGATCACTTTGAAAGTGAGTTCTAAGGCGTACTGGCTCAAAAACAGTCTGCAAAGTGTTTTAAATGAAGTACAGTAATACTGCTTATCCAGTTTTGAACTAGCAGTAAAATTACTGTACAAAAGCACTCACTGAGAAGCCCCACTTTGACAGGCTATTATTTAGACTTTTAACAAAAAATGCTGACAAAGCCATCATATTGGGAGGTTACAGAATTTTAACAGGGCCATCTTCTAAAGAGGTTAAATCAGAATCTGAAGATGTAAAGGTCTTTTAGGGTTGAATAATAACATTTAAGAAAGTGCTTCACAATACAATGTTTAAATTAATAGTCTTTTGGGGTGACTTGTCAAGACGAGCCAAATATTCTTCTTTGAGTGGACAGAGAACAATGCACAGCTTTCAACTGACATGACACTGTTACAGAGGCCAGGGAGTTTAGCCAGAACCTTCATCCTCTCTCTCTCTCTGTCTCTCTCATCATCTCTCTCCCTCTCTTCTCTTTCTCTCTCTGTTAACAATACCAAACCAGTGCAAAATGACTCAATTCATGCCATCAGGCTGTCTCCTAATTTGGGCTCTCTTTTTCCTCTGTGGCAGGCAGACAGGTGACACGTGGAATTGCCTTTTAAATGCCACTATGATTAGGCACCGGCTGCGGCCAGCAAGTGGCAGGCAGCGGCGAGATTACCCCGAGTGAAAACCTTCCCGTGCAATATAGCTCTTCCTCTCAATCCTCTCGCTTATTCCAGACGCCGACCCGTTCACCAACCAAGACCCAACCCTACCCCCTTCCCCACAACAGCACAACCACCACCCACACACACCCACACAAACACCCCAGACTAAATGAGATTTCCTGCCATCTGTGCTGCAGGGCGAACAGCAGCAATGGCAGAGTGGTACTAGTAAAACTTCCACTTGCATCTGTAACGGAGCACCTTATCATCCATGCGGAGTGCACTCTGCACCCACTTAAGAGTGCCTCTATTCTTGTTAGCATCATGGCTAATGGTGCATTTGTGATTCCTAAAATGCATGCTAAAATGAGAAATGTAAAAAGAAACCCAGAGTTACTATAATGCTTAAGGTCTTGGCTATGTTCTTACATACAGGTAATAAGTCAGGGGGAATGAGGGTTTCTTGTGACATAGTGCATGGAAATATGAAATAGCATTGATGTTGCAGATTGGATTGTGAGAGATGTCAGCTACTCCAAAGATTATAGGGGCTTTACTTTAGAGGATAACTGAAAGAACTGAAAGGATAACTGTTCTTATAAACCTTTTGTTGTTTTCTAGAAACAAGATGATAAATAACAATTGTCAAATTGAGCAAAAATTACTGCCATGGTCTCCGTGTGTGCCTCTTTTTGTCAAGGACATGTGTGATATTTACAAAGACTGAAGTTGCTCTGTTATTTCCTATGGGTGCAGACTCCACTCTGGAGTCTCCACCATAAATAACTATTATTGCATATAATATCCTCAGACATTGAAGCACTCATAACAACAAAGGCAAAAAAAAATCATACACATAAGGAGCCCTTTTGAAATGACCTGAGCAAGGATTTATAGTGTGTTGGGGCAGACTTATTTATTTTAGGGCCCTGGTTTAGAAAGGCAATTATGTGCATCATAAATATTGCAAACTAATTCTGCGGCAGGAGTGAAGTGTGAGGGAACACAAATGTCACGCCGTTTCTTCGAGGCTTCCTTGGACGTGGGCATAAAAAAGGGAGATGCAAAATCCGTGTCCCGGCTTGACCAGTGGCCTCACAAGCTGGCGCTAAAATATGCATATGACAGCGGAGCTTCAACACTCATGTGGCTCTGGCTATCTCCAGCTAAGCTGCAGAGAGCTACAGGCACAGAGGTTTTCACTGTCAGAGAGGGGGAAAGAGAGAGGGAGAGAGATAGAGAGAGAGAGATGGGGTTAGAGAGAGAGAAAAAGCTAGGCTGGCACCGTGTGATATCGTCCTCCCCTCTCGGTTGCAACTCTCTCTCCCTCTCTCTCTCTCTCCATCCTCTAACTCAGCAGCTTTTCCGTCTCTCTGTCACCGGGCGGCTGATCTTCTGCCTTGGCAGCACATCTGACTCTCACTCACCAACCCTGGCCTCCAGAAAAGGAATGGAGCAGGATGGTGGTGATGGTGGGGTCTGGGGTGGTGGGATAAAGAGTCGAGGAAGCGGGTGCGGGTAGGACTGGGGATGCAAATGCATTCAGTGAGGGGTTGTGGATGCGTTTGTGTGTGTGTATGTGTTGGGAAAGTGGGTGTGGGGTGTAGGGGTTGGTTGCTACTTCTAGTGGCCAGAAAGCCAAGGGAAAGAAAAGGATTCACACTCAAACATGCAGCTCCAGATGTGCTAACAGCTTCTCAGCACACTGGGGAACTGCTGCTGAGAAGGGGGCTAACTGTGAAGTAACGTCCAACAGCTGTTCTGACCAGGACAGCAGGGGTGTGTGTGTATAAACGCATGTGTGTGTGTGTGGGTGTGTGTGTGAGTGAATGAATGTGTAGGGTGCGTGTAGGGAGTCGCCTTCAAGGAGTTCTGATGTCTCAGAAAATCTTTTTTCATTTTCACCTGCATTGCAGATCTCCCCTCCCCCATGCCGAACATCTTCATCTCTGGCACATGAGGAGAAAAAGGCAAGCACTGACTTGAACTTCTCTTCTAGAGTTCATTTGCACAGTAAGCTGCATGGCCCTTTGAAAATCCCCTCTAACACACTGAAAAGCCTTGCTGATGGATAAACAATCGCAAACAGAAGCCACAAAGAAAGCTCTGCTTATTTATTACACCTACAGTCCTTTCAGGAGGAATGTACTAGAAGACAAAGATGACTATTGCATTTGACTTGAAGTCGATTTGGATGCCTTTAAACTAACTTGCAGTCAAGGTCACCTAACTCCTCTACCTCAGTCAGAGATGCAGGATGCCTGGAAATATCAATAGTGGGATAGGAGAGGAGATGACGGACAACTAAAACCACCACTGGAAAAGAGTGAAAGGAAGTTGGCCGCTACAGGGGTTGGATAGCTCTTGAATTACATGCAATGCTCGCCTTACTAATTTGATAAGTGGGAAAACTGACACCTGCAGATCATCCCAAAGATGCTAGTGCTAGTTTAAAACAGTGTTTATGGCACTATTAGGGCATACTATTATG
Source organism: Tenualosa thibaudeaui (assembly GCA_027481765.1). NCBI lineage: Eukaryota > Metazoa > Chordata > Actinopteri > Clupeiformes > Clupeidae > Tenualosa > Tenualosa thibaudeaui. The sequence goes on along the minus strand of JAIFZK010000013.1, from coordinate 5,456,881 downwards.
CCCTAATAGTATGTATGATTTGCTTTGCCTTCAGAGAGGAACCGTTCCCTAGGCCATTACGCATTATACCGACCCGTCTATATGATCAGACTGTCGGCACTAACATTAAATCGTCCGTAAACTATCGATCATGTGCTTTGTGCGTGCGCAAACAAACGCATGTATGCACACACACACACACTCTGTATGCAAATAACACTGTTCAGATTTGTTTAATGTGCTGCAAAAAAAGAGACTCATTCAAGCATTTCATCTTAGCATCCTGCCCATCATCTTGACTGGCAAGCGGCGGCAAAGCAGTGGAGTGGTGGGAGTCCACCGCTGCAGGCTGTTTCATGTCCGGGCCGTGTGCGGCTGCTGCTGCATTGTTGTGATCCTTATTGTCCTTCCCCCGGGAATTGTCATTTCATTATAGCTGTCGCCGCGATAATCACTAGCTAATTCAATGTGGCCTGATAATAGGGGCCCTTCTAAAAAGTCTTTTGGAAAATGTTGACAATGATTAGTATGGGGGTGGGGAACACTTTTATGTGTCTTTCTCCCTCCCCTTCTCTCTCACTGCTGTGGTGCTGTGAAGAGTTCAAAGAGGTTCAAACAGCCTGTGCTTTATCAGTCGCACAACAATGCAGATTCTACTGTAACAGATGACAGACTTTTTGCAAAGAAGAAAACAACTATGGCTTCCTACTGTTTAAAACAAGGCCCTGCTCCATCCTTTGTGTTTTTGAATAGATATGCATCACAACCCTAGCCAGGCTAGCATTGCCATAGTAGCTGTGCACAATATTGTATGTGAGGGGTTACTCTTCTAAGGCTTTGGTTTTTCCAACTGGACTTTTTAGCAAACAATCAGCAAACAGAAATTAAAGGCAGAACCAATAGGTTTAAAGTTCAAACAAAGTCCCCACCCACCGCAAAGTAAATGTGAGGCAGATTCTTTGCACAAAGTGAAGCACCTCCACCCCTACTCCTCCTTCTCTCTTTCTTGTGTACCTCTGACAATGATGTTGGTGGATTTCTTGGCAGGGTTGCCCACGTTGTTGCTGGCCACACAGCTGTAGACACCAGCCTCGTCGGTGGTGATGGCGGGCAGCGTGAGGGTGCCCCCGTTCAGGACACTCTTTTTGGGGAGGCCTTCAGCATTGCGCACCCAGGTGAGGGTCGGCGTGGGCTCCCCGCCAGAGGTGATGCACACAAGGGTGACGGTGTCCCCGGGGTTAGCGATGATGGGGTCCTCCACCAGCAGCTTAATGTTGGGGGAGGCTGAGAGGACAAGGAAAGAGCAAACAACATGGTTGTGTGGCTAGTGTAAACAGACTAGTAGGCTGACAGACTGCAAGGTATACACAGAGATCAGAGAGAGAGAAAGAGAGAGTTAGGCAAACATGCAAAGAGAAGCAAACAGAAAGAAAGAAAGAAAGAAAGAAAGAAAGAAAGAAAGAAGGAAATTCTTCTTATAATCCACAGTTTCTCCGGTCAGTTTCTCCTCTGCCCACGTCTGTGTGGATGCAGCTACTTACTGTATGCATACTTTTTTTCCTCTGGCTGTCAGCATCTTTTCACAACGGTGTTTTAAAATAACTTTCCTCTTAGTGGTTGGGGACAACACACAGAAGGAAGGAGGGGGTGGGGGGGAGATCCATGTGTGGTGAAAATAATGAGTCCCTTATTCAGATGTCGCTGCCTAAGCTTAATGTGTTCCGCTAAAGTGAGTGGACAGGAGATTGTCAGGAGTGCCACAGACAACCCACACAGGACATCAACTGACAAGCTCTGTCCATTAACAACTTCTATCCGTGTGCGACCAAAACAAGCAGAATTTAAAGGAAGGCATTTTGATGGAAGTGGGGTAGGGGGGGTGGGGATTTAGAGAAGACGGAGACAGAGAAGATGAAGAAGTCTGGAAGAAGACAGAGAGAAAAAAAGGCATAAAAGCATGCTGGGATATGTGTTCCCTGAAGCGTGTAGGCATTCGAGGAGCGGCTGGAATTCTTCCCTCCCTTCCGTCATTACAGAGGCCCTGCCGTGTGGCTTGTGGGTAAGGAAAGTGGCCGCTCCCGGCTTCCCCCCCTAATGGAAACCTTAAAGGTCAGGTCCTCATTGCAAGGAGAATGCAAAATTCCACGGGGAAAGAAGATAAGACACACCAGAGCCTGCAGGGCATTTATTTAAGAACACGTCCCCCCCGCCTGTTATTGTTTCCCCTGTCTAAACCCCCTTGTGACACACACACACACACACTCACATAAACACAACACTCTCCACCCTGACTTCCTTGTCCACGTTCTCAGACTGAATTAACTATGGAGTAAAGGTTGGGGGCGGGGGGGCTCAGGAGCAGTGGAGCGCTGCAGTGGGAGAAAAGACACCTACACGCTCTCTCGTGTTAGAGGATGATAAGAGTGACGTGCCCTGCGTTACACGCATTCACTATTCATCCCCGCTCACGCAATAAACCCCCTTGCCCTCCCTACCCACTCACGCTCACAAGACTCACACTCACGAGACATACACATACACATACGCTAATATATACCATAGCGGTGCATTTGCATACATGCCCACATACAGTATATGCCACACGTAGGCATACAGACCAGAGATTGCTGATCAGAGCGCATGCAGACACACACACACATATATACGCGAAACTGAATATTCAAACATGAACAAATACACAAATGGGATATATGCATGCCTATATATACCCGCATATACACCACACTTGCATTCTTAATCGACACACACACCTTCTCTCTCTCACACACACACATACGCGCAGAGCTGCTCACTGACTGGCTTCTCATGACACGGGGATTAGTGATTTCTCACGCACTCTCTGCAGTCTCTGTGTGTCTGATTCCTGCCTCTTTAGCTTTCGGCTGGCGTAGAGGCATTTGGGTGAGTCACTGTATAATGGCAGATAGCATTAACCACAGGCTTGGATTTTCACCGCCTTATTTCCAAAAGTTTGCATGTCAAAGTGGCCCTACTGTTTAACAGCCTCAACAGCACCAGCTGGTGTTAGGATATAAAACAAGACGATGCAGGACTGCATTAAGATTTCCACTGGAAATACATCTCTCTACTTTACATTCTCTGCATCTACAGATACACTAGTGCTCTGTACCATATAGACTTAAACGTCCCTTCTTCAGGGCAGGGGGAAATGAAGGTTGTGATGCCAGAGGTGTTACTGAGACAAGTGATTTGAAACTCAAAGAAGCCTGCTGCTAGGTCAAAGCAGTCATTTAAATGTAGATAGGCCTCATAAGCATGGAGATGTATTTTACACCCCTGGTGGACAGTCATGCAGTAAACAAACAACGTCTAAACTGATTTATATAAACATATATATATATATATTTTTTTTTTTTTCAGCGGGAACTGAGCTTGCAATGGGATATCCATCCCGTTTCCCCTCTCACACAAGATTGTGAGAGTTGGTGTGACTAAAATCTGCTTTTACTGACTCTTTTACTGACTGGCTTTACTGAAATTACATGTATTTCAAATAATTCAAGGAACAACTAGTTAACAGCCAAGGATTATTTATTACAAGGACTTTTAATTTAGTAGATCATGGTGCTGCCATTGCCCTCACCTGTTTTGTTGGTAAGCTGGAACATGATGTTCTTGTCAGGGATGCCACAGACGTTGCGGACGGACGCAATGCACGTGTAGTTGGCATAGTCCTGAGGTCGGAGGTTCTTCAGCTTCAAGATCTTCGTCTCCCCCTGCAACTCAGATCAAGCAAGTGTGTAAAGTTTAACCGAGCCAATAATCAGCATCTGGTATCAACAACTGTTCTGCATCTGCATCTGCCTCGGCACAGCAGTCGCTGCATTTGATAGCCTAGCACAAAACACTATGAATCAGGATCTAACCATGAGCAGTTTGTGGATATGACATATAATTATCAATTGGCACCATGAATTATACAGTATAATTTTTCACCACCGCAGGCTTCTTAAATTTTCTCAAAGGCTGCATTGTAAGCGTGTGGTGAAAAAACAATTCTCCTTAGCAGTGAAATGGAATTGGAAGTGGATAGCTGGCTAACAGTATCCAGTCATCTCCTAGAGCTGAATTATAATGAACTCTCCAGTAGACTGATAAATGCTGGTTCTTCCACAGAGGGGACTGTGCTGTTCTGCTGAAGTCAAATTTGTTTGGTGAAGCCTTTATAATCAAACAACCCACTTGTTTTTTTTTTTTTTTTTTTTTTGGGGGCAGATGCTGATTAGATGCTTTATTATGCTCTTCCCTTCATACTGCCAGGACCTCACCTATTTGCAGTAGTTATTCCCTGCTGTCTTTGATCTTCATAGTACTATTTTTATGACACTTCAGTGCGCAAGGAAATTTCTCATCATGAATTTCTGCACTCTCTTTGGAGGGCTGGTAGCTTGTGAGATGCTGAGGTAGGGTGGCAGTTGGAGGGTGTGTGTGTGTTTGTTGGGGGGGGGGGGGGTGAGAGGGGAATCATCCATGGCTTTCAAAGCAGCTGGTCCAACTCTCTCGTAGCATGCTAATGCTAAATGCTAGCACTAAAGCTGACGGTTCACCTCATCTTCCCCCTCTCTCTGCAGCATCTCGGTGACCGGTCTCACTCTCTCTCTCTCTGTGACTGTGGCTTCACAAACCTCCCGTCCAGTGTTCCCTCATACCCCTCAGCCCCTTCATTGAATTAACAAGCTGTCCTCTCCACTTCCCTGTAGAAAGCGTTTGCACTCTTGCTGATAGCATTTGGCAGAAATGCTTGGATTACACTGAAGGGTTACGCAATGACTGTACTTTGTTGAAAAGGTGGCATCTCTGATATTTCTTCCATTTCATTTTTTTCCCTCCTTGCGGTTGCATGCTGAGAAACTTAGCTTTGCCCTGTGTGGGCTCCTGGTAACTCGTGCAACATTCATGTTTAGGTTTGTATTTAGTAAAGGGTGGGGAAAGAGTCTGAACAAGACCCGGCCTTCTTCTCTCATCATGTAAGACTGTAGTTTTTTCTTCTTGATGGTGGCATGAATTGTGATCTTTTTGTATGTCTGACAGTCCCTCAGGAACTGTAAGAGCATCACAGGGTTAAGGCGATAGCATGTTTTTCTTGACTAATTACCAACACAAATGCAGTCTGGGGTTTGAAATGCCACTCTGGGCCTTCTACTCCTTAGTGTGCTTGCTCTATCTCTCTGTCTCTCCCTCCCTCTCTCTCTCTCTCTCTCTCTCTCTCTCTCTCTGAGTCTTAGGGAGCCTTGCTTTTTGAAAATCAGTCTTTGTGAAGCTGTCAGATCCCTGTGTGTTCCCCCACTGGACCAGATAAAACTCTTCATGTCAAAAATGTTTCTTTTGCTCCCTCTCCCTCTCCTGTCTGTCTCCCTCCCTTACACACATCCTGTCTCTTACACTTCCTCACCAAACCCCTCTCTGACACACATTCTGTCATGTTCACCAAAAGGAGAGTGAGAGAGGTGTCTGCTTAATGTGCACAGGAACCATTTGTGTTTTGGGTGCTTGTTTTGGTGTGAAAATTACTCTAACAGATGAAATAAAAGCACAAGTTTTCTACAGTGAAGTCACTGAGAGACACATTTTTTAATAAGGATCAGATCTGAGCCAACTGAATGTGAAAGAAGACCTATAAGAAAATACAGGTAGAAATGAGGTAAAGAGGATTTTTAGATGGTCATTCTAGTTTTAGGCCATGTACAAACATAAGCAGGTATTTATGAAAATAGATATATTTTCCTCCTCCGTATTTTAAATTAATTAAAAAAAAAAAATCTGTCCCAAAAGAGTCACTGAATCCAGGGATTTCAGAAATCTCCACTTTGGCCGATTTCAGTGAATGAAATTTCTATTTCTATTTATGTGTTTGTGTTCAGGTGCCACCACATTAAAAAATATCCCTTTTTATAAATACCTGGTTACGTGTGTATGGGGCCTCACTCACAAAACTCTAAATTAAAGGTTCAGAAGCCCCGCACACATCTGAGCCCAAACCAGACCAGAGGAGTCGTAACACACTAGCAAGCAAGTTAAATAGGGTGCTAGTTTCACTTACTAGCATTGGGAGGGAGGTTTACTAATGTACACTTTGCACAGCAATCTTCCAGCTGGCTGCCGCTGCAATTGCGGCAGTTTATATTTGTGTTAATGTTTACATTTCTTAGCAGGCAATATGGTCCAACAGAACCTTTGTGTTTTTTTAAACCAAGGGCAAAATAAAACCGGAAAGGTAGCTTCCCCAGTCCCCTTTCAGTGCTTCAGACATAGTTTTATTATTGTTTGGGATGCAAGCTCTCACTTTCTGTGTTCCTGTTCACAAAGCCAGGGCATTGCAAGGACCAGGCGGTTTTTCCAATTACTGCATTGCTGTGAAACATTCGGAGTGCATCTACACAATGTGCCAGAATTGAACTGAGAACTGAGGTACACAAATATAAAATGTTAGTCTGGAGCCCTACTATTACCACAGTGTAAATTACTGCTAACGAATGTCATTAATGTAAACATTTGTAAAGTTTTTTTTTTTACGCAAATTGATCATGCAGATGCATACGTCACACATACTGCCAGCGGCCTCCTTGCTTTAGCTTTGACCTGCAGTTGACACAAACGTGGTCGTCACAGACCTGTGACTGCATACTTGTGGTAAATGGAGTCTTTTGTCTTTTTTTCTTCTACGGTAATGTTAAGTATACAAGTCACTATGCAGAAGTTTAGTATTCGCAAGACCAGTTCACAGACAGCTGTTTGGGTTTATCTGAAGGTTGACTGCTCTGCTGCGCACTGAAGTGAAATTGCATAGCCATATTGAATAGCCTACAGTAGCCTTGTCTCAAGTTCGTGTTAAGATTTCAAAAGCTCCGTCCGAGGATAAAAGAGTTTTTCTTTGACATTATTCGCAGCATAATGATGGTTGTAGATGCTTCCTAATATGCCATTTAAAAGCTGACAGAGACATTGAATGAGAGTACAAGGAAAAGGCCAAAACACCCCACGGTGGATTTGAAGCAATTTGCGCTCATGTGATACGAGTGCAGTGGGGTGGGGTGGGTGGATTTGAGTTGAAAAAACAAGAGGCCAATATTTTTGGCCTCATCATTTCAAAAGTAAAAGTTTGCAAGCTGAAAAGGGTTGGGCACTCCTGTCATAGACAACCTGTGACAACTACACTCTTTCACACTGGGTGTGCAGAAAACTGAGATTCACCAGTTTGCTGAAGCCTGTGCTAACCAGGGGTATGTGTGACATTCTTTCTTCACAACAAAATAAAGGAGAATTCTGTAATTTTGAACATACGATGAATTGTGATTAATCGTAATTGTGATTAATTCGATTATTTTTTGTCAATCCATTGACAGCATTAGTGAATAGACTAACATTTTTCTTTTTTCCTTATTTCTTTTTGGATATTTGTGCCCCATTTGTGTCATTCTGTCATCATGGACGAGCAGCCTTGTCATTTGTCACTGAGCAAACAGTAAAGCCAGTGTGAAACACAACAGAACAGAATGACGTACGTGCCACAAGAGTGGTCATCAACACACCCGCCTGTACAGAACATCACTGTCACTGTCATGGCCACCCAGTCAATAGAGTGCAGGCAAACAACTAGTGCTTCAGTGCTGGCTGTCACCAAAAAATGAAGACCCCCATTTCAAGAGGTGCACAATAACATGTTTTTGGTAAAGCTTTAGAGCACTGGTGTTTGTGAGCTTTTAAAAATGCATTTTGGTTATTTTACAGTCAGAGGACTGTAATTGCCTGAGAGCAGAGGAGAGTGTTTGGTTTAAGAGAGAGAAAGGGTGCTCAAGGCTGCTTAAGAGTGCTGAGCTGAGGAAATATCTAATGTATGGAAATGTATAGCCTATGGCAATCATGTAATTGTTGCATTTTTATTGTTTTTGTTGACTATGACTACATTTTTACTACTACCAGGAGTTTTTTTTTGTCTAACATTCACCCCCTTCCTATCCTTGCTAAGAGCTGAAACTAACACTATTTCTTCGGTTTCTGGCAAACCACCATTACCCATGAAAGTAGTTTGAGTGGATTGCAAAGCTGGCAGTAGTTCCTCAGGGCCCCAGGCCTACCTGGGTAAAGAAGGGCTCATAGATCTCCACTCCCTTGTCGGAGCCCTGCGACAGGTACTCCCTCCCGCGCCGCCAACTGTAGCGCACTGGCGGGTTGGAGTTGGCTGTGCAGCGGAGGAACACCGTCCGCTCGTAGTAGAACTGCTCCTTGGCCTCACCCACACTCTGGTGAACTGTTACCACGGGGTCATCCAAATCTGCAGAGATTAAAAGAGACAGAGAGAGAGAGAGAGAGATTATTTTTATTTGAAGATTATTATATTTTTATATTATTCGAAGATGGCAGATGTTGCTAAATCAAAGTCAGATGTTGCATTTACAAATGTAAATATTGTTTTCCAAGGGTGAACAAAAGATATTAATGAATGTCAAAGTGCTTCAACTAAAAGAGAATTGTCTTCTGCATTGCCAGTATCATGATATATGAATGAGGACTCTCTTGGTGTAACACACTGTGAGTAAAGCCAAAAGCATTGCTTTTTGATGTCAGCATTCCAACAAGCATGTTGCATTATTAAAGCCTTAGCTTGGCAGGTATTGATGTATACAGGCAATACTGCATAAAATGTTTTGCATTTGCATTAGAGCTGAGAGGACGACATCTGCAATTCTCTAATATACCCTCCCTGCAATATTAAAAGCCATAATTCTTTACAAAGCCCCTTTGGTGAAATATCTGTGCATTTTGCTTGCACATTATAGTCAAATCATGAGATTTAATCACTGACTGGCATTACAGCTTTTCACCTTTTATTGTTATGCTATGCAGACAATTTCAAATCACTCACTGGCAGTGCACATTGGAACAAAACAATAAGAAAAAAAAAACAAAACAATGAAACAATGAATAATTCCTGAAGGTGTCTTTGAGCAAGGTAGGGGTTTTATCCTGTGAACCTAATTTGTATTGACGCGCCAGCCGCCATGCCTGACAGTTGTCAGTGTCGACCGGGGTGATGAAATTACATGATTTAGTGGGTTTCTCAGGACCTGGGCAAATTCCTGGGAAATGAAGTGGCGAAGCTTTAATGAAGTGTGCTCACTCAAGGATGCAACAGCTGTTGTTCGAACGGCTAATCAAACCCCTCTCCCTGTGGCCAATAATAGCAACCACCCCTATTGGGTTACTGTAAAATTATAGTGTGGAGGACAGGCACTCTTCATTTTAATTAAAAAACAACTCCTAAATGCCTCAGCACATGTGACATCTGATGCCCTCCTTATGATGTTTTCCTCTTCATACTTTGGTTTCAAGAGTCACTTACCTAATTAAATCAATCACAGCTATAAAATTAAATAAATAAAGACGCTCCAACGTACACTGCCAGTGTCCTTAATTACACGATAGGGACACTGACCGTTGTTGGAAACCAAGTGAACCACTCCTTCTTCCCGTTGTAAGTTCATGAGAGTGAGAGCACATGAGGCACCTGTGAAGCCCCCAACTCTGGATGGACAGTTTGTGAGGAGTGGGGTGGAGGACTGGGGATGGGTGGATTTCCTGTCTTTGTTTCTCATTTCTTTTTACAGCCTTAATTAGTTGGAGGTTGCCTGAGTGAGGTACTGTGTGTGCTCTTTGTGATCTAGCCCGAGGCGTATCCCACCTTCTCAACCCTGACCGCAGTGACACGGCATGGCTTCACGGTGGGCCAATTACTGCATCGGCCCACTACCTTTGGCAACACTTTCCAGAACCTTCTGTGGCTTTCAAAGTCCATCGTCAGGAGGAGGTGAGTCCACCACAGGGGTTGTTTTTTTTTCTGTTTGGCTGCCGCTGCTTCTGTTGTTGTTGTTGCTGATAGGTTTCAGAGTGACAAACTGAGGGGACTTGCAGTAAAACTAAGCACTGTGAACAAGGAGGAAAATTCTAGAGAGACCAGACTAAGAGATACACAACTATATCAGTGACAGGACAAATCACAGCACTCTTCAACAACAAAAACAAACAAAATGACTCAAATTGTGTCTTCTAAAATGCATCAAAGACAGTGTGGTTTATTTTCTCTAATCCTCTCTCATGAAAATTCAGCCATGACTCATGAGACATTTCTTCATTTTCTGTCTCATCTTCAAACTGGCTACTACAGCCATGAACATGGTGGACACCACGTGAACTTGGTTGTGGGAGACAGACGTTTCTTCGACTTCTAATCCATTTTGTGTCGGCAAGCTGGATAATATAGCTTCTAAGGTGGTGGACACCATCCGGCCCTAGGGTGGCGGTGGTTGTGGGGAGTGCAGGGGCTTGCGGCCAGAGGCCCACAGATGGAGATAAGAAGACAATGAGCAACAGCCAGATCCGAGCCCGGTGGCCCTCTCACTTCCTCCGGGCGGCCGTGTCTGCCCCTGTCCATCTTGTGTCCTATTCATCTTACATCACATTGCAGTGGACCTCCAGGCCCATCCACTCCTTCCCCACACACACACACACACACACTCCTCCCCCAATACCACTGCAGACACGGCCACACTTATTTCCGTTGCTGTTTGCTGCTGCTACATCTGTTGTTTATATCTTTTTAGTTTGCTGTTGACATGAAGCACACAGGAGCGATTTATTTATTTATTTATTTTAGATGCAGACCTCACTGCCAAATGTTACCACTCATCTAAAGCCATGTGCTTGCACATTTCCCGGCAAGGTAGCTGCGTACGTCACAGAGCACGTCAAAATGTCAGCCATGACAGGTTGTGAAGATATGGTGCATGGCATGTGGAATTTTCCCAGCCTCCCAGCATCCCACATACACAAGACCACGGCATGCTTTGTCACACAGATAGTCCTGACAAGACGCTCAACGATGTACCATATTGTGCGATTCTGTAGGTGTGTTTCCTTCTGTGTTCATGAACACACCACTGGGGACTATGCCTCAGAGAGAGTTGTCAAATGTGTCACGCCCTTAAAGCGACGGCAGTCTTAAGTGCACAGAGTTTGTAATGCACTGCCATATGATATTATCTCTGAGCAACGTCTCGGTCAGAGTATAACCCTTTCATCGCATCATTGTTAACCAGGCCTTTGAACACTGTCCAAGTATTAATAAACATAATTCTCAATTCTATTTGTGTGCCGGCATTTGCATATGCAAATCCTTCAGAGGACCTTGAGGATCTTGTGTGTGCTGAGGAAAATATAACCTCCCTTCCCTTCGCCAGCTGTGATGCTCACCTCCATTTGGAACATTCCAGAAAAAGAATCTATCGCCCCTAACTGAAACAAACGCATGCACATACATGGACAATCTATATTATTGAAATATATTGAGTGTTGAAGTTTCTCATACACAGCCAAGGTTGAAATAGGCTGAGGGGCTACTTGAGTTTCTTCAGCACAGATCTTTATTAGCCTCAGCATAAGAGTACAGTATTCGGATGGACATGATCTCATAGAAGTGCTGAATTGTTGTGAAAAGTGTGTGTCGTGTTCAAAAGTTTGGCGGCTAAAGTGCTGGAGGATTTGTGTGGTACTGTGGTATTTGTTGTTGTACTTGATGCATGTAGATGCCTCGTCATGGCCCTGAGGTCTTTCAACATTTTACATTTACGTCAACAAGATTGTTTTTTTTTGCTTCAGCCATATTAACTATGACACGGGTAACGAGTGTAGGCGCTCGCCTGTTCCACCATAACACTGTGTACATTCCCACTCAAAATAGCTTTTAGGAATAAATCAGAGGCATAGATGAGCGTAAAAATCCAAACAGGAAGTGCCAAGGACAGAACAGATGTCACAGCCACGCAGCAAGCAAAAGCTCTCCTAAGAGGATGTGGTTTGTTTTGTTTTGTGGGGTTTTATTTATTTATTTGCTTTTTTGTCTTTCCAGCTAGCTGTTAGCAGTTAGCTGGAGGTGTTGATGGAAGGGGGTTTGAAAGGGTTGTGGGGTGTGTTGCTCACTTACAGTAGACGTCCACTCGAATGGACTTGATGGCTGGGGAGCCCAGGCCATTCTCAGCCTTGCAGTAGTAGCGCCCCCCCTGGTGCCGCTGGATGCGACTGATCCGCAGGGTCTCGTTGAACACGCTGGAGTCCTGGAAGCGGTCCGAGGCGCTGCCCGCTGTCTTAGTCCATCGGATCTGAAGAGAGAGAGAGGGAGAGACAGAAAGGTAAACAAGAGAAACGGAGAGAAAGAGAGAGAGAGAGATGGAGAGAAAGAGAGAGAGAGAGATGGAGAGAATGAGAGGAAGCGAGAGAGAGAGAATATTAACAGCAATATGAAAACAGGGTGAAAAGAGAAATGACACGGAGTGAAAAGTCAGAGAGAGAGAGATGGTGAGGGAGACAGGAAGAGTGAGAGAGGAGGAGAGACAGAGAGAGAGCACGCGTGCGGGTGAACAAGCGAGAGATGAAGGGAGGAGTACAGATGAGAGGGAAGCACAGAGGGGAAAGAGGGAGGCAGAGACAGGAAATGAGAGAGATTGCGCGGGTCATTTTGAGGTCGGGCTTTTGCAGACATCCCTAGTCAGGATAATGGCAGTGGCGTTCTCACCTTGTGAGTCATATCCCACTTATGTAATACAAGGCACCAGAATCCCCCTACAGACCTTGCATGAACATGTCTATATTGCCGTAGTGCTTCAAAAGTGTCTCAAAACACTTTTCTTTGGCCTATGTGTGCTTGACACAAAGCACATAGGCTTTTCCAGCTCTCTCATCTCATGTAACACTTAATCCCAACAATCCAAGTTTCTATTTACACGGTGATATGGACCATTATATAATGCCAACAATCAAGCCATTCCCATGTTACACAAGAACATACAGCATTGTGGCATCATTTGAGGGAGACACAAGCAGAATGAAAGGCACTTGTGATTGAGGGGATTTAGTCAGATGAAAAAAAGAGAGAAAAGCAAAGATTTTACATTGTGTGTGTGTGTGTTTGTCTTTCATGTTAATAATTATGTTTGAAAAGTGAAAAAAGCTTCAGATGTTATGTAAGCCAAACGTGTGCACGCACACACACACACACACACACACACACACACACACACACACACACACACACACACAGTGGAACTTCCTCAAGCACACCGCACTAAAAGGAAGTGATCAGGCTTGGCATTGAAATAGACAACTGAACTGATGAGAGTGAAAGAGAGATAGATACAAATCCCAGCTGCCGCGCATTAACACACACACACATGTCCAAACGGGCAGGAAAAAAAGATTTACTTCTGGCTTCCTCTGGGCCCCTGCCTGCTGACTGGCATGCAATGATGCTGGCCGGACCAAATGGACCGAGCGGCACCAGCAGCATCAGCAGTGGGGCTATGGGAGGCCAATAAACCCCCCATCAGCACCATGTACCCTCCGCCCTGCAACCTACCCCCATGTGTGTAAGCGCCCACCCCACACACCACACACACACACACACACAGTGGTGCCAGGCACACAGAGCTGCTCAGCTCCGAGCAGGAGGAGAGGGAGAGTGAGAGAGAGAGAGAGAGAGAAAGCAGGGGTAGCAAATTGCCCATTCAGCCCTGGTACGGCAGGCAGTGGCAGCCCAAGTGAAAAGGCCTCCTCCTGTGGAACTGACCTACATAACTAACAAACCCCCTCTTCATCATCTCGCGCTCCTCCAGAGGAGACGAAGGGGGGCTAAGGAGGGGAAAAGTAGAGGAAAGGAGAAGAGGATGCTGGTGCTACTGCTACTGCTGGTAGTTTCAGTCTGCAGAACTATAAAGGGTGAGATTAGCCACAGAAACACACATCAGGAGGGTGCGCATGTGGTTATGAGTTCTGTGTGTGAGTGTGTGTGTGTGTGTGTGTGTGTGTGTGTGTGTCCTCACAGGCATATGTCTCTATGTGTTTGTACTGAGAGTATTGATGCATGTGGTGCAATATACTGTGGAACAACACTCTGTATGTGTTGCTTATGTAAATATGTGAACATGTTTTTGCATGCATTTGTTTACATACATAATATATGCATGAAACGTGTGTGTGTATGTGTGTATGTGTGTGTGTGTGTAATTCCATGCCAGGCTGTTTATGCTGGCTTGTGTGTGTGAGCAAAAAAAGACAAGGAAAGAAGGTAGCTCTTGACTCAGATCCACAGACCCCCAGGTCCTACCCCCTACCCTCCTAATCCATCAGCCCCTTGATTAGCCTCTCTCACTGGGGCAGGCTGGCGCCCAGCAGCCCCCTCCACCTCCAGCTGGAAAAGGCTGATTTTCTCTGCCTTTGTCTGAGTGCTTGTGGCCCTATTTCTGCCTCCACACTTTACCCAAGCAAATAAGTGATATGGAAGACCTGTGCGCCTGTGTGTGCCCGTGTGTGTGTGTGTGTGTGTGTACTAACTGCAAGTACATGTGCTTGTGAATGTATGAGAAACCATGTGTATAAAATATGTGTTTGTGTGTGTGTCTACTAATTGCAAGTACATGTGCGCTGTGTGTGTTTTTGTGTGTGCGTGCATGTTTGTGAGTGTGTATACTGTAATATGTATGAGTAAATATATAGTGTGTGTGTGTGTGTACACGTGTGTGTGTCTATATGCATGCGTGTAAGTAGGTATAAGAATGGTAGAAGGCGGGTTTCCGTTTTCAGCAGGCCGATGTCATAACCTCCAAGTTGTGTGCGGATGAAATCCATTTCATGCCTTAGTGGGGACAGGGGAGAGGGAATGGATTTGTTTACACGCAGATTGGTGTTGGTTAGGAATAACACCGCATTGGAATTCATGAAGCTTCGCCACGCCAGCTTTCTCTTCAGGCTTGAGAGAAAAAAAAGAGTGGGAAAGAGAAAGAGAGGCAAGGAGAGAGAGAGAGAGAGAGAGAGAGAGAGAGAGAGAGAGAGAGAATGGGAGGACACTGCTGGTGGATTGGGGCTTTTCTTTCTTTCTTTCTTTCTTTCTTTCTTTCTTTTTTTAAATCAGAGGCAAAGTCCTGACTCCTTGTAAGCCTCTGTACATACAGTTTCAAACATTGCAACCAGTCAAGTGGAAACACAAAAAAAGCTCTCGGCTCGGCGTGCCCACAAGTATGGCAGATGAACCCTTCTCTCTGCTCTATTTGAACCCACTGTCATTTTGCACAGTGGCCACTCAGGGTCTGTGTCACCATTTGCCAGAGAGAGAGAAAGAGAGAGAGACAGAGAGAAGGAAGGAGAGAGAGAGAGATACAGGAGGAATTGGTGCCTGCCTGATGATCAATCATTGATTTCATCAGCAATCTTGGGGGGATTAGGAAACCACTCTGGGGAAGACAAGTCACTCCAGGACTTGTTAAGGAAGCAGAGGGGGAGGGGATGGGGGGGGGGGGGGGGTTCTGTCAATGGTGCGAGGTCAACTGCTACACAAGTAGCTGCCAGGGTCTATCGACGGGCCGACCAGGTCCCAGTGCTGTAGCAGGAAAGTGCAGCGACTGCAACTGAAATGGCTCAGTGCTGCCAATGAGCCGCCACAGGCACCGATTCAATCAGCCGGGGAGCCCAAACCTGAAACTCACTGTGGCACATCTAACAATGTGTCTGATGTAACACATACTCACACACACACACACACGCGGGCGCACACACACACACACACACACACACAGGCTATGCCTTCCTCACTCATAGACTGGCTAAAAAAAATCTGCTTTACAACAAAAAAATAATGCTATACATTACAAAGCCCTAAACTTTCCGAGCAGAGATATCACATTATGCTCCACTAGACTGCACTACAACTGTTTCACTGCAATGATACAGTATTTTCAGATATTCCATATATTGTATACACACATATAATGGCAGAGCGGTCAGAAGTTACATTAAGAAGAAAAAGGACCAGTGGCACATGTGTACAAATGATGAATGGCCATGGGAGTAAGAATATTCCGGAGCACACACACACACACACACAGACACACACACACACACACACACACACACACACACACACACACACACACACACACACACACACACACACACACACACAGACACACACACACACACACATATACATACACACGCAGGCACACACGCACGCACACACAAACAAGCACACAAACAGGCAGACACACACACACACACAGACACATATATATACACACGCAGGCACACACACATACTCTCTACTGTACCACACGTCAGATGTGCCAGTGTAGATCTATGATGCAATCCCCTCCTAGTCAGCAGATCAGCGTATCTCAGCTCCCAGGCCCAGATCAGAGCAGAGTGCTGACATATGAGCCTGCGTGTGTGTGAGAGATCCCCCCCCAATCTGTGTGCTTGTGTGTATGTGTGTGTGTATGTGCACAATGCAAAATGACTGGGTGTAAGTGTGTGTGCAGAGAGAGACTGTGTGTGTCTGTAAGTGTGTGTGTAAATTTGAGGGGGGGAAGACATAGAAAGGGTAATAGAAAAAAGAGAGAGTGTGTGTGTGTATGCATGTAATAGAAAAAGAGAACGAGAGTGAGAGAGAGAGTGTGTGTGTTTGTGCATGTTCTATTTATAGGCCACTGCCTCCACAGTCTGTTATAAAGCAGCCCTGTGCCTCCTCCAGCCCCCTCATTGTCTGTGGGAACCAGGAGTACTGATCTCACACAGCACACAGAGAGAGAGGGAGTGTGTGTGTGTGTGTGTGTGTGTGTGTGAGTGTGTTTACAGGAACGCAGGAGCACTGATCTCACACAGCACACAGAGAGAGAGGGAGTGTGTGTGTGTGTGTGTGTGTGTGTGTGTGTGTGTGAGTGTGTTTACAGGAACGCAGGAGCACTGATCTCACACAGCACATAGAGAGAGAGGGAGTGTGTGTGTGTGTGTGTGTGTGTGTGTGTGTGTGTGTGTGAATGAGTTTGCAGGGACCAGGAGCACTGATCTCACACAGCACACAGAGAGAGAGAGGGAGTGTGTGTGAGTTTGTGTGTGTGTGAATGAGTTTGCAGGGACCAGGATCACTGATCTCACACAGCACACAGAGAGAAAGAGGGAGTGTGTGTGAGAGTGTGTGTTTGCAGGAACCAGGAGCAATGATCTCACAGAGCACAGAGTGAGGGGAGGGGGAGTGGAGGATAGGAGAAAATGGAAATGTAGAGAGAGAGAGAGAGAGAGAGGGAATGGAGTCAGAAATTGAAGGGGAAGATGGAGAGAGGGAGATGGAGCTGGATGGAGCATGGAGCAGGAGAGAGGCAGAGAGTGAGATATAGAGGAGGAGTGTGTCTGTGTGTGTGCGGGGGTGGAGGGGGGGGTGGCTGAGAGAAGGTGAAGTGAGACAGTAAGGGAAATGGGAAGGCAGTCAGTGTAAGAGAGAGAGACAGAGAGAATGAATAGAGAAGGAGAAGGGGAAGGAGAGGAGAGAGGCCTGCAGGCAAGATGAGGTAGAGATAAGGTGAAAATGGTAGAGGTAGAAATAATCCTGATAGGGATGGAGAGAGACAGACAGAGAGAGAGAGAGAGAGAGAGAGCAAAAGAGCAATGCAGAGAGAGAGGGAGGAAGAGCACAACAGAGAGAAGACGAATCACTATGGCGCATGAAGATATAGAAACAGTGTAAACAAGCAACGGTGATGAGAGGGGAGGAAGAAAAAAGCAGACCAAGAGACACGGCAGGAGAGAGAGAGAGAGAGAGATCTTAGTGAGAGAGACAAGGAGAGGAAAAGCAAGGGGAGACGGTGACAGAAAGACAACTTGCCAGGATAAAGGATAAACAGCAATGAGGACAGAGAAAGTGCGACCCTGGAGATGAGAGTGAAAGCCAATGAGACAAGGAGTGAGACCGAGAGAGTGAAAGAGACAGAGAGAGAGAGAGAGAAATTGTATTGGCGTCAGAAGCTAAAAGCGGTGAGGTGAGGGCACAGTGCCTGTCTTGCTGACGTCTCTGTCTCCTCTCCTCTCCCAGTCTGGGAACTCAAAGAGCAGACAGTAGGGGAGAGAAAAAAGTCTCAGAGATGCCGCGTACAAACGGCTGCTGTGCCACGCAATACTAGCGTCTCTGCTCCAAATACAAGCAGAGAAGAAGAAAGCGGAGAAAAAAAATGCAATATTTCCTGGGATTGTCTCCATGACACAACCTTGAAATGTTTTTTTTTTTAAACCCCTTCTTGTATGAGTGGGGGATCTTTATTCAAAAGGTTCTTTGCTAGCTTTGAGCAATTTTTAAAGCTTGCAAGAACCCTTTCCAGCCCCCTAGGGAACTCTTCTTTGCCAATGAAAGGTTCCTCATGCGTAAAATGATCTGTGACCTTTAGGTTTTCGAATAATCCATGAGGAACCTTCTTTTTCAAAAGGCCAACACTTCTGAGGAATGTCATTGGTCTGGAATGTTTGGAAATGAATCCTATTCCTGCGTGTATGTGTGAGTGTGTTTGCCGAATTTGTGTGTGTTTCTCGTTTGAAAGGTATTATCCGTACACTGATTGACTGCCTGTGTAGCAGGCTAAAGGCGTGGTAGATTTCTAACCCCCCCCCCACAAACGCACACACACACACACACACACACACAAACCATCAGTCCACTTTGCTGCTGTGTTGCCTGTATGTGTGTAATGTGTCTTAACACCCATTAGTGCTCTGTCATCTCTGAGCCACCCAGATCACAGCACCACAATATTAACACCGGGCAGCTATATTTACAATGTAGAGGGAACGTCAGAGATTGAGTCTGTGTGTGTGTGTGTGAGAGAGAGAGAGAGAGAGAGAGAAAATTACTGTGAAAATTATAGAAAAAGAGAGAATGTGTGTCTAAGTGTGTGTGTTTATTAATGAAAAAAAGAAAAATCAGATGGCACCCTCTGCCAAAACCACAGGAACAACCGGCTGCTCTGTCTGGGGGATGCGCTAATGCAGTACTTCCCTTTTTTAATGACGAAAAATTCTTGTTAGCACCCAGAAAATAATTCAAACATGAGCAGTATCTGGGAGATGTGACTAATAATAATGGCGATGACAAAACATCTGCCGAAGAGAGAAAAAAAACAGGGCCTCAGGGTGCTACAGAAAAGCTTTCCTCTGACGTTTAAGAATATCAGTTATGATCACATCTAGGCCTATATAATAAACTAAAGCTATATACACCTATAGTCTTGCTCCATTGACCCCTAAGCCCCTTTGTGTCAAAACATGCATTCAAGTATTGCATTGCATTACAATTGCATTAAAGTAGTAACTGAACCTAAGTACACAATAAGTGCAACATTAGAGTCAATATGTGTCCATAAAGAAAAAGCCAAAGTGTTGTTCAGCTGAAATCATGGACAAATTGTAGGCAATCATGGTAACTACCGATTGTACTTTTCCTACATGACCCCTGGCAGGTGGATTGGCACCTTCAGTCGTGGATCTGCCCAAGGTTTTCTTTCTTCGTTCTACTACCACAAGGAAGTTTTTCCTTGCCCCTGTTGCTCTTGTTGTAAAGCCCCATGAGGCAATACTATTGTAAAAGGCACTGTATAAATCGAAATTGAATTAAATAAATTGAATTGAACTGAATTGCATTGCGTATGGAGCACTACGCTGCATGTCCATCCAAATAGCCCCATACTGTATGTACAGTCCCAGTGTTTCTTCTGTAATAGCCACAGTCATCTGTGAGCCATTTGCCAGCACTGTCACCATCTCCACCTTACAGTTTACAGCTTCCGTCTATGATTGAAGGTGGTCTAATGGATGTTACAAGGCTGCTTCCATTACTGTAAAGAGCCATCCCCTAAAGGGGAGAAAGTGCTACATTATCTGGCGCGTGGTGATCAAATCAATATGTCACCTTCCTTATCTCCAGCTGTCGCCATCGCATCTCCCTGCAAGGATCTTTCCCAGTCAGTTAAAATCACACAGGAGGGAGAAAAAAAACATGTCCTCTGGCTATGAACATCACACGGTTGTAGACATCTTTTTTTTCCCCTGCTCCCTCACGCTGGCACACAAACACTTATACACACACACACACACACACACACACACAGACACACACACTCAGACACACACACACACACACACACACACACACAGACACATACAACCGCAAGCACGTACATCACGACATGGTGGAGGTTATAAAACAACTGCAGTTGCCTAGGAGCCAGAGAATGACTGACAACTTATTCACACACTAAGCAACTGGCCACTGCCCACCAGAGTGACAAAGTATTGGCTGCTTCTCACGGCCTTACATAAAACATGTGCTATCCACAGAATGAGTAAGCGTCAGAGTACAGAGCACATAGTGTGCGTGTCTGAATTTGCACGTGCATGAATTTGCTAGTGCGTGCTTTTATATGTGTGTGAGTGTGTGTGTGTGTTTAAGCGATTCTTTTTTTTGCTCCACATCAGTCCACAGTCCACTTGTACAGCTGACATATGAAGTAGACATGACTAAGTCTTTGGATTCCAAGGCCCATGTGCTGTATGCACACTGTGATAATTGAATGGGCAACCAGAAAGTGATATACTGTAAATGACATCCTGTACTTGCGTATACATTATGCAGTATGTTAACATCTCAACATACTGTCTGATGGACATCTATACAAGTAAAAAGTAAAAAAAAAAAAATATATATATATATAAAAAAAAAAAATATATATATATATATATATATATATACATACATATAGAAAACGGCACAAGCCAAAGCCTTCACATTTCATACATCTTGCTTGTTGTGATGGATAGATTTGAATGCAAAGTGAGTCCTATTTGAGAAAGCGAATTGTTAAGTTCATGCATTTATATGAAGTCACTTATGGTTGCCGAAGATGTACACATGTGGCTCTTTAATGCTCCATGAACACTGTATGAGACTTCAATCTGTGTGATATACATCTCTTTGTATGTGTGTGAGGTGAACAACGGCGGAAATAGGACAGAAAAAGATGGAATTGAACGAGGGAAAATGAGTGTGTGTGTGTGTGAGTGTGTGTGTGTGTGAGTGAAGGAGAACTGCAAACACAGACAATGAGAGGGGAAGAGAGACACAGTGTGTGGAAATAGAAGAGAGAGAGAGACAGAGAGAGAGAGAGAGAAGGAGAGAAAATGACAGAAAAATCACTGCACCAAAAAAAAAAAATTCCCAGCAGTGCCCATTGCAGAGCGATGAAGTAGTGTCAGGTCATTCAAACACCTGGCAGGTTCTGATAACAGTGGGGGCCGATGTTTGTGGCATGGCAGCATGGCAGTCCGAGCCGTAGCCCACGCCAGACAGACTTCAGAGGTGCAGACACATGGCCTGGCCCCTCCAGGTACCCCTCCCACACGTCAGTCAGGACAAATACTCATCTACCCTCACTGACTCCTGCCTGCCACACAAAAGCCAGAGATTGAGAGAGAGACTGAGAGACAGAGAAGTAGAGGGTGAGGGAGAGAGAGAGAAATAGAGGGAGGGGAAAAAAAATGACGTCTGCTTCTCCACTTTTTCACCTTGCAGTGTAATTGCAAGTCTCCCTCCGTTGTCACCTCTCCTGTGTGTCATAATTAAAAGCAATACATCAGCCACGGCAAATGATCTTATAAGCCTATTAGTGCCATCACCGTGATTTACTGAAAACAAAGGGCTGGCATTACTTCCAGAGGAATGAAAGAAGAGTTTTAATAATATACCAATACCATTCTGCAAAACCTGAGAGAGTGCAGCAGGGCACAAAGTGTGAACTAGTGAAGGAGAACCAGGAAGGTGGGGTGGGGCAGGGAGGGGAGGGGAGGGGATGGCTAGGGTGGAGGGTGGGGGGTGGTGGGTGTTGAGAGAGATGGAAGCAGCTCGCCTCATGAAGAAATCAAAAGCGCTCGGATGCAAAGTAAAATATTTACCATTTCGAGCAGCTAAACCTCCCTCTCCCCGATGCAGTGGCTGCGACTGTAAATCTGAGCCGTAGCCCAATTTCAACACTCTCACATGACTGCCTCGGCTCATCGTCTCTTCCTCTGTTTGTGAGCGCTGAGCTCCAAAGAACAGGCCGGGTAGAATACGGCAACACTGTTTAAAGAGGAGTGCCTTTAAAGCCTGCCGCCACCATAAATGAGCTACAATAACTCTGCGTAGGCTGTTTCTTTTCTCTGCCTTTCTCACTCCCCCCCCCCTCTTTCTTTTTCTCTCTCTTTCTTTCTCCCTCTATCATGTCGTTTTCTCAGAGTGTGGCTTGTCTCAGGGGAAGATAAACCCGCGCTCCTATGGGACCTGCTGGAGACCATTGGTTATATAGCCACAGTCCCACTCATCTTCAGTGTGTCCTGCGGGGCCCCATTAGTTTTGGAGTGAGCCAATTCAGTAATTTGACAAAATTTACTGACCATATAGCGAATACAGAGGCACACGTCACGGTCCTTCGGTAATAGACCCTTTCCCCCCGTTGAACAAACCAATTCCCTGAGGGCCTTTCGGGGGTCCAGTGTGAGCTATAGCAGGCTAGGCAGGAGATCATAATCAGTTGATGGACAGTGCCGGGCTGTTGTAGCCGTTATTACAGCAGATGAGGCCTTGTGTGATCCGTATCTGGTGCGACGGGGACACGGATCCGCGTGTAGAGAGGGCTGTCGCTTCCTCTCAGATGCTCACGTGCCGAGCTGAACACTTATTTTAGAAGACAAGGCTGCCGTTACTGGAGGGTGGAGGGTTGTAGGGGGTGAGACGGTGTGACTTGTGCTTCATTTACACGTCAAACGATGTTAGCTTGCGCTAATTTGTTTGGTCTCTTCAAACATGATGTCGGCACTCTCTGTCAGTCCCTGATGAACACAGCATCACTGTGCAGGCTCAACATTTCTACAGACTCATTCATGAATCTTTGGTTATGGTATGGTATTATGGCACGGCCTCTGTAGTGATACAAACACCTATTCAGCAGCAAACTTTGTGAAATGTTTTTTTTTTCCTTTTATTTATGTTTTCTCCCTCTCTCTATCTCTCTGCCTCTCTCCCTCTACCTTTTCCTCTCTCTTTCTCTTTCTCCCTCTCCCTCCCTCTCAATTCAATTCAATTTAATAGAGCTTTATTGGCATGAGGAAAATACACATTGCATTGCTAAAGTATTTCTAATTGTGCAAAGTACAAGTAGTGTGTACACAGAAGTAAACAAGCACAGAACACAATTAATCATACAACACTGTGTGTGTGTGTGTGTGCTTGACTGTGTGGATGTGATACATGTGTATGCAGGTGTGTGTGGTTTTCTGCACATGGCAATATGTATCTGTGTTAGTGATTCTTTATGCGCTTCATTCATTAGTTTACTCTCTCTCTCTCTCTATGGCAGGCATCTACATACCTGACTTTAACTCTTGCACTCTCTTGTTCCTCACCTAATAGTTCTCAGTAATGTGTTGTCTTCTAGGTTTGGAGAGTCAGGATGTATATTTCTGAATTCAAGACGGATTACAAATTTCTTTCCATTGGCTGTATTCACTTACGAAGTAAAGTTCAGTTTCTATGGTGTCTTGGTTACATTTTGTACACAGCCTTTCTTCTCCAGGTCTGTCTATGTCTGCATTTTTCTATACCCAGACTGTGGCTGCTTAGTCTGTATCTGGTCATGGTTTTTCTGTGCTTAGTATTACTGTCGTAACTGTGGAGAGGTAGTCTGCCACAGCATACTTTCTGTTTAGGGCCAAATGGCATTGAAGTTTATTTAGATTTTTTTTTGTTTCAGTCCACCATGGTAAGTAGTTTTGTTTTTCCGCCGAATTGTTTAAGCCATGGTGGCAAGGTCCTGAGGCAAGCTCCCTTTCTCTCTGCCCTGTCTGTCTGTGGTAGACAGTTCTATGTTCCCTCTCCCTTTCTCTCTGCCCTGTCTGTCTGTGGTAGACAGTTCTATGTTCCCTCTCCCTTTCTCTCTGCCCTGTCTGTCTGTGGTAGACAGTTCTCTGTTCCCTCTCCCTTTCTCTCTGCCCTGTCTGTCTGTGGTAGACAGTTCTCTGTTCCCTCTCCATTCTCCCTGCCCTGGCATGCTGGAGCAGCTAAGTGGGCATAATAGACAGTGGGGTCGGGAATGCTGGGCTATTTCCCAGAGCTGAGATGGGGCCGTGGTGTCGGTGGTGGAGGCACGTCTGGACAAGCAGCGGACAGGGAGAAGGATGGCAGTGCCCAAGCAGGCAAGCAGGCCGAGGCACCCTGGACTGCCTCTCAGCGGTGGGCCGCTGCCCAAGGTGTGTGTGGCAGGGAGCGCCACGACCTACCAACTTCATCAATGACAAGGCTCTGCTGCTCTACACAAGGGATATACTGGGTGTTAGTTTGTGTGGTCTCCTCCTCTCTCTCTCTCTCTCTGTGTGTGTGTGTGTGTGTGTATGGTTAATGAGGGAGGGAAGATGAAAGCGTTCCAGGGTGTGTGTGTAGCCTACATGTCTGTTTCTGTGTGACTGTGACTA